>CM059793.1:18957678-19557678 GCA_030435695.1 Brachymystax lenok tsinlingensis | reverse complement strand
CTGGTTATGAAATTATGCTAATGCAGAAAATATATGAGGTGCTGTCCTCAGACAATCAAATGTTGTGCTTTTGCCGTAAAGCCTTTTTGAAATCTGACAATGCTGTGAGATTGCAAGGAGTCTAAGCATTTGAAGAGTATGCAACACTTGTATATTGATGAATGCTCTAAGCCTTACATTTCTCCGGGTAGTGTCGGGATTGGGGCTCTAGCGCCCAATCTTGCCAATGAAGAACTACAAGCAAACTTAGGGATGACATGCCAGCAAAAAACGATGACACTACACATCCAAGTATATCGGACCAAATTATGAAAGACAAGAATTGTACTTTTGAATTCCGTAAAGTCAGTGTGGAAGAGGTGAAAAAAATTACTGAGGATTTAAGCCTACAAGAGAGCGTGTGCCCTCAGGCCTGGAGGGAAGCTAAAGTCATTCCGCTACCCAAGAATAGTAAAGCCCCCTTTACTGGCTCAAATAGCAGACCAATCAGCCTGTTACCAAATTGTGTTTGACCAGATCCAATGCTATTTCACAGTAAACAGATTTACAAAAGAATTTCAGCATGCTTATAGGGAAGGACACTCAACAAGCACAGCACTTACACAAATGACTGATGATTGGCTGAGAGAAATTTATGATAAAATGATTGTGGGGGCTGTCTTGTTAGACTTCAGTGCAGCTTTTGACATTATCGATCATAGTCTGCTGCTGGAAAAAAGTATGTGTTATGGCTTTACACCCCCCTGATATAATGTGGATGAAGAGTTACTTGTCTAACAGAGCATACATGGTGTTCTTTAATGGAAGCCTCTCAAATATAATCCAGTTATAATCAGGAATTCCCCAGGGTAGCTCTTTAGGCCCCTTGCTATTTTCAATTTTCACTAACGACATGCCACTGACTTTGAGTGAAGCCAGAGTGTCTATGAATGCAGATGACTCAACACTGTACACGGCAGCTACTACAGCAACTGAAATGACTGCAACACTCAACAAAGAGCTGCAGTTAGTTTCAGAGTGGGTGGCAAGGAATTTGTTAGCCCTAAATATTTCTAAATCTAAAAGCATTGTATTTGGAACAAAACACTCACTAAACCCTAAACCTCAACTAAATCTTGTAATAAATAATGTGGAAATTGAGCAAGTTGAGATGACTAAACTGCTTGGAGTAACCCTAGATTGTAAACTGTCATGGTCAAAACATATTGATGCAGTAGTAGCTAAGATGGGGAGAAGTCTGTCTATAATAAAGCGATGCTCTGCCTTCTTAACGATTATATTTCACACGGATAGTATCCTAAACGATATAAAAGGTAAATGAAGAGGAACGCGAACACGGTCTCGCGCACGCACCGAAAACTGAACTGACTTCCTGGGTTCTCTTACCAATTCTTCTTCTATTCGGCTCTGTTCCATGATAAACGCACGAAACCTTGTCTAAAGACTGTTGACATCTAGTGGAAGCCATAGGTACTGCAACCTGGGAGCTATTTTACTGAAAATCCCATAGGGAGCCATTCAAAGTGAGGGTATGTCACAAAAAAAATAATTCTGGACAGAAATTCCTCTGGTTTTTCGCCTGCTATATCAGTTCTGTGATACTCACAGACATTATTTTAACAGTTTTAGAAACTTTGGAGTGCTTCCTATCCAATAGTACTATGTATTATGTGCATATCCTAGTTTCTGGGCCTGAGTGGCAGATATTTTACTTTGGGCACGCCAGACTCTCCAAAACCGACAACTCTGCTGCCGCTCCCTACAACACTATCAACAAGGCCCTTGTTTTGTCGCACCTTGACTACTGTTCAGCCTTGTGGTCAGGTGCCACAAAAAAGGACAGGAAAATTGCAATTGGCTCAGAACAGGGCAGCATGGCTGGCCCTTGGATGTACACAGAGAGCTAATATTAATAATATGCACTATTAATACATTAATATAATATAATATGCTTTCCTGGCTGAAAGTGGAGGAGAGATTGACTTCATCACTACTTTTATTTATGAGAGGTATTGACATGTTGAATGCACCGAGCTGTCTGTCTAAACTACTGGCACACAGCTCGGACACCCATGCATACCCCACAAGACATGCCACCCGAGGTCTCTTCACAGTCCCCAAGTCCAGAAAAAGACTATGGGAGACACACAGTAATACATAGAGCCATGACTACATGGAACTCTGTTCCACATCAAGTAACTGACGCAAGCTGTAAAATTTGATTTAAAAAAAACAGATTAAAAAACACCTTATGGAACAGCCGGGGACTGTGAAGCAACACAAACATTGGCACAGACACATGTATACACACACACACACGATAACATATGCACTATACATACACATGGATTTAGTACTGTAGATATGTGGTAGTGGTGGAGTAGGGGCCTGAGGGGACACAGTGTGTTGTGAAATCTGTGAATGTATTGTAATGTTTTTAAAATTGTATAAACTGCCATAATTTTGCTGGACCCCAGGAAGAGTAGCTGCTGTTTTGGCAGCAGCTAATAGGGATCCATAATAAATACAAATTCAAGTGTACCTAGAAGAATTTATGCTATTTTAAAGGCAAAGGGTGGTCACACCAAATATGAATTTGATTTCGATTTTTCTTCTCTTCTTTGTATTTTTGAAAGCATTCTTACTTTACAGCATTTTTTCACACCCGCCTAAAACTTTTGTACAGTACCGTACACAAAACACTGTCCAGTTGTGCGGATGATTCTGCAATCCTTCTTTTAGGCTCCAAAAAACATTCAACTGATGTTGCAAGAATGTTCCTAGTACATATTTAATATGTTATTTAAAGTGGAACTGATAGCGTTTTAACTACAGTACAGACAATCATAATATCAGTCAAAAATATACAAAATTCCCAATTCCCATTGTATGCTACAAAACCAACTTTAGGTTTTAAAAATAGATTATATTTGACTCAACATTTGATGATGTACACTAAGGCTTTGTAGACAGAATAGATGGATGCAGTTCAATGCATGATTAATATAATTCACCAATACATTCACAAATGTAAGAGGACTCCTGTGGTATTAACACATTTGCAGAAATCAATTCAGGTGGCTTTTGGCGAATGCGTTATAATGATCTAAAGTCCCGCTATTGCAACTGCCTGTAAACACACAGTCCAGTTCAAAGTGAATGATGGCAGGCCTATGTGGCAAATGGCTTGTTTGCATAAAGGCCTACTGTAGCTCTGGTTGGCTATGGTGCACCGGTCTGCGTAGACTCTGGTCCTGGACAAGACAGATATTTTTATTAGGTTTTATATACTGCAGTGTCCGATTAATTGTCAAAAGCACGGCCGCTTTCCCACTCTATATTACTATAGAATTTACTATAGAAAGGCCTCTGTAATTCCCAAACTATTTTTTAAAAATTATGAAAATGACCATATCTAAGTACTCGCTTGTCAGAAAATATTTTTAAAAAGTGTAATATTCTTCCTTAGGGTGTATATAAACAGATTTTTATAATATTTTATGTTTGGGTTTTTTAGGGGCTGGATCAGCTTTAATATTGTGGATAGATTGTTGCTTCCATCAATGTAATTGTCTGCATCATTTCAAATCACCCACATATTTTGGGGGTACATTTATATATCCATACATAAACATACCCAAATATATATATATATATATATATACACATACACATACAGTTGAGGTCGGAAGTTTACATACTCCTTAGCCAAATATATTTAAACTCATTTTTTCACAATTCCTGACATTTAATCCTAGTACCAATTACCCGTCGTAAGTCAGTTAGGATCACCACTTTATTTTAAGAATGTGTAATGTCAGAATAATAGTAGAGAGAATGACTTATTTCAACTTTTATTTCTTTCATCACATTCCCAGTGGTCAGAAGTTTACATACACTCAATTAGTATTTGGTAGCATTGCCTTTAAATTGTTTAACTTGGGTCAAAAGTTTTGGGTAGCCTTCCACAAACTTCCGCCAATAAGTTGGATGAATTCTGGCCCATTCCTCCTTCCTCGCACACGCTTTTTCAGATCTGCCCACACATTTTCTATAGGATTGAGGCCAGGGCTTTGTGATGGCCACTCCAAAATATTGACTTTGTTGTCCTTAAAACTACTTAGGGAGCACCGGCGCGCTAGCGGGCCACTCCCGACACTACCCTGTGAAATGTAAGTCGCCAAATTCAAAATCCTAAAGTTTAATTATTAAACATTCATCAATATACAAGTGTTGCATAGTCATCAAAAGCTCTGCTTCTTGGCAATATCACAGCATTGTCAGATTTCAAAAAGGCTTTATGGCGAAAGCACAACATTTGATTGTTTGAGGATAGCACCTCCAATATTTAAGCATTAGCATAAATTCATATCCAGCGCGGGTCACACAAAACCCATATAAGAGCTAAAAAATACCTTTCGAAGAACTTCTGCTAAGGGCTTCCCAAGTGTCCAACGAAGACATCCAATGGTTATTTTGTTAGAAAAAGTCATTTATTATATCCATAAATCTCTGTTTGATTGGCGCGTTATGATCATAAAATCCACCGTTGAGTCGCCCATTGAACCATGAAGAGAACACGTTCAAATTATACCTATAAACTTTCTACAAACAAATCAACCATCATTTTTAATGTATCCTTAGGTATCCTTTTATGTATATTTACTGTAATATTTCAACCAGACGATAACGTGAACAATAGGAAAGGAAAATAAACTGGGGAAAACTCACAATCTCGCGTGCGTCAAATCCGGATGGATTTTCCTCGGGGTTTTCGCCTGCTATATCAGTTCTGTTATACTCACATACATTATTTTAACACTCTTAGAAACATCAGAGTGTTTCCTATCCAATAGTACTAATTATGTGCATATCCTATTTTCTGGGCCTGAGTGGCAGGCATTTTACTTTGGGCACGCCAGACTCTCCAAAACCGTCACCTATTCTGCCGCTCCCTAAGAAGTTAAGCCATTTTTCCACAACTTTGGAAGTATGCTTGGGGTCATTGTTCATTTGGAAGACCCATTTGCGACCAAGCTTTAACTTCCTGACTGATGTTGCTTCAATATATCCACATAATCTTCCTACCTCATGATGCCATCTATTTTGTGAAGTGCACCAGTCCCTCCTGCAGCAAAGCACCCCCACAACATGATGCTGCCACCCAAGTGCTTCACGGTTGGGATGGTGTTCTTCAGCTTGCAAGCCTTGCCCTTTTTCCTCCAAACATAACGATGGTCATTATGCCAAACAATTCTATTTTTGTTTCATTAGCCCAGAATACATTTCTCTAAAAAGTACGATCTTTGTCCCCATGTGTAGTTGCAAACTGTAGTCTGGCTTTTTTATGGTAGTTTTGGAGCAGTGGTTTCTTCCCTGCTGAGCGGCCTTTCAGGTTATGTCGATATAGGACTTGTTTTACTGTGGATATAGATATTTTTGTACCTGTTTCCTCCAGCATCTTCACAAGGTCCTTTGCTGTTGTTCTGGGATTGATTTGCACTTTTCACACCTAAGTACGTTAATCTCTAGGAGACAGAACGCGTCTCCATCCTGAGCGGTATGACGGCTGCGTGGTCCCATGGTGTTTATACTTGCATACTATTGTTTGTACAGATGAACGTGGTACCTTCAGGCGTTTGGAAACTGCTCTTGGCTGATTTCTTTTGATTTTCCCATGATGTCAAGCAAAGAGGCACTGAGTTTGAAGGTAGGCCTTGAAATACATCCACAGGTACACCTCCAATTGACTCAAATTATGTCAATTAGCCTATCAGAAGCTTCTAAAGCCATGACATCATTTTCTGGAATTTTATAAGCTGTGTAAAGGCACAGTCAACTTAGAATATGTAAACTTCTGACCCATTGGAATTGTGATACAGTGAATTATAAGTGAAATAATCTGTCTGTAAACAATTGTTGGAAAGATTACTTGTGTCATGCACAAAGTAGATGTCCTAACCGACTTGCCAAAACTGTAGTTTGTTAACAAGAAATGTGTAGAGTGGTTGAAAAACAAGTTTTAATGTCTCCAACCTAAGTGTATGTAAACTTCAGACTTCAACTGTATATATAAACATTCATACACATACACATATATATACATACATACACACACATATATATATACATACACACACATATATATATATATACATACATACATACACACTTTTTTTTAGAATATACCTTTATTATTCCCAACAAACCCTACCACCCCTACCCCAATTCGAGTAAACTAATAAACAATAACACTTAGGCGTCTCCCTTCAGTTTCTACATAATATACACATTTTACATACAGACACAGTCTATTTTACAATAGTTATATTTTGTTTGTTTTTAGTCCCGGCCTTCCTCTATTTCTGATGTCCATCCAGTTTGATTTTTATTTGTAACTCTGCTGTTTCACAACATTTCTGAACCTATATACATTTTACAGACCCTGAATGTTTTACATTTCTTATTTTTTAATAACAATATTTTGGAGATGATTTTGTTAAAAAAAAGTGAGTAGTTGAAATCTGAATAAATGGAAAAAGATGTGATACATTCTTACTAATTTACTAGAGAACCATTTCAGATTTAAGTACAACTTTTGTATGACTGATGCCTTTAGTGAGAGGTCTAATGCTTTAATATTTAATCATTTCTGCCCTCCGAATTCACATTCGTTATATAAATATGCCCTTTTAATTTTGTCTGGCTTGCCATTCCAAATAAAATAGAATATTTTTTGTTCATATAATTCGAAAAGCAGATCACGAGGGGTAGGCAAAACATTAAGCAATTAGGTAAACTGTGGTATGATTAAAGAGTTAATCAGGGTTATTTCTTCACAAATAGACAGGTATTTTCCTTTCCATGGTAGCAAGATCTTATCTATTTTTGCTAACTTTCTATTAAAATGAATTGGAGTGAGATAATGTCTTTCTTTGTGGATATGTATACCGAGTATGTCTACATCCCCGTCAGACCATTTTATTGGTAAACTACACGGTAATGTAAAAGTTGGATTTTTTTGTGATCCAACACGTAATATAGTACACTTATCATAATTTGGTTTTAATCCAGAGAGATTAGAAAAAGTATTTAGATCCTCTATGAGGCTGTGGAGGGATTCTAATTGTGGTTTTAAAATAAAACACGAATCATCAGCGTGCAATGACACCTTTGTTTTTAAGCCATGGATTTGTAATCCCTTAATATAATTGTTGGATCTACTTTTAACAGCTAACAATTTGATGGCAATAACTAATAGCTACAGTGAGGGAAAAAAGTATTTGATCCCCTGCTGATTTTGTACGTTTGCCCACTGACAAAGAAATGATCAGTCTATCATTTTAATGGTAGGTTTATATGAACAGTGAGAGACAGAATAACAACAAAAACATCCAGAAAAACGCATGTGAAAAATGTTATAAATTGATTTGCATTTTAATGAGGGAAATAAGTATTTGACCCCCTCTCAATCAGAAAGATTTCTGGCTCCCAGGTGTCTTTTATACAGGTAACGAGCTGAGATTAGGAGCACACTCTTAGAGGGAGTGCTCCTAATCTCCGCTTGTTACCTGTATAAAAGACACCTGTCCACAGAAGCAATCAATCAGATTTCAAACTCTCCACCATGGCCAAGACCAAAGAGCTCTCCAAGGATGTCAGGGACACGATTGTAGTCCTACACAAGGCTGGAATGGGCTACAAAACCATCGACAAGCAGCTTGGTAAGAAGGTGACAACAGTTGGTGTGATTATTCGCAAATGGAAGAAACACAAAAGAACTGTCAATCTCCCTCGGCCTGGGGCTCCATGCAAGATCTCACCTCGTGGAGTTGCAATGATCATGAGAACGGTGAGGAATCAGGCCAGAACTACACGGGAGGATCTTGTCAATGATCTCAAGGCAGCTGGGACCATAGTCACCAAGAAAACAATTGGTAACACACTACGCCGTAAAGGACGGAAATCCTGCAGCGCCCGCAAGGTCCCCCTGCTCAAGAAAGCACATATACATGCCCGTCTGAAGTTTGCCAATGAACATCTGAATGATTCAGAGGACAACTGGGTGAAAGTGTTGTGGTCAGATGAGACCAAAATGGAGCTCTTTGGCATCAACTCAACTCGCCGTGTTTGGAGGAGGAGGAATGCTGCCTATGACCCCAATAACACCATCCCCACCGTCAAACATGGAGGTGGAAACATTATTCTTTGGGGGGGTTTTCTGCTAAGGGGACAGGACAACTTCACCGCATCAAAGGGACGATGGACGGGGCCATGTACCGTCAAATCTTGGGTGAGAACCTCCTTCCCTCAGCCAGGGCATTGAAAATTGGGTTGTGGAAGGGTATTCCAGCATGACAATGACCCAAAACACACGGCCAAGGCAACAAAGGAGTGGCTCAAGAAGAAGCACATTGACTTCTCAAGGATCAGTGGGGGCGCTAGCGGGCTCCTCCCGACACTACCAGGTAAAATGTAAAGCGCCAAATTCAAAATCCAAAAGTTGAATTATTAAACATCCACCAATATACAAGTGTTCCATACTCATCAAAAGCTCTGTTTCTTGGCAATATCACAGCGTTGTCAGATTTCAAAAAGGCTTTACGGCGAAAGCAGCACATTTGATTGTTTGAGAGTAGCACCTCACATATTTTTCCCATAGCCATGTATCGATTAGCCATCATGGCACACACATAACACATTTCACAGCAAAAACAAATCAATTACCTGTTGAAGAACTTCTGCTGAGGTCATCCTAAGTGTCCAACGAAGACAATCCATGGTTCTTTTGTTAGAAAAAGTAACGTATTTTATCCATAAATCCTCCATTTGGTTCACGTTATAATCAGAAACGACAGCCTCCACTAGTCCATTGAAACGTGACGCGAACTCGTTCATCTTATACCTATAAACTTGTCCAAGAACAATCAAACATAGTTTTAAATGTATCCTTAGGAACACTTTTAGGTATATTTACTATTATAAATCAACCGGAATATAAACTGATCGATAACGACGGTAAAAAAGACACTGCGCACTTTCACGGGAACGCGCCCAGCCTACTGTTGTCATCAAGGGGGGACTTCCTTGTTTGGTCTTATTCTCTGGTCTAATTAATCCAAAATGAAAAAAATACAATGTCTCGGGTACTGCATTCATATGCCCTCATATGGTCATTTTCATTAGGGAGGGGTTCCCAAATGAGCAATGTGTCAAAATCACTTTTTCCAGGACAGAAATTCCTCTGGGTTTTGCCTGCCATATGCGTTCTGTTTCACTCACAGACAAATGGTTAACAGTTTTGGAAAATTCAGAGTGTTTCCTATCCAATGGTACTAAATATATGCATATCCTATTTTCTGGGCCTGAATGGGAGGCATTTTACTTTGGGCACGCCAGGCTCTCCTAAACGGTCACCTCATGCACCCATCCCCAAGAAGTTAAGGTCCTGGAGTGGCCTAGCCAGTCTCCAGACCTTAATCCCATAGAAAATCTGTGGAGGGAGCTGAAGGTTCGAGTTGCCAAACGTCAGCCTCGAAACCTTAATGACTTGGAGAAGATCTGCAAAGAGAAGTGGAACAAAATCCCTCCTGAGATGTGTGTAAACCTGGTGGCCAACTATAAGAAATGTCTGACCTCTGTGATTGCCAACAAGGGTTTTGCCACCAAGTCATGTTTTGCAGAGGGGTCAAATACTTATTTCCCTCATTAAAATGCAAATCAATGTATAACATTTTTCACATGCATTTTTCTGGATATTTTTGTTGTTATTCTGTCTCTCACTGTTCAAATAAACCTACCATTAAAATTATAGACGGATCATTTCTTTGTCAGTGGGCAAACGTACAAAATCAGCAGGGGATCAAATACTGTTTTCCCTCACTGTATGCCGATAGTGGACAACCTTGTTTTACTCCTCTTGACAGTTTAAAACTGATGTAGCCATTATTGTAGCCATTATTTACTATTTTACACCTAGGGTTACAATACATAACTTTAACCTCTTAGGGCTAGGGGCAAGTGTTCGGAAGTACGGAGAGTGGTGCCCAAAGTAAACTGCCTGTTACTCAGGCCCAGAAGCTAGGATATGCATATCATTGGTAGTATTGGATAGAAAACACTCTGAAGTTTCTAAAACTGTTACAATAATGTCTGTGAGTATAACAGAACTGATATGACAGGCAAAACCCAGAGAAAAATCCATCTGGAAAATTTGCTTTTTTTAGGTCACAGTCTTTCCATTGACCTGCTATTGACTTTAGTGTGAATGAGCTCCCATATTGCAGTTAATATGGCTTCCACTAGATGTCAACAGGCTTTAGACATGGTTTCAGGCTTGTTTTTTGAAAAATGAACAAGAAGTTGTTATTCTACCAAGTGGCTTTGGAAAAGGACTACATTTTTGCAGCACGTGAATGGGTGCGCGCTCCTCGTTATTTTTCTTTCCTACTGAACATACTATTCTCTGTCTGAAATATTATAGTTTATTTAGATATTTGACAACCTGATAATTAACTAGATACATCGTTTGACTTGTTTGGACGAACTTTACCGGTACTTTTGAGATTTATTTGTCTGCATGTTGAATGATTACAGAACTCCATGGCGCCAACTAAACAGACTTTTTGGGATATAAAGAAGGACTTTATCGAACAAAACGATCATTCTTTGTGTTCCTGGGACCCGTGGGATTGCAAACAGAGGAAGATCTTCTAAGGTAAATGATTTATTTCATCGCTATTTAAAATTTTGTAACGCCCTGTGCTGGTTTGAATAATATGATGTTGTGGAGCGCTGTCCTCAGACAATCGAATGTTCTGCTTTCGCCGTAAAGCCTATTGTAAATCCGACAACGCATTTCGATTACCAAGATTCTAAGCTTTTGAATGGTGTACAACACTTGTATTTTCATGAATGTTTAATATTACTATTTTTCTAATTTGAATTTGGCGCTCTGCATTTCACCAGATGTTGTAGTAGGTGGACCGCTAGCTTGCCACCGATCCCTAAGAAGTTATCCTCTTAAAGATTAGCCCCTTTTTTTTCAATTTTCGCCTAAAATGACATACCCAAATCTAACTGCCTGTAGCTCAGGCCCTGAAGCAAGGATATGCATTTTCTTGGTACCATTTGAAAGGAAACACTTTGAAGTGTATGGAAGTGTTAAATAAAACCCTAAGTATAAAGTAATGGGTATCTTAGCTAATGTTCTGGGAATGTTGCCAGTTTGCTGGGCTGTCTCTTCCATAGACATCTAAAGGAGCCAGAGCATTGTAGTGCACAATATGTAAATGTCAGACGGCAGAAATGAAATATATAAACATGATTTCTTTGGGGCTTCAGTTGAAGGTCTTGGGAAAAAGACTCCGTGTTCCAAAAAAACTCCTAGGTTGAAAGATAATTGTCATCTTCCTTTGAATTTCTGTTTGGATTTGGAATTAATTAGCTTTCTATACTTGTTAGTCGGGCCACATGAAATACTGAGCCTTTGATGCAAAATACTTCTGCTGTCAGGAAACAGCAGGCAAATTAAATAGAATATTCCTCGTCCCGTGTTCCCCCTATGCTTTGTTCAGGTTGGCTGTTAGCCTGTTGTCAAAGACCAAAGACACCTTAATCTCCTCCAAATGAGTGAAATGAACAGCTCGTACGTGATGTGGAACCTAGCTGCCATGGCAACCGCTGGCAGGTGGCGGATGCAGGGCCCCTTTTGTAAACATGTGAAGTGAAGTCACGTGAACGAGAGATAACGTCATCATCACATTTGCCTGGGCGAGACAGGGGGGCTTGCCTGCTCCGTTTAGCAAAAACATATATTATATGTTTACACTCAGGGCTCGGAATTCACTAACCAGTTGCTTTCCGATGATAGCTGAGTGACTGACAGCGTAGCAACACTGGCAGTAAGAGCAGCAACTGAGGGAAAACAGCTCCCTACTTCCCACACACAAGAGCATAGACAGCTGTTTAGACAGTGTGCTGAGAAATCACTTTCACAAATGAGCATCACTCACCCTGAGAGCACATTTAGCGTAAACCCAGGGCAGTATGACACACTCAGTCATAGATAATAATCATATCTTGCGAAAATCATATCCTTTTAGATAGCTAAAAATATGACATGTTAATATGACATTAAAAAAAATAGGGAAATCAAAGATATATTATTAGTTGCATAGTTACAACAGGTTTCGTTGACACATACAGTGAGGGAAAAAAGTATTTGATCCCCTGCTGATTTTGTACGTTTGCCCACCGACAAAGAAATGATCCGTCTATAATTTTAATGGTAGGTTTCTTTGAACAGTGAGAGACAGAATAACAACAAAAATATCCAGAAAACCGCATGTGAAAAATGTTATACATTTTAATGAGGGAAATAAGTATTTGACCCCTCGGCAAAACATGACTTGGTGGCAAAACCCTTGTTGGCAATCACAGAGGTCAGACATTTCTTATAGTTGGCCACCAGGTTTACACACATCTCAGGAGGGATTTTGTCCCACTTCTCTTTGCAGATCTTCTCCAAGTCATTAAGGTTTCGAGGCTGACGTTTGGCAACTCGAACCTTCAGCTCCCTCAACAGAATTTCTATGGGATTAAGGTCTGGAGACTGGCTAGGCCACTCCAGGATCTTAATGTGCTTCTTCTTGAGCCACTATTTGTTGCCTTGGCCGTGTGTTTTGGGTCATTGTCATGCTGGAATACCCATCCACGACCCATTTTTCAATGCCCTGGCTGAGGGAAGGAGGTTCTCACCCAAGATTTGACGGTACATGGCCCCGTCCATCGTCCCTTTGATGCGGTGAAGTTGTCCTGTCCCCTTAGCAGAAAACCCCCCAAAGAATAATGTTTCCACCTCCATGTTTGACGGTAGGAATGGTGTTATTGGGGTCATAGGCAGCATTCCTCTTCCTCCAAACACGGCGAGTTGAGTTGATGCCAAAGAGCTCCATTTTGGTCTCATCTGACCACAACACTTTCACCCAGTTGTCCTCTGAATCATTCAGATGTTAATTGGCAAACTTCAGACGGGCATGTATATGTGCTTTCTTGAGCAGGGGGACCTTGCGGGCACTGCAGGATTTCAGTCCTTCACGGCGTAGTGTGTTACCAATTGATTTCTTGGTGACTATGGTCCCAGCTGCCTTGAGATCATTGACAAGATCCTCCCGTGTAGTTCTGGCCTGATTCCTCACCGTTCTCATGATCATTGCAACTCCACGATGTGAGATCTTGCATGGAGATTGACAGTTCTTTTGTGTTTCTTCCATTTGCGAATAATCACACCAACTGTTGTCACCTTCTTACCAAGCTGCTTGTCGATGGTTCCAGCCTTGTGTAGGTCTACAATCGTGTCCCTGACATCCTTGGAGAGCTCTTTGGTCTTGGCCATGGTGGAGAGTTTGAAATCTGATTGATTGATTGCTTCTGTGGACAGGTGTCTTTTATACAGGTAACAAACTGAGATTAGGAGCACTCCCTCTAAGAGTGTGCTCCTAATCTCAGCTCGTTACCTGTATAAAAGACACCTGGGAGCCAGAAATCTTTCTGATTGAGAGGGGGTCAAATACTTATTTCCCTCATTAAAATGCAAATCAATTTATAACATTTTTCACATGCGTTTTTCTGTATTTTTGTTGTTGTTATTCTGTCTCTCACTGTTCATATAAACCTACCATTAAAATGATAGACTGATCATTTCTTTGTCAGTGGGCAAACGTACGAAATCAGCAGGGGATCAAATACTTTTTTCCCTCACTGTATGTTCGTTTTTGTTCTGCTGATTCTATGAATGACACAACATGCCTCAACTATGCCCATAGCTAATCATGTATCGGCTTTTTTTTTATTGGTCCGTGATCAGTGGTAGGCTGGTCTCACCTATCCGGTCCAGTCGGTCGATGGCCACAGTCTCAAAAGCTCGTCTCATCATGGGGTACTCCTCCAGCACCTCATTAAAGTTATCCACAGACAGGGAGTAGAGACGGCAGTATGTGTCCGCTCGCACACTGGCTGTTCGTCTGCCTCGGGTCAACAGACAGATCTCTGAAGGAGTGAGAGAGAGACAGGAGTGTCAGAGACAGACACAATTACTACTCAGCCAGAGGGAGCATCATTACTGTAACTCAAACATGCCAAAGAAACATGAGCCATTCGAATGTCACGATCATGACAAAAATTACTTGGACATGACACGCTCATTTAGTCCTGTTATTCTAACCTCAGAAAAAAACACTGTTACACTAGTATGATTCAAATACAAAGCACACACAATCCTACAGTATCAATTCATCACACGTGGAAATGGGTCATTTACTGGGGAGATAGCTATAGAGGTTAAATAAAGAGAGGAGATAGGCCGTTAAAACAAAGACCCAACTGTGACAGCTTAGTGAAGGGAGGGAGCTGCAGCGTTGGAGAGGTGATGGAGCCAAGGTTCATTTCATTCAGGTGTAGTCAATATCAGCTTCCACCGGCGGGATAGATGCCCACACACCATTAAATAGCAACAAAGTGATGTTCTATACATGAGCTTTACATTTACATAATAACCTTGTCATTAAACCACAGTGACCTTCTCCACCCCAGATCCGCTCCCCCACTCTCAAAATGGCTCCTTATTCACAGGGTATTAAAGTGTGACCTTGAGTGTCAGTGCAGCCATGTGTCTCTTTGCTATTTAATGGGGGATTTACAGTTCTTCACAAGATTAATGAGACTCCGTTTTCTCAGCTGTGCCGAGCGAAGCAGAGGCAAGCAGCAGAACTCAATGCTGGGATGTGACTTTTCTGACCCTACTACACCCACTTACTCACCCTTTAAAAACAAATATGGGTTATGTCGTGTAGAGATGGTGTATACTTTCCTAATGCCCACATTTAATCCATAATCTTTGATCAACTATTACATTATTTAACTAGGCAAGTCAGTTAAGAACAATTTCTTACTTACAATGACAGCCTAGGAACAGTGGGTTAACTGCCTTGTTCAGGGGCAGAACGACAGATTTCTACCTTGTCAGCTCGGTGATTCGATTTAGCAACCTTTCAGTTACTGCCCAACGCTTTAACCACTAGGCTACCTGCCAGCCCATTGCCTTGTTTCTACCTTCTTTCCATATTCCCTCTTCCTACTACAACAGGACAAAAATACAGTATTTTCTCCAGCAATAATATGAATTGTAAGAAAAAGCAGATGAATCGACCACAAATCTAACAGACATTCTGATCAAGTATTGTCCTCCTAACCCATGCTATGTAGAAAGGTTGGCTTCCTAGTGGCATATAATGGCTCTGTCATCAGTGTTCTGTGGCCTAATTAGCTGTTATTAATGGGCATTTGTGCTGCTGTGGATCTCGGACACTCATTCAACGCCCGCCCTTGCTCCTGGCACCTCACAGCCCAACCCACAGCACCACTGAAGTGAACTCTGCTCTTCTAAACGGCCGTCACTAGTTACCACAGCCACAAAGTCATAGACCCTGCCTATTTCTACTATTGATCTTCTTCAAATTTGATTTTAAACCCAACGTTAGCCTAACCTTAACCACACTGCTAAGTGGTTAAAGCTCATTTTCGTTTCATACATTTTTACAAATTGGATACTCATCTGAAGAGAATCCGGTGGTATGTAGAATGTCCTCAGAACATGAGAAAATTACAGCTTTTTTGTGGATGAACAACAGCGCTGAGTCCCCAAATAGGCAGGGGGGAGGACAGACTGTATGGGGAAGTGGGATAAAACTGGCTGCGGGGCGAGAAGACTAGCGAGAAGAAGTCAAACTCAAATGTCAGGGTGTGTTTCTTTCCTTTTCATTCTCTTGTCTGCTACAGTTTTAATGTAAACCATAGGATTTATACGGAGAAAAGAACATTAATTAAGTCTACATGAATGCACTGTAATGTATGCAACTTCTGTTCTATAGTAGATGTGTATTATTAGCACCATTATAGAATAGAATAATATAGAATCTATTGATCCCAGGTTTGCCAGCAGCAGCAGATCTTAAGAAAGTTGTAGAAAACTCAATCATAGAAAAGTAGTAATACTGTATATTGTTGACCATCCACACCTCCAAAATAGGATCCATCTGAGAGCTTCATGCCCATGGTTCCTTTGGTGAGGACACTGGTCACACCGTGTTGGGTGAAGTACATCTTCTTGCCAATGGTGCCCTCCCTGATGATGTAATCTCCAGGCTGGAAGACCTCAAAGCGGAGCTTAGTCAACATGGCCGTCACAAAGTTGGGGTCGGTGTTGGCAAACAGGGGCATGGACGCCACCAGTTTTCGACAGTTGAAGTTGACAATTTCCTAAGGGTAAATATCATGACTTTTACTGAATTGCAAATTTGTTAGGTCTAAATCTAACATAGCACAGGTGGGGAAATGGAAACAATATGTATGGACTCATTTGGTTGGTTTAATGACTTAGTAAAACAAGAGGCTCAGAACTTCAGAAATGTTGTTAAGGGGCATATTTGCAAAAGACAACGATGAAGCTTTGCAGAGAAATCAATGTATTTTTGGTTCCTTTGTTCCATTCTTTAAGTGTGAGACATTGTCAGAGTTTTGATGGTGTGTTTTGTTGTTTTACCTCCCGCAGTGGTTCATTAAGCTCCTCCAGGATGCTCTCCTCATCAAACATCTTGCCCTGGTATCTGTGCTCGTAGTAGTCATGGATTTTCTGTCGGAAGTCAGCTGGCAGTTTGTGGAAAGACATGTACTGCTCCACTTGTTTGTACTACAGAATGAAAGACAGAGGGAGAGGGAGAGAGGAAGAGAGACAGAGGGATAGAGGGAGAGAGACAGAGGAAGAGGGACAGAGGGAGATGGAGAGGGATAGAGACAGAGAGACAGAAGGAGACGGATAGAAGGATAGAGGGAGAGCGACAGAGGGAGAGGGATAGAGGGAGAGGGGTAGAGGGATAGAGGGAGATGGATAGAGGGAGAGAGACAGTGGGAGAGAGACAGAGGGAGAGGTATAGAGGGATATAGGGACAGGGAGAGAGATAGAAGGAGAGAGACAGAGAGAGAGGGATAGAGGGAGAGGGATAAATGGATAGAGGGAGAGGGATAGAGGGAGAGAGACAGAGGGAGAGAGACAGAGGGAGAAGGATAGAGGGCGAGAGACAGAGGGAGGGGGATAGAGGGAGAGAGACAGGGGAGAGAGGGAGAGGGATAGAGGGAGAGAGGGAGAGAGAAAGAGGGAGAGGGATAGAGTGATGGAGGGAAAGAGACAAAGGGAGAGGGATAGAGAGAGAGAGACAGAGGGAGAGGGATAGAGGGAGAGAGACAGAGGGAGAGAGACAGGGGGAGAGAGACAGGGGAGAGAGACCAGGGGTGAGAGACCAGGGGTGAGAGACCAGGGGTGAGAGACAGAGGGAGGTGGATAGAGGGAGAGAGACAGAGGGAGAGAGACAGGGGGAGAGAGACAGGGGGAGAGAGACAGGGGGAGAGAGACAGAGGGAGAGAGACAGAGGGAGAGAGACAGAGGGAGACGGATAGAGGGAGAGAGACAGAGGGAGAGGGATAGAGTGATGGAGGGAAAGAGACAAAGGGAGAGGGATAGAGAGAGAGAGACAGAGGGATAGAGGGAGAGAGACAGGGGAGAGAGACAGAGGGAAAGAGATAGAGATGGTGGGATAGAGGGAGAGGGATAGAGTGATGGAGGGAAAGAGACAAAGGGAGAGGGATAGAGGGAGAGAGACAGAGGGAGAGGGATAGAGGGAGAGAGACAGAGGGAGAGAGACAGGGGGAGAGAGACAGGGGGAGAGAGACCAGGGGTGAGAGACCAGGGGTGAGAGACAGAGGGAGGTGGATAGAGGGAGAGAGACAGAGGGAGAGAGACAGGGGGAGAGAGACAGGGGGAGAGAGACAGGGGGAGAGAGACAGAGGGAGAGAGACAGAGGGAGAGAGACAGAGGGAGACGGATAGAGGGAGAGAGACAGAGGGAGAGGGATAGAGGGAGAGAGATAGAGGGAGAGGTTTAGAGTGATAGTTGGATGAGAGAGACAGAGGGAGAGGGGTAGAGGGATAGAGATAGAGGGAGAGGTATAGAGTGATAGTTGGATAGAGGGAGAGAGACAGAGGGAGAGAGGCAGAAAGAGAGAGACACGGGGATAGAGGGAGAGGGAGACGGATAGAGGGAGAGAGACAGAGGGAGGGGGATAGAGGGAGAGGGATAGAGGGAGAGAGACAGGGGGAGAGAGACAGAGGGAGAGAGACAGAGACAAAGGGAGAAGGATAGAGGGAGAGAGACAGAGGGATAGGGATAGAGGGATATAGACAGAGGGAGAGAGACCGAGTGAGAGGGAGAGAGACAGAGGGAGGGGGATAGAGGGAGAGGGATAGAGAGACAGAGGGAGAGACAAAGGGAGAAGGATAGAGGGAGAGAGACAGAGGGATAGGGATAGAGGGATAGAGACAGAGGGAGAGAGACCGAGTGAGAGGGATAGAGGGAGAGCGACAGAGGGAGAGAGACACAGGGAGAGGGAAAGAAGGAGAGAGACAGAGGGAGGGGGATAGAGGGAGAGAGACAGAGGGAGATGGATAGAGGGAGAGAGATAGAGGGAGAGGGATAGAGGGAGAGAGGCAGAGGGAGAGAGACAGAGGGAGACGGATAGAGGGAGAGAGACAGAGGGGCGGGGATAGAGGGAGAGGGATAGAGGGAGAGAGGCAGAGGGAGACGGATAGAGGGAGAGAGACAGAGGGGCGGGGATAGAGGGAGAGGGAGAGAGGGAGAGAGACCCAGGGAGAGAGACAGAGGGAGACGGATAGAGGGAGAGAGACAGAGGGGCAGGGATAGAGAGAGAGGGATAGAGGGAGAGAGGCAGAGGGAGAGAGACAGAGGTAGAGACGGATAGAGGGAGAGAGACAGAGGGGCAGGGATAGAGGGAGAGGGAGAGAGGGAGAGAGACCCAGAGAGAGAGACAGAGGGAGAGAGACAGAGGGAGAGAGACAGAGGGATTGCGGGATAGAGACAAAGGGAGAGGGATAGAGAGAGAGAGACAGAGGGATGGAGGGAGAGAGGGAGAGGGATAGAGGGAGAAAGACAGGGGGAGAGAGACAGAGGGATTGAGGGATAGAGACAAAGAGAGAGGGATAGAGAGAGAGAGACAGAGGGATGGAGGGAGAGAGACGGAGGGATAGGGATAGAGGGAGAAAGACAGAGGGAGAGAGACAGAGGGAGAGAGACAGAGGGAAAGAGATAGAGGGATAGAGTGATGGTGGGATAGAGGGAGAGAGACATGGGGAGATGGACAGAGGGAGAGGGATAGAGGGAGAGAGACAGAGAGAGATGGATAGAGGGAGAGAGACAGAGGGAGAGGGATAGAGGGATAGAGGGAGAGAGACAGAGGGAGATGGATAGAGGGAGAGAGGCAGAGGGAGAGAGACAGAGGGAGACGGAAAGAGGGAGAGAGACAGAGGGAGAGAGGGAGAGAGACAGAGGGAGAGGGACAGAGGGAGAGGGATAGAGGGAGATAGACAGGGGAGAGAGACAGAGGGAGAGAGACAGAGGGAGAGAGACCGAGTGAGAGGGATAGAGGGAGAGAGACAGAGGGAGAGAGACCGAGGGAGAGGGATAGAGGGAGAGAGGCAGAGGAAGAGAGACAAAGGGAGACGAATAGAGGGAGAGAGACAGAGGGAGAGAGACAGAGGGAGAGGGATAGAGGGAGAGAGACAAGGGAGAGAGACAGAGGGAGAGGGGGATAGAGACAGAGGGAGAGAGACAGATGGAGAGGGACAGAGGGAAAGAGAGAGGGATAGAGTGTTAGTGGGATAGAGGGAGAGGGATAGAGGGAGAGAGACATGGGGAGATGGAAAGAGGGAGAGGGATAGAGGGATAGAGGGGGAGAGACAGAGGGAGATGGAGAGGGATAGAGGGAGAGAGACAGAGGGAGAGGGATAGAGGGAGAGAGGCAGAAGGAGAGAGACACAGGGAGAGGGATAGAGGGAGAGAGACAGAGGGAGAGGGATAGAGGGAGAGAGACAGAGGGATAGGGATAGAGGGAGAGAGACAGAGGGAGAGAGACAGAGGAAGGGGGATAGAGGGAGAGAGACCGAGGGAGATGGATAGAGTGATAGTGGGATAGAGGGAGAGAGACAGAGGGAGAGGGAGAGGGGTAGAGGGAGAGGGGCAGAGGGAGAGGGGCAGAGGGAGAGAGATAGAGGGATAGGGGCAGAGGGAAAGAGATAGAGGGAGAGGGATAGAGTGATAGTGGGATAGAGGGAGAGGGATAAAGTGATAGAGGGAGAGAGACAGAGGGAGAGAGACAGAGGGAGAGAGACAGAGGGAGAGAGACAGAGGGAGAGGGAGAGAGGGAGAGAGACATGGGGAGATGGACATAGGGAGAGGGATAGAGGGATAGAGGGAGAGAGACAGAGGGAGAGAGACAGAGGGAGATAGATAGAGGGAGAGAGACAGAGGGAGAGGGAGAGAGGGAGAGAGGGAGAGAGGCAGAAGGAGAGAGACACAGGGAGAGAGACAGAGGGAGACGGATAGAGGGTGAGAGACAGAGGGAGGGGGATAGAGGTCGAGGGATAGAGGGAGAGAGACAGGGGGAGAGAGACAGGGGGAGAGAGACAGAGGGAGAGAGACAGAGGGATAGAGGGATAGAGACAAAAGGAGAGGGATAGAGGGAGAGAGACAGAGGGAGAGAGACCAAGTGAGAGGGATAGAGGGAGAGAGACAGGGGGAGAGAGACAGAGGGAGCGGGATAGAGGGAGAGAGACAGAGGGAGGGGGATAGAGACAGAGGGAGAGAGTCAGAGAGACAGAGGGAGAGAGACCAAGTGAGAGGGATAGAGGGAGAGAGGGAGACAGGCAGAGGGAGAGAGACAGAGGGAGACGGATTGAGGGAGAGAGACAGAGGGAGAGGGAGAGAGGGAGAGAGGGAGAGAGACCCAGGGAGAGGGATAGAGGGAGAGGGATAGAGGGAGAGGGATAAAGGGAGAGCGATAGAGGGATAGAGGGAGAGAGACAGAGGGATAGAGGGAGAGAGACAGAGGGGCAGAGGGAGAGAGATAGAGGGATAGGGGCAGAGGGAAAGAGATAGAGGGAGAGGGATAGAGTGATAGTGGGATAGTGATAGAGGGAGAGAGACAGAGGGAGAGAGACAGAGGGAGAGGGAGAGAGGGAGAGAGACATGGGGAGATGGACAGAGGGAGAGGGATAGAGGGATAGAGGGAGAGAGACAGAGGGAGATAGATAGAGGGATAAAGGGAGAGCAATAGAGGGATAGAGGGAGAGAGACAGAGGGATAGAGGGAGAGAGACAGAGGGATAGAGGGAGAGAGACAGAGGGATAGAGGGAGAGAGACAGAGGGATAGAGGGAGAGAGACAGAGGGATAGAGGGAGAGAGACAGAGGGATAGAGGGAGAGAGACAGAGGGATAGAGGGAGAGAGACAGAGGGATAGAGGGAGAGAGACAGAGGGATAGAGACAGAGAGAGGGAAGGAAGAGGTAAACGTAAACAGCAGTCTGTTTATATGAATGGAGAATGTGGAATATGCTCTACAGCACCTGCTTATTAAAGGAACAGTTATTCCCCAATTAAAGTTTGGGAGACAAATATATAAGCTAGTCCAACATTTCCTAAAGTCAACGGCATCTGTAGACTCCATAAGACAATGTTTGACAAATGTACATTTTAACCAAACTATTCTTTCATTGTCATACGGACATTAATACTAGTATTCGATGCATTGTGGTCGATATATGCATTCTCATACAATAGAATTCACCATAAAAACAGATATCTCTAAATCATGAGCTATACATCTTTCATCGAACATATAGGAAAGACAGGGAGGACACGTTCACAGCCATCGCCTGACCTATATATGCTAGAGAGCTGTTGGGAGAACAAAAATAAAGTTGTTGAGGAAATGTGACAGCTCCGGAAACCTACAGAGATTTATTCATGCTCTACTCTGTCAGTGGAGATGTGTACCTGCTATATTTAATGTATATCCAAAGCCTGCTCTCAGTCAACACAAACCAATATAACCCTGCCACAACTGTTTAAGTGCCTACTGTAGTCCTATTATTGGACATGGAACCACTCTTTGGTATGATGACGACTGTATTCAGTGGAAGACAGGGTTAGTTATTAATGTGAGCAGCATGCATTTCTGGACTTTCTGGATACAATTCTAAGAGGCTTAGATGTACGCTATTTTAAATGGAATTGATGGGTATATGCACAGGGGTAGCTTACAATTCTGAACTGATGTTTGTAAAGCGGTAGCTGGCTAAATATATTCTATGCTTATTCATAGAGAGAAGATCTCTGCTCAAATGTAATTTTTATGATTTACACCATTTTAGTTTAATTCGGTGTATCCTTCTCTCTCTTTGAGGGAGCTGCCAATCAAATTGTGTCAATTGTGCTCGCTTAAAACACACTTTACACCTACTTTCATGAAAGATATACTGTAGCTCCAGTATTGTCTTATGATGCCCTTTAATGTTCACTAAGTGTACAAAACATTAAAAACACCTGCTCTTTCCATGACATAGACTGACCAGGTGAATCCAGGTGAAGCTATGATCCCTTATTGATGTCACTTGTTAAATCCACTTCAAATCAGTGTAGATGAAGAGGAGGAGACAGGTTAAATAAGGATGTTTAAGCCTTGAGACAATTGAGACATGGATTGTGTATGTGTACCCAAAGGACATCCAGCCAATTGACACAACTGTGGGAAGCATTGGAGTCAACATAGGCCAGGATCCCTGTCGAATACTATCCCAGACGAATTGAGGTTGTTCTGAGGGCAAAAGGGGGTGCAACACAATATTAGGAAGGTGTTCCTGTTCCTGATGTTTTGTACACTCAGTGTATAATGTCTTTGATGCTGAACAGAAGAATAAACAGGGTATTTGCTAATCCATTGACAACGTTGTCTTGGTTTTATAAGAGCAGAAAATTGGGTTTTCTCCCAGTTTTGCGCATCATTGGGTTTCAGTAAACAACGCACACTCCTGTCACACAACAAAACTAGTGGTAAGAGAAGAAAAAGGTAGCCTAACCATGTGACACGGCGTGTGTATTAGAACAATACAGTGAACAACACCCCTCCAACCACGGACAACCTTTTCCCTTTCCATTTAGTTATAAAACGTGTGAATAAAATATTGTACAAAAACAGATGCAAAAACAGCCACAAACGATGGGGAAATATGTTGTGTTTGAAATCAACAGCCTCGTTTTTCATACCACCCATTTGGCCCCACCCATCATGACATCAAGGAGGGGGAAGTGTTCATGAATCTCCACATGAATGAACCAACAGGAAGTTGTGGTCCTATTGATTCAAAGTGACTAATTGACAAGCCACATGGACTGATAATGGTGTAGTGATGCTAGCCCTATCTGAAGTAGGAGGATGTTGCATAAGCTTTCTCTTTCTCTCTCCACCTCTCGCTCTTTAACTCTCTCTCTTTTTCTCTCCCTCTCTCTCTGCCCCTGTCTCTCTATCCCTCTTGTTCTCTCTCTCACTCTCTCTGACTCAGGGTTCAGCTGTGACTCATTGCTGCAACACAGCTTCAGGACTCACTACCGGACCCACTTAGGAGTTCAGGGGCCAATCCAGCCACCCCCCACCTCAGGGGCTTTGGTCCCTCTCCCTCTCTGCCCCAACATGTTGCCTCCTTTATGTATGGGCCTGGGGAGGACTGTTCCCTTCAAGTCAGCTGTCAAGCAGGAAATCAATCAAGGCTACACGAGTAACATGGTCACCCCCATCGTATAATCATGGCATCTAGTGAATAGGGTGTAATTTCAGACGCACTCCTTGTTTCTTTCAGACTGACAGATGTGTATCAAACATGGATGTATCCTTTCAACATATAGCCTGCATCACATAAGACATGCATCACATCACCACATGTGTGTGTGGTTATGCAGTGAGGGGAATTCAGTAAAGCATTATCAGACTCGTAATGCATGCACGCTCCATTCTTTAATAATTTAGAGTACTGATGTTTCCCATGCATGTCAATAGCCCATCCCAACAGGTAGGATTCCTATGAATGGATGAATGGTTGGACGGAAGCAACAATGACCTCGCCTGTTTTGCCACTGCTGAGGCAAAACAGGCCTCAGCAGTGGCAAAACTCTCTTCAGGACAACACAGAGTCCGTCCTCCCCAACAATCTTTCTTTTCTACCTCTATCTTCTCTCTCTATCTTTATATCCTCTCCACCCTTCTCTCCTTTATACCGTTCTTTACCTCTGTTACCTCCGTACTAGTCCCTCCTCTCTTAACCTCTCTTCTATATCTCTGTCATCACTCTCTCTCCTTTCTACCTCAATTTCCTCTCTTTGATCTACCTTTCCTCTATCCGTCATCCCTTTTTCTCTCTAGTCTTTCTCTCATCTCTACCCCTCCCCTTCTAGCTCTCTTCATGTTTTGTTGTTGTTGTGAATAACTCGGAGGGCAGGTTGAGCTAAAACAGAACGGTAGTCGGCCCGGGCCTGTGTCACGGCCTGTTTGTGCCGTACAGCGAGATGGCAGTTTCTTTAGGGTATGAATATGCTTTCCTGTATTTCTGCCTGCAGTATTTCTAAGTCCTGATACACGATAGAGTTACTTGTTCATGCTGACTCTGAGCTCAAAGATTGGCTCTCTGTCTGTTGACTTTCTGCTAGATTAGTCTTACTGGGAGCTTGCGGTTTAAAAGCCATGTAGATGTAGCCTATAATGCGCTCTCCTCTGTTAAAGCAACTTCATTGTATTACAAGCACATTGGACAAGTGACAGTGTGACACAATGGGAAGGTTACAGAGGGTAATATCAGAAACACAGTTGTGACCCTATGTAGGGCTCCAGTCCTTGTAGAAGGGACGTGTGCACACACACACACACACACACAGGCACACACACACAGATATATATGGTTACCTATAAGAACAATTAGCTGTTAATATCATTCTCTCTAATTAACTAAGTATGGAAATCCCCCTCAAAACATTTAATCAAATTACTTTGTTTTCCTCATAATCCATTTTTAATCATAATCTAATTCATTCTTAATTAATTGCAATCGGTCATGGCATAAACATCCATGGAAGCATGCCATTCTCACTCCTTGTACCTTCCTATAAAACATTTTGCAAAATCAATGTTTATAGATTATCTAGTAATCTCTATGATGCTTGTAATTTGTCATGCTTGAAAGTTTAAAATGCTTATTAATATTTATGACTGCTTATACAGTTATTCTAAAGTGTTAAAAAAGATTGCTTGACTGGAGAGAGCAGTATTCAGTTCACAATCATCTTCCATAGCAGTCAATATCAAGGTAGGTAGGACAATGTAAGGGTGTCTATATTTCTAATGCTATGAAACCACTGCAACAGGTAAAGAACGACCAAAGCTGTATCACTTAAACTTGACAATTCTTCTCTATTTGCAGCATGTCACTAACATTAAAGACACATTGGGATAATTAGTGATGGCTCTAAATCGACTATGTGACACTGGCCCTTGGATGTACACAGAGAGCTAACATTAATAATATGCATGTCAATCCCTCGCACAGTACCACATAGAGCCATGACTACATGGAACTCTATTTCACGTCAGGTAACTCGTGCAAGCAGTAAAATTAGATAAAAAAAACAGATAAAAATACACCTTATGGAACAGCGGGGACTGTGAAGCAACACAAACATAGGCACAGACACATGCATACAAACACACGACAACATACGCACCTGTCACGCCCTGATCTATTTCACCTGTCCTTGTGCTTGTCCCCACCCCCATCCAGGTGTCGCCCCTCTTCCCAATTATCCCCTGTGTATTTATACCTGTGTTCTCTGTCTGTTTGTGGCCAGTTCGTCTTGTTCGTTCCAGCTAACCAGCGGTTTCCTGTCAGCTCTTATTGTTTTCCAGCCTCTCTTTCCTCGTCCTCCTGGTTTTTGACCTCTGCTTGTCCTGATCCTGTACCCGCCCGCCTGACCTCTCTGCCTGTCCCTGACCCTGAGTCTGCCTGCCGTCCTGTACCGTTGCTCCACCTCTGGATTACTGAACTCCGGTCCCAATCGCTCACTCAGGGATCCCACCTTGCAGCTGAGAAACTCTGGAAGTCCCTGATAGGATCCGTGCTTACCCGAGTCCCTCCAAGACCATCGCCAAGCAGCTTGGTGAGAAGGTGACAACAGTTGGTGCGATTATTCACAAATGGAAGAAACACAAAAGAACTGTCAATCTCCCTCGGCCTGGGGCTCCATGCAAGATCTCACTTCGTGGAGTTGCAATGATCATGAGAACGGTGAGGAATCAGCCCAGAACTACACGGGAGGATCTTGTCAATGATCTCAAGGCAGCTGGGACCATAGTCACCAAGAAAACAATTGGTAACACACTACGCCGTGAAGGACTGAAATCCTGAAGTGCCCGCATGGTCCCCCTGCTCAAGAAAGCACATATACATGCCTGTCTGAAGTTTGCCAATGAACATCTGAATGATTCAGAGGACAACTGGGTGAAAGTGTTGTGGTCAGATGAGACCAAAATGGAGCTCTTTGGCATCAACTCAACTCGCCGTGTTTGGAGGAGGAGGAATGCTGCCTATGACCCCAATAACACCATCCCCACCGTAAAACATGGAGGTGGAAACATTATGCTTTGGGGGTGTTTTTCTGCTAAGGGGACAGGACAACTTCACCGCATCAAAGGGACGATGGACGGGGCCATGTACCGTCAAATCTTGGGTGAGAACCTCCTTCCCTCAGCCAGGGATATTGAAAATGGGTTGTGGATGGGTATTCCAGCATGACAATGACCCAAAACACACGGCCAAGGCAACAAAGGAGTGGCTCAAGAAGAAGCACATTAAGGTCCTGGAGTGGCCTAGCCAGTCTCCAGACCTTAATCCCATAGAAAATCTGTGGAGGGAGCTGAAGGTTCGAATTGCCAAACGTCAGCCTCGAAACCTTAATGACTTGGAGAAGATCTGCAAAGAGGAGTGGGACAAAATCCCTCCTGAGATGTGTGCAAACCTGGTGGCCAACTACAAGAAACGTCTGACCTCTGATTGCCAACAAGGGTTTTGCCACCAAGTACTAAGTCCTGTTTTGCAGAGGGGTCAAATACTTATTTCCCTCATTAAAATGCAAATCAATTTATACAATTTTTCACATGCGTTTTTCTGGATTTCTTTGTTGTTATTCTGTCTCTCACTGTTCAAATAAACCTACCATTAAATTGATAGACTGATCATTTCTTTGTCAGTGGGCAAACGTACAAAATCAGCAGAAGATCAAATACTTTTTTCCCTCACTGTAGCTCATTCGTTGTAGTGAGTACACTGGTGGGTCTGAGAGATAATTGTTCTTCTCCCGTTACTCGCCCCCCTCTCTATGCCACCCTGCTGTGGGTTACGAGTCCAAGTCTCTCCAGGTACGACTCGGGGGCCGATGTGAGTGGACGTTACCCTGGTGTCCGAGCTATGCATCCCCACTCAACCCCTCTCCACTCCCATGGGTGTTAGAGCGCTGGACGGGCGTTCTATAGGCCGGGTCACCCACCAGACCACCCCCGTCAGCCTACGAGTGTCAGGGAACCACAGCGAGGCTATCCAATTCCTGCTGGTTGAGTCTCTGCAGGTTCCCGTGGTATTGGGATTCTCTTGGCTCCAGCGACACAATCCCTCCATTGCCTGGGCTACTAGTGCCATCGTGGGCTGGAGCCCATCTTGCCACACTCAGTAACGCCCGGGCCACTTCGCTTCCGCAGCACCGACCGGTATCCAAGAAAGTCAAGTCTGAGGCACTGGCAATAGGGCCGCGGCTACACCCCCGGAAGCCGATACCTGTCACCCCCGCTCCAAGATCATTAGCCCCTCTGCTATTCGTCCTCTGTTACCCTGTACCCTCCGTATTTTTCCTACCTTTTCTGTGTCTAGAGTCAAAACCATGTCTGACTGCCCTTTGTCTTCTGTTTCTAGTCCCTGATACCAGATATCCGCCCGGGGGTGGTACTCTCACGCCCTGATCTCTTTCACCTGTCCTTGTGCTTGTCTCCACCCCCCTCCAGGTGTCGCCCCTCTTCCCAATAATCCCCTGTGTATTTATACGTGTGTTTTCTGCCTGTTTGTGGCCAGTTCGTCTTGTTCGTTCAAGCTAACCAGCGTTTTCTTGTCAGCTCTGCTTGTCCTGACCTTGTACCCACCGCCTGACCTCTCTGCCAGTCCCTGACCCTGAGTCCCCCTGCCGTCCTGTTCCTTTGCCTTACCCTGGATCTTCGACCCCTGACTGCCTTGACCTGTCTTTGCCTGCCCCTGTCGCGACAATAAACATTGTTACCTCGACAGTCTGCACCTGGTTCTTGCCTTGATTCCTGATAACCCTATACACACAAGTACACGTGGATTTTGTGTTGTAGATATGTGGTAGTAGAGTAGGGGCCTGAGGGCGCACACTTAATATGTTGTGAAATCTGTTGTAAATGTATTGTAATTTTTTTATTTTTTTTAACTGCCTTATTTTTGCTGAACAAGGCAGCAGCTAATGGGGATCCATAATAAATACAAATACAATTATACATTCGTCTCACTATCTCTATTCCAAGGCTTGGAGGATGTTGCCTTTTATCAACTGCCAGCTCTACGAGTTCTACCATACTTTGAAAACTGGAAGTTGTAATTGGAATAAAGAGAATGGAGAAAATGAAAGTCAGTGCCATCATTTACAATTCCCCCTTAAAAATGTAAATAAACTCCAAACTGAGACAGAAGTGAAATGATGGTAATGGTGGACTGATGCAGGGAATGCATTCACTATCCCAGTTCACAGCACCCTAGCAAATGCTTCCAGCCTACTTTAAGGTAATAAAGCTCCCTGTTGCCCCTAGTGGCTGGTTTTGAAGGCAATTCTATACATTCTTGGGACCTGGATGGACGTCTAACTTCGACTTAAAACTAGAGCGATCTCCTAGCAGATTTACCATGAAGGCCAAGAGCAGTGGTGTAGTGGTGCCTGGAGAAGTGGGTATACTCAAATTTTGCCTAACGAAGGAAAGGTGTCCTGTGTGAAACATTCTATGTGAAACAGTGACATAGATTCTGAATCACCTAAAATGAAAAATCCCATATTGGTCTTTCACAGTCAGGCCAACTCAAGTAGTATGTAGGTATTCTATTCACACAGATAAATGAGGCTGTCAACTGAGTCAGAAATTCACAGTTTTCAGATTTCTAATTTTTTTTTTAGGTTTTTGCTCTCAAAGTCACACTTTTTTAATTGAAAAATACATTTAGATTTTTAGTGTAGTTACACTTTAATTCAAGTGTACAGGCACCTAGCAGGCACCTTTGGTTAGCAGTGTTTCTGTATCACATGAGATGGATCATTCTGCCAGGTAGGCATAGGCTACTTAGCTACCGCAAAACTTCAAAGAATAGCCAGACCGTTTATTTGCTTAAATCACTGACCACTATAGGCGCTTACTAGAGACAGGCTTCTATTTGAGCCAGGCGTCTATTTCCTTAAATCACACAGCTATTGCTTATTAGCATTTAATTGTTTAATTCCAGCATTCACTTCCAACATTTTAATAAATGTATACATTTTCTGCACTAACGTGTTATCATTTACACACAGCATCACTTTTATTTTGTCTTAGTATGCCTTAGTATGCCTACAGTACCAGTCAAAAGTGACGGAATAAATTCCTTGTTAACGGTACCGCTTACTGCTTTTGTCATCCTTACTCGCACCTACAGTCCCACACCTCTTTCACTCCGCGGGGAATTTAGAGCAGCAGGGAGTTGCGTTCCCTCCTCCTAGAGGCGTGCGTAACATAGTGGGGGCTCATCCGGGATTTTAACCCACCGGACCCTGCTGCTCTGAGCTCTCTGTGATTGGTGATTGAGGTGTGGTGATAGGTTGTGAGTTTGGGTGACGTGTTTAGTTTGTGTGTGTTAGTAGGGAGCAGTGTACAAAATGGCTGCCTCAGCCATCTCCCAGTTTATTGAAGCGCCCTCTGTTGAACGGTTGGTGGGGTTGCGGAAAGTAGACCTTTTCGCTATAGCAAACCATTATGGACTCTTCGTCCCTGAGAAAGCCCTAAAGGCTGAGCTTTTGGTGCTAGTCAGGGAGGGCTTAATGAGGAAACAAATTTTCTTGTTGAAGGATGACGAGAGGGAGGCTTCAGGAGAGGAGATGGGTAAACCTTCCGATGCCAAGTCGGAGGACGGCGCGGAGGAAGGGGTTGCTCGTACTTTACATTGCCCGATTTGACCCTTTATCTTCTACTTCGGGTCATTCAGACGCTAGGCTAAAGGTGAGGCTGGCCCGTTTAGAAATGGAGCAAAAAGATAAAGAGAGACAGTTTAGGTTCGATTTAGAAATTAGGAAAATGGAAATCGACAAGGAGGTGAGGATCCGACAACTGGAGCTAGACGCTGGCTCCAGGATGACTCCACAACCTGCTCATCATCAAGCCCACTTCGATGTGAGTAAAAATATAGCTTTAGTCCCTCCATTCCGGGAGTCGGAAGTTGATTCCTATTTCTCTGCGTTTGAGCGTGTGGCCGCTGCGCTGCATTGGCCACTCGAGGTTTGGCCACTTCTGTTGCAATGTAAATTGTCTGGGAAAGCTCAGGAAGTAGTAGCTGCTCTCTCCCTGGAAGACAGTTTACAGTATGATACAGTTAAATCAACTGTGTTGCGGGCTTATGAGTTGGTGCCTGAAGCTTATAGGCAGCGCTTCAGGAACCACAAAAACCCTCTCATCGCATTTCTTTTGTTGAGTTTGCAAGAGACAAAGAGTCTCTGTTTAATCGCTGGTGTTCAGCTAGCAAAGCTAACACCTTTGCTGATATTCGGGAGTTGATGCTGTTGGAGGATTTTAAAAGCAACCTCCTGATAGAATTGTAGTTCATTTAAATGAACAGAAAGTGACGACATTGGCCCAGGCAGCAGTGTTGGCAGATGAGTATACTTTGACACACAAGACTGTCTTTGGTGCGCCTGCCAGAAGGCCGACTGATTACGCCATCAGTGCCTCATTCAGGTCGCTTTTCCTCTGACAACCCTAAGCCTTCCCATGAAATCCGTGAATGTTTTTACTGTCATCAAAAGGGTCACGTGATTGCGGACTGCCCGGTTTTGAAAAATAAACCAAACAGTCCCTGTCACCATCCCCTAAATTGAAAAGTGTGGGTTTAGTCCAGTCTTTGGCTCGTCCGTTGGACAGAGTTATTGATTCAGCATTTGGGAAAACGGATCCTATCTATGCTCCGTTTATCTCTACTGGTTGTATTTCCTTAACTGGAGAACAAGCGGATCAAAAACCAATACCAATCTTACGAGATACCGGTGCGGCGCAGTCAGTAATCCTTACTGATGCTTTACCCTGGTCCTCTGAAACGTATTGTGGTTCGCATGTTATATTACAGGGTATTGAGACAAAAACAGTACCTGTACCATTACACTGGATCCACTTAGTGTCAGATTTGGTATCAGGACGTTTTCGTGTTGGTGTAGTGTCCACACTGCCAGTAAAAGGAGTCACATTGCTACTAGGGAACGATATTGCTGGTGGTAACGTCACTCCTGTGTTAGAGGTAGTAGACAACCCAGAAATCAAAACAGCAGATGATAAATTGGTTCAAGCGTTTCCCCATGTTTTTCCTGCTTGTGTGTTAACGAGGGCACAATCTCGCAAGCTGGGAGATGTGGTGGATTTGGCTGGTTCCATTTTTGAGAATGTTGAGGTAGAAGACAATGCACCGAGTATTTCTTCTGCAATGCCAACGGTTTTTACCCCCGTAAAAACTAAGGCAGGGGAAAGCGAAATCGCACCCCAATTACATGACATTCTTTTGTCTGTCACCCCCGAGAAGGTGATTGAATGTCAAAAAGAAGACTCAAGTCTTCGCAAATGTTTTGCTTCAGTAATTTCTACTGAGGAAGCTAAAACGAAGGAGACTGCCTACTTTATGGAAGCAGGAGTTTTGATGCGAAAATGGGCAGCTCATGACACCGTTAGTGACTGGAGTGAAGTGTGTCAAGTGGTTGTTCCTACACCGTTCCGACAGCAGGTGCTCTCACTTGCCCATGACCAGGCGTGGTCCGGACATTTGGGGATCACGAAGACTTATAACAGAGTCCTTCGACATTTCTTCTGGCCAGGTTTGAAGTCAGACGTGGTCCAATTTTGTAAAACATGTCATGTATGTCAACTCACTGGGAAAGCGAATCAAACAGTTCCTCGTGCGCCGCTCTGCCTGATTCCTGTAGTAGAGGAACCGCTTTGAACGAGTAATAATTGATTGTGTAGGTCCGTTGCCGAAAACCAGAAGCGGTAACCAGTTCTTACTAACAATAATGTGCAGTGCTACTCGATACCCAGAGGCTATACCTCTTCGTACTATAACGGCTAAGACTGTGGTGAAGGCACTAGTGAAGTTCTTCTACGTTTGGACTCCTAAAGTAATCCAAACTGATCAGGGAACCAACTTTATGTCAAAACTGTTCTCAAATGTGTTAAAAACATTGTGTATTACCCATCAGGTCTCTAGTCCGTATCATCCGGAGAGTCAAGGGGCCCTCGAACGCTGGCATCAGACGCTAAAGGCGATGCTACGCAAGTATTGCATGGATACCAGTACCGATTGGGATGAGGGGGTGCCCTTTGTCCTATTTGCTATTAGGGAAACAATACAGGAGTCCTTAGGGTTCAGCCCGGCTGACCTTGTGTTTGGACACACCCCACGGGGTCCGCTAAAAGTTTTGAAGGAGCATATCCTATCTCCTATACCCAGTAGCGCCCTAAAAATGTGTTGGATTATGTCAGTAAGATGCGGGAGAGACTGCACGCGGCATGTGCGTTGGCCCAAAAGTCTCTCTCCTCGTCTCAAAAACGCATGAAGTTGCATTATGACAAAAAGGCTGTTGGCCGTTCTTTTGTACCAGGGGATCAAGTTTTAGTTTTGTTGCCAATCCCTGGCTCATCTCTGTCTGCACGTTTTTCTGGTCCATATCTTGTGGAAAAGAAACTCAGTGACACCAATTATGTAATAAAGACCCCAGATCGTAGGCGTTCTTCCCGTGTGTGTCATGTTAACATGCTGAAAGCATATTATCTGCGTGATTCTCCCAACTGTTCCTCAGGTAAGCCGGTCCAGCCCGCCATCTCCAGTTTGGCTGCAGTGGTGCTGACACCTGGCTGGAACCTAGAGGAGAATAAGGAGGACGGGTTGGAGTTACGCCATACGTTACAGCAATGTGAACGCCTATGTAATTCGGAGATGCTGAAAAAGTTACCCTCTCAAATGGAACATTTGGATGGCGATCAAACTAAGGATCTTATCATATTGATAAATAGTTTTCTCAATGTGTTTCAGGATGTTCCAAGTCGCACGTCCATCTTGGAACATGACCAGTATGTGAAGGGTTCAGCGAATGTGGTTGCCGATGCGCTATCACGGGTTTAGTAACTGGGGATGCGTGTTACATTTTTTTTTTTTTTTTTTGTTATTGCAAACTGTATGTTTGCATGTTTTGTGGTGGGCGTGTTACGTTCCCCAGTTTCTGTGTTGTGCTTTTGCTTATGTGTGTGTTTCAGGATGGCTTCCTGAAATTCTCCCCATTTACTAATTGGAGCTGACCCCGCCCCCTCGTCAGGATACAGCTGTATCCCATTAGACACCTTCTCCAGCTATATAAGCCAGTGTTCTGTTGCTCAGAAGGGAGAAGACAAAGGAGAGAGAAGGAGACTGATTGAGGTTGATGGCTAAAGATTAAGTGTTTGTTTGGTTATACCCGAGTGTTGATAGTTGTTGCTCCTTTTGTAGTATATTGTAACTGGTCCTGCTGGTGTCTATCAAAAGGTCCGTATTGATTGTTTGTATTTTTCTGTGTTTGTTCCCAGGGGGGGAAGGGGAAGGCACCTAGGGAGTGCTTAGGCAAGAGGCCTGCGGGCATACATAACCCGTAGTATTTTACTGTCTATGCACACTAGGTAAGACCTGGACGGACCACCCCCTGTATTTTGGTTAGTGCACCAGGTGGTGCTAAGTTAGGTAAGTTGTGGGTAGGCAGGTAAAATAGGAGAGGGGGGCTTTGACTTTTACTTTCTTTGCTTTGGTTCCGTTCAGCCCCTTTTCCCCAAAATTACCGTGTGACGGAATAAATTCCTTGTTAACGGTACCGCTTACTGCTTTTGTCATCCTTACTCGCACCTACAGTCCCATACCTCTTTCACTCCGCAGGGAATTTAGAGCAGCAGGGAGTTGCGTTCCCTCCTCCAAGAGGCGTGCGTAACAGTGTAGTTACACTTTAATTCAAGTGTACAGGCACCTAGCAGGCACCTTTGGTTAGCAGTGTTTCTGTATCACATGAGATGGATCATTCTGCCAGGTAGGCATAGGCTACTTAGCTACCGCAAAACTTCAAAGAATAGCCAGACCGTTTATTTGCTTAAATCACTGACCACTATAGGCGCTTACTAGAGACAGGCTTCTATTTGAGCCAGGCGTCTATTTCCTTAAATCACACAGCTATTGCTTATTAGCATTTAATTGTTTAATTCCAGCATTCACTTCCAACATTTTAATAAATGTATACATTTTCTGCACTAACGTGTTATCATTTACACACAGCATCACTTTTATTTTGTCTTAGTATGCCTTAGTATGCCTACAGTACCAGTCAAAAGTTTGGACACAGCTACTCATTCATGGGTTTTTCTTTATTTTTACTATTTTCTACATTGCTTATTTGAGCGGTTCTTGCCATAATATGGACTTGGTCTTTTACCAAATAGGGCTATCTCCCGTATACCACCCCTACCTTGTCACAACACAACTGACTGGCTTAAATGCATTAAGAAGGAAAGAAATTCCACAAATTAACTTTTAACAAGGCACACTTGTTAATTGAAATGCATTCCAAGTGACTACCTCATGAAGCTGGTTGAGAGAATGCCAAGAGTGTGCAAAGCTTTCATCAAGGCAAAGGGTGGCTACTTTGAAGAATCTAAAATCTAATATATATTTTCATTTGTTTAACACTTTTTTGGTTACTACATGATTCCATATGTGTTATTTCATAGTCTTGATGTCTTCCCTATTATTCTACTATGTAGAAAATAGTAAAGATAAAGAAAAGCCCTTGAATTAGTAGGTGTGTCCAAACTTTTGAATGGTACTGTATATATATATATATACTGTATTATCCTTGACAGAATGATGTCAGTTTTTACTTTCGGACGATTTTATGAAGGTCTGTACTCCCGAAGGTTTTGACTGTTTTTGTGTTTCTCAGCCGTTCGCAGCCAACGGCTAGCAGTTTCTTACTAGTGATAAAAACGCATGATTGCCATAATTGTTTTAGTCATTATTGAATTATTTAATGTAAGAAATCAAACATTAAACCTTATAAACAATTCACAGTAATTCATGGTAACCTCATTAACAATTCATTTAGACCCGCCGTTTATTTGAAACAGGCGTTTATTTTCTTAAATGTGACTGAGTTTGATTTAAGTTTTATGGTAATTAACATTTAATTTAGATGGTTTCTGGGAAAGCCTTTCCATCTACCAGAAGACGGTTAGGTCTGTCATTAGCATCGCTATATTTTTCCTGTTCCTTAATTGTTTGAAACCTGGATGTTTTACTTAATATTATGAGGCATGTCTTACCTTGCTTCAAAGTAGCCTATAGCTAAAATCCCACCATAGAAACATGGAGGCAATTATTTTTTAAAGACTTCCTGTCACGTCCTGGCCATAGATATCCCTCTGGGTTATCTATGGGGCTACAACTGTGCACAATGATGCGCCAAAAATGTGAAGAAATAATAGGTTATCAACATTTTTAGCTAAACAATCTGATCTGTTCCATCAGCCCAATTAATTGATACAGCGTTTACCTCCACTACACTACTTTGGTACCCATAGTGGGGATTAAGTAGTGAGTATACACAATGTCCACTGAAAAATAAGTGGGTATATACGACATATGCCTGCGTATACCCTCCACTACACCACTGGGCAATAGTTTTTCCTGACCTTGTGACCTGACCAGGAAAAAGGTTGGGTTCCCCCACTGGGTTGGCGGTTTTCCTGAACCAGGGTGTGTACTGTACCCAGCCCTACTACTAAATTGTCGGGCTGTTGGTGGCTGCGGGCAGCTGATGGATGTTAGTCTGTAGCTCTGATCTCTACAGCTCTGACTCACTATATAATTGCAGGCCAATGAGCAGCTCTGACAGCAACGTCAAACTGAGCAGGAAGTATATGATAAAGGGACCCCCATAGCAATCAAACACACACATAGAGCCTGCAAACAGTGCACAAGACAAAGACCCATACAAGTCCTGTGTGAGACAGACCCCTATGTGAGTCTATGGCGAGTCCGTCATATGACAGTTACTGCATTAGATATTCCACTTCACTAGAAGTCAGACAGAAAGAGTAGTTCTTTAAAGCCTGCTTTAAAGCTCCACTAACATGACCCTCCATGTCTGCTACAGTACAGCTAATCCTCCGAGGTCATATTTCTGTGCCACTGTCCATCTTATGAAATTCGTCCGGGGCTATATCCCTCCCTGCACTTCTTATATAAAACTATCAGATGCAGCGGTAGCTGCCACAGAACCAGAGGAGGCCCCTGCATTAACACGGGATGTCGTAGGCAGACAGGACGAGGCTGGGCTCAGTGACGTGACAAGACTTGTGTGTGGATGTGTGGAGACGGAGCACATCAGACCTGACTTAACTTAAGCAGGATCCTATTGTAACTCAATGAGCCGGGAATGGAAGAGCCATTGACTCGTGCTACACCCAATGAAGCATGCTGCTCAAAGGGAAGGACAAGGGGGGAACTGAATACAGGGATAAAGTCATACACATGAGCGAATACATGTAGTGTTTCTATGCCATCTTTTCCCGTAACACGTCCTCCTAAATCTTATAGTTTTTCTCTCTCAATTTTTCTAGACTCGTATTACTACGAGCTTTCACAAGTAGCAAAGGTTCGGGTAAATACATACCCATCACACTATGGAAATATGGACTCATTTACCAGAGGCCATAGGGGTTGCGGTTGAGTCAATGGTGACAGTAGGTTGAGTGGACCACAGTGGAGCACTATATCTCCCTAAAGGCCACTTGGGTCACATTTTCCTCAGAGCCTATTTAGAAGTGCTGCTCCATCCCTTCATCCCTCTGGAGGACAGTAACAGTTACATGACGCCTAATGCTCTAGGTGGGGTGGCCGTGGGAATGCTGTGTCATCAGGCAAATTGTGTTTCACCCAGCTAGACGTCAAGGATGTCAAGGTGAGAGAGGGATGGGGGTTGTGTCACCTCCAACAGCAGAGGAGAGGGCACAGGGACATGCTGCTGCTGCACTCTTTCTGCACTGTCCTCAGTATGAGAGACAGACAGGTTAACGACAGTGTATCTCTGTCTCCGGTATGAGAAAACTAGAGAAGCCACCAAGCAAACATGCCTGTGTGTGTGTATGTGTGTGTGTGTGTGTATCTGTGTGTATCTCTGTGTGTGTGTCTGTGTGTGTGATGCGTCCATATGTGCGTCCGTGTGAGTATGTGTTCATCTACATGGAATGTGTGACCAAGAGAGGTAGATTGAGAGGAACAGAGTGTACCTTTAGAGAGCCTTTGAATGTCTAATCAGAAACAAAATCCCTGACTGCCTAATGCACTGAGGCCCAGACACCACACTGTGTGCATTCTGATAAATCAGTAGCCTACGCAATGTCTAACAGTGTGGACCGTGAAATCAATGACGATAGCTTTTTCTCATTTGTGATGCTAGTATCTGGAAAAGAGGTTTGCTGGGTGCCAAAAGTATTATGGCAATTCTGTCTCAACACCGAAAAGATGGCCAACTGTTCACACTGCGCTGTGTCAATACTACCACGCACTGTCGTCTGATTTTACACTATCCTGTACAGAGAAACTTTCAGACTCATTGTACCATTATCACTATGTTATCTGATGGCTGCTTCAGTGTGTGTATCATTGTATACTGTAGCGAAGTAGTTGATGATTAATAAAAAGCCATAATGTCTGTGGGCCTGAGGGAGATCTGGATGTGATGAGCTGTCTGACCACGATAGTCACATCGTCACACCGTTTAGACATTATAGAGGTGGAGCATGAGAGAGAGTGCAGTTCCGGGAAGAACGGGGGCCTTTGTATCTCTCTATCTCAAATCAAATCAAATTGTATTTGTCACATGTGCCGAATACAACAGGTTCACCTTACAGTGAAATGCTTACTTACAAGCCCTAACCAACAATGCAGTTTAAGATAAATAACAAATACCTTGAAAAAACATAAGAATAAGAAATCAAAGTAAAAAATAATTACAGAGCAGCAGAAAAATAACAATAGCGAGGCTATATACAGGCGATACCAGTACAGAGTCAAAGTGTGGGGGCACCAATTAGTCAAGGAAATCTCGGTCCCTGACTAGGGAGTGGTAGGGATGGATGTGCTGTGTTACCACAGCCACAAAGTCATAAACCCTGCCTATTTCTACAATTTATCTTCTTAAAATGTGATGTTAAACCTAATGTTAGCTTAACCTTAACCATACTGCTAACCTTATGCCCAACCTTTAAACAAACAAAGCAGAGCTCATACCTTTCAAGACACTTTTTTCAAATCATCATTAGAGTCGCATCTCCCTCAAAGTGAGTAAGACAAAAGAGATGACCGTGGACTACAGGAAAAGGAATGGGGGCAGAACACGCCCCTATTCACATCGATGGGGCTGTAGTGGAGCGGGTCGAGAGTTTCAAGTTCCTTGGTGTACACATCACCAACAAACTATCATAGTCCAAACACACCAAGAAAGTTGTGAAGAGGGCACGACAAAAAAAAAAGTTTTAGACTGATCCAATGAACCATTGCATTCCTGTTAAAAGTTTTGTGTCAGGACTGCCCAAATGTGCCTAATTTGTTTATTAATAACTTTTCATGTTCAAAACTGTGCACTCTCCTCAAACAATAGTATGGTATTATTTCACTGTAATAGCTACTGTAAATTGGACGGTGCAGTTAGATTAACAAGAATTTAAGCTTTCTGCCATTATCAGATGTCCTGTGAAATTGGCAAATTGGCCAATTGGCCACTATTTACATTGCCCCCCCTTTGTTTTAAACAGATGCTTCTCGTTGTTTATTATCTACAGTGAGGGAAAAAAGTATTTGATCCCCTGCTGATTTTGTACGTTTGCCCACTGACAAAGAAATGATTAGTCTATAATTTTAATGGTAGGTTTATTTGAACAGTGAGAGACAGAATAACAACAAAAAAATCTAGAAAAACGCATGTGAAAAATGTTATAAATTGATTTGTATTTTAATGAGGGAAATAAGTATTTGACCCCTCTGCAAAACTCTGCAAAACCTACCATTAAAATGATAGACTGATAATTTCTATGTTAGTGGGCAAACATACAAAATTACCTTGACTAACCTGTACCCTTGCACATTGACTCGGCACCGGTACCCCCTGTATATAGCCTCGTTATTGTTATATGCCTTTCTGTTGACAATGAGGTTAAGGGGATTGTTTGCGTTACATTGTATCGCATATAGATTTGACTGCCCTACAATAACTTCCAGAATGTCTTCAGAGAAAAACAGCTTGAAGTATTGGAGGGGGGACACAATATCCTCAGATCTTGAAAGCAGGCCCTGCCATTCTGGGTAAGCATTGAAGTATGCATTGTGGGGTGTTCTCCACCGGGGTAGGCGTGGAACATCAACCTCTGCTACATCTTCATTCTCAGACTCAGTCTCATTGTCAACAGAAAGGCATTCTCCTTTAAAAAAGAAAGCAGGAAGCACAAATTTGACTGGCATATACCCTTCTTCATCCACTGACACACATGCAAACAAACACACACACCACACACACACACACGTTACTTTGCTTACTGACCCCTAACTGACCCTTGACCTCTTCCTGACTTTCTTCAAGATCACGGTCTTCATTGTCACTCTCCTCAAGCTCACTGTCCTCACTGTCAGAGAGAATGACCCTAACTGCTTGATCATGTACCTTCCATCCATACAGTGTTCGTGTGTCCATTTCCTGTAAGTATCAGTAGATAGTAAAGTAAAAACATTGACTATGGTCATAATTATGCATCTGAGCACATCTCCACACTTTAGCATGATATTGCCCGGACAAAATTGGTCTAACTAATGTTTCCCTGAGGCAACGAACAAAAAACACAGTTTTAGTATATAAATAAAAACAAAATAAGTCTTTAACTTCTTAGGGCTAGGAGGCAGTATTTTGAAGTTCGGATGAAAAACGTGCCCAAAGTAAACTGCCTGTTACTCAGGCCCAGAAGCTAGGATATGCATATAATTAGTAGTAATGTCTGTGAGTATAACAGAACTGATATGGCAGGCAAAAACCCAAGCAAAATCCATCCGGGATGTCTGAATCAGTCATGTCACACGGTTTTCAATAGGCCAGCTATTCAAAGCCTCATAGTTTAAACCCCAGATTGCAGTTCCTATGGCTTCCACTAGATGTCAACAGTCTTTAGAAAAAGGTTGGAAGCTTCAATCATTAAAATCAAGGGAGTAAGACCACTTGTTCCTGAGTTCACGTCAAGTGTCCTGTTTTGGATTTTGCGCGTAACAGGGAATGCGTGCTCAGTTATTTTTCTCTTCTATTCAGCACGTTATATTCCGTCTGAAATATTATAGTGTATATTCATTTTAGGGTATCTGAGTATTGATTACAAATATTTTTCAACGAACTTTACGGGTACTTTTGGGATATCGTTTGTCTGCATGGATGAAAGCCTTTGGGCAGGTGGATTACTGAACAAAACGCGCCAACCAAACGGAGCTATATGGATATAAAGAGGAACCTTATTGAATAAAATAACCTTTTATTGTGTAACCTGGATGCTTTGATATGCCATCAGAGGAAGATCAAAAGTAAGCAATTTATTTTATGCTATTTTTGAGTTTTGTGACACCTCTGCTGGTTATGTTATTATGCTAATTGAGTTTTTGAGTGGGGCGCTATCCTCAGACAATCAAATGTTCTGCTCTCGCCGTAAAGCCTTTTTGAAATCTGACAATGCTGTTAGATTAACAAGAGTCTAAGCTTTTGAAGGGTGTGCAGCATTTGTATTTTCATGGATGTTTGAAATTAGTATTTTTGTAGTTTGAATTTGGCGCTCCGCATTTCACCTGGATGTTGTCAAAATCGATCCCGTTCACGGGATTGGATCCGTAACAGGTTAAACAATCACACATACCTCTACATACTCGTGCACCATTTTTTTTATATAAAGTTATTTCAATTTCAACATGTTAAAAAGTGATTTTATCTTACCAATTGGTGGCACTGTGTCCCATGCGGCTTTGCTTCCTGAAAGAACTTCTCCACCCACAGACAAAAGGCCACACCCACTTCAGCCACTCATTTCATGGGACACAGACATGTTAGGTGATATATGTTTTTTTTATTTTATTTTTTATTTCAAGGGGCGGTGTGAGGTCCAAAAAGGTAGTTTGTTGCCTCAAATAATAAAAATAAACAAGAAGACAGTGAGTGTTCCTGAATGTCTGAGTTACAGTTTTGCCTTAATTCTGCTTCAAAATCTGCCAAATGTGATTTTAAAATGTTTTGTCACAGGGGGTTGAATACTTACTTTAAATTTGTGGATTTGGCTACATCAGCCACACCTGTTGCTGACAGATGTATAAAATCGAGCACACAGCCATACAGTCTCCATAGACAATCACTGGCAGTAGAATGGCCTTACACAGTGACTTTCAGCGTGGCACCATTATAGTTTACCACCTTTCCAGCAAGTCAGTTCATCAAATTTCTGCCCTGCTAGAGCTGCCCCGGTCTACTGTACAGTAAGTGCTGTTATTGTGAATCGGAAACGTCTAGGAGCAACAAAGGCTTAGCCGTGAAGTGGTAGGCCACACAAGCTCACAGAACAGGACCGCCGAGCGCTGAAGCGCGTAAAAATCACCTGTCCTTGGTTGCAACACTCACTACCGAGTTCCAAACTGCCTCTGGGAGCAAGGTCAGCACAATAACTGTTCGTCGGGAACTTCATGAAAGGGGTTTCCATGGCCGAGCAGCTGCACACAAGCCTAAGTTCACCATGTGCAATGCCAAGCGTTGGCTGGACTGGTGTAAAGCTCGCCGCCATTTGACTCTGGAGTGATGAATCACGCTTCACCTTCTGGCTGTTCAACGGACAAATCTAAGTTTGGGGGATGCCAGGAGAACGCTACCTGCCCCAATACATAGTGCCAACTGTAAAGTTTCGTGGAGGAGGAATAATGGTCTGGGGCTGTTTTTCAAGGGCTAGGCTCCTTAGTTCCAGTGAAGGGAAATCTTAACGCTACAGCATACAATGACATTATAAACGATTCTGTGCTTCCAACTTTGTGACAACAGTTTGGGGAAGGCCCTTTCCTGTTTCAGCATGACAATACCCCCATGCACAAAGCGAAGTCCATACCGAAATGGTTTGTTGAGATCGGTGTGGAAGAACTTGACTGGCCTGCACAGAGCCCTGACCTCAAGCCCATCGAACACCTTTGGGATGAATTGGAATGCCGACTGCGAGCCGGGCCTAATCACCCAACATCAGTGCTCGACCTTACTAATGCTTGTGGCTGAATGGAAGCAAGTCCCTGCAGAAATGTTCCAACATCAAGTGGAAAGCCTTCCTAGAAGAATGGAGGCTGTTATAGCAGCAAATGGGGGACCAACTCAATATTAATGCCCATGATTTTGGAATGAGCAGTTCGACGAGCAGGTGTCCACATACGTTTGGTCATGTAGTGTTTATTAGTGTTTTATTTGTCGTTTTTATGGATTTTGTTTTGTTGACATGTTTGAATTTTTCTTCCACTTTGACATTAGAGTATTTTGTGTAAATCGTTGACAAAAAAATACAATTAAATACATTTTAATCCCACTTTGTAACAACAAAATGTGGAAAGGTTCAAGGGGTGTGAATACTTTCTGAAGGCACTGTATTACTGCACTGTTGGAGCTAGAAACACAAGTATTCCGCTACAACTGCGATAACATCTTCAAATCATAGCTTCAACCAAAAATCCGGGAATACTGTATAAACTCCACATTTCCCCTAGTTGCTCCCTTATACTGTATTGTGACCCAGAAAACAAGATGATTATCTCTCCAAGATAATAACAAAAAAAACGATGTTTGAAATGGCCAGGAACAAGAGACAAGATGAGCCAAACAGTAGATGACAGAAGCAGAGTTGGAGGTACTGTCCTCATCTGTGCTCCTTTGTTCTCAACATTAGCCAGATGCTGCAATTAGACAACAAAGCCGGACCAATTACTGCAACCCAGGGGGACGTGCTGCTACGGACTGAATAACACACTGCCAGATCACAGAGGATCTAAGAAGCAATGTCCTTATAGAGCAATGTTCTCCTTCTTAAGAGACATGACCATGTGCTTTGATGATCTGTGAGGACACTGAGACTGAGCGACGCAGGAAGAGACAGGAATTTTCCTGAGTTTGTGACTTAACCAGGGAAACTCCAGGCCATAGTTATAACTTATGTCTATGGCTCTGAGTTTTCACCTGATCATTGTAAATTGGCCCAGCGTCATCCGGGTTTGGCCGGGGTAGGCCGTCATTGTAAATAAGAATTGGTTCTTAACTGACTCTCCTAGTTAAATAAAGGTTAAATAAAAAGTAAAAAATAAATGGCTTAGACCTCATCGACGGCCTGAGATGAGTTGGACGGTGGACCTACCTTCTCCTGGTACTGGCGCCGGGATGAGTCCAGGGACTGGATGAGGGCGGTGGCGTGGCCAATGAACATGGCGTAGCAGGTGGCGCCCACGATCATACTGAGCATGGTCAGCCAGATATCAGACATGCTCTCTGGGGCTTGGCGCCCGTAACCGATACACAGCATGTGACTCATGGCTTTGAACAGGGCAAAGGAGTACAGCTCGCTCCACGAGTCGTTCTGTTGGGAGAGAGAGAGCAGGGTTTCTATTACAAAAGAGCGCATTATAGAGAAAAACAAAAATCGCATTAAAACCACATTTTCATTTTCACTGTGCCAAAGCAGGACTATGACCAACCTAAAACTCTCAAATTCTAAGGCTTCAAAGAGAAATGAAAAGATAGTGTAAAGGCAGAGAGAGAAAGATGGAGAGAGAGAAAGATGGAGAGAGAGAGAGGCAATAAAATAAAGTGTGTGAAAGAAAGCTGCAATCACACCTCTGTAGTAGGTACAACATTATGACTCCATTGTACTAGCTAGCTGCTTGTTGAAGGCCTAATCACTCCAGCACAGTGCTGTTGGTTCAGGCGTAGAAGGCCACTTCAGACTGGGCTCTAATGAGGAGCCACTCTGCCTTTGATTTGTCTATACAGTGAGCACGCTAACAGCAACACTGACTAAGAAACTCTGCCTGGCTACACGTTTAATCCTTTAGAGTGATGTCACTGCTCATCTTCTACTCAGCCATCTGTAGGACTGTTGGTTCGGAGTTAGACTGTCCTGGCTGTACAGAGCAGATTCAAAGAGAGCAGTCCCCACTGTCATTGATTGACTCTTTCTGGATCGGATTGTATCCGTTTTGAATTTCACTCGACCCCATTTGCATTCCATTCAAAATTCTTTCGTTGGGAAATGGTTCGGAGGGAGATAAAGGGAAATGTGAGGGAGGCATCAGATTGTTTTGAAATGTGACAGAGGGACGTGGATGGAAGAGAATAACGGGACGGTGATAGATAGGTGCTGTGTGGAATTGCATGGGGATGATCTTGGGGGCACTCAGCACTGCCAACGGAGGTGTATGCATGTATGCTCATATGGCCCTTCCTTTCTCTCCCTGTGCTAGGGGCAGCTTTATCCCCAAACCTGGTTCCAACGCCTTGGGTGTGTGACAGAGGCAGAGCTCTCTCTCTCTCTCTCAATTCAATTTAAGGGCTTTATTGGCATGGGAAACATATGTTAACATTGCCAAAGCAAGAGAACTAGATAATAAACAAAAGTGGAATAAACAACACAAATGAACAGTAAACATTACACTCACAAAAGTTCCAAAACAATAAAGACATTACAAATGTCATATATGCAAATAGTTAAAGTACAAAAGGTAAAATAAATAAACATAAATATGGGTTGTATTTACAACGGTGTTTGTTCTTCACTGGTGGCCGTCACTGTAAACAGGTCACAAATATTGATGCTGTGATGGCACACTGTGGTATTTCACTCAATAGATATGGGAGTTAATAACAATTGGGTTTGTTTTCTAATTCTTTGTGGATCTGTGTAATCTGAGGGAAATATGTGTCTCTAATATGGTCATACATTTGGCAGGAGGTTAGGAAGTGCAGCTCAGTTTCCACCTCATTTTGTGGGCTCAGTGTGCACGGAGCCTGTCTTCTCTTGAGAGCCAGGTCTGCCTATGGCGGCCTTTCTCAATAGCAAGGCTATTAACTTTGGGTCAGTCACAGTGGTCAGGTATTCTGCCACTGTGCACTCTCTGTTTAGGGCAAAATAGCATTCTAGTTTGCTCTGTCTTTTTCCTAATTCTTTCCAATGTGTCAAGTAATTATCTTTTTGTTTTCTCATGATTTGGTTGGGTCTAATTGTGTATAATTCTCAAGGACCAGCTTGCTTAGGGGACTCTTATCCAGATTAATATCTCTGTAGGTGATGGCTTTGTTATGGAAGGTTTGGGAATCGCTTCATTTTAGGTGGTTGTAGAATTTAACGGCTCTTTTCTGGATTTTGATCATTAGCGGGTATCGGCCTAATTCAGCTCGTTGTATACAGAGGATATTTTGCAGAATTCTACATGCAGTCTCAATTTGGTGTTTGTCCCATTTTGTGAATTGTTGGTTGGTGAGTGGACCCGAGACCTCACAACCATAAAGGGCAATGGGTTCTATAACTGTATTTTTAGCCTGATCCTAATTCGTATGTCGAATTTTATGTTCCTTTTGATGACATAGTAGGCCCTTCTTGCCTAGTCTCACAGCTCGTTCACAGCTTTGTGGAAGTTATCAGTGGCGCTGATGTTTAGGCCAAGGTATGTGTAGTTTTTCTATGCTCCAGGGCAATGCTGTCTAGATGGTATTTGTATTTGTGGTCCTAGCAACTTGACCTTTTTTGCAACACCATGATTTTTGTCTTACTGTCAGGGCCCAGATCTGGCAAAATCTGTGCAGAAGTTCTAGGTGCTGCTGTGGGCCCTCCTTGGTTGGGGACAGAAGCACCAGATCATCAGCAAACAGTAGACATTTGACTTCAGATTCTAGTAGGGTGAGGACGGGGGCTGCAGGCTGTTCTAGTGCCCTCGCCAATTCATTGATATATATGTTGAAGAGGGTGAGGTTTAAGCTGCATCCCTGTCTCACCCCACGGCCCTGTGGAAAGGAATGTGTGTGTTTTTTGCCAATTTTAACCGCACACTTGATGTTTGTGTACCTGGGTTTTATAATGTTGTTTATAATGTTTTCCCCCCAACACCACTTTCCATCAATTTGTACAGCAGAACCTCAAGCCAAATTGAGTCAAAAGAAATCAACAAAGCATGAGAAGACTTTACCTTTGTTTTGGTTTGTTTGTCAATTAGGGTGTGCAGGGTGAATACGTGATCTGTTGTAAGGTAATTTGGTAAAAAGCCAATTTGACATTTTCTTAGTACATTGTTTTCACTGAGGAAATGTGTGAGTCTGCTGTTAATGATAATGCAGAGGATTTTCCCAAGGTTGCTCTCTCTTTCTCTAACTCTCTGGTCTATCAGCATGCTGCCTACAGAGTGTGCCTGCCAGGCAAACTCCAGCAGCAGCCCCTCACAAAGCTCTGAGATGGATATAAACACACACATTCATACACACACATACACTATGTGCAAGGAAACACACCCACCCATCTAATGGAAGATGAAGACTGTGGCCTCTCAGAGTATGATTTATACTCACAATCACCAGGCCTATTTGACATACGAGTTTAGGTATCTACAATAACTGTGCCAGAGCCAGAGGAAACGGTAAAAACATGAAAGAAAAAGGGTCACTATTGGAGTCATGTAGTGAGCTGCTCCGACTCGGCCCGCTCGCTGTAGCTTATCTGAATTTACAGGATTTTATACTAACGTCTCTATGCTTCCTCACACACACACACACACACACACACACACACACACACACACACACACACACACACACACACAGTGTGTGTGTAATTTGTTGCTGGGTGGGCTTTGTGTCACTGTTGCTCCCTCACTGCTGTGCTGTGGCTCGAAGCTTACGTGTAACCTCTTCAGCTACATTAACCATATTAGCTGCCTTAACAGTTATGGGAATTTTTGCCAACTCTAAGGGCCAGGTGTAGGCATGGTAGGAGGCTTGAAATATTGATGATCACTACTGTATGTATGTGTGTGTGTGAGTGAGTGAGTGAGTGAGTGAGTGAGTGAGTGAGTGAGTGAGTGAGTGAGTGAGTGAGTGAGTGAGTGAGTGCGTGTGTTCTTGTCTGATGCTGCAGGGGTTAAAGATAAAGAGACAGTGCTATAACACACACATCAGTCAAGTATACTTTGTGTGTGTGCGTGCGTGCATGCACACGTGCGCACGCATGGGTAAGTGCATGCACATGTTTGTGCCCAACGTGTGCATGTACAGTTGAAGTCGGAAGTTTACATACACTTAGGTTGGAGTCATTAAAACTCATTTTATGTATGTATTTTGGATGTATTGCAAGGCCTACCTTCAAACTCAGTGCCTCTTTGCTTGACATCATGGGAAAATCAAAGAAATCAGCCAAGACCTCAGAAAAAAAATTGGAGACCTCCACAAGTCTGGTTCATCCTTGGGAGCAATTTCCAAACGCCTGAAGGTACCACGTTCATCTGTACAAACAATAGTACGCAAGTATAAACACCATGGGACCACGCAGCCGTCATACTGCTCAGGAAAGAGACGCGATCTGTCTCTTAGAGATGTACGTACTTTGGTGCGAAAAGTGCAAATCAATTCCAGAACAACAGCAAAGGACCTTGTGAAGATGCTGGAGGAAATAGGTACAAACGTATCTATATCCACAGTAAAACGAGTCCTATATCGACATAACCTGAAAGGCCGCTCAGAAAGGAAGAAGCCACTGCTCCAAAACCGCAATAACTGTCATGTAGTGGGTGTAGCTGGTGTAGATAGTCAGGCGCAGGAGAGCAGAGATGAGTGTACTAAGTACTTTTACTAAGGCAAATGTACAAAAAGAACTCAACCGCGTCACAAAACAAATGCCCAAAACCAAGTAAGGCAGCACAAAGTACAAAATACACGTACAAAATGCCGGCTGCACAAAGCACGGGTGAAAACATACAAACCCGGCTTAAACTAACATGCCGAACAAACAATTCCCCACACAGACATGGGGGAAACAGAGGGTTAAATAAACAACAGTAATGAGGGCAAATTAAAACCAGGTGTGATGGAAAACAAGACAAAACTAATGGAAAATGAAAAGTGGATCGCAATGGCTAGAAGACCGGTGACGTCGACTGCCGAACGCCGACCGAACAAGGAGAGGAACCGACTGCGGCGGAAGTCGTGACAATAACAAAAGCCAGACTACGGTTTGCAACTGCACATGGGGACAAAGATCATACTTTTTGGAGAAATGTCCTCTGGTCAGATGAAACAAAAATAGAACTGTTTGGCCATAATGACCATTGTTATGTTTGGAGGAAAAAGGGGTAGGCTTGCAAGTCGAAGAACACCATCCCAACCGTGAAGCATGGGGGTGGCAGCATCATGTTGTGGAGGTGTTTTGCTGCAGGAGGGACTGGTGCACTTCACAAAATAGATGGCATCATGAGGAAGGAAATGTATGTGGATATATTGAAGCAACATCTCAAGACATCAGTCAGGAAGTTAAAGCTTGGTCGCAAATGGGTCTTCTAAATGGACAATGACCCCAAGCATACTTAAAAAGTTGTGGCAAAATGGCTTAAGGACAACAAAGTCAAGGTATTGGAGTGACATATGCATGTGTGTGTACACAGATACAGTTGAAGTCGGAAGTTTACATTTCACATTCTTAACATAAAGTGGTGATCCTAACTGACTTAAGACAGGGAATTTTTACTTGGATTAAATGTCAGGAATTGTGAAATACTCAGTTTAAATGTATTTGGCTAAGGTGTATGTAAACTTCCGACTTCAACTGTATCTGTGTACACACACATGCATATGTCATTCATATGAGTAATTGTATTTCCCCTGGCTGCCCTGCGTCCTCTAACCGGATGATCCCTGGCATGGGATTCGGATTACTCTACCCAGATCCAGGGGTTTATTATAATTCCATTGATCTAAGACCTATACAGTATACGGTACATCAGATGAAAGCACCTGGCCCTGACTTACAAAACAGAGGGGACATTTGTTATTTGATTTAATTTGATCATCCTGCTGTAAACTTAAACCCTGGCTTATAGCAGAACAGTCTGTGTCAATGGTCAGCTCAGGGAGGGTCAGGTAACGCATTTTAACATGATGACTGACTGTTTGATGGAGAGACCTTCTGGTAATTCTCTCCCACAGGGCCTAAAGCTAGTCGGCAGAAAGCCTCTCACACCTGAGTCTACAACAAGAACTCAAAAGGTTAAGTTTAGGTCCAAGTGGTTAAAGTTAGGGCTATGGCTTGGGGAAGGCTTAAAACAAAAATGTGTGTGTATTTCTCTCTGTTCTGTGAGCAGCATAGAGGATGCAGAGCTTGCCGTGTAGGGGAGCGGGATGAAGTGAGTAGTCAGGCAGCCACTCAAAGTGAACAAGTCTCGAGTGGCATGGAGATGGATCATTTAACGCTGCGTCTTTCATTTGAAGCCATCCGCCTCTGGAGAGGTGATGACCTTGATTGCTGGGAGATGCTTGTTCTCAGGCTGCGACTGATCACCGGGACAACTGTTCTCAGGGAAACTGGCCCGGAGTAGACACCGAGAGGCGTGTGTTGGCGTGTGTATGTGTTTTTTATGTATTTTCTATTGAACCTTTATTTTGGCAGGGTGTCATGCTGAGACCAAGGTCCCTTTTACAGATTCCTGTACACACATCAATACACACTATACACATCAATATTTCTATTCAAATCAATAAACATTAATATAGACATTTATATTCACATCAATACACGGAAATCTAAACACAATCATAGAAAACAAAGACATTCTTCAGTAAAACGGTCCTCAATCAGCCTTTTGAATTGCCTTAGAGTCACCAATTCATCCAATTTTAGAGAGCCTTGGAGGTTATTCAACAAGTAAGGTGCAAAAAAACTAAAAGCAGATTTACGGAATCTCCAAGGTTAGCCATTCCTGAGACCAGGTCTGGTATCTTGTACGTCTGTAAGTTAACAATGATGTAAGGTAGGCAGAAGTTTATGCAGCAGGGCTTTATAAACATAAAGAGTGCAAAGCATTGATCTACAACTTCAAAGAGGGCCAGCCTACTTTCTGATACAGAATGGAATGATGTGTACTGAGCCTATCCCCTTACTAAAGGAGTCGTGGTGTGATCATAACAACATACAGGGACTCAAGTCCTTTTGTTCACCTGACATAGAATTCCTTACAATCAAATGCCGACCGCATTATCTACCAAGAGAATTCTCCTCGATTATAATCACAGTCGCATATATCCCCCCTCAAGCTGACACATCGACGGCACTGAAAGAAATTCATTGGACTCTATGTAAACTGGAAATCACATATCCTGAGGCTGCATTTATTGTGGCTGGGGATTTTAACAAGGGTAATCTGAAAACAAGGCTCCCTAAATTTTATCAGCATATCGAATGTGTGACCCGGGCTGGCAAAATCCTGGATCATTGTTATTCTAACTTCCACGATGCATACAAGGCCATTCTCCGCCTTCCTTTCGGCAAGTCTGACCATGACTCCATTTTGTTGCTCCCAGGATACAGACAGAAACAAAAACAGGAAATGCCCATGCTCAGGTCTGTTCAACGCTGGTCCGACCAATCTGATTCCACGCTTCAAGATTGCTTCGAGCACGTGGACTGTGATATGTTCCGGATAGCATCAGACAACAACACTGATGTATACGCTGATTCGGTGAGCAAGTTTATTAGCAAGTGCATCAGTGATGTTGTACCCATAGCAACTATTAAAACCTTCCCCAACCAGAAACCGTGGATTCATGGCAGCATTCGCGCAAAACTGAAAGCGCGAACCACTGATTTTAACCAGGGTAAGGCGACCGGAAACATGACTGAATACAAACAGTGTAGCTATTCCCTCCGCAAGGCAATCAAACAAGCTAAGTGTCAATATAGAGACAAAGTAGAGTCACAATTCAACGGCTCAGACACGAGAGGAATGTGGCAGGGTCTACAGTCAATCACGGACTACAAAAAGAAAACCAGCCCCGTCGCGGACCACAACGTCCTGCTCCCAGACAAACTAAACAACTTATTTGTTCGCTTTGAGGACAATACAGTACCACCGACACGGCCCGCTACCAAAACCTGCGGGCTCACCTTCACAGCCAACGTGAGTAAAACATTTAAGCGTGTTAACCCTCGCAAGGCTGCTGGCCCAGATGGCATCCCTGGCCGTGTCCTCAGAGCATGCGCAGACCAGCTGGCTGGTGTGTTTACGGACATATTTAATCAATCCTTATCCCAGTCTGCTGTTCCCACATGCTTCAAGAGGACCACCATTGTTACTGTTCCCAAGAAAGCAAGGTAACTGAGCTAAATGACTATCGCCCTGTAGCACTCACTTCCGTCATCATGAAGTGATTTGAGAGACTAGTCAAGGATCATATCACCTCCATCCTACCAGACAACCTAGACCCACTCCAATTTGTGTACCGTCCCAATAGGTCCACAGACAATGCAATCGCAATCACACTGCACACTGCCCTAACCCATCTGGACAAGAGGAATACCTATGTAAAGAATGCTGTTCATCGACTACAGCTCAGCATTTAACACCATAGTACCCTCCAAACTCGTCATTAAGCTCGAGAAGCTCGAGATCTCGACCCAGCCCTGTGCAACTGGGTCCTGGACTTCCTGACGGGCCGGCCGCAGGTGGTGAGGGTAGGAAACAACATCTCCACCCCGCTGATCCTCAACACTGGGGCCCCACAAGGGTGCGTTCTCAGCCCTCTCCTGTACTCCCTGTTCACCCATGACTGCATGGCAAAGCACGCCTCCAACTTAATCATCAAGTTTGCTGACGACACTACAGTGGTAGGCTTGATTACCAACAACGACGAGATGGTCTACAGGGAGGAGGTGAGGGCCCTCGGAGTGTGGTGTCAGGAAAATAATCTCACACTCAACGTCAACAAAACAAAGGAGATGATTGTGGACTTCAGGAAACAGAAGAGGGAGCACCCCCCTATCCACATCGACGGGACAGTAGTGGAGAAGGTGGAAAGTTTGAAGTTCCTCGGCGTACACATCATGGACAAACTGAAATGGTCCACCCACACAGACAGCGTGGTGAAGAAGGCACAACAGCGCCTCTTCAACCTCAGGAGGCTGAAGAAATTCGGCTTGTCACCAAAAACACTCAAAAACTTCTACAGATGCACAATCGAGAGCATCCTGTCAGGCTGTATCACCGCCTGGTACGGCAACTGCTCCGCCCCACAACCGTAAGGCTCTCCAGAGGGTAATGAGGACTGCACAATGCATCACCGGGGTAAACTACCTGCCCTCCAGGACACCTACACCACCTGATGTCACAGGAAGGTCAAAAAGATCATCAAGGACAACAACCACCCGAGCCACTGCCTGTTCACCCCGTTATCATCCAGAAGGCGAGGTCAGTACTGGTGCATCAAAGCTGGGACAGAGAGACTGAAAAACAGCTTCTATCTCAACGCCATCAGACTGTTAAACAGCCATCACTAACATTGAGTGGCTGCTGCCAACATACTGACTTAAATCTCTAGCCACTTTAAATAATTGAAGATTGGATGTAACAAATGTATCACTAGCCACTTTAAACGATGCCACTTATATAATGTTTACATATCCTACATTACTCATCTCATATGTATATACTGTACTCCATACCATCTACTGCATCTTGCCTATGCCGGTCAGCCATCGCTCATCCATATATTTATATGTATATACTCGTATTCATTCCTTTACACTTGTGTGTATAAGGTAGTTGTTGTGAAATTGTTAAATTACTTGTTAGATACTACTGCATGGTCGGAACTAGAAGCACAAGTATTTCGCTACACTCACATTAACATCTGCTAACCATGTGAATGTGACAAATAACATTTGATTTGATATAAAGTGTAGTGAGCTATTATAAACTGCATCCAATGGCTTCAATACAGTGGCAGCTGTAACACTATGTGTGAGCGGTTGGTGTACACTGTCTGTCTGTCTGTCTGTCTGTGTGTGTGTGGCATACACATGGCACTGTGCCCTAGCTACTACCATGCCAAAACCAGGAGGGAAGGGAGGGGGCCAAAATCTGTGCTAGATCTAATGTTTCCTGGGCCTAGTTCAGGGACAGTTAAGTAGAGCTGGCACGTAGCAGTGGAACAGTCCACCAAGGCAGGCAGGCAAAGCCATGGCCAGTCTCAGGGGAGACGTGCGAGATCAATAGCCATCCTCCACCATCCCCACTGCTCTTTACCTTGGGGTTCTAGTGTCCATCTGGAGACCTGGGACACACAGCTCTCGCAGTTCCCGCTGACCTATACAACCCCTCCCATCTGGGAACAAAGTCCTTATGGGGTCTCTGGAGGCCATACTGAGTAATAAAGGCATGTTTCACCCCAACGCTCTGTCCAATCCATTGCAGTGACCAGATATGTTTAAGCATGTGTGTGTGTGTCTCTGCATGCCTGAGTATTGGTGAGCCCCCATTGCCTCTCCTGTGCCTTCCTCTGGGGTTGAGGAATAGAGCTCACCTGAAATGGAAGAGCTTTAGCAGAGAGGTGGTGTGACTAACTGGGCCTCAAGTGAAGCTGAGAGAGTAGCAGACAACTCCAGAGACACCAACACAGGTCTTCAGGACCTTCACTGCTACTACATGCCATTACCACTAATAGCAATGCCATTACCACTAATAGCCATGCCATTACCACTATCCAAAAGAACTGGAAACATTCACATTGACGTCTTACAAGCATAATGGCAAGCTGAAACCTGTTGAGTTTCCATTTTGATAGGTTATTGTTGTGTGGTTCCAACACCTTGCAAATATGTGCAAGGTGCCTCTTCCGGCGCCGACAGAGATGGCAGCCTCGCTTCACGTTCTCAGGAAACCATGCAGTATTTTGTTTTTATGTATTACTTCTTACATTGTTACCCCGGAAAATATTAAGTTTTATTACATACAACCGGGAGGAACTATTGATATAAAAGCAACGTCAACTTACCAACATTACGACCAGGAATACGACTTTCCCAAAGAGGATTCTCCTTTCGTTAACCCAAACACAACAACAGACTGGATATGCACGTGGCTACTTCAAAACAACGGCGCTGAGAAGAGAACGCGCCGGGTTTTGGTCAAGCTTCGTCGGCGGGCGCATCGTGCACCTCTCCGAGTATTTTAATCGCCCAATGTACAGTCTCTTGACAACAAAGTAGACGTAAATCGATCGAGGTTGCCTTTCAGAGAGACATTCGAGACTGCAACGTTCTTTGCTTCACGCGGAAACATGGCTCACTCAGGACACGCGTTATCAGAGTCGGGTACAGCCACCTGGTTTCTCCACGCATCGCGCTTGACAGAAACAAACATCTCTCTGGTAAGAAGAAGGGCGGGTGTGTGTCTTATGATTAACGAGACGTGGTGTGATCATAACAACATACAGGAACTCAAGTCCTTTTGTTCACCTGACATAGAATTCCCTTACAATCAAATGCAGACCGTATTATCTACCAAGAGAATTCTCTTCGATTATAATCACAGCCGTGTGTATCATCCCCCTCAAGCTGATACATCGACTGCACTGAAAGAAATTCATCGGACTCTATGTAAACTGGAAACCACATATCCTGAGGCTGCATTTATTGTGGCTGGGGATTTTAATAAGGCTAATTTAAGAACAAGGCTCCGAAATTTTACCAGCATATCGAATGTGCCACCCGGGCTGGTAAAATCCTGGACCACTGTTATTCCAACTTCCGTGATGCATACAAGGCTATTCTCCGCCCTCCTTTCGGCAAGTCTGACCATGACTCCATTTTGTTGCTCCCAGCCTACAAACAGAAACTAAAACAGGAAACGCCGCTCTCAGGTCTGTTCAACGCTGGTCCGACCAATCTGATTCCATGCTGCAAGATTGCTTTGAGCACGTGGACTGGGATATGTTCCGGATAGCATCTGACAACAACATTGATGTATACGCTGATTCGGTGAGCGAGTTTATTAGCAAATGCATTGGTGATGTTGTACCCATAGCAAATATCAAAACCTTCCCCAACCAGAAACCATGGATTGATGGCAGCATTCAGCGCAAAACTGAAAGCGAACCACTGCTTTTAACCAGGTAAAGGCTACGAAACATGACTGAATACAAACAGTGCAGCTACTCCTCCGCAAGGCAATCAAACAAGCTAAGCGTCAATATAGAGACAAAGTAGAGTCACAATTCAATGGCTCAGACACAAGAGGAATGTGGCAGGGTCTACAGTCAATCACGGACTACAAAAAGAAAACCAGCCCGTCGCGGACCATGACGTCCTGCTCCCAGACAAACTAAACAACTTCTTTGCTCGCTTTGAGGACAATACAGTACCACCGACACGCCCGCTACTCAAAACCTGCGCGGGCTCACCTTCCACCGCAGCCAATGTGAGAAAAACATTTAAATGTGTTAACCCTCACAAGGCTGCCGGCCCAGATAGCATCCCTGGCCGTGTCCTCAGAGCATGCGCATGACCAGCTGGCTGGTGTGTTTACGGACATATTCAATCAGTCCCTATCCCAGTCTGCTGTTCCCACATGCTTCAAGAGAGGGCCACCATTGTTCCTGTTCCCAAGAAAGCTAAGGTGACTGAGCTAAATGACTATCGCCCATAGCACTCACTCCGTCATCATGAAGTGCTTTGAGAGATTAGTCAAGGATCATATCACCTCCATCCTGCCAGACACCCTGGACCCACTCCACTTGCTTACCGTCCCAATAGGTCCACAGACGACGCAATCGCAATCACACTGCATACTGCTCCCAACCCATCTGGACAAGAGGAATACTTATGTAAGAATGCTGTTCATCGACTACAGCTCAGCATTTAACACCATAGTTCCCTCCAAGCTCGTCATTAAGCTCAGGACCCTGGGTCTCGACCCAGCCCTGTGCAACTGGGTCCTGGACTTCCTGACGGGCCGGTCCCAGTGGTGAGGGTAGGAAACAACATCTCCACCCCGCTGATCCTCAACACTGGGCCCCACAAGGGTGCGTTCTCAGCCCTCTCCTGTACTCCCTGTTTACCCATGACTGCATTGGCCAAGCACGCATCCAACTCAATCATCAAGTTTGCTGACGACACTACAGTGGTAGGCTTGATTACCAACAACGACGAGACGGCCTACAGAGAGGAGGTGAGGGCCCTCGGAGTGTGGTGTCAGGAAAATAACCTCTCACTCAATGTCAACAAAACAAAGGAGATGATCGTGGACTTCAGGAAACAGGAGAGGGAGCACCCCTATCCCATCGAGGGGACAGTAGTGGAGAAGGTGGAAAGTTTTAAGTTCCTCGGCGTACACATCACGGACAAACTGAATTGGTCCACCCACACAGACAGCGTGGTAAAGAAGGCGCAACAGCGCCTCTTCAACCTCAGGAGGCTGAAGAAATTTGGCTTGTCACCAAAATCACTCTACAAACTTTTACAGATGCACAATCGAGAGCATCCTGTCGGGCTGTATCACCGCCTGGTACGGCAACTGCTCCGCCCACAACCGTAAGGCTCTCCAGAGGGTAGTGAGGACTGCACAACGCATCACCGGGTTAAACTACCTGCCCTCCAGGACACCTACACCACCCGATGTCACAGAAAGGCCAAAAGATCATCAGGACAACAACCACCGAGCCACTGCCTGTTCACCGCTATCATCCAGAAGGCGAGGTCAGTACAGGTGCATCAAAGCTGGGACCGAGAGACTGAAAACAGCCTACCTCAAGGCCATCAGACTGTTAAACAGCCATCACTAACATTGAGTGGCTGCTGCCAACATACTGACTTAAATCTCTAGCCACTTTATACATAGGAATTGATGTAACAAATGTATCACTAGCCACTTTAAACAATTTTGTATATAATGTTTACGTATCCGACATACTCATATCAAATGTATACACTGTACTCTAAACCATCTACTGTATCTTGCCTATGCCGTTCAGGTCATCGACCCAAATCTCTAGCCACTTTAATAATTATAATTGGATGAAATAATGTATCACTAGCCACTTTAAACAATGCCATTTATATAATGTTTACATATCCTACATTACTCATCTCATATATATGTGTATATACTGTACTATACCATCTACTGCATCTTGCCTATGCCGTCAATAGCCATCGCTCATCCATATATTTATATGTACATACTAAATATTCATTCCTTTACTCTTGTGTGTGTATAAGGTAGTTGTTTGTGAATTTGTTAGATTACTTGTTAGATACTACTGCATGGTCGGAACTAGAAACAAGCATTTATACACTCGCATTAACATCTGCTAACCATGTGTATGTGACAAATAAAATTTGATTTGATTTATTTGATTTGATTTTAAAAATAATTGCTGACGGAACCCAAGCCAGGATGTTTAGATACGTCAATGTGAAAACAAATAGTTTTGACAGAAACTGAAATAACAAAGCTGTGTGTTGAATGTCAGATCTAATGCATCTGTGTTGAACCTCAGTAATGCTAGACTTCACCCTTTTCAAAACACATTTGTCTGTGAGCGCTCAGCCAGCAAGTCATGGCCTTACTGTGGCTTGTGAATGCTGATGAATTGCTAACTTTGATATTAAATCTACTCCTGGACTACAAAGCATCCTCAGTGGAGAATCTCCACTGAAAGTGTTTTTAGTCCAGGAATAGGCTTCATCTGTGTCCGCAACCTGGCCTCAGGGCAATTCATGAGATTCCGTATGTAATTCTGTTCCCCTCCATTTAGTACGATACATTACGTTAACTTACGTTACACTATGAATGGAATAGTGGTCGTGCAATATCATACGAATTAGAGGATGTATAGTATCATACGTCTTACCCCGGTCGTACAATAGCATACGAATTGGATGATGTAACTTATCATACGTCTTGGAGGACCATTGGAGGCTCCTCAGTGGAGGAAGGGGAGGACCCATTCTCCTCAGTGAATTTCATAAAAATGTAATAGTGAAACATTAGATAAAACTATACTATATATATTCACATCAACAAATAAAACACACTGTTTTGCAATGGTCTACAGTATCCTCAGTAGCACTCTGTAGGGTAGCACCATGGTGTAGCCGGAAGACAACTAGCTTCTGTCCTCCTCTGGGTACATTGACTTCAATTCAAAACCTAGGAGGCTCATGGTTCTCACCCCCTTCCATAGACTTACATAGTAATTCTGACAACTTCCGGAGGACGTCCTCCAACCTATCAGAGCTCTTGCAGCATGAACTGACATGTTGTCCACCCAATCAAAGGTTCAGAGAATTAATCTAGTACTGAAAGCATAAGCTACAGCTAGCTAGCACTGCAGTTCATAAAATGTGATGAGTAGTTGACTCAAAGAGGGGGAAAGACAACAGTTTTGAACAAATTAATTTCTTCCAAAATTAAGGAGAAGCGAGATATTTTTTTCACCTTCACTTACTTACCTAGCATCGAATTCAGCTAGCTAGTTTAGCTTACTCAAACACCTGGATCAAACAGAGAGGGATGCTATGTTAGCTGGAACTCTTCCACCAGTTTAACCGGTAAATTGTGTACACTGTGCTGCATGATTGTAGCGGGTTTACTAACGCGTTACTTCTACTAGCTATGTTGACTATGACGTGACAACGATGTAGGCTGTGTGTAGTGGTTAGCAGTCATGATATGCAGGTTGGAAATGTTTTTTCGCCTGGTCTACAGACAGCTGATGTGTTTAGGTAAATTATCAAAACACGTCTGGTCCACAAGCGAATAGAAAAGGTGAGAGGAGGAGAGAACGTAGATAGATGTGAGAAGGAATTATATATACAACGAGCTGTTTGCGCGTGATCAGGGGTGTATTCATCGCTGAAAACTTTTCTTAAACGAAAGCAAACCAAACTGGGATAAACATACCTGAATTTGTCCAATAGAAACTCTAATTTGCAACTGTTGGACTAATTATTATGCCCTAGATCAGCTAGATGCAGACAAGAGTGTGCAATCCGGTATTGAATGTGTCACTGTCTGTCACCTTGATGACAAAAAAAATTCTCGACCTGTGCACCCACGTTGCAAACTTTCATTCATAGGCTTTCTGGGGGCGGCAGGTAGCCTAGTGGTTAGAGTGTTGGACTTGTAACCGGAGGGTTGCAAGTTCGAATCCCCGAGCACATTTCAGTTGAAGGCATTTGGTTGTACAACTGACTAATAATGTTGACTTTGACTTTAGGTTGTAGCAACCTATTGACAGGTACTGGGAAAATCTGAGTATCATGTAGTAACCTAAACCTATTGAGCTGGGTGAGTGGAATATGAAAGACAGTCATCCAATATGCTGTAATAGAAAAAAAAATTAAAAATCATCCTCCCTCATCTTAAACTGAGACCAGGTTGTTTGTTGTCTTAGCAACAAAGGAGAATTACGGCAAGAATTTACATTGGTGATTAACTAACGACAAAGGTTAGGATAATTTACGTAAAAGGTTAGGAGAATGAAAACTACAAAGGTTAGAATAATTGACCTCAAATGACGCGACTCGAATACGCAACCTTTGGATTGTTAGACTTTGCTGTATACGTCAACGACAAAGGTTAGGATAATTTATGTAAAAAGTTAGGTTAATTTAAGGTTAGAATAAGGGTTATCTAAAATGCTACAGCTGTTCCCGACGCGCAAATCGAACACGCAACCTTTGGATTGCTAGACGTTGGCTGTATACGCCCACCCATTCTCCCCCGACCAACCTCCCTCCACCTGTTTTGCATGTTATTTTGGCATTAATACGTGTCACATATCAGTTTGCAAACAACATAAATATATATATATAATAATTGAGTTTATAAAGCCGCAAACAAACATGGTCTCTTTTTTGCTTTCTTAAGCAAGGCAGCTCCAAAATGCAGGTGTTTCAGCCTAGCTCAGTGCTTTCTGTGGTGGTGGGGCAGCCAGCGGAAAATATGGAGCGTAGGGGTTAGTAATGTTATCTAGTTGCGCCGTGATTGGGTAATGTTTTCAAATTGCGCCGTGATTGGCTCAGTGTTTCGGTCACTCATGTGGAAACTACATCATCGCCAAATTTAAGGGAAGATCTAGAACATTCAAGCCCCATTGGGTGATGCCATAGAGTTACATTAGAAGTGCCAATCCAAGAAAGGTCGAGGTCAATGGCCACAGATAAAATGACGTCAAATCAAGTTATATCTACAGTAGCTTTGATTGGATCATACTTTCAAAATCTTACCTAGCAAGCTAGCAGTCATCATCATGAATCAATACGAAAATCAACTGGCAAATGTGTTTAATCCTTGTCATATGAAGAGAAATAATGAGGAGAAATTATAGATAAAGCGTATCGGTGCTCATCGGCAATTGGACATAAACATTACACAACAAATCACAAATTCAACAATGAGTGGTTTGGAAGGAATTAGAGGCTAACTGCAAGAATTGCAAAACAACCACTAGCCTGCTATTCAGTGAAGTGGCTGTGTGGTCCCAAGTCTGGGTTTAAGGGTCTCTTGTCCAAACTTAAAATGATAAAGATTCAACATTGTCCATGCTGTCAGTCCAGCATGATTTCTGCCGAGCTCTAACCAACTGTTAACTCGGAACTGGGAAACCTGACTTCAGTGAGTTAAAGACAACTGGGAACTCGGGAAAAAACGAGCTCCGACTGGGAAAAGACGCTTTGAACGGTCATCCAACTCTGAATTGTAAATCGGGAACTCCGGCCTCTTTCTAGAGGTACGACCTGAAGATCGCTGATGTCATCATGATTTGACCTTGTTTTTTTCAGAGTTCCCAGTTGTCTTGAAAGCGCCATAAATGCCATACTTTGATAACAGTTTCATGACAAAATTTCGCGGCGGCCCACGAAGGACCGCCGCACCACCTTCCTGTTCAAGTGAGCACAGCACAACAAGGTGAGTCCAAAAATGGGAGATATGTATACTGTAGCTAAGAAAGTAATACTAAGTGTATGTTGTGTAGTAAGCTGTTTGTAGCCCATGTGCTTCACCCTAATATTTGGTCGATTTTCCCCTCTTAATTTCGCAGACTGTTCTGATTTGGTGGTGCACATGTTGCCTATAACCTGTTTTAGAGAAATGTAATCACTGAATATTGTAAGAGCTATTGTAAGAGCTTTCATTGTCTGCTTATATGCTCCCTTTAATTATCCTACGGTTCTGACTTGGCGTACATGGAGAACACTGTAAGAACAGTCCATGTTCTAAATTCTGTCGCTGTACATTTCAAAAGTGCTGAACAAATAGTTATATTGTCTACTTCCGTCCTAGCTCACTCATTAATGTCTTAATCAAAATTGCCTCATATGCTTTTCGTCCCCTTATGCCATAGTTTGTACATCTCAATTGTCAGTAGAAACCACAATGGCGCCGTAAGAAGGCTGACGTTTTACATGTCCCCAACCGATTGTGTTTTTTGTTAGTTTATTTGCGTTGTTTGTAACTTATTTTTTTACTTATTTTGTACATAATGTTGCCGCTACCATCTTTTTTGACCAAAAATAACTTCTGGAAATAACTTCCTTCAACGAGTCTGACGAGCCCGACGCAAATTATATACTTCTCTCTCGGAAACATGCCCAGATCCCCCGTGATTTGCGTGAAGAGGAGGCAGAGAAAAAGGGGCAAGAGGGCGGGATGCCTTCTGAGAATTCGTAGGTGATCGAATAAACCCCCACTTCCTTCTACTCTGCTAGCAAACGTGCAATCTTTGGAGAATATAATCGATGACCTACGCGAAAGATTTAACTACCAACGGGACATTCAAAACTGTAATATCTTATGCCACGGAGTCGTGGCTGAACGACGACACTAAACATACACCTGATTGGTTATACCCTGTACCGGCAGGATAGAACAGCAGTGTTTGGTAAGACAAGGGGCGGAGGACTATGTATTTTTGTAAATAACAGCTGGTGCACGATATCTAAGGAAGTCTCGAGCTATTGCTCGCCTGAGGTAGAGTATCTCATGATAAGCTGTAGACCACACTATCTACCTAGAGAATTTTCATCTGTATTTTTCGTAGCTGTTTACATACCACCACAGACTGAGGCTGGCACTAAGACAGCTGTATTCCGCCATAAGCAAACAAAAAAACACTCAACCAGAGACGGCGCTCATAGTAGCCGGGGACTTTAATGCAGGGAAACTTAAATCCGCATCAGCAACCTAAATCCGCAAATGACTAAAACCAAATCTAAACTGTGTAGAAATTATAATGGACCTACATTCATATCGTTTCTTGACTGTGTCCAGTTCACAATAATCACAGAAATGAAACCTAGACAGTCAGGGAGCAAAAATTCAAACAACTATTGATATAGGACTATGTTTAGCAAATTCCGAACGCGAGGAAATGTAATAGATTTTCAGTGCAGCCCTCCGGACCTCGTTGAAGACAGAATGCGGCCCTTGGGGGAACATTTGTTTGACACTCCTGCTCTAGTGTGTATTAATGCCACGTTCAAAACAACTGGGAACACGGAACTCGGAAATCTTCGACTTCCAACTTCAGTGCGTTCAAAACAACTGAGAACTCCTACTGGGAAATATCGATTTGAACGGAATTTCCAACTGAATTCCAACTCTGGAACTTGGGCCTCTTTCGCGAGTGCTACTTTCTGACCTGAAGATCACTGACATCATGATTTGACCTAGTATTCTTCAGAGTTCCCAGTTGTTTTGAACACGGAATTAGCAGCACTTACCACCATCTTGTTAAGGGAGACCCAGCAGTCCTGGGGGAAATCCTGCAGCATGGGAACCAGGAACTGCAAACAGCCATCCCAGTGACACAGCAGCAACATCATACCAATCAGGTTGAAGATACGCATCACTGCACTGGCCAGGTCATAGGTCATATGGAAGATCTGTCATGAGAGGGACAGAAAGAGAGGACAGTCAGTGGTGTGTAACACACCTCATTCATTCACCTTTTCACATGGATTTTGCTTACGTTAACAAAGACAATGAACACATGATTAAAAAAAAGATGGAGCCAGATTCCATTATTTGCATTATCTGGTTACAACAGGATATGGACAGGATTTGGATTCATGATTGGATTAGTTATTGTCATTCCGTAATTAAGTTTACCGGTACCGATTATGCACAGTTGCTTTTCTGAACACACAGCTGTTGCATTTTCATTAGTTTACCTTGAGAAATGAAGCACACCAAATAACTTCTGTGATGATGACACTAATTTCCTGCACTCATCAGGCACTAATAGCTCTGTTGAGATGAACATGATCAAGAGAGATACAGTAAGTGTGGAATGTTAAAAATATCAATCAATCAGACATAAGACAGCTATCCTCCCTCATTCCCCTCTCCTTCCCTTACTCCACCCACCCATCCCTCCTCCTCTCCCTCCCTCCCTCCCTCCCTCCCTCCTTCCTTCCTTCCTTTCTTTCTTTCTTTCTTTCTTTTTTCCTTCCCTCTACAAGACCAAGCCTTGTCCTATTATGGTGAGTGTTTGTTTAGAACACAGAACACCCAGCCCTGAGTAATGCACTGGTGTTGTGGTCACAGCCTTGTAAACACTTCTCAGCTGTGGCCCTTTGGCTGTGGTCAAAGGGCCTGTTTCCCTATCGTGCAAGTGTGCATGCATGTGTGTGTGATCCAGAAAAACCCTGTAGGAGAACCAATTAAGCCCCCCAAAAACATAAGACCCAAAGGCTACCACACCTGAGACAGGGGAAGTTGCCCTATATAGGAACTAGGCCATTAACATCCCTCTACGAAAACAGGGGAGAGAAGAGATGCTTCTAGCTGTTGTTTACAATGTAGAGCTTCAACAGAGTGTGAGCCAGGCGATTCAGTCATCTCACAAGACCTCACTCACGCCAACCGTGGGTTTAAAGCTTAACCGTATGCAAAATTAGAACCTGCTCTGATACACAACAGAAGGTTGGAGTGTATCCTTTTGCTGTTTCTCCAAGTGACTGTATTGGAATATCTGTGGTGAAAATGGCCAAGCAAGCATCCTTTTGTATCACCTCTTTCCAACTTTGTCTCAAAAGCCCTACAATTAAAAACAAAATCCCTGTATTACAGAGGCCCCTGTGTTTCCTGTGTTTGGGTGGTACTGTATGTGGGTGCCTGCACATCTGTTTCTGCTTGTGTATAATTTACCCGCAGTGCACACAGACATTGAAATAAATGCAGTGGCTTGTCACTGTTAGAATGTAGTCTTTTGAAACATTAAAACACTAAAACTAGTGGTAACTGAGCTGCCAATACCTTAAAGGATACAGAACCTTAACTTTGCTGGAGTATTGAAACACATGGTTGTGAGAGTATTGGGACAGATTTAACATTCATCCTGAGGTGTTCTGAAACATGACATGGTACTACACACCACATAATCAGGAGATGTGCTACACCTTGCCAGAGGCTGGGAAAAGTTTAAAAACACTATTATTGTGTTTCAAGTCCTGCGTACTGCAGAATTAGATCCCATCTCTTTTGGTGTTGTTCCCTCCTGTTATTGTATATTCCCTGCTCTTATATGGTGCGTTTACAAACTCCTCATTGGTCATTCCAAAAGGTCAAAGTACTATGCTCAAACAAGGGAAAGAAAAATATATAGTTTTGTGAAAATAAACATTTAATTTCCAGGATAATAATTTTGTACTAAATATTTCATGATTGAAGCTTCAAATGCTTGATCATTTATTTGCAAATTACCAAATGACCACAAAATATTAACAGGTCTTTCACCTTTTAAATTGATAAAGTAGGACAGTTCAAAGATTTGGAAGGTATTTATTATATTATTCTTCAAAATCAACAGAAATGTGGCATTAAATAAAATTAAATTTTATTGGTCACATACACATATTTAGCAGATGTTATTGCAGGTGTAGTGAGATGCTTGTGTTCCTAGCTCCAACAGTGCAGTAATATCTAACAATTCACAACAATACACACAAATCTAAAAGTAAAATAATGGAATTAAGAAATATATACAGTAGAATAGAATACAGTATATACATATTAAATGAGTAAAGCAGTATGTAAACATTATTAAAGTGACTGATGTTCCATTATTAAAGTGACCAGTAATTCCATGTCTATGTATATAGGGCAGCAGCCTCTAAGGCGCAGGGTTGCATAACCGGGCGGTAGCCGGCTAGTGATGGCTATTTAACAGTATGATGGCCTTGAGATAGAAGCTGTTTTTCAGTCTCTTGGTCCCAGCTTTGATTCACCTATACTGACCTCGCCTTCTGGATGATAGTGGGGTGAACAGGCTGTGGCTTGATGATCCTTTTGGCCTTCCTGTGACATCGGGTGCTGTGGGTGTCCTGGAGGGCAGGCAGTGTGCCCCCGGTGATGAGTTGGGCAGAGCGCACCACCCTCTGAAGAGCCCTGCGGTTGCAGGCTGTACCACGCGGTGATACAGCCCGACAGGATGCTTTCAATTGTGCATCTGTAAAAGGGTCTTAGGGGCCAAGACAAATTTCTTCAGCCTACAGGAGGGGGCTGAGTACGCACCCTTGTGGTGCCCCTGTGTTGAGGATCAGTGAAGGGGAGGTGTTGTTTCCTACCTTCACCACTTGGTGGCGGCCCGTCAGAAAGTCCAGGACCCAGTTGCACAGGGCTGGGTTCAGACCCAGGGCCCCGAGCTCGATGATGAGCTTGGAGGGTACTATGGTGTTGAAGGCTGAGCTATAGTCAATGAACAGCATTCTTACATTGGTATTCCTCTTGTCCAGATGGGGTAGGGAAGTGTGCAGTGCAATGGCGATTGCATCATCTGTGGATCTATTGGGGCGGTAAGCAAATTGAGGTGGGTCTAGGGTGTCAGGTAAGGTAGAGGTGATTTGATCCTTAACTAGCCACTCAAAGCACTTCATGATGACAGAAGTGAGTGCTACAGGGTGATAGTAATTTAGTTCAGTGCTTCCTTATCCCAGCAGACTGGGATAAGGAGAGATTGAATATGTCCGTAAACACTCCAACCAGCTGGTCCACGCATGCTCTGGGGATGCGGCTAGGGATGCCGTATGGGACAGCAGCCATGCGAGGGTTAACAGGCTTAAATGTCTTACTCACGTCGGCCACATTGAAGGAGAGCCCACAGTCTTTGGGAGAGGGCCACATTGATGGCACTGTGTTATCCTCAAAGCAGCGAAGAAGGTGTTTAGCTTGTCTGGAAGCAATACGTCGGTTTCTGCTACCTGACTGTTTTTTTTCCCTTTGTAATCTGTGTCTGTAGACCGTGCCACATACGTCTTGTGTCTGAGCCGTTGAATTGCGTGAATTGATTGCCTTATGGATGGAATAACTACACACTTTGTGTTTGACCATATTCCCAGTCACCTTGCCATGGTTAAATGCGGTGGTTTGCGCTTTCAGTTTAGCATGAATGCTACTATCTTTCTGATTTGGGTAGGTTTTAATAGTCACAGTGGGAACAACATCCCCTATACACTTCATGATGAACTCAGTCACCATGTTTGTGTATACATCAATGTTATTATCCGAGGCTACCCGGAACATGTCCTAGTCCGTATAATCAAAACAATATTGAAGCATGGATTCTGATTGGTCAGACCAGCGTTGAATATACCTTAGCACGTGTACTTCCTGTTTGAGTTTTGAACACGGAATTAGCAGCACTTACCACCATCTTGTTAAGGGAGACCCAGCAGTCCTGGGGGAAATCCTGCGTAATAGAAAGGGAGGAGCAAAATGGAGCTGTGATCTGATTTGAAAAAGAAAGGGCAGGGGAGGGCCTTGTCGGCACTTCGAAGAGAGAATATTAGTGGTTGAGTGTTTTTACAGCACGGGTACTACAGTCAATGTGTTGATATAACTTCGGTAGCATTTTCCTCAAATTTGCTTTGTTAAAATCACCAGCTACAATAGATGTGGCCTCAGGATATGTGGTTTCCAGTTTGCATAAATTCCAGTGTAATTCCTTGAGGGACGTTGTTTGTTTTGGCTGGAGGGGGAATATACACGACTGTGACTATAACCAAAGATAATTATCTTGGGAGGTAATACGGTTGGCATTTTATTGTGAGGTATTCTATGTCGGGTGAACAAAAGTACTTGAGTTTCTGTACGTTATCACAATCACACCATGAGTGGTTAATCATGAAACATACACCACCGGAGAGTTCTTTATTCCTGTCTGCGTGATGAAGTGAGAACCCAGCTGGCTGTATGGATGGGGACAGTATATCCGGAGGGAGCCATGATTCCTTGAAACAGAGTATGTTACCGTTCCTGATGTCCCTCTGGAAGGAGATAATCGCCCTGAGCTTGTCTACTTTATTGTCCAGAGACTGAACATTAGCGAGTAATATACTTGCATGCGGTGGATGGTGTGTCCACCACCTGAGTCGGACTTTGTAGGCGTCCACTCCGAATATCTCTTCTCCGCTGGCAGCGTCTTGGAGCAGACTCTGGGATAAGTTCAATTGCCCTGGGGGGTGCGAACAAAGGATTCATTTTGGGAAAGTTTTATTCCTGGTCGTAGTGCTGGTGATTTACCGCAGCTCTGATATCCAAAAGTTATTTCCGTCTGTATGTAATAACACAAAAACAATTCTGGGCTAATAGTGTAAGAAATAACACAATAAAAAACAAATACTGCAAAGTTGCTTAGGAGCTAGAAACAGACCTGCCATGTCTGTCGGGGCCATCTTGCTGTTACCCTTGGGAAAAAATACAGGCAATGACTGCTAATGTTAGCAGTAGCACTCATACAAAACTTATACAAAACTTAAGCCCAGGGCTCAATGCGATCCACAAGTCATCCATTATGCTAATAACCTGACCTGAGTCTTTATATTCACATGATGGTACATCTCATGGATGGTTGTTCAGATTAATTAAATCACAGTACAGCTGAGTTAGATGATATGACATTTGACTGTTCAGTTGGCATTAGTCTGTGACCTTGTCTTGATTGGCTATGGTTAGGATTGGCCAGCCAGTGTGTAACATAATGTATGTTTTTCTGCAGGGAGGCAGAGAAATGGCAAATCATACAATAAATAATGATACTTCATGCATGCATAATTACGTTATTAGACACTTTAATATTATAGCGTCTGATAACGTAATTATGCATATGTCTAATAGTTGATTTCATATTGCAATTTAATTTCAAAATGAATACAATTATTAAACATATCAATAGAAACATCCAAAAAGCATTTAAGTGATTAAGCTATGCAACAAGATACCAATATGAATGTCAAAAGTGGATACAACAACATGTGATGGGGTAGGCCAAAGCTAGAGCAGGCTAGAATGGCAGGGTATATATCAAACAGTAAATAAAACTCATGAAGCTAGTTGGCAAACAATCCAGCAGTATTAACTAATTGAGAAATGTGTCAAGTAACAACTACATGTAGCAACAAGAAAACTGATCAATTGTCAGGGATCCCTCTGGAACTTTCATTGCGCATACCTGGCCCATATTCCCACTGATTGTATTTGTATATATGCAGTTGAAGTCGGAGGTTTACTTTCACCTTAGCCAAATACATTTAAACTCAGCTTTTAACAATGACTGACATTTAATCCTAGTAAAATTCCCTGTCTAATATCAGTTAGGATCACCACTTTATGTTAAGAATGTGAAATTTCAGAATAATAGTATAGAGAATGATTTATTTCAGCTTTTATTTCTTTCATCACATTCCCAGTGGGTCAGAAGTTTACATACACTCAATTAGTATTTGGTAGCATTGCGTTTAAATTGTTCAACTTGGGTCAAACGTTTCGGGTAGCCTTCCACAAGCTTCCCACAATAAGGTGAATTTTGACCCATTCCTCCTGACAGAGCTGGTGTAACTGAGTCAGGTTTGTAGGCCTTCTTGCTCGCACACAATTTTTCTGTTCTCCCCACAACTTTTTTATGGGATTGAGGTCAGGGCTTTATGATGGCCACTCCAATACCTTGACTTTGTTGTCCTTAAGCCATTTTGTCACAACTTTGGAAGTATGCTTGGGGTCATTGTCCATTTGGAAGATCCATTTGCGACCAAGCTTTAACTTTGTGACTGATGTCTTGAATGTTGCTTCAATATATCCCCAAAAATTCTTGCCTCACGGTTGGGATGGTGTTCTTCCGCTTGCAAACCACCCCCTTCTTCCTCCAAACATAACGATGGTCATTATGGCCACAGTTCAGTTCTATATTCAGTTCTATATTTTTTTCATCAGACCAGAGGATATTTCTCCAAAAAGTACGATCTTTGTCCCCATGTGCAGTTGCAAACTGTAGTCTGGTTTTTAATGGTGGTTTTGGAGCAGTGGCTTCTTCCTTGCTGAGCTGCCTTTCAGGTTATGTCGATATAGGACTCGTTTTACTGTGGATATAGATACTTTTGTACCTGTTTCAGCATCTTCACAAGGTCATTTGCTGTTGTTCTGGGATTGATTTGCCATTTTCGCACCAAAGTACGTTCATCTCTAGGAGACAGAACACATCTCCTTCCTGAGCGGTATGACGGCTGCGTGGTCCCATGGTGTTTATACTTGCGTACTATTGTTTGTACAGATGAACGTGGTACCTTCAGGCGTTTGGAAATTGCTCCCAAGGATGAACCAGACTTTTTTTTCTGAAGTCTTGGCTGATTTATTTTGATGTTCCCATGATGTCAAACAAAGAGGCACTGAGTTTGAAGGTAGGCCTTGAAATACTGTTAAAGTTCTGGGTGTAGATGGTGCAGAGGAGTCAGGCGCAGGACAGCAGAGATGAGTACTACAAGTAATTTTACTCATAAATGTACTCAATACAAAATGAGAATAACCAAGCCCACAATACGGACCGTATTAACACAAACAATGACGCACAAAAAACATGCACAAAAAACATGGGGAAAACAGAGGGTTAAATAATGAACATGTAATTGGGGAATTGAAACCAGGTGTGTAAAACAAAGACAAAACAAATGGAACATGGAAAAGTGCATCGGCGATGGCTAGAAAACCGGTGATGTCGACCGCCGAACGCCGCCCGAACAAGGAGAGGGACCGACTTTGGCGGAAGTTGTGACAAATACATCCACAGGTACACCTCCAATTGACTCAAATTATGTCAATTAGCCTATCAGAAGCTTCTAAAGCCATGACATCATTTTCTTGAATTTTTCAAGCTATTTCAAGGCACAGTCAACTTAGTGAATGTAAACTTCTGACCAAGTGGAATTGTGATACAGTGAATTATAAGTGAAATAATCTGTCTGTAAACAATTGTTGGAAAAATGACTTGTGTCATGCACAAAGTAGATGTCCTAACCAACTTGCCAAAACTATAGTTTGTTAACAAGAAATTTGTGGAGTGGTTGAAAAGCGAGTTTTAATGACTCCAACCTAAGTGTGTGTAAACTTCTGACTTCAACTGTATGCCCTTTGTTCACCATGGTCTGGTCGATTATTGTTACTATGTCCGTTGGTGCGTGTGAGTACCTGTGCTGTGTGTTTTGGCTTTCGTGCCATTGTGGATTGCGCAGATAATTATTGGTCTCGTCTCGTGTGATAATCAATGTGCGTTTGTGTGGGGAGGGGGCAACGATAGCTATTCTCTCTTGGAATTTGAAAGGCCTAAACTGTCCTGTTAAACATTCCAGCTGTCTTGATACCTAGCAAGAAACTATGTTTATATAGCAATGCTCCAAGCTCCACACACCTGCTCCAAAAATACTTATATAGCCATTTGTACAAACCGTTGCTTTTTCATCAGCCCCAAACAAAACTAAAGCTGTAATCATAATGATACCTAAAAAACTTTCTTGGGTAAAGGCAAAAACAAAGGCAGAATCAATTTCCTTAAATGTATCCATAACGGAAAGAAATGTGCCTTTCATAATGCGTATTCTCCAAATTCATATGATCCTATGTTTTTTGATTCTCTGAACAGCATATTTTTAGAATTAACTGAATTCCATCTGGTTATTGGGAAAGGCATGAATGCCATTTTGGACATTCAAAACAAATCTAATAAGACCAACTACAGCCAAGGCTCTCCAGTATATACTATCTGATTACAACCTTATTGATGCCTGGTGAGCACATAATCCTGAATCAAAAGAGTACACTTTCTACTCAAACAGCCATAGCAATTAACTGATATAGCAACTATTGAATCAGAAACAGGGGAATTACTGTCAGAACCCAAATTCATCAATCAAAGATTCTCAAGCTTCTATAAAGAACTGTACACCCTGATAGTAAATCCACACCAAGCCCGACTAGGTACTTTCTAAAATAATTACGAACTCTTCTTCTCTCAACAGAGGAAGCCACCTCGCTGGGAGCCTAAATCTCTCTCAATGAATTAAAAAGGGGATTGGATAGCATGAATAAAGGCAAATCATCTGGATGGGACGGTATTCCTCCTGAGGTCTATTTAACATGTTGGAATCAATTAGGTCCACTATTGCTCAAAATGATTAATATAGCCATTCACAAAGATTAATTTGGGAGAGATCTGAATAGAGCACCAATTTCACTTTTATGAAAAAAAAAAAAAAACGATCTTAGACAAATTCAGATATTAAACTGTTTTCCAAAATGTTGTCGTCTCGAAACTTACCCAAATTAGGCCACACAGACCAAAGCGGGTTTGTTATAAAGTGTTTATACTTGGATAACCTCTGTCAACTATTACATATCTTAGATGCTTCATCAGAAACAACAGCTCCTTGGGCTGTATCTCTTGATGCAGAAATAGCTTTCGATAGACTAGAATGGTCATACCTCTGGGTCTGTCTTGGTACATATGGGTATTGGCTCCAATTCCATTAATATGATTAAAATACTACATGCGAAACCCTCAGCCATACTGTATATCCCTTAAACAATGTAAACAAAGCTGTGGTCCTATTATTGCTCACACAATTTATATTTGGCACAGCATTTAAAAACAATCAAAATGGCATGTCCATACTGAAATATTACACAATAATGCTTTGCAATCTCGAGGGTGTCCCTGATGTTTTTCCTGGAGAGAAGTGGCTTCTTTGCTGCCCTTCTTGACACCAGGCCATCCTCCAAAAGTCTTCACCTCACTGTGCGTGCAGATGCACTCACACCTGCCTGCTGCCATTCCTGAGCAAGCTCTGTACTGGTGGTGCCCCGATCCCGCAGCTGAATCAACTTTAGGAGATGGTCCTGGCGCTTGCTGGACTTTCTTGGGCGCCGTGAAGCCTTCTTCACAACAATTGAACCGCTTTCCTTGAAGTTCTTGATGATCCGATAAATGGTTGATTTAGGTGCAATCTCACTGGCAGCAATATCCTTGCCTGTGAAGCCCTTTTTGTGCAAAGCAATGATGACGGCACGTGTTTCCTTGCAGGTAACCATGATTGACAGAGGAAGAACAATGATTCCAAGCACCACCCTCCTTTTGAAGCTTCCAGTCTGTTATTCAAACTCAATCAGCATGACAGTGATCTCCAGCCTTGTCCTCGTCAACACTCACACCTGGCAGTATTTTGAAGTTCGGATGAAAAACGTGCCCAAAGTAAACTGCCTGTTACTCAGGCCCAGAAGCTAGGATATGCATATAATTAGTAGCTTTGGAATAGAAAACAATCTGTGAGTAAAATAATGTCTGTGAGTATAACAGAACTGATATGGCAGGCAAAAACCAGAGCGAAATCCATCCGGGATGTCTGAATCAGTCATGTCACACTGTTTTCAATAGGCTAGCTATTCAAAGCTCATAGTTTAACCCCCAGATTGCAGTTCCTATGGCTTCCACTAGATGTCAACAGTCTTTAGAAAAAGGTTTGAAGCTTCAATCATGAAAATCAAAGGAGTAAGACCACTTGTTCCTGAGTTCACGTCAAGTGTCCTGTTTTGGAATTTGCGCGTAACAGGGAATGCGCGCTCAGTTCTTTTTCTCTTCTACTCAGCAGGTTATATTCCGTCTGAAATATTATAGTTTATATTCATTTTAGGGTATCTGAGTATTGATTACAAATGCTGTTTGACTTTTTTCGACGAACTTTACGGGTACTTTTGGGATATCGTTTGTCTGCATGGATGAAAGCCTTTGGGCAGGTGGATTACTGAACAAAACGCGCCAACCAAACAGAGCTATATGGATATAAAGAGGAACTTTATCGAACAAAATGACCTTTTATTGTGTAACCTGGATGCTTGGGTATGCCATCAGAGGGAGATCATCAAAGGTAAGCGATTTATTTTATGCTATTTTTGAGTTTTGTGACACCTCTGCTGGTTATGTTATTATGGTAATTGAGTTTTTGAGTGGGGCACTGTCCTCAGACAATCAAATGTTCTGCTTTCGCTGTAAAGCCTTTTGGAAATCTGACAATGCTGTTAGATTAACAAGAGTCTAAGCTTTTGAAGGGTGTGCAGCATTTGTATTTTCATGAATGTTTGAAATGTGTATTTTTGTAATTTGAATTTGGAGCTCTGCATTTCACCGGATGTTGTCAAAATTGATCCCGTTCACGGGATTGGATCCGTAACAGGATAATGAGAGAATCACTGACATGATGTCAGCTGGTCCTTTTGTGGCAGGGCTGAAATGCAGTGGAAATGTTTTGGGGGGATTCAGTTCATTTGCATGGCAAAGAGGGACTTTGCAATTAATTGCAATTCATCTGATCACTCTTCATGACATTCTGGAGTATATGCAAATTGCCATCATACAAACTGAGGCAGCAGACTTTGTGAAAATGTATATTTGTGTCATTCTCAAAACATTTGGCCACGACTGTACATATACAAAAGTATGTTGATATCCCCTCAAATTTGTGGATTGGGCTATTTCAGCCACACCTGTTGCTGACAGGTGTATAAAATCGAGCACACAGCCATGCAATCTCCATTGACAAACATTGACAGTAGAATTAACTTACTGAAGAGCTGAGGGACTTTCGACGTGGTACCGTCATAGGATGCCACCTTTCCAACAAGTCAGTTTCGCCAAATTTCTTCCGTGCTAGAGCTGCCCAGGGCAAGTGTAAGTGCTGTTATTGTGAAGTGGAAACATCTAGGAGCAACAATGGCTCAGCCGCGCGAAGTGGTAGGCCTCCACGTAGTGTGTAAAAATCGTCTGTCCTCGGTTGCAATTTTCAATACCGAGTTCCAAACTCCATCTGGAAGTTACGTCAGCACAATAACTGTTTGTCGGGAGCTTCATGAAATGGGTTTCCATTGCCGAGCAGCCGCACACAAGCCTAAGATCACCATGCGCAATGCCAAGCGCCGGCTGGAGTAGTGTAAAGCTTGTCGCCATTGGACTCTGGAACCGTGGAAACGCATTCTCTGGAGTGATGAATCACGCTTCCCCATCTGGCAGTCCGATGGACGAATCTGGGTTTGGTGGATGCCAGGAGAACGCTACTTGCCCGAATGCATAGTGCCAACTGTAAAGTTTGGTGGAGGAGGAATAATGGTCTGGGGCTGTTTTTCATGGTTCGGGCTAGGCCCCTTAGTTCCAGTGAAGGGAAATCTTAATGCTACAGCATACAATGACATTCTAGATGATTCTGTGCTTCCAACTTTGTGGAAACAGTTTGGGGGAAGGTCCTTTCCTATTTCAGCATGACAATGTCGCTGTGCACAAAGTGAGGTCCATACAGAAATGGTTTGTCGAGATCGGTGTGGAAGAACTCCGACTGCGAGCCAGACCTAATCGCCCACATCACTGCCTGACCTCAGTCATGCTCTTGTGGCTGAATGGAAGCAAGTTCCTATGGAGTCCCTTGGGAACCCCAACTACCGAACCATCCAATGATGGGATTCATAAATAAAGTATCTGGGCTCCCGAAAGGAATGAGCACGATAATATATAAACAACTTTTGGAAAGCTCAAATTCTGAGCTAGCCATTAAAAAAGTATGGTACAGATCTAATTGAATCTGAACAACCCTTTAACTGGAACAGAATATGGAAAAATCCGTAATCTGAACCATCAATTTATACATGTTACTGTATTTAACACCAAGGAAAAGTTTTATCATGAAATTGGCCCCAACTCCTGTGCACTGTGTCCCCTAAATCAGGTAGGTACATTCCTGCATATGATGTGGGTGTGCCCTGCAGTAAAATGCTTCTGGGGCAAAGTTTGAAAATTCATTTTGAAGTACATGAATTTAAATATTCAATGCTTTGCATAAACACCTGATAAAATTGCTGTACAATATGATCAATATGATCTAATGCACATTCATATGTCATAAATCAACACTGCAGAGCTCTCCCTTTCCTCTGCCGTGCCTTGATTGTATTACTGTTGATGATATCTAGAAATAATGTTGTGGAATATTCTAATCAAGTGAGAGAGACTTTGTAATTTGATCAAAAAATCATCTTTATTTAACAACGATTAATTATTGCAATAATGAGGCTGGGTGACCCAACACCCTTGAGCATTGGGCCGAGAGTCTAACCTATACAGAAATGCAGAGTTCTTTATATACATAGCTGACACTGAGAATGCTTAGTCATGGCTGGTTCTACCCCTCCCATGTAGATTGGGTCATTATAAGTCACTCTGGGTTCATCCTGTCATTATCTGCACGGGGGTTGTTCAATATACAAGTGTTCCATACTCATCAAAAGCTCTGTTTCTTGGCAATATCACAGCGTTGTCAGATTTCAAAAAGGCTTTACGGCGAAAGCAGCACATTTGATTGTTTGAGGGTAGCACCTCACATATTTTTCCCATAGCCATGAATCGATTAGCCATCACGGCACACACATAACACATTTCACAGTGAAAACAAATCAATTACCTGTTGAAGAACTTCTGCTGAGGTCATCCTAAGTGTCCAACGAAGACAATCCATATTTCTTTTGTTAGAAAAAGTAATGTATTTTATCCATAAATCTCCATTTGGTTCGCGCGCGTTATAATCAGAAACGACAGCCTCCACTCCTCCATTGAAACGTGACGCAAACTCGTTCATCTTATACCTATAAACTTGTCCAAGAACAATCAAACATAGTTTTAAATGTATCCTTAGGAACACTTTTACGTATATTTACTATTATAAATCAACCGGAATATAAACTGATTGATAAAGACGGTAAAAAAGACACAGCGTGCCTTGTCGGGAGCGAGCGCTGGGTACTGTTTACATAAAAAGTACACTTCCTGGTTTGCTCTTATTCTCTGGTCTAAAGCATCCAAAATGAAAATTTACACTGTCTCGAGACTGTTGACATCTAAAGGAAGCGATGGGTACTGCATTCATATGCCCTTATATGGTCATTTTCATGAGGGAGGGGTTCCAAATGAGCAATGTGTCAAAATCACTTTTTCCAAGACAGAAATTCCTCGGGGGTTTCGCCTGCCATATGTGTTCAGTTTTACGCACAGACAAATGGTTAACAGTTTTGGATTCAGAGTGTTTCCTATCCAATGGTACTAAATATGTGCATATCCTATTTTCTGGGCCTGAATGGGAGGCATTTTACTTTGGGCACCCCAGGCTCTCCAAAACCGTCACCTCGGGAGCCACTCCCTAAGAAGTTAAGGAAGAATGTTTTGAATACTGATGTTAACTTCTTAGGGAGCGGTGGGGCGCTAGCGCCACTACCCAGTGAAATGCAAGGCGTCAAATTCAAAATCCAAAAGTTGAATTATTAAACATGTATCAATATACAAGTGTTTCATAGTCATCAAAAGCTCTGCTTCTTGGCAATATCCCAGCGTTGTCAGATTTCAAAAAGGCTTTACGGCGAAAGCACCACATTTGATTGTTTGAGGATAGCACCCCACATATTTTTCCCATTACCATAAATTCATAAGCCTTCACTTATACCTATAAACTTGTCCAAGAACAATCAAACATAATTGTAAATGTATCCTTAGGAACACTTTTATGTATATATAGTATAATATTTCAACCGGAATATAAACTGGGCGATAAGAAAGGAAAAAACCACAGAGCGCGCCAGCCGGGAACGCGCATTTTCTTCTATTGACAGCTGTGTGGTCACTTCCTTATTTGTCTTCTTCTACAATCTAAAAGCAGATAAAAAGAATCAAAACACTTTCTCGAGACTGTTGACATCCAGAGGAAGCAATAGGTACTGTATTCATATGCCCTTATATGGGCATATTGATAAGGGAGGGGTTCCAAATGAGTCAATGTGTCAAAACCACTTTGATTATTGCCAATCCCACAAGGTATGACTCCAAACACCCAGAAAAAGCTACTCTCCTTGCTGTTATCCTCACAAATAATCCTGATAGGTATCAGTCTGGTGTTTCCTGTAATGACTGTAGTGATCACTGTTTTACAGCCTGTGTCCGTAATGGCTGCTCAGTGAAACAACCTGTCCTGATTTGTCATAGACGCTTGGTAAAAACCTTTAATGAGTAAGCCTTCCTTCATGACCTGACCTCTGTAAATTGGTATAGAATCAGCTTGATCCCCTCTGTCAAAGACGCTTGGACCTTCTTTTTTTATATTTCCTGTTCACCAATTTATATTTGGCACAGCATTTAATTGGATAGAACATTGGATAAAAAACACTTTGAAGTTTCTAAAACTGTTAAAATAATGTCTGAGACTATAACACAATTGATATGGCAGGCCGAAAATCAGAAGACATTTTTGTTTTTTGAGGTCCCAGGCTATGTAATTCCGTCTCCCAGATTGCAATTTCTATTGCTTCCACTAGATGTCAACAGTCTTTATTCAACGGAACAATATCAGTCTTTCGGGGTGCGTGGACTAACTAATTTTACTTTACTATTGAACATACTACTTTCCGTATGAATTATTATAGTTTATTTACATTTTAGGGTACCTGAGGATTGAATAGAAACGTTGTTTGACTTGTTTGTACGAAGTTTAGCGGTAGCTTTTTGGATTTCTTTGTCTGCATGTTGAACGAGTGGATTACTGAAATCGATGGCACCAACTAAACAGACTTTTTGGGATATAAAGAAGGATTTTATCTAACAAAACAACCATTCATGTTGTAGATGGGACCCTTGGGATTGCAAACCGAGGAAGATTTTCAAAAGTAAGTGATTTATGTAATCGCTATTTGTGATTTTGTGACGCCTGTGCTGGTTGAAAAATATGTGGATGTGGGGCGCTGTCCTCAGACAATCACATGGTATGCTTTCTCTGTAAAGCCTATTGTAAATCGGACAAAGCAGTTAGATTAACAAGAATTTAAACTTTTAAATGATATAAGATACTTGTATGTTCATGAATGTTTAATATTACGATTATTTATTTGAATTGCGCACCATCCAATTTCACCGGATGTTGTCGACTGGTGTCCCGCTAGTAGGACGCCTAGCCTTAAAAAGTTTTTAAGGGCAGAGAAAGCTTGTTGGACACTAAGAAAGCTTTGTTGTAGAGCGTTTAACACAAAATCTGGGGAGGGGCCAGCTGAGTATAAGACTATATCATCTGCATATAAATGGATGTGAGAGCTTCCTACTGCCTGAGCTATGTTGTTGATGTAAATGGAGAAGAGCGTGGGGCCTAGGATCGAGCCTTGGGGTACACCCAATGGTGACAGGCAGTGGCTGAGACAGCAGATGTTCTGACTTTATACACTGCACTCTTTGAGAGAGGTAGTTAGCAAACCAGGCCTAAGAGCCCGCAGAGAAACTAATACTCCTTAGCTGGCCCACAAGAATGAAATGGTCTACCGTATCTAAAGCTTTGGCCAATTCAATAAAAAATAGCAGCACAACATTGCTTAGAATCAAGGGCAATGGTGACATCATTGAGGACCTTTAAGGTTGCAGTGACACATCCATAATCTGAGCTGAAACCAGATTGCATGCCAGAGAGAATACTATAGACATCAAGAAAGCCAGTCTGTTGATTATTGACAAGTTTTTCTAACACTTTTGAATAACAGGGCAAAATAGAAATAGGCCTTTAACAGTTAGGATCAGCTTGGTCTCCCCCTTTAAATAAAGGACGAACCGTGGCTGCCTTCTAAGCAATGGGAACCTCCCCAGAGAGGAGAGAGAGGTTAAAAAGGTCAGAGATAGGCTTGGCGAAGATAGGGGCAGCAACCTTAAAGATGAAAGGGTCTAAACCATCTGACCCAGATGTTTTTTTGGGGTCCCGACACAACCAGGTGAAATGCAAGGCGCCAAATTCAAAATCCAAGTGGAATTATTAGTCATCAAAAGCTCTGCCTCTTGGCAATATCACAGCATTGTCAGATTTCAAAAAGGCTTTACGGCGAAAGCACCACATTTGATTGTTTGAGGGTACCACCTTCACTATTTTTCCATTACCATGAATTCATTAGCCTTCACGGTTCACACAAAACACATTTCACAGCGAAAACAAATCAATTACCTGTTGAAAAACTTCTGCTGAGGGCTTCCTAAGTGTCCAACAAAGACAATCCATGGTTCTTTTGTTAGAAAAAGTAATGTATTATATCCATAAATCTCCGTTTGGTTGGCGCGTTAGAATGAGAAAATACAGCCTCCAATCGTCCATTGAAACGCGAAGAGAACTCGTTCAACTTATACCTATAAACTTGTCCAAGAACAATCAAACATCCTTTTTAATGTATCCTTAGGAACACTTTTCTGTATAAATAGCATAATATTTCAACCGGAATATAAACTGGGTGATAAGAACGGAAAAAAAACAAAGGACGCGCCTGGCGTGAGCGCGCGTTGTCTTGTAAAGGACACCTAAGGAGACACTTCCTGATTCCTCTTCTTCTCTGCTCTAATGCATCTAAAAAAAAATCGGAACACTTTCTCGAGACTGTTGACATCCAGAGGAAGCGATAGGTACTGCATTCATATGCCCTTATATGGGCATTTTCATAAGGGAGGGGTTACCAATGAGGCACTCTGTCAAAACCACTTTTTCCAGGACAGAACTTCCTCAGGGTTTCGCCTGCCATATCCGTTCTGTTTTACTCACAGACAAATGGTTAACACTTGTAGAAAATTCTGAGTGTTTCCTATCCAAAGGTACTAAATATGTGCATATCCTATTTTCTGGGCCTGAATGGGAGGCCTTTTACTTTGGGCACACCAGGCTCTCCAAAACCGACCCCTCAGCTGCCACTCCCTAACAAGTTAACTTCTCAAGGACCAGTGGGTCGCTAGCGGGCTCGTCCCGACACTACCAGGGAAAATCTAAAGCGCCAAATTCAAAATCCCAAAATGGAATTATTAAACATCCACCAATATACAAGTGTTCCATACTCATCAAAAGCTATGTTTCTTGGCAATATCACAGCGTTGTCAGATTTCAAAAAGGCTTTACGGCGAAAGCAGCACATTTCATTGTTTGAGGCTAGCACCTCACATATTTTTCCAATAGCCATGTATCGATTAGCCATCATGGCACACACATAACACATTTCACAGCGAAAACAAATCAATTACCTGTTGAAGAACTTCTGCTGAGGTCATCCTAAGTGTCCAACGAAGACAATCCATGGTTCTTTTGTTAGAAAAAGTAATGTATTTTATCCATAAATCCTCCATTTGGTTCACGCGTTATAATCAGAAACGACAGCCTCCACTAGTCCATTGAAACGCGGCGCGAAGTCGTTCATCTTATACCTATAAACTTGTCCAAGAACAATCAAACATAGTTTTAAATGTATCCTTAGGAACACTTTTACGTATATTTACTATTATAAATAAGCCGGAATATAAACTGATCGATAACGACGATAAAACAGACACTCCGTGACTTCTTGTGCGCGCGCCACGGGAACTATTCTCAGAAAGAGGGTCTTCATTGTTTGGTCTTTTTCTCTGCTCTAAATTCATCCAAAATGGAGGAAAACACCATCTCGAGGCTGTTGACATCATAAGGAAGCGACGTGTACTGCATTCATATGCCTATATATGGTCATTTTCAATAGGGAGGGGTTCCCAAATGAGCAATGTGTCAAAATCCCTTTATCCAGGACAGACATTCCTCAGGGTTTTGCCTGCTATATGCGTTCTGATTCACTCACAGACAAATGGTTAACAGTTTTGGAAAATTCAGAGTGTTTCCTATATGCATATCCTATTTTCTGGGCCTAAATGGAAGGCATTTTACTTTGGGCACGCCAGGCTCTCCAAAACCGACCCCTCAGCTGCCACTCCCTAACAAGTTAAAAGCATATCCTGGCTTCTGGGCCTGAGTAACAGGCAGTTTACTTTGGGCACGTCAGTCAGGCGGAAATTCAGGAAACTAGACCCTAGCCCTAAGAAGTTTAACCTTGTTCTGAACACCTCCAAAACAAAGGAAAGGGAGATACCTATTCAGTTGTACAACTGAATGCCTTCAACTGAAATGTGTCTTCCGCGTTTAACCCAAGCCCTCTGAATCAGAGAGGTGCGGGGGCTGCCTTAATCAACATCCATGTCTTCGGCGCCCGGGGAACAGTGGGTTAACTGCCTTGCTCAGATTTTTACCTCGTCAGCTCGGGGATTCAATCCAGCAACCTTTCGGTTACTGGCCCAACGCTCCAACCACTAGGCTAAGGTAATGTGGTTTGGTAAGAAGAATGCATCTTTCCCAACAGGTGTGATTACTACCTCTGAGGGTTTAGAGCTTGAGGTAGTCACCTCATACAAGTACTTGGGAGTATGGCAAGACGGTACACTGTCCTTCTCTCAGCACATATCAAATCTACAGGCTAATGTTAAATCTAGACTTGGTTTCCTCTATCGCTCCTCTTTCACCCCAGCTGCCAAACTAACCCAGATGACCATCCTACCCATGCTAGATTACGGAGACATCATTTATAGGTCGGCAGGTAAGGGTGCTCTCTAGATGTTCTTTACCATTCGGCCATCAGATTTGCCACAAATGTTCCTTATAGGACACATCACTGCACTCTATACTCCTCTGTAAACTGGTCATCTCTGTACACCCGTTGCAAGACCAACTGGTTTATGCTTATTTATAAAACCCTCTTAGCCCTCACTCCCCCCTATCTGAGATATCTACTGCAGCCGTCATCCTTCACAAACAACACCCATTCTGGATTTCACACACATCCTTGGGTCGCTCGTCTTTTCAGTTCCCTGCAGCTAGCGATTGGAACGAGCAGCAACAAACACTCAAACTGGACAGTTTTACCTCAATCTCTTCATTCATAGACTCAGTCATGGACACTCTTACTGACAGTTGTGGCTGCTTTGCGTGATGTATTGTTGTCTCTACCTCTTGCCCTTCGTTCTGTTGTCTGTGCCCAATAATGTTTGTACCCTGTTTTGTGTTGCTACCACGTTCTGCTGCTGCCATGTTGTGATGCTACCATGTTGTTATCATGTTGTGTTGCTCTGATGCAGTGTTGTCATGTGTTGCTGCCATGCTATGTTATTGTCTTAGGTTTCTCTTAATGTAGTGTTGTGTTGTCTCTCTTGTCGTGATGTGTGTTTTTTGTCCTATATTTTTATTTAATATATATATTTTTTATCCGAGCCCCCGCCCCGTAGGAGGCCTTTTGGCTTTTGGTAGGACGTCATTGTAAATAAGAATTTGCTCTTAACTGACTTGCCAATTAAATAAAGGTTAAAAAATTTATTATGTTTTTAACGATGATAGCCCCTTGAATCTCTAAATCAATCAGAGAAGAAGCACTGCTGTTGTCCTGTTGGAAGGTGAACATTCACCCTAGTCTGAGGTCCAGAGCACTCTGAAGCAGGTTTTAATCAAGGATATCTCTGTACTTTGCTCAGTTCACATTTGCCTCGACCCTGACTAGTCTTCCAGTCCCTGCCGCTGAAAAACGTCCCCACAGCAGGATGCTGCCACCACCATGCTTTACCATAGGGATGGTGCCAGCTGACGCTTGGCATTCAGGCCAATGAGTTCGATCTTGGTTTCATCAGACCAGAGAATCTTGATTCTCATGGTCTGAGAGTCTTTAGGTGCCTTTTGGCAAGCTCCATGCAGGCTGTCATGTGCTTTTACTGAAGAGTGGCTTCCATCTGGCCACTCTAACACAAAGGCCTGATTGGTGGAGTGCTGCAGAGATGGTTGTCCTTCTGTAAAGTTCTCTCATCTCCACATACAGTTGAAGTCGGAAGTTTACATACACTTAGGTTGGAGTCATTAAAACACGTTTTTCAACCACTCCACAAATTTCTTGTTAACAAACTATAGTTTTGGCAAATCGGTTAGGACATATACTTTGTGCATGACACAAGTCATTTTTCAACTGTTTACAGACAGATTATTTCACTTATAATTCACTGTATCACAATTCCACTGGGTCAGAAGTTTACATTCACTAAGTTGGCTGTGCCTTTAAACAGCTTGGAAAATGATGTCATGGCTTTAGAAGCTTCTGATACGCTAATTGACATAATTTGAGTCAATTGGAGGTGTACCTGTGGATGTATTTCAAGGCCTACCTTCAAACTCAGTGCCTCTTTACTTGACATCATGGGAAAATCTAAAGAAATCACCCAAGACTTCAGAAAAACAATTGTAGACCTCCACAAGTCTGGTTCATCCTTGGGAGCAATTTCCAAATGCCTGAAGGTACCATATTCATCTGTACAAACAATAGTACGCAAGTATAAACACCATGGGACCACGCAGCCGTCATACCGTTTAGGAAGGAGACGCGTTCTGTCTCCTAGAGATTAACCTACTTTGGTGCGAAAAGTGCAAATCAATCACAGAACAACAGCAAAGGACCTTGTGAAGATGCTGGAGGAAACAGGTACAAAAGTATCTACAGTGAAGGAAAAAAGTATTTGATCCCCTGCTGATTTTGTACGTTTGCCCACTGACAAAGAAATTATCAGTCTATAATTTTAATGGTAGGTTTATTTGAACAGTGCGAGACAGAATAACAACAAAAACATCCAGAAAAACGCATGTGAAAAATTTTATAAATTGATTTGCATTTTAATGAGGGAAATAAGTATTTGACCCCTCGGCAAAACATGACTTAGTACTTGGTGGCAAAACCCTTGTTGGCAATCACAGAGGTCAGACGTTTCTTGTAGTTGGCCACCAGGTTTGCACACACCTCAGGAGGGATTTTGTCCCACTCTTCTTTGCAGATCTTCTCCAAGTCATTAAGGTTTCGAGGCTGACGTTTGGCAACTCAAACGTTCAGCTCCCTCCACAGATTTTATATGGGATTAAGGTCTGGAGACTGGCTAGGCCACTCCAGGACCTTAATGTGCTTCTTCTTGAGCCACTCCTTTGTTGCCTTGGCCGTGTGTTTTGGGTCATTGTCATGCTGGAATACCCATCCACAACCCATTTTCAATGCCCTAGCTGAGGGAAGGAGGTTCTCACCCAAGATTTGACGGTACATGGACCCGTCCATCGTCCCTTTGATGCGGTGAAGTTGTCCTGTCCCCTTAGCAGAAAAACACCCCCAAAGCATAGTATTTCCACCTCCATGTTTGACGGTGGGGATGGTGTTCTTGGCGTCATAGGGAGCATTCCTCCTCCTCCAAACACGGCGAGTTGAGTTGATGCCAAAGAGCTCCATTTTGGTCTCATCTGACCACAACACTTTCACCCAGTTGTCCTCTGAATCATTCAGATGGTCATTGGCAAACTTCAGACGGGCATGTATATGTGTTTTCTTGAGCAGGGGGACCTTGCGGGCGCTGCAGGATTTCAGTCCTTCACGGCGTAGTGTGTTACCAATTGTTTTCTTGGTGACTATGGTCCCAGCTGCCTTGAGATCATTGACAAGATCCTCCTGTGTAGTTCTGGGCTGATTCCTCACCGTTCTCATGATCATTGCAACTCCACGAGGTGAGATCTTGCATGGAGCCTCTGGCCGAGGGAGATTGACAGTTCTTTTGTGTTTCTTCCATTTGCGAATAATCACACCAACTGTTGTCACCTTCTCACCAAGCTGCTTGGCGATGGTCTTGTAGCCCATTCCAGCCTTGTGTAGGTCTACAATCTTGTCTCTGACATCCTTGGAGAGCTCTTTGGTCTTGGCCATGGTGGAGAGTTTGGAATCTGATTGATTGATTGCTTCTGTGGACAGATGTCTTTTATACAGGTAACAAACTGAGATTAGGAGCACTCCCTTTAAGAGTGTGCTCATAATCTCAGCTCGTTACCTGTATAAAAGACACCAGGGAGCCAGAAATATTTCTGATTGAGAGGGGGTCAAATACTTATTTCCCTCATTAAAATGCAAATCATTTTATAACATTTTTCACATGCGTTTTTCTGGATTTTTTTCTCACTGTTCAAATAAACCTACCATTCAAATTATAGACTGATCATTTCTTTGTCAGTGGGCAAACATACAAAATCAGCAGGGGATCAAATACTTTTTTCCCTCACTGTATATCCACAGTAAAATGAGTCCTATATCGACATAACTTGAAAGGCAGCTCAGCAAGGAAGAAGCCACTTCTCCAAAACCCCCATAAAAAAGCCAGACTACGGTTTGCAACTGCACATGGGGACAAAGATCTGTACTTTTTGGAGAAATGTCCTCTGGTCTGATGAATCAAAAATATAACTGTTTGGCCATAATGACCATCGTTATGTTTGGAGGAAAAAGGGGGAGGCTTGCAAGCCGAAGAACACCATCCCAACCGTGAAGCATGGGGGTGGCAGCATCACGTTGTGGGGGTGTTTTGCTGCAGGAAGGACTGGTGCACTTCACAAAATAGATGGCATCATCACTTCACAAAATAGATGGCATCATGAGGCAAGAAAATGATGTGGATATATTGAAGCAACATCTCAAGACATCAGTCACGAAGTTAAAGCTTGGTCGCAAATGGGTCTTACAAATGGACAGTGACCCCCAAGCATACTTCCAAAGTTGTGGCAAAATGACTTCAGGACAACAAAGTCAAGGTATTGGAGTGGCCATCACAAAGCCCTGACCTCAATCCTATAGAAAATGTGTGGGCAGAACTGAAAAAGCATGTGCGATAAAGAAGGCCTACAAAAATGACTCGATTACACCAGCTCTGTCAGGAGAAATGGGCCAAAATTCACCCAACTTATTGTGGGAAGCTTGTGGAAGGCTACCCAAAACGTTTGACCCAAGTTAAACAATTTAAAGGCAATGCTACCAAATACTAATTGAGTGTATGTAAACTTCTGACCTACTGGGAATGTGATGAAAGAAATAAAAGCTGAAATAAATCATTCTCTCTAATATAATTCTGACATTTCACATTCTTAAAATAAAACAGTGATCCTAACTGACCTAAGAAAGGGAATTTTTACTAGGATTAAATGTCAGGAATTGTGAAAAAATTTGTTTAAATGTAGTTGGCTAAGGTGCATGTAAACCTCCGACTTCAACTGTAGGAACTCTAGAGCTCTGTCAGAGTGACCATCGGGTTCTTGGTCACCTCCCCTGACCAAGGCCATTCTCCCCCAATTGCTTAGTTTGGCCGGGCGGCCAGGTCTAGGAAGAGTCTTGGTGGTTCAAAACTTCTTCAATTTAAGAATTATGGAGGCCACTGTGTTCTTGGGGACCTTCAATGCTGCAGACATTTTTTGGTGCACTTCCCCAGATCTGTGCCTCGACACAATCCTGTCTCGGAGCTCTACGGACAATTCCTTTAACCTCATAGCTTGTTTTTTTGCTCTGAAATGCACTGTCAACTGTGGGACCTTATATAATGACAGGTGTATGCCTTTCCAAATCATGTAAAATCAATTTAATTTACCACAAGTGGACTCCAATCAAGTTGTAGAAATATCTCAAGAATGATCAATGGAAACAGGATGCACCTGAGCTCAATTTTGAGTCTCATAGCAAATGGTCTGAATACTTATGTAAATAAGGTATTTAAGTGTTTAATATATATATATATATATATAAATAAATGTGCAAATATTTCTAAAAACCTGTTTTCGCTTTGTTATTATGGGGTATTGTGTGTAGATTGATGAGGTTAAAAAAATGATTTTATCAATTTTAGAATAAGGCTGTAACGTAACAAAATGTGGAAAAAGGGAAGGGGTCTGAATACTTTTCAAATGCACTGTATCCTTAATATAAATAGATAATCCAGTGTAGAATGGGAACTTAACTTTTTCCTGTCAGAGATGTGTAATAGAGCTGTTTGTCTATGAAGACACATCATTAGAAGTTCCTCTGTGCTGTATTAGGCAGTCCACTTAATCACATCTCATTAATATTCACAGCTCAGATTCAAGACAGTCAATAAACACACATGCTGATCAAATGGGATGTTTGGTTTTGATCTAAGACAGGAAATATACATGAAGAGACTGTGATTAATAAGCCATACTGCTTGTCTGGACAGCTGCTGATCACAGGAATTCATTCAAAATCGTCTTTGTTGTGGGTATGCTGTTTTCATGTTCTTTCCCTTTGAACATGAACTGCTGTCTTTCATGTTGTCGCTATATGTGACTGGCTGCACTCCATGGCCCAACGCTGTGATGATGACTGCTGACCGCTGAGAAAGCAAAGCTGTGAATCTCAGCATCCTGCTGATATACATCACTTCAGATACAGAGAGACAACAGTGTTGAAGGCTTGTGATAGTGTGAGACTAGCATATTATTGGAAAAACACTTCCCAGAAATAAGATGGGTTGATGATGTTCAATCTGACTCATATGTGTGTTATTCTTGCTACTGCTGCCTTGAAATTGTATTATAAAAGGGATTCTAGCCTATGCCTTGTCCATCCTACCCCCTCTTTCCATTGGTCAATGCAAGTACTTGACCCATAGTGTGCAGCCTCTCATAGACGGGTTACCTGACAACGTCACGAAAATGATGCTTGTGCATGTTGTTACATGTTGTCAATAATTATTTTGAGTTCAGTTGTTTTGCCCTGAATTTGCGCACACAACGATTTTGTTACTTAATAACAACCCACTTGTCTATTGTTCTGTGTAAATTATAGAAAATTATTGCAAATCCCATCTCCTCCTGTTATTGGTCAAAGTAAGTTCTAGAGCCCAGCTTACCTCTTCCCATTGGTGGACATAGCGAATGAGCCTGGACAGCCTGAGCAGCCTTAGCAGACTGAGGATCTTGGTAAAGCGCACGATCCTCAGGGCTCTGGCTGTTTTATACACCTCAGAGTCGATCCCCTTCTCCACGATCAAGAAGATATAATCCACAGGGATGGAGGAAATAAAGTCCACCACAAACCAGGTCTTCAGGTACGTCCTCTTGATCTTCTTGGGATCCAGGATGATCTCAGTGTTGTCCTCTAAAACGATACCTGTGCGGAAGTTGAGGACCAGGTCCATGAGGAAGAAGGTGTCAGAGACCACGTTGAAGATGATCCAGGGTGCGGTGGTCTCGTCCTTGAAGAAAGTGATCCCCACGGGGATGATGATGAGGTTGCCTACCATAAACATCAGCATGGTGAAATCCCAGTAGAACCTAGAGAGCAGAATGGAGAAGGAGGTTAGGGGACAGAGAGACAGTTAAGGTGGAGGAACTCAGGACACCTGAACTTCAACTCCAGGTAAGGTTCAGGTATAAACAGATGATTCCCACAGTGGCATTCTTCATCAACTGTTGAATCAGGGGAAATGGAATATTATACAAAATATCCACCTTCCCCCTCTCAACTGGTTATCACAAAAGAATCACACAAATATATTAATTGAATTCATGTCAGAGTCATCTGTTTGCTTCTACTGTAGGAATGATGATGTGGATCAATTGGCAACTCAATCGTCCATTCAAAAGTGTACAAATTGACAGGGGCTATTACTCAAGAGTACAGTAAACGTACAGTAAGTCACTGGGGTATATCATGAGTGTGAGTGCAAGTGGAAACTGTTGTATCACTGTTTTCATTATGAGCAAATGCTTACTGTAACTAGGGGAGCTGAGAAGAGAGAGGCGGTCTTATGAGAGTAGCGCTGGATGGTGAATTGATTCTAAATCCTTGCTACAAGAACAAAGGGTGATTTACACTAAATGACCAAGAGTATGTGGACAGCTTCTCGTCGAACATCTCATTCCAAAATCATGGGTATTAATATGGAGTTGGTTCCCCCTTTGCTGCTATAACAGCCTCCAATCTTCTGGGAAGGCTTTCCACAAGATGGGGACTTGCTTCCATTCAGCCACAAGAGCATTAGTGAGGTCGGGCACTGATGTTGGGCAATTAGGCCTGGCTCGCAGTCTGCGTTCCAATTCATCACAAAGGTGTTTGATGGGGTTGAGGTCAGGGCTCTGTACAGGCCAGTCAAGTTCTTCCACACCAATCTCGACAAACCATTTCTGTACGGACCTCACTTTGTGCACGGGGGCATTTTCATGCTGAAACAGGAAAGGGAAGGCTGTTGCCACAAATTTTGAAGTACAGAATTGTGAAGAATGTGATTGTGTGCTGTAGCGTTAAGATTTCCCTTCACTGGAACTAAGGGGCCTAGCCCGAACCATGAAAAACAGCCCCAGACCACCACTTCCTCCACCAAACTTTACAGTTGGCATTATGCATTCGGGCAGGCAGCGTTCTCCTGGCATCCGCCAAATTCAGATTTGTCCGTTGGACTGCCAGAAGGTGAAGTGTGATTCATCACTCCAGAGAAAGCGTTTCCACAGCTCCAGAGTCCAATGGCGGCGAGCTTTACACCACTCCAGCCGATGCTTGGCATTGCATAAGGTTATCCAGGCTGTATCAAAACCGGCCGTGATTGAGAGTCCCATACGGCGGCGCAAAATTGGCCCAGCGTCGTCCGGGTTTGACTGGTGTACGCCGTCATTGTAAATAAGAATTTGTTCATAACTGATTTGCCTAGTTAAATAAAGGTTAAATAAAACATTTACAAAAAATTCAAATACATCTTAGGCTTTTGTGCGGCTGCTCGGCCATGGAAGACCATTTCATGAAGGTCCCGACAAACAGTTCTTCTGCTGACGTTGCTTCCAAAGGCAGTTTGGAACTCGGGAGTGGGTGTTGCAACCGAGGACAGACGATTTTAAGGCGCTACGGGCTTCATCACTTGGCGGGCCCGTTCTGTGAGCTTGTGTGGCCTACCACTTCGCGGCTGAGCCATTGTTGCTCCTAGACTTCCCCTTCAAAATAACAGCACTTATAGTTGACCGGGGCAGCTCTAGCAGGGCAAAGATTTGACAAATTGACTTGTTGGAATCCTATGACGGTGCCACGTTGAAAGTCACTGAGCCCTTCAGTAAGGCCGTTCTACTGCCAATTTTTGGCAATGGAGATTGCATGGCTGTTTGCACGATTTTATATACCTGTCAGCAAGGGAGTCCACATACTTTTGTATATATAGTGTAAGTGTAACAAGGATAGTATCAGCATATTTAAATGATTGTGACTGCTAAGTTATATCCACATCGATGACTCGACTGTGTGAGTGATGAGATGTAGGCCTATCATAATTCTAACGGGAAATTTCTGCAATAGGTTACACAACAAAAATGCCATAAATCTTGCATAAAAATGTCCAAATTGCTTGACCATACGGGAGAACCAACCTCGGTCTAAACACCTGGCCAGGTGCACAGTAGGCTATGTGTCAGTATGGTATGTCATGTTGACAGTTTTGTCTGTCAATGGAAAATGAATAACTTCATAACAGGCCGCAATCAAATTCAAGCATTTGGCTATAGGCTAACTGTCAAATGTGCATATTCTACAAAACCATGTCTATCACATTTGCAATCAAGACTTTTCAGAGATCACGACACAGGAGCCCAATGTTCACAGTCGTAACAGTTCCGGGTAATCTCCTTTGGCTATAATGTTGTGCCCTATTAAGAAAGTGTCTCTGTCAAGTTTACAAGAAAGTCAAACTCACCACTGACATGTCAACACGTAGTTTTATAGCAGTTCAAAGCTGCCTGCAATATTAGAGTAAAACCCTTGTTTCTCCCCATTTTCTCACCAATGACCTCATGACCTCAACGTATCCTAAATATTTCTCCCTATGTGAACCTAGCCTGAAAACTGTAGGCTACCTAACAAACAGTAATGCTTTACATTTACATCACTAAGTAGGCTTATGGGTCATTGTAAGAACCCTTTGGGTAATTTTTAATTCTCTAAATGATGAGATCATGATTAGGAAAGAGTGGAGGTTGCGCTGTTTAATAGCATAATTCATCATTCACCTTAAAAGCTTCTTAGAATGGCACTGTGCGTAATGGCATTGATTATCAGTTGGCTTAAAAATAGCTGTCACCATAGGAGGGAGAGGTTGTCTTAGACAGAAGAATCTGATTTGGGAGCAGGGGCAGATTGGCCTTCTGACAATTCTGGCAAATGCCAGATGGGCTAGGCAAAACATTCTTGGGGTGGACTGGTTGAAATTGACACACAAAAAAATATTTTTTTATATAAATAAATAAAACAATGAAAAGGGTGACATGGGCCTATTTAAAGACAAAATATTTGAGTGCAATTTCTCTGTTAATCAAATCTACAATGAGCCTTTATGCTGATCAATGGGAAATGGCCGGCCTGCCCCCCTATCAAGTTGGGCCAGACTGATTTTCTCAGCCAGGTCACCCGTGATACAAGTCAGTATTCGAGGTCCATCTATGTCTGAGGACTTCGGGAAATGACGTGGAAACCGGCCACAAGGGGCAACAGTGACTGCTTTTACTTTCAAGCAGATTTATGTTTTGTGTTGGTGCCAAAGGTGGCATGTTCAAATCCAGCAATAGAAAGTAGTTTTTCCGATTTTTATTTTAAACCTATCCCAAACCTTAATCCTTACTTTAAACCTTCAGAGTTAATGCCTAACCTTAAGATTTCTGAGTTAATGCCTAAACTTAACTTTAAACACTTCAAAATGTGATGTTTGGAACAACTTCAACATTTTCATTACGAGAAACATGGATGAACGTCTAATTCTGACATGAGAGTGTGAGAGCTTGTTGGGTTTGCTGTTGAGCTGAGGTCATGCAAACTCACATTAAACGTAAAACACGGCATTAGTTAAGTTGGTGGCACATGCAGTGATGTGGGCTGGTGTGGATAAAATGCCAGGGCTGAATTCATGTCCCAATCCACCCCTGTTTGGGATCTGTGAAAATGGGATGAGAATATTGAGGGATAAGGACAAATCAGGTGAGGTGATATACACTGAGTGTACAAAACATTAAGAACACCTTCCTAATATTGAGTTACATCAAGCATCCGGCTCAGCTTAGTTACATCCAGCATCCAGCTCTGGGCTGGATGTAACACACTTCAAAATAAGAGGCCCTTAATGTTTTGTACACTCAGTGTAGCTCAAGCTGATGATTAGTAGGGGCTGTGACACTGAGCTGGATGCTGGATGTAACATCCAGTATAGCATCCCGTGTAGAGTTACAACGTCCAGCATCCAGCTCAGAGTTACATCCAGCATCCAGCTCAGAGTTACATCCAGCATAACACAATTCAAAATAATAGGCCCCCGAAATGTCATGACAAAATAAAAGTCCTGTATTATCGATTTCGAAATAAAGAGTCCCTCCATTTGTTATGCCTAAATATAAGTCCTGTGATTTCCGATTTCAAAATAAGAGTCCCTTGATTTTTCATGCTAAAATAAAAGTCCTGTTGTTTCTGATTTCAAAATAATAGTACCTTGTTTTATCATGCCAAATTACAATTCGGGCATTTTCTGATTTCAAAATAGTCTGTCGATTTGTCATGCCAAAATAAGTCCTGCATTTCCAATCTCAAAATAAGAGTCCCACGATTTGTCATGAACGTTTTTTTAATGTATATTTTACTTCATTTCAATAGTAAAACCCCAGGGTGGAATGTCATAAAATGAATTGTCAAGGCACAGATATGCACAACTTCATGCTGTTAACCCACCCTTTTGTTTGTGTTAACCCAACTCCTGTTTGGTTGCCTCTGACCAGAACGGACGCATCTACATCTGCATCTATCTATCTATCTATCTATCTATCTATCTTTACAAGTGAAATTGTCTGAAGTAAATTCCAGAAAGTTACATCAGTCTCAGCCACATCCCTGGGTGAACCAGGGCTCCCACCGAATCTAGGAACCTGTAGTGTACTGTATTACTAGGCAGAGCTCCCCATGCTCTCGTTTAAATCTGGGGTGGAATAGCCACCCTTTTCCTTGATGACAGCTTTGCACTCTCGGCATTCTCTCAACCAGCTGAGCACTTTTTGGCTGCTGTTCCTTCACTCTGCGGTCCAACTCATCCCAAACCATCTAAATTGGGTTGACGTCGGGTGATTGTGGAGGCCAGGTCATTTGATGCAGAACTCCATCACTCTCCTTCTTCGTCGAATAGCCCTTACACAGCCTGGAGGTGTGTTGGGTCATTGTCCTGTTGTAAAACAAATTATAGTCCCACTAAGCACAATCCAGATGGGATGGTATATTGCTGCAGAATGCTGTGGTAGCCATGCTGATTAAATGTGTCTTGAATTCTAAATAAATCACTGACAGCGTCATCAGCAAAGCACACCCACACCATCCCACCTCCTCCATGCTTCACGGTGGGAACCACACACATGTGGAGTTCACCTACTCTGCATCTTGAAAAGACACGGCAGTTGGAACCAAAAATCTCACATTTGGACTTATCAGACCAAAGGAGACTTCCACAGGTCTAATGTCCATTGCTCATGTTACTTGGTTCAAACAAGTCTCTTATTCTTATTGGTGTCCTTTAGTAGTGGTTTCTTTGCAGCAATTCGACCATGAAGGCTTGATTCACGCAGTCTCCTCTGAACAGTTAATGTTGAGATGTGTCTGTTACTTGAACTCTGTGAAGCATTTATTTGGGCTGCAATTTCTGAGGCTGGTAATTCTAATGAACTTATCCTCTGCAGCAGAGGTAACTCTGGGTCTTCCTTTCCCGTGGCGGACCTCATGAGAGTCAGTTTCATCATAGCGCTTGATGGTTTTTGAGACTGCACTTGAAGAAACTTTCGAAGTTCTAGAAATTTTTCACATTGACTGACCTTCATGTCTTTAAGTAATGATGGACTATCATTTCTCTTTGCTTATTTGAGCTGTTCTTGCCATAATATGGACTTGGTCTTTTACCAAATAGGGCTATGTTCTGTATACTAACCCTACCTTGTCACCACACAACTGATTGGATCAAACACATTAAGAAGGAAAGAAGTTCCACAAATTCACTTTTAACAAGGCACACCTGCTAACTGAAATGCATTCCAGGTGACTATTTCATGAAGCTGGTTGAGAGAATGCCAAGAGTGTGCAAAGCTGTCATCAAGGCAAAGGATGACTACTTTGAAGAATCTCAAATATAAAAAATATTTTGATTTGTTTAACACTTTTTTGGTTACTACATGATTCCATATATGCTATCTCATAGTTTTGATGTCTTCACTATTATTCTACAAATGTAGAAAATAGTAAAAATAAAGAAAAACTCTGGAATGAATAGGTGTGTCCAAACCTTTGACAGGTACTGTATATTTTACAGCGTATTAGTTAATTTCATCAACAAGTAATATTATATAGAGAAAACCCTACAGAGTACACAACTTAAGATGTGGGAACTGGCACCTAGACCAAAATCAAAGAAAGGAAATATATAAATACATTTGTAATGCTTGTTATTTTGACCATTGCAACTGTCAACACAGGGGGAAAAAATATCACAATGTATCACACACAGACATTTATTTGAGATACACAGAATGAAACAGCATGGGAATGGCAATGTTTTTGGGACGGTATTAGCAATGCATTCAGCTACAAGTGTTTGTTCAAACCTCTAATGTAATTGTGCCACATTTGGGTTGGGCAGGATCCTTCAAAGCAGTGTATGTATTGTCCTGTCAGTATGGAGACGGTTGAAGATACAACATGGACCATAGCTGCAGCCACCTCTTCCAGTTCAGCTTGAGTTATTGGTGTGTGGCATCCATCCCGTTCACCCATGCAAAGGAATAGAAAAAGCAGTATGAGTCAACACCTTCAGTGATACTGAAAGCGTCAACATGTTTTGCAATATTGTCCAGACTAAACAAAAGTTGTGGGTCTACTTTAAAGTTGGTAACAGTAGCTAGACAAATGCAAAATGATCAACATGGCAACTACAGCAGTGATCATTGTAAAGTTCTCATACCCTACTATTAGAAAAGTACATGCTTCCCTAACTGAGTGGGTAACTGCCCCAACATTCATGAATTGGAGACATTCGTTATTTTTTTCTAACACATTTAGTATAGCAAAGAGCCAACTGCTTACATAGACAAATGGAAAACAGATAACTAAGCAAGCTGAGTAGGGTGTGGATCTGTGGATCGCAGACTGGGGGGGGGGCGTGGCTTGTAGGGCGCAGAGTGTAGTGACAATCGACTACACCCCCCACCCGCCAAGTGGTGCGATGCGAGAGTTGGGTTCAATAGGATCTGGCTCCAGCAGATATGTGTATAACCTTGCTAATGCTGGTGGGCGCAGCCTGTAATGCTAATGGGTGTCGTACTGTTACAAGTACCCTCAATGGCAGTGGGCACAGCATGTAGTGGGCACGGCTTGTAGTTGCTGCAGTCTCCAGATATTATTGGGCTAGCTATTCATGAAGATAAACCACTTCAGTTACTATGGTAGTTAGCTAGCAGAAACGATTAGTTCATATAGCTACAAACTCCAAAATAGCACTTACATATGAAGCAACATTTGGACATGAAATTCATAATGAGTTCACCACATAACTAGCCGGTTAATGTCTTTTAACTGTCGATATGTAATACAGGCTAAAAACGAAAGGTCTACTGTCACAACAGCTAGTGAGCGAGCAGTCCGAAATTTCCTTTAGCCACTAACCACTAGCTAGTATGCTAACAACATTAGCTGACGAATTATTGAGTAAACAACACATTTTGCAATGATCACATTCATCACTGTTTCAATTGTTTATGTCTTTGTTAACATGTAATTTGTGGGGGATACTTGCTGATATAGACATGAAATTAAATTGACACGATCAGATTAGTGTCTTTTATTGCATCAGCTTCATGAGTTATGAAGCCAGGAGGCTTCGCCTCAGAAATTCCTGGAGACGCTGCGCCCTCAACTGTACACTTGGTGAACCTAGCCAGATCAATCAATTTACACTTTCTTAGCTGTTCAACAAATCATGCTAATATAGCTAATTGCCTTCAATAAGCTATGCATAATAATGAATACTCTAAGTATCACATTTAAGAAATGTAGAATTAGTGTGTGCCTTTTGAAAGAAATATTGAATCAGTAGCCTACGAATTAGCAATAAAAAAGCCCCACTCAAAGTCTTTGTAAATAAAACTAAACTAATTTTGATAGTGTGCGGAACACATGCCTACCAAATACAATACCAGAGTTTATATTGTACAAGTGGAGCTAATTAGGTTCTGAAATCAAGTGTTAAAAATATTACTAAGAAAATTCCCCCACTTTATAATATAACCAGGTATACTACGACTCCCAGACTGCATTGCAACTCCCAGGATGCGATGCTCCGCTGGCTAACGTTAGCAATTAGCAAGCTCATCTGAAGTCTAAATATACAGTCCTTGCCATTCCACATTTATTTGGGGTTAGAATCATATTATAATTCTCGCTGAATATATGCTCATACCATTGTCACCAAACAACTGTATTGCACTCAAAATAATTTGAATGCAGATGCTAATCTGGCTATCGACATTAGTTAGCTAGCTAGCCCTACTGCTACATCTAAAATAATTGTGTTTGCAACAATAACAATCGTGCAAAATACAAATCACTAAGGAATCCGTCTATCTGGCTCTCCTCGCTGTGCTTCCACATACGTTGAACATCCATGTCTCTGCCAGCAATAGCTGTCTGCGGTAGACAAAATTATCTTTGGCTGTACTATCTCCATCCGCTGCCTTTGAAACATTCAATTATACATATCATATCAGGTTGTATGCTCGATCGGGTTCATGTGCCTTCGGAAAGTATTCAGACCCCTAGACTTTCTGTTACAGGCTTATTCTAAAATGGATTAGATCGTTTTTTTCCCTCAATCTACACACAATACCCCATAATGACAAAGCAAAAAAATATTTACATTTTTTTTAAACGGTAATAACACATAAGTATTCAGACCCTTTACTCAGTACTTTGTTGAAGCACCGTTTGTCAGTGATTACAGCATTGAATCTTCTTGGGTATAACACTACAAGCTTGGCACACCTGTATTTGGGAATTTTCTCGCATTCTTCTCTGCAGATCCTCTAAAGCTCTGTAAGGTTGGATGGGGAGTGTTGCTGCACAGCTATATTTTCAGGTCTCTCCAGAGATGTTTGATCTGGTTCAAGTCTGGGCTCTGGCTGGGCCACTCAAGGACATTCAGAGACTTGTCCTGAAGCCACTCTTGCAATGTCTTGGCTGTGTGTTTAGGGTCGTTGTCCTGTTGGAAGGTGAACATTCGCCCAAGTCTGAGGTCCTGAGCACTCTGGAGCAAGTTTTCATCAAGGATCTCTCTGTACTTTGCTCTGTTCATCTTTCCCTCGATCCTGACTAGTCTCCCAGTCCCTGCTGCTGAAAAACATCCCCACAGTAGGATGCTGCCACCACCATGCTTCACCATAGGGATGGTGCCAGGTTTCCTCCAGATGTGACGCTTGGCATTCAGGCCAAAGAGCTCAATCTTGGTTTCATCAGACCAGAGAATCTTGTTTCTCATGGTCTGAGTGTATTTCGATGCCTTTTGGCAAACTCCAAGTGGGCTGTAATGTGCCTTTTACTGAGAGGGGCTTCCATCTGGCCACTCTACCATAAATGCCTGATTGGTGAAGTGCTGCAGAGATGGTTGTCCTTCTGGAAGGTTCTCCCATCTCCACAGAGGAACTCTAGAGCTCTGTCAGAGTGACCATCGGGTTCTTGGTCACCTCCCTGACCAAGGCCCTTCTCCCCTGATTGCTCAGTTTGGCCAGGCTGGCCAGCTCTAGGAAGAGTCTTGGTGGTTCCAAACTTCTTCAATTTAAGAATGATGGAGGCCACTGTATTCTTGGGGTCCTTCAATGTTGCAGAATTTTTTTCGCACCCTTCCCCAGATCTGTGCCTCAACACAATCCTTTCTCTGAGCTCTACAGACAATTCCTTTGACCTCATGGCTTGGTTTTTGCTCTGACATGCACTGTCAACTGTGGGACCTTAAATTGAAGAAACACCTCAAAGATGATCAATGGAAACAGGATGCACCTGAGCTCAACTTCGAGTCTCATAGCAAAGGGTCTGAATTCTTATGTAAATAAGGTATTTCTGCTTTCTGAAAACCTGTTTTCGTTTTGTCATTATTGGGTATTGTGTGTAGATAGCTGAGTATTTGTTTTTATTTAATCAATTTTAGAATTAGGCTGTAACGTAACAAAATGTGGAAAAAGTCAAGAGGTCTGAATACTTGTGACGTTTGTAAAATGCTTTAGTTTTTTCTATTTGTATTATTTAGTTATTTTTGGTTATGTATTTGCATTTTTTATGTATAATCCAACTGCCATATATATTTGTACAATTTGAAAAGTTTAATAATAATTAAAAAAATATTTACAAGTAATCACTTGCTGGATGCTGATTGTAACTGTGAGCTGAACTGGATGTAACTCTGATCTGGATGCTGGATGTAACTTAGCTGAGCTGATGCACTCCCCAAGACGTCCAGGTAGCTCATCCATCTGTCCAGCTCATATCAATTCCGCATCTAGTTCAACATTCTCTCGAGTGCTCACACTGGTAGGACATCCAGGTGAGACTTTACAGTCCATCCGCATCTTCCTGAATGTTACAGCTGCCTCTGCTGATGATTTTGCGTTCATGAGTGAAATTCTTCTGATTTGAATTAAAGAGTATTTAACACTGATATGCACCCTAACGAAATCCCAAAGATCAAACTAAATTGGTGCATTATAATATTTATAATATGGCAACCGATATTTGCAGGACAATAATATCATTGCAAGCATAGTTCCATCATGTAACCTAATTTTATGAATATGTAATGGAGAATCTTTTTTTTTTTTACGTATGACCAAAGTCCGTCACAGTGGACGTGTCATAATACCCATAAAACCTACATGGAAATGGTTCCAATGATTTTCCACCATTCATTTTACACATTGTGAATTTTTCAAACACTTTAAATTAAGTATTTGTTTGGTGTAGGCTTACCTTGGCGTGATGTTTTGATAACCGTGGAATTCTCTCTCGGACAAGGTGAGTTTTATCAATATATTTGCTTCAATTTACTCTGCAATTTACTTTGCTTCAACCGTCTCTGGGGCAGGTTCAGTGGAATGGCATGTTAAATGCTAATTAGCGACAGAGAAGACCTCAGCAAGACTACAAATGTATGCAGGAAGCTCCTGTACGTCATCTCTAGCCGACACTGTCAGCTACCGTTCACCAGCACGATCAGAGACCCAATACATGATGAATCCATGTGCTGTATTGAAATTAATTGAATAAAGTGTTGAACTTCTTCTGTCCCCTTTGTCTTAGCTAGCCACTGACTAAACTTTAGCTAGAAGACCAGTAGATCAAAAACTTATTTTGTATTACCTAGATAATTGTATGTCGACTTTTGTGTCTTTTTCAGACCTTATGGCATTTTTCAAGGATGAGCACAAGAGCATTAAAAGGGGAAAATACCACTTTAAGTCTGTCCATGTGTCACACCCTGATCTGTTTCACCTGTCTTTGTGCTTGTCTCCAGCCCCCTCCAGGTGTTGCCCATCTTCCTCATTATCCCCAGTGTATTTATACCTGTGTTCTGTTTGTCTGTTGCCAGTTCGTTTTGTTTCGTCAAGCCTACCAGCGTTTTTCTCATGCGCCGGTCTTTCTCTAGTTCCTGTTTTCTAGTTTTCCTGGTTTTGACCATTCTGCCTGCCCTGAGCCTGCCTGCTGTTCTATACCTTGTCACACCACCCTGGATTACTGACCTTTGCCTGCCCTGACCCTGAGCCTGCCTGACGTTTTGTACCTTTCGGACTCTGCTCTGGATTGCTGACCTCTGCCTGCCCTTGGCCTGACGTTTGCCTGCCCCCCTGTTTTGTAATAAACTTTTAAACTGTCTGCATCTGGGTCTTGTCTTGAGCCTTGATAGTACGAACTGGCCATGACGGACCCAGCAGACTCGGACCAGCTCCGCAATGCCGTCTCCACCCAAGGAGCCACCATTGCATCCCTCCTCCTTCCCCTCGGACCGCTCAAAGATACCATACCTTATCACGCTGATGTCCGGGAGGGCTCTCCCTTGGGCTACGGCCGTGTGGGAACAACAGTCGGCCATATGCTTCAGTCTGGAGGAGTTTGTGGTGGAGGTGAAGAAGGTTTTTGATTCTCCATTGTCCAGGAGAGAAGCTGCCCGGAAGTTACTCCAGCTTGGCAAGACTCCCTTAGTGTGGCAGACTATGCAGTGGATTTCCGCACGCTGGCAACTTACAGTGCCTGGAACCTGGAATCCCTGTTCGACACACTCCTGCACGGAAGTTAAGGACGAGCTAGTAGCCCGGGAACTACCGACGGATCTCTACTCGCTCATTGCCTTGACCATCCGGATCGATGGGAGGCTACAGTAACGTAGGAAAGAGAGGAGGTCCGATTCCACTCGCCCACCCAAGGATTCCTCGCTTCCGAGGTATCCTGTGTGTTCTGCCACACCCATTGCTTGAAATCAGTGCAGTCCCCCTGGGACGTCTTCCTATGGGCTCGGAAGTTGCCACGGACCTCTCTGCCATTCCCGCAGAGTACCAGGATCTCCGGGAGGTTTTCAGTAAGGCCCAGGCCACTTCACTTCCTCCGCATCAACTCTATCTATGACTGCGGGATCAACCTTCTCCCTGGCACCACCGCGCCCCGGGGACGACTGTACTCTCTGTTGGGTCCAGAGACCAAGGCTGTGGAGAACTACATCGAGGACTCCATAGCTGCAGGGTGTATCCATCCTTCTGCCTCCCCCGCCGGTGCAGGGTTCTACTTTGTGGAGAAGTAAGACAAAACCCTGCACCCGTGCATCAACTACCGGGGCCTCAATGACATCACAGTAAATAACCACTACCCGCTACCACTCATCGCCTCGGCTTTCGAGCAGCTCCAGGGGACCACCGTTTTCTCCAAGTTGACCTGCGGAACGCCTACCACCTGGTGCGGATTCGGGGAGTTGACGAGTGGAAGACTGCCTTCAACACGGCCAACGGTCACTACGATTATCTGGTCATGCCATTTGGCCTTACTAACGCCCCAGCTGTGTTCCAGGCCCTGGTTAATGATGTTCTCTGCGACATGTTGAATTGGTTCGTCTTCATCTACCTCGACGACATCCTCGTTTTCTCCCACTCAGCCCAAGAACACGTGCTCCACGTCCGACAGGTCTTCCAGCGCCTCCTGTAGAACCAGCTTTTTGTGAAAGCGGAGAAATGTGTATTCCATCGCTCTACCATCTCCTTCCTTGGTTACATCATCACTGCAGGGAATGTACAGGTGAATCCCGGGAAGGTGAGAGTGCTGGTGAATTGGCACCAGCCTACGTCCAGAGTGCAGCTGTAACGTTTCCTGGAATTTTTTCAACTTTCATCACCGCTTCATTCAGGGCTACAGCAGCCTGGCTTCCCCGCTGTCTGCACTCACCTCTCCCAAGGTTCCTTTCACGTGGTCCCCAGCTGCTGACTGGGCATTACGGGACCTCAAGCACTGCTTCACCACAGCTCCCATATTGGTTCATCCTGACCCGTCCCGTCAGTTCGTGGTGGAGGCCGATGCTTCGGATGTCCTGTCCTAGCGTTCTGCCCTGGACCTCAAGTTACACCCCTGCGCCTTCTCCCATCGCCTCAACGCCACGGAATCGTGAGTTTCTCACGGTGAAGATGGTGTTGGAAGAGTGAGACACTGGTTGGAGGGGGCGGAACATCCGTTCATTGTGTGGACTGATCACAAGAACCTGGAATATCTCCACACCGCCAAGCATCTCAATTCCAGGCAAGCTAAGTGGGCCTGCAAATGTTTTTCAAGGTGTTCAAATTCATCTATTGAAAGGCATGTGGCACTTAACATGTTCCCTCTTGGCAGGTCTCTATAGGTGACCAGGTGATTCTCTCTATGCCTTCGTGGAGCTCATAAGTGTAGCCATGCGGCCTATTTTGTCGGGTCACAATATCGGTCGTATGTGGAATGCGAGTGGAGGAAGCCAGCTGTGCCCAACCAGGTGCAGTCAGTGGAGGACCTGTACCTGGCCGAAGACTACAACCCTCTGTCCCGAGAGCCCACAGAAGAGGATCTTCAGTGGCTAAGGAAACGTCTCTGGGGCAGGTTCAGTGGAATGGCATGTCTCCTTTAACCTGAGCCAGAACAACTGCTACCCTCCTTGTCTGTACTGGAAATTGTTTAAAAAACAAAAAGGCACCTTGGGCAAGCAGGCATCCTGGTTGGCATGGTGCTGTTGGTGGAGCAGCCGAAAGCTATATGGCAGGCAACAGTTCGACAGTGCACCAACCCCAACTGACACACCATGAGAAGATGGAGGTTGACAGCCAGCAATTATGGAGCAGTGGTTAGGGCCAAGCGTGTTACTCCATTACTGCTAAAAAGGGTCCGCAGATCAGTCGTTGGATGGGTGTCTGTAAAGTGGGGCACAGGTAACAAAGAGGAGGGCATCAAGGCATTTCAAATGGCTACAAGGATGGATGTGCAGGAGTCAGGGCTTTGGTTCACGAGGTCTGGGATTCTGGGAATCTCACCGGATGGTCTTGTGGGCACCACAGCTGTGGTGGAGGTCAAGTGTCCCTATGGTGCAAGGGGCCTTACCATTGAAGAGACAGTGAAGTCGAAGGATTCCTATATCAAGGAGGTAGGGTCTTACCGCCTCTGTGAAGACCATCCTTACTGGCACCAGGTCCAAGGTCAGCTCCACATCACTGGAAGAGACATCTGCTTCTTCGTTGTGTGGACCACCAAAGCCTCCATCACCATCCCCATCCAGCGTGACAACCTCTGACAGACTCCTATTGCTCAGTTTGTCAGAAACTGTTTTCAGGGAAGCCAATGGTTCAAAATTATTCCACATAGTTCATACAGACACACTAGGCTCCCAGAATAGGTTATTGTCACAACCTGATCTGTTTCACCTGTCTTTGTGCTTGTCTTCACCCTCCTCCAGGTGTCTCCCATCTTCCCCATTATCCCAGGTGTATTTATCCTTGTGTTCTCTGTTGCCAGTTAATTTTGTAAAACCTACCAGTGTTTGTTCCCCTGCTCCTTGTCGGTTCTAGCTCCTGTTTTCTAGTCCTTCATGGTTTTGACCATTCTGCCTGCCCTGACACTGAGCCTGCCTGCCGTTCTATACCTTGCCCCACCTCACTGGACTATTGACCCCTGCCTGCCCTGACCCTGAGACTGTCTGCCGTTCTGGACCTTTTGCACCCTCTCTGGATTACTGACCTCTGCCTGCCTTTGACCTGTCGTTTGCCTGCCCCTGTACTAGAAATTTCTGTGAAGAAATTTGTTTCTTTCGACACTGTCTGCATCTGGCTCATACCGGAAACGTGATAGTTATATTACATACAAGTTTTGCTCAAAGCAGCCAACAAAAGTAATATAGTTAATTTGATCATGGGCACAGTGGGAATTTATATCTGTGATGTTCAAATAATTTCTTACTCCCTTTGTCTTACTAGCTGAAGGCCCCAGTCATCACTGCCTATACCTGACATTGTTGAAAAGAAGTGAACAATGAATAATGATCATACACAAACAATAGGCTCCTAGAATAGGTTATAGTACACTCAAGTGTTGCTCAAAGCAGCCAACTAAAGTAATGTAGTTAATGTAAGTTCAATCACAAAGGCTGGTCTGAGTGCATCTCCTCACAGTTTCATTCAGTAGTATGACACAATTCATATTGCATTTTATCATGGGCACAGTGGGCATTTCAAAGTCAAAGTCAAAGTCAAAGTCACCATTATTAGTCAGTTGTACAACCGAATGCCTTCAACCGAAATGTGTCTTCCGCATTTAACCCAACCCCTCTGAATCAGAGAGGTGCGGGGGGCTGCCTTAATCGACATCCACGTCTTCGGCGCCCGGGGAACAGTGGGTTAACTGCCTTGTTCAGGGGCAGAACGACAGATTTTTACCGTGTCAGCTCGGGGATTCGAACTTGCAACCCTCCGGTTACAAGTCCAACGCTCTAACCACTAGGCTACCTGCCACCACTTTATAGCTGTGGTGTTTAAATTATGTCTTACCCCCAGAGTTAGAGAGAATGAAAGAGAGAGTACATCACTTCCAGCAGATCTCCTTGCTGAGGATGGCGTTGATCATGCACTGCTTCTTGTGGGGTAAGCCTGGTGTTCTGCATGTCACTCCTCATGTCTAAAACATGGGGAAAAGGGGACAAAGTAAAAAGGTGGATTAATTTATGAATTCTATGTTTCACACAATATTGTATCATATTTGATGAGTTACTGACTTGTCCGTCCACAGGCTCGATCTGTTGAAGTCTCTACAACTTGACAGTTGTGCTCGGATCACACTGGCAAAGGATGTCCATGCACCAGACGGCACAAGGGATGCATTCCTTTTGGACTGGAAAACAAAGAGACATTTGGTCAGTGGTGGGTCTTTCTCAATGCCTTATCAACAATCTTTATCTGGACAGAAAATGCATTGTTTATCATAACACAAACCCACCTTGGACAATGTGACAAGTGGTCCCTCAACACCCAATCCTCATGCCTCATTGTTTGTTCTTTTTTCCCAATCAACTGTCTGGATCTTCCTCTTCTGCCATGGAGGATGAGCTTCCTTTTCTGGTAAATACAGGGCCATTTCTCTTTCCCACCAGAAAATGACAGATACAGACAGATACAGACCTGATTGTTGTCACTGTGTTTCCGGTCCACCAATCTGAAAAAAAAAAAAAGTTAATTTTACTAGCTAGCTAAGTTGATTACTAAAATGGTCAAATCTATATTAAAATGCCATTACCCACAGACCTACACTTGACTATAGTAATTGTAAAATGGACTGGGCTTTCGTCTATCTGCACATCTAAAATCCTACTATGTGGATGGGACATTTCTGCTGGGATGGAGGAATTATCTGGAATGCTCAACTAGATGATCAGGACAGTCTAGGGTACTACTTGCCCGAAGAGGTGAAGTATTGTGATGTTATTTGACTGTACTTCTGATTCTAATTCTCAAGAGGAAAGTTAAAACCCTCAGCTGTGAGGTCACTGAGGAGGACAAACAGTGATAGGGCGATTGTCTGAAAGGGACTGACATGCAGGGATGGAACATAAGGACTTAGGGCACTGGCCAGCAGACCATGATTTTCTACTAGCCCAGGTAACATTCAGGTCCTAAATCTGTGGCATGCGATGTTTGTAAAGTTTGGCACATTGTCTACTAGCCCAGTCTGAAAAGTACTATTCTCTGGCTAGTTTAATTTCCATCCCTGTTGACATGTATAACTGATATCACAGGTCATTTGATTAGTCGTGTACAACAGCTGCACTCGTGGAACAAAACCGTTTTGTGTTTTGTATGGGAAAACATTGAGCCCACAAGTCCTGTTAGCCAGCTAGTTAACGTTAGGTCACCGTTCATGTAGTCACACTTTTCCCCCGTGGTGACATGTTAATTAATGTTAAATAATGTTAGCTAGTTAGCGCTAATCACTAATGTTAGGCAAATCCGCTAATATACAGTTGGCTGGGTTTTCCGTGCATCGGCAGGACAGAACAGCTACGTCTGGTAAGACGAGGGGTTGGGGGGGCGGGGTCTATTTGTCAAAAACATCTGGTGTGTGATGTCTAATATTAAGGTAGTCTCGAGGTATTGCTCGGCTGAGGTAGAGTACCTCATGATAAGCTGTAGACCACACTATCTACCAAGAGAGATTTCTTCTATATTTTTCGTAGCCATCTATTTACCACCACAAACCGACGTTGGCACTAAGACCTTACTCAACGAGCTCTATAAACCCATAAGCAAACAAGAAAATGCTCATCCAGAAACGGCGCTCCTAGTGGCCGGTGACTGTGTGGTGCCAGGAAAACAACCTCTCCCTTAACGTGAACAAGACAAAAGAGATGATCGTGGACTACAGGAAAAGGAGGGCCGAACACGCCACCATTCACGTCGACGGAGCTGAAGTGGAGCGGGTAGAGACTTTCAAGTTCCTTGATGTCCCCATCATCAACAAACTATCATTGTCCAAAAACACCAAGAAAGTTGTTAAGATGGCACGACAACACCTTTTCGCCCTCAGGAGACTGATAAGATTTGTCATGGGTCCCCAGATCCTCAAAAAGTTATACAGCTGCACCATCGAGAGCATCCTGACCGATTGCATCACCGCCTGCATTGCTTGCTGTTTGGGGTTTTAGGCTGGGTTTCTGTACAGCACTCTGTGACATCAGCTGATGTAAGAAGGGCTTTATAAATACATTTGATTTGATTTGATTTTTGGTATGGAAACTGCTAGGCATCTGACCGTAAGACGCTAACAGGGTTAGGGAGTAACGGATTACATGTAATCCATTACATGTAAGGGATTACAAAAAAAAAACGGTAGCTGTAATCCATTATGTTACCAGCAAAAATATTGTAATCAGATTACAGATACTTTGGAAAAACTAGATGATTACTACAATGATTACTTCAATGATTACTTTTAAATTCAGAAATGATGTTTGCGGAATTTCTTTTCACACTTTTCTGTTTTCTCAATGACATTCAAATCAGCATTGACAAAAGGCGCAAGTTTAAGTTTGTTCCACCTGAGCGAGTCTGACCACAAGACAGAGACCACTATGACGACACACCAAATGTGTTTGATCGATCGCGGGAAAAGCACAGCAATAGGCTTTTGTAGGCTACAGTCCAAGGTATGTCTTCCAATGGTGCGACTGCTGTCGGCATCCAAAGATTATCCAACTTCATTAAACGCTTGGAGGTAAGGATGACAGCAGTGATGTAGTCTACGGCGATACGGATATTACTTATTAATGATATCTACATAGTGCAATTATGTGAATCACACTGCTGCTCCCTCATTTAGCCATTTGCGTCTTATGGATTGCGGTTGTTGTGGATGGTGGTTGTAAGGGTTGCGTAACTGGTTGCAGAGAAGTCGGGCGCAGGAGAGCAAAACTGGGTAATAAACTTAGTCGAGAAAATGGCCACAAAATAGCCCGTAACGCACCAGTAAATAAAGTGTACAAGCACTACAATGAACAATTCCACACAAAGACATGAGGGGGAACAGAGGGTTAAATACAAAACATGTAATGAGGGAATTGAAACCAGGTGTGGAAAACACAGACAAAACAAATGGAAAATGAAAAGAGGATCGGTGATGGCTAGAAGACCGGTGACGTCGACCTCTGAACACCACCCGAACAAGAAGAGGCACCGACTTCGGCGGACATCGGCAGAAGTCGTCACTAATCTAAATGTATTTGAACCCAATAATGGTTGACTTCAAGAAGTTTAAGCTGCTTATTAATCATTATTTTGGACAGTGGACAGCCAGTGGACAGCCAGTGAAAAATGCGCTCTTGCATTTTTCTGTAGTTGCTAAATGACAGTCCATCACTACTTTAAGACATGAAGGTCAGTCAATGCGGAAAATTTCAAGAACTTTGAAAGTTTCTTCAAGTACAGTCGCAAAAACCCTCAAGCGCTACGGCAAAACTGGCTCTCATGTGGACCACCACAGGAAAGGAAGACCCAAAGTTACCTCTGCTGCAGATGATGAATTCATTAGAATAACTGCACCTCAGAATGCAGCCCAAATAAATGCTTCACAGAGTTCAAGTAACAGACACATCTCAACATCAACTGTTGACAAACAAAGAAGAAAGAAACTACTACTAATGGACACCAATAAGAATAAGAGACTTTCTTGGGCCAAGAAACATGAGCAATAGACATTAAACCTGTGGAAATTTGTCTGATGAGTCCAAATGTTAGATTTTAGGTTCCAACCGCCGTGTCTTTGTGAAACGAAGAGTAGGTGAAAGGATGATCTCCGCATGTGTGGTTCCCACAATGAAGCATGGAGGAAGAGGTGGGATGGTGTGGGGGTGCTTTGCTGGTGACACTGTCTGTGATTTATTTAGAATTCAAGGCACACTTAACCAGCATGGCTACCACAGCATTCTGCAGCGATATACCATCCCATCTGGTTTGCGCTTAGTGGGACTATCATTTGTTTTTCAACAGGACAATAACCCAACACACCTTCAGGCTCCGTAAGTGCTATATGACCAAGAACGAGAGTGATGGAGTGCTGCATCAGATGACCTTGCCTCCACAATCACCCAACCTTAACCCAGTGGAGACAGTTTGGGATGATTTGGACTGCAGAGTGATGGAAAAGCAGCCAACAAGTGCTTAGCATATGTGAGAACTCCTTCAAAACTGTTGGAAAAGCATTCCAGGTGAAGCTGGTTGAGAGAATGCCAAGAGTGTGCAAAGCTGTCATCAAGGCAATGGGTGGCTACTTTGAAGAATCTCAAATATAAAATATATTGTGATTTGTTTAACACTTTTTTGGTTACTACATGATATCATATATGTGATATTTCATCGTTTTGATGTCTTCACTATTATTCTACAATGTAGAAAATAGTCCAAAATAAAGAAAAAACATTGAATGAGTAGGTGCGTCCACACTTTTGACTGGTAATGTATATTATTTGATTATTGAAGAATATAACTTATAAATGCCTCTTGATCTTAGTTCAACTGTCACACTCCATGAGAACCCAAAATATAAGCTTGCTTTTCTCCAATGTTTGTAAACAATGTAAACAAACACTGTATACCCTCATAACATGATTAAAACAATAATTTTGCTATCATGGATGGTCAGTCTTTGCATTCATAGCTCTGTCTATTAATCTGAGAGTGGTTACATTTCTCCAGGCCTATCCCTCAGCTTTTTACCAAAACAGAGGCGGGGTAAGGATTTCTTTATTTTTTCTTCTGTGGATTTGCTCTTTAAACAGCTGTATATTATCAATATATCAAAGTGTCACCAACAAAAAGGTAAAGAATAGGCCTATAGCAAATGCAGCATATGACATACATTTTTCACATGTAAATAGCACTTTTTAGCAGGGCTCAAAGCATGCCATTCCATGAGCGCAGCATTTATTTTTCAACTCAAATCAATTAGCCCCAATCAATCCTCCATGACAACAAAAAGGGCTGTCTAATAAGTCCTTAGTTTTGGGGTTCTGCTCGGGTGAAACAATTTGGCTAATCTATACTTCCATATTTCCAAGTCCGATTCTTGAAGATCAAGGGGTATAACATTTATTGGAATGACTGGAATTCTGATAGACTTTGGTTTTTAATGTAAAGATATAATTTAATCATACTATGATATGTAGTAGAAAGCGATAGGTTAGAAGAAGCCTACATAACCAACACAAAAAGTAAAATTTAACATCTATATATGGCCAGCTATGTAAACTTTAACATTGATTTATCCTGCAATAGATGTCGTTCAATTGGTAACATACATTTTTGTCTTCTTCTAATGCCTCTTAAGGGGAAAGTAATCTAAAAGTAACTGAATGTAATCAAGTTACGTTACTGATTACAATTTTGGACAGGTAAGTAGTAACTGTAATGGATTACATTTAGAAAGTAACCTACCCAACCCTGGGCGCTACAGAGGGTAGTGCGTACAGCACAGTACATCACTGGGGCCATGCTTCCTCCCATCCAGGGCCTATATACTAGGCGGTGTAAGAGGAAGGCCAAAAAAGACCCCAGTCACCCAAGTCATGGACTGTTTTCTCTGCTACCGCACAACAAGCGGTACCGGAGCGCCAAGTCTAGGTCCAAAATGCTCCTTAACATCTTCTACCCCCAAGCCATAAGACTGCTTAAGAACGAGTGGCCACCCGGACTGTTTGCATTGACCCCCCCTCCCTCCCGTTGTTTTTACACTGCTGCTATTCGCTGTTTATTATCTATGCAAAGTCACTTTACGCCTAACTACATGTACAAATTACCTCGACTAACCTGTAGCCCCGCACATTGACTCTGTACCCCCTGTATATAGCCTCAGTATTGTTATTTTATTGTGTTGCTTTTATTTTTTCACTTTAGTTTATTTAGTAAATATTTTCTAAACTCTATTTTCTTAAAACTGCATTGTTGGTTAAGGGCTTGTAGGTAAGCATTTCACGGTAAGGTCTACACCTGATGTATTTGGTGCATGTGACAAATCAAATTTTATTTGATTTAACATGTCACCGCTTATCGGTAAAGTCCCACTACACCACGGTGAGATACAGTGCAACGTTAGCTAGCTAACGTTGCACCGCTAATGTAGCTAACTAGCCAACCAAGGTGCCTAACTAGCTAACCCATCAGGATATTTAGCTAGCTGTATATCTGCCCTGGTAGGCTAACATTAGCTACCATATCACCAAGTGAAAAATTATACTACACAAACTGTGAGCTAACATTATGTAGCTGGCTAGCTCACAAAGAACTTAATAATAGGTAAATAATAAAAGGTTAAAAAAAGTCATTATGCTATCCTATGTTGGTTTTCTTTTTACTTGTAAGGAAAGTAAAGTGTGTTGTACACGTAACTACAGTCGGTGGTTATCTAGCTAATTTTCAAAAGCATCTAGCTCTTTGACCAAACCAAAATAGCTTATTAGCAGCTAGCAAACAGGGCTTACCTTATCACACAGCTCCAGCGATGCCTCTCGCTCAGAGAACGGAAAACGATCAAATACACGTGTGCTTATCTAAGTAACGTTACTGGTTACAATCCCGGTACAGAGCACAGAACCATCCTTGCTTCTGATCGACGGAGAGACCTAAGGTTAGCTAGTTAGCTAAAAAGGCCAGGGTAATTAAAACAATTATAGTAATAGAAAAATGCTATGGTAGCTAGCTAGGTAATTTGAAAAATGATAAACAAGAATACACACAAGAAATACACAATAACAATTATTTACACGAGAAACTAGAAAGGCTGTACTATCTACTTGCTAGGTTACTTGTGGATGAGAGTTTGCATGGAGAAATGCGGAGGTTCTTTCCACCCTGTGCCTTGAGTGATTACTCAAAGCTTGCGACAGGATGTGTAGTTCTGTATGATAGCCACATTTTTGGAGTAATTACAGAAGAATATATTGATAAAAGTTACCTTGTCCGAGAGAGATTTGCGCGGTTATCAAAACGTCATGCCTGGATAAGCCTACACAAAACAGTTTATGTGACAAAACAAGCAAGGATAGTGTAGATAATCATTGTACCATCTAAACCGCTGTGAAATATACTTTCCATAACCAAAAATATTGTATTTTCAGCTATTTGAAGCTGGTGTACAAAACCGAAAGTAAAAGACTCAAAAACGAAACTTATGAACGGGAAGCATGGAAATAGCTCACATAGAATATATCTACTGCTTCTTAGTCTTGTTTTCAATGAGAATGACATATCTATAACTCACATTTCTATGTGAATTTGATCTGGTCCCCAAAAAGTTCCATATTGCATCCATATATTTAACTAGGCAAGTCAGTTAAGAACAAATTCTTATTTACAATTTGTTCAGAACGACAGATTTTTTTTTACATTGTCAGCTCGGGGATTCGATGTAGCAACCTTTCAGTTACTCGCCCAACGCTCTAACCACTAGGCTACCTACCGAAATAATAGATTCATATTATGTTTACCAAGTAACTTCACCATCAACAAGTAATTTTGGGCCAGCAGATTTATGCTGGAGGCATCACTGCAAGTCCCTGACTATTCATTACAAACGTGAGACATTACTATAAATAGGCCTTTCCTTTGCATGTTAACTACTAAGTTTTCAGCAGTAGACAACACGCATCCCTAAGACAACTAAAGGTCATTAGACACAGATCTATCAAAACTGCGCAATGACGAGGAGAATGTGTAAACGACTTTTTCAGGTTTTAGATTCGGTGTTCTGACAATATTGTTTTGGTCTATAATTTCACGTTTGCATTTACTGTCAATGCATTACTGATGAAAATCAGCAGACCTCACTGACAGCAAAAGATGTATGTCAACAAATCTGAACATTTAACATCCCTCCATAGTTTACTTTCAATGCGTAATATCAATTTGGTTAATGGTGATTTAAATTAAAGTTATGTGTCTTGGTTAAATTATTATACTTGTTCAACCCATGGATCACATGACCAATGTGCGCCCAACCTCAGAGTGGCACTTTACCCTTACCTGAAATCGCTGTATGGATGAATAATCCAATTACCGGCCGATTTGACGCGCTGTTGTTCCTTTTCTACAGCTTTTTGGCTCCCAAACATACGCAGTGAAAATTTATTAACTCCAGGCTGAAGCATGGAACTAAATTGCCGCTGCATGTAAGTCCGATTGTCATGTGGTTCCCCATCATCTGTCACAATCTGGGAAATGTCCTCAGATTTGAAACATGAGACAGAATTCCTCTTCTGTTGGTTCTGCACAGAGGACGATGCTTTTCTACTAGTGGCATTTGAGAAGGAAACTCGGGGGTCCTTTTTCACAGTGCCAGTAGTTGTTGCCCCGGCCACCTCGGTCCCTTGCCCCTGTGCTAAGGACCCAGCTGAGGTAATAGAACCGTCCATGCTGGCGACTCTTGAATTACATCTAGATTGGCTTTTTTCGTCTTCGGGTTCAACTATTCATCCTGTCTGCTTCTCATGCCTAAAATACGATGGAGAACAGGCTCCCAGAAATGTTGGGGTCCCTTCTGCAATCTCCGTTTTTGTTGCATATCATACCGGTAATGCCTTCACCTGTCCAACCAGTAGCCAACCCGGTTAGCGCTGTTCCTGTGGCTGAGTCCTGTTTAGCCCTGTAGTCTGAGGCGCCACGGCCAGCAGCATCTCCCTGGCATAACAGAGCACAGTTTGTGGCGCCTGTAGGAAGACTAGGTGCGGACTCCTCGCCTTGCATGAGCCACAACTCTTTGTTGTTCGAGTTCTTGTTGACGCTGCTCCCCCTCGTGGCGTAAATGTATTCATCTTCATACTTCCGCAGTTCCTATCACCGGCACAAACGGAGCCGGTGTTGTGCCGAAAATGTCTCCCCTGCCAGAATCCACCCTCCCCACTTTGCGTGAACGGGCACACACTCGATTCTTCATTGTTGATTTTCTTGCAAGTTGAGATTTTGTTGGGCTGCGTTTTATTTAATTCGTTTTTGTTTGTTTGATCGCGGGGGAGGCACTAGTAATGTCTGCAGTTTTCGGTTTGTTTCAAGTGTATTAGTCTATAAATAAATCTCCAAAATTCGTCATCTCTCCCATGTCTTATTCGAATATTAGTTGTTCTGAAATGTTTATTGCTTTTCTACATTTTACTCCCTCTTCTATGTTTAATAGAACTGACGTGAAGTTTGTTCTATAGAAAGTATTTGACCCTGATGTGTGCCACAGAAAGTATTTGACTCTAGCCACAAAATTAAGGAAATGATAAGGGGGCATTTTCTTGCCTGCCGAAATCCAAAATGATGTTTTTTTTTAAATAATTAATGTATGTATGTTATATTAAACATAGAGGAGGGAGTAAAATGTAGAAAAGCAATAAACATTTCAGAACAACTACTAGTTGAATAAGACATGGGAGAGATCTCAACTAGCAAGCAAGTCGCAACATTGAAGAATTGAGTGCGTGCATGTTCACGGGAAGGGGGAGGGGGGAATCCTGGACGGGCAGCAGCAGTGGAGATGAGTTTAAGCAGCTCCAGCCTATTGTATGCAGTCAGTGGAAACCACTTTAGGATACAGCACCAGTGGCGTTGCTATGGCTGCAATCTGGCTGTTCGTTTGGTCACATGGAAACGGAGGGTCCCTTCTGTTGCCTAACCTCAGAGCCCTCCTCTACTCTTGCTCATAATGAATGACATCCAGTGGCGATTTTAGCATGTAAACCTTGGTGGGACAAAAAATTAAATATGTGGGATGCATGCCAGCAAAGCCCCTACACAACACAACACTAAACAATAAATTAATTGCACTATACCACTGCTACACCTGGCTATCAGTGGAGCCTTGTCTGGCAGCGAAACATTTCATTCTGCCTTATTTACTGCCTTTTTAAAAAGCATAGCTGATATGGCTGATTTGCTTAAACAAATTTGGTTTCTACTGACAATTGAGATGTACAAACTATGGCCTAAGGGGTCAACAAGCAGATACGAGGCAATCCATAATTTCGATTAAGACATTAATGAGCGAGCTAGGACAGACGTAGTCAATATAACTATTTGTTCAGCGCTTTTGAAAAGTACAGCGACAGAATTCAAGAACATCGGCCGTTCTTACAGTGTTCTCCCTGTACACCAAGTCAGAACCGTATGATAAATAAAGGGGGCATATAAATTGACAATGAAAGCTCTTACAATATTCAATGATTACATTTCTCATTAACAGGTTATAGGCTACATGTGCAACACCAAGTCAGAACAGTATGCGAAATTAAGAGGGAAAATAGACCAAATTATTAGGGTGAGGCACATGGGCTACATGAAAAAAATATATATTTTTTTCACCTTTATTTAACCAGGTAGGTCAGTTGAGAACAAGTTCTCATTTACAACTGCGACCTGGCCAAGACAGAGCAAAGCATTACTGGACAGGTGGCTTTTTAAAAGTAGAAGCTCGAACTGTTTGGGCACAGACCTGGATAGCATGACAGAACTCTGCAGACTATCTCTCCAGTAGATTGCAACTCCACCCCCTTTGGCAGTTCTATCTTGACGGAAAATGTTGTAGTTGGGGATGGAAATGTCAGAATTTTTGGTGGCCTTCCTAAGCCAGGATTCAGACACGGCTAGGACATCAGGGTTGGCAGAGTGTGCTAAAGCAGTGAATAAAACAAACTTAGGGAGGAGGCTTCTGATGTTAACATGCATGAAACCAAGGCTTTTACGGTTACAGAAGTCAACAAATGATAGCGCCTGGGGAATAGGAGTGGAACTGGGGGCTACAGGGCCTGGGTTAACCTCTACATCACCAGAGGAATAGAGGAGGAGTACGGCTAAAGGCTATAAGAACTGGTTGTCTAGTGCATTGGGGACAGAGAATGAAAGGAGCAGATTTCTGGGCGTGGTAGAATAGATTAAGGGCATAATGTACAGACAATGAGATGGATCGGCGGGGCTACGTGTCGACAATAAAGGGTCCAGGCCAATTGGCAAAGGAGGTATTGTAGCCCTAGAATTAGCTGGTATATGGGCCTAGCTCGAGGCTAGCTCAAGGCTAGCTGGTGCTTGCTTCGGGACAGAGGCATTAGCTAACAGTAGCCACTCGTTTGCAGCTAGCTAGCTGAGATGATCCGGAGTAATGATCCGGCGTAATGATGATCCAGAGCGGCAGGAATCTGGTGATAGGGTAGAGAGAAGCAGTCCGATATGCTCTGGGTTGATATCGCGCTGATATCGCGCAGTCCAATATGCTCTGGGTTGATATCCGCTGATATCGCGCAGTCCGATATGCTCTGGGTTGATATCGGACCACTAACAACTTACTACACAACATATACTTAGCATTACTTTCTTAGCTACACTATACATATCTCCCTGGCATATTACATAATTTATGCAGCAGCATACAATACATTGTTGGACTCACCTTGTTGCCCTGTTCTCACTTGAACAGGAAGGTGGCGTGACGGTCATTTTTTTGTCATCAAACTTTGTCATCAAAGTCTGTCATTCTCTGGATTTATGGTGCTTTCAAGACAACTGGGAAATCGAAGAAGAAGAAGAAAAAAATGTTGAATCATGATGACGTCAGTGATCTTCAGGTTGTAGCTCTAGAAAGAGGCCCGAGGGAGGGCCAAGATGGCGTCGTTGTGAGAGGGAGTGTTTTCTTGCTCGTCAAAGCAACATTGAGGGTTAGGTGGTTAACAGTCTAATTTTGGCTATCTTTGTTGAAAGAAACCAACAATAACTTATTTTAGCAACATAGGATAAGTTTAGAGTTCGTTTATATCAAGTTGAATGGGAAGAACACGACAGAAAAATAATAGTCGAGAGAATATCCAAGTCTCACAGAAGACGGCAGACATGCTAGCTAGCCACAACGAGAACCAGATCAGCATGGATACACAAGAAGCAGTGAACTCAAGCAAGAGAAAGAACAAAACTGACCAGGATGAAATCCTTGCAACCTCTTTACATCAGACCCCAATTAAAAATCCACCAGTAAAAAAAGTAAAAGAGGACATTTCCATGTCTGAACTTTTCTCTGCAATCCAGTCCTTGTCTACTAAACAAGACGCCACGCTCTCCAAAGTGTCCATCATAGAGCGAGCTACCGAAGAAACATCATAGAAGATCGATAATTTGTCAGAAACTGTCAATCAGCTACACAAAATTGTGATCGAGAACAAGGAAAAGATAACGTTCCTAGAGAATGAGTTGGAGAAACTGCAATCCCAAAATAATGAGCTGTGTGAGAATGTAGCTGAACTTCAAAGGTACTCTCGCAGGTGGAATCTGAAAATCCAAGGTGTAATAGAAGTAGAGGGAAAGGATATTAGGGAAGCAGTCATTAATATCCTGGGAAAGGTGGCTCCGTGCATCAAAGACAAGCTAAGAGACGTGATTGATGTGGTACATCGTCTTGGGAAACGAAGATCTGATGGACCCCCTCGCAATATCATCTTATGCTTAACTATGCGCCATTACAGGGACATCATCTGGAGAATGGCCAATGGGAACAAGTTTCTGGATGAGAAGAAGCTCCGCATTAAAGAAGCTCTGATACCTCAGGATCAGACTGCCAGAGAGAAACTGTAGCCGCTTTTATACAGAAGGCATGACAAGAGGGAAAGAAGGCTGGGTTCAAGGGCCCACATGCGTTTATCGAAGGAAGAATGATTACTGGGTAACTCTGTTGACATTAACCAAACTGGAACTGTGAGTACTGCCAAGAATACAGTTAAGGTACTGACACGAGTAAATGTACCGTTCGAACTACAACTGATGAACACTTGCTAACTAAAAAGGAAGTAAATAGATTTGTTATACTGTTAACCACCGCTACCTCAGCTGAGCGTAGTTTTCCGTCGGAGTAATCTTCTAAAGGTTCACTGTTTATTGTTCACATTACTACTTCTGTTATCTAATTTGTGTTCTTTCTTTTTTAATGCAGGAGTTCGTTTTCAACTCACTCAATATCGTTAGTTTGAATGCTAGGGGTTTAAGAGATCTTACAAAAAGGAAATCCTTATTTTTATATTATAAACGCAGTAACGCAGATTTTGTCCTTCTTCAGGAAACTCATTCAGGTGAAAGTGATTTGAAATTTTGGAAATCACAATGGGGAGACATGGCCTATTTCAGTCATGGATCAAATTATTCTGCTGGTGTTTTGACACTTATTCACAAGTTTAAAGGTGACTTTCTAGAATCCACATCGTCACAAGATGGGAGATGGGTCATAGTAATTGTTAAACTTGACAATGCTATTTTCATCATTTGTAATGTATATGGACATAACTCACATGCTCCAAATACAAATACTCAGGGGCTTTTGTAATTATTTCAGGAGATTTTAATGAAACGCCTGATGCTTCGGTTGATCGTTTTCCTCCTAAAACGAGTCAAAACCCTCGAAATAGCAATATCATCACTACATTATGCAAATATCTCTGTGTTGATGATGGCTGGCGTTATTTCAATCCGGATGCAAAGGGTTATACCTGGACCAACAAAACTATGTCACACAAATCTAGAATAGATTTATTTATAATTTCCCCCTTTTTGTTACAATTTGTTATAGAGGTAGGTCATCAGTTGGCTCCCTTTTCTGATCATCACTTGATTTCCTTGAATTTACAAGCTACTAAAAAATCAAAAGGTACTCGAGGATATTGGAAATTAAACAACACACTTCTGAAAGATACTACTCTCATTGAAAACATCAAATCGTTAGCCAAAGATATTTTTGCAAGAAAAGACTTGGGTCATGGAAGTAGATGGGAATTTTTCAAATATAAAATCAGAGCGGTAGCCATTAAGCGTGCCAAAGAGCTGATGCACTTAAAGAACCTTAGTCTAGATAGTCTATCTGAAGAAGAGGAGTCTGTATTAAAGTCTTTACAACTAGAATTAGAACAGCTTTACACGGATATGGCAAAGGGTGCCTTTGTAAGGTCTAGAGCAAAATGGATTGAAAAGGGGGAAAGAAACACTAGTTACTTTTTGCACTGGAAAAGAGAAACTACAAAAGAAAATCTATAGCTGCACTCAAAATTAACGATGTTTTATGCAAAGATCCCATTACAATATCGTCATTTGTCAATTCCTTTTATGAAAACCTTTACAGCTCTAAATTTCAGGAAGAGGGTTGTGAAAGCTACATTTGCCACATTAGGAATTATGTCCCTGTAATTGAGGATGATTTCCACTCAGTTTGCGATTCACCTGTATCAATTGAAGAAATTAGAGAGACTCTGAATTCAATGAAAAAAGGGAAATCACCTGGCCCTGATGGCCTGTCAGTTGAATTCTATAGACAGTTTTGGGAGTTACTAGAAGACCCGATTTTTTATGTTTCAAGATTGCATTAAAAGTGGGGAAATGGTCTCCACTATGAAACAGGGCCTAATTCCATTGATTCCGAAGCCTGATAAAGACCCTTCTCTCATTGACAATTGGAGACCAATTACTTTATTAAATATTGATTACAAATTGATTGCTCTGGTTTATGCCAAACGATTAAAGAAAGGAATAGATACCATTATAAATGAGACTCAAACAGGATTTATGAAGGGCCGACACATAAGCTCTAACATCCGTTTAGTCTTGGACCTTATAGATTATTCAGATGCAATTGACTCCGATGCGGTTGTATTATTTTTGGACTTCTGTAAAGCCTTTGACACAATTGAACATGAATTTCTCTTTAGGTCTCTTAATCTTTTTGGATTCGGTGCAAATTTTATCAAAGTAATTGGCATGTTTTACAAAGATATATAAGTAGTTCTGTGTTATTGAATTTGAATACTTCCAAAAGATTCAATATCAACAGAAGTGTATGACAGGGATGCCCAATTTCGCCATTTTTATTCATTTTGGTTGTTGAACTTCTTTCTCTAGATATACTGAATAATGCAAATTTGTATGGCTTAACCATTTTTAACAAAGAAGTCAAAATTTCCCAACTGGCTGATGATACTACTCTTTTTATAAGAGACAAAGACCAGGTCGCCCATGCCCTTAATGCTATCACTGCATTTTCTACTGCATCAGGATTAAAACTGAATGTTTCTAAATGTGAAATCTTATGTCTATTTGACTGATGATAAAAAAATAGAAAATATTCCTGTTAAGGACTGTATTAAATATTTAGGAATTTAAATCTGTCAAAAAAATCATTTAGTCAAACATATGAATTTCTCTCCTAAAATTAAGAAAAACCAAAAATATATTAAATAATTAAAGAGATCTTTCTATACTTGGGAGAGTACTTCTGTCCAAGGCAGGGGGACTGTCTCGTTTTGAGTACCCCTCATTGTCTTTATTTGTAAATCCTTCTACTTGTAAAGAGATCAATAAGACCTTTCTTGACTTCATCTGGAAAAATAAGTCTCACAAACTAAAAAAGTCAGTCCTTTCTAATAAACGAGCTGAAGGCGGTCTGGAAGTGTTGGATTTTGTAAACATAAATAACACTTTCAAGATCAACTGGTTACAAAGATGATTGATAAATACTGATTCAATTTGGTATTTCATTCCAAATAATGTGTTTAATAGGTTGGGAGGTCTTCCATTTTTTACTGAAATGTAATTATATTCCTGAAAGATTACCCACTAAATTGGCTAGGTTTCACCAACAAGCTTTAATGGCCTTGAAAATATGTTTCCTGCACAATTTTTCTCCACATAAAGCTCTTTTGCGGAATAATTCAGACATAACTGTAAGGAATAAGTCATTGTTCTACTCCAACTGGCATGAGAGGAATATTGACTTTGTCCTTGATGTTTTCGACAAAGGGGGTAATATGCTTACATATGAACAATTTATAACATTTTTATTTAATTCTGTGGTCAAAGCCGTTCCCAGTGGGCTAACTACACTAATAAAAACTCATCTTAGCTTTGGTAATGATCACAAAGATTATCCAGAACTCAGATTGGAAGGTGTGGGCTTACTTGAGAAATCTTGTAATAAATATATAAGACAATAAAGGGAGTGCACTTTTAAGTTTTACATAAGATATATCCTTGTAATTCTATGTTATCCAAATTTATGGCTATTGCTGATATCTGTGTTTTCTGTGAAAAAGAAGGTGGAAATCTGTCTCATTTGTTTTTTGAATGTAAATTTGTGTCAGAATTTTGGGAAAACCTTGCAAAATACTTATTTACCATTATGAACACTACCCATGTTTTTGACATGAAAGATGTAATATGTTACTATTGTAATGATAACAAGACCATTGAAATGATTGTGCATTTTTTTTTTCTTGTTCCCAAATACTTTATACACAAACAAAAATTCTAAAATTCTACACCAAAATTACACACATTTTTGATTGAATTTAACTATCTTATTAAAACATTAACCCTAGTGAATAACAACAAGAATAACATCTTCCTGAATCATTATAATACGATTATTTCTGAGTGAGTACAATTTTTTTTTATTACTGCATTGATATTTTTTGTATGTTTTAGTATTTTCTCGATAATACCTGCATTCTGTTTTGTATGATGTAACAATGTAAATTGTTGATTTGTATTTTGAATTAAAAAAAAAAAAAGTAGAAAAAAAAAAAAAGAAAAAGAGGCCCGAGTTCGTGATTTACAATTCCGAGTTGGATGACCGTTCAAAAAGTATTTTCCCAGTCGTAGCTCGTAGCTTGAACTCACTAAAGTCCGATTTTGCAGTTCCAAGTTAACAGCTGTTTTGAGCGCACCACAAATCATTCTTCATTGACAGCATGGTCAATGTTGACTCTTTTTAATTTTAAACTAGAAAAAGAGACCCTTAATCTTAGACTTGGGACCACATAGTCACAGCCACTCCACTGAATAGAAGGCTAATGATTGCTTTGCGATGCTTGCAGTTAGCCACTGATTCCTTCCAAACCACTCATTGTTGAATTTGCGATTTCCAACTTGTTGTGTAATGTTCATGTCCAATGGCCAATGAGCACCGATATGTTTAATCTATAATTTCTCTTCATTATTTCTCTTCATATGACAAGGATTAAAAATGATTTGCCAGTAGATCGTCCACTTGATTCATGATGATGACTGCTAGCTAAGATTCTGAAAGTATGATGTTGACATAATCAGTCCAATCAAAGCTACTGTAGATATAACAGGATTTGATGTCATTTTATCTGTGGCCAATTACCTTGAGCCTTCTTGGATGGGCACTTCCAATGTAACTCTATGGCAGCACCCAAGGGACTAGAATTTTCTACATCTACCCTTAGACTTGGTGGTGACGTAGTGTCCCCACGAGTGAGAGAACACTGAGCCAATCACGGCACAACGCTCCGTAGTTACTGCTTACTGGCCCCAACACCACAGAAAGCAATGAGCTAGGCTGAAACACCTGCATTTTGGAGCTGCTTTACTCAAGAAAACAAAAAAAAGAGACCATGTTTGTATGCAGCTTTATTAACTCAATGATATACAGTACCAGTCAAAATTTTACACCTACTCATTCAAGGGTTCTTTATTTGCACCATTTTCTACATTGTAGAATAATAGTGAAGGCATCAAAACTATGAAATAACACATATGGAATCATGTAGTAACCAAACGAGTGTTAAACAAATAAAAATATATGATATTTGAGATTCTTCAAAGTAGCCACCCTTTGCCCTGATGACAGCTTTGCACACTTGGCATTCTCTCAACCAGCTTCATGGGGTAGTCACCTGGAATGCATTTCAATTAACAGGTGTGCCTTCTTAAAAGTACATTTGTGAAATTTCTTTCCTTCTTAATGCATTTGAGCCAACCAGTTGTGTGGTGACAATCTAGGGGTGGTATACAGAAGATAGCCCTATTTGGTAAAAGACCAAGTCCATATTATGGCAAGAACAGCTCAAATAAGCAAAGAGAAATGACAGTCCATCATTACTTTAAGACATGAAGGTCAGTCAATGCGGAACATTTCAAGAACTTTGAAAGTTCCTTCAAGTGCAGTTGCAAAAACCATCAAGCGCTATGATGAAACTGGCTCTCATAAGGACCGCCACAGGAAAAGGAGACCCAGAGTTACCTCTGCTGCAGAGGATAAGTTCTTTAGATCCGGAGCCTGCTGGTTTTCTGTTCTACCTGATAATTGCACACACACTTGGTGTCCCAGGTCTAAATTAGTCCCTGATTGGAGGGGAACAATGATGCTGAGGAACTGGCTTCTAGGTCCAGAGTTGAGTTTGAGGGTTCTAGCCGTTGTCCCTGAAGTTGTCCCACACTGAAGAAGTCTGCAAAGCTGAAACGTCTGTGATGCAGTGAAAATTATTTTGTTACAATCCAAAAAATGAAGCAAGCTTTATGACACATCTTTTTGAGTGCGGCCCCATCACACACACACCCTTTTTGCTTAGCTTCAAGTCATGCCCTTCACCTGAGAGTGCTGACACCTTGATGTACAAATCAGCGGAGGCTGCTGAGGGGAGGACGGCTCATAGTAATAGCTTGAGCGGAGCGATTGGAATTGCATCAAACACATGGAAACCAAGTGTTTGATACCATTCCACTAATTACACTCCAGCCATTACCACACGCCCATCCTCCCCAATAAAAGGTGCCACCAACCTCCTGTGGTACAAACCAATCGCAAAGACCATCCAGGGCACTTTGGAAAATATCTTTATAGCTTTACTTGTGGAATGGCCTATAGCATTATGTGGCCTTGTGGAAATATGAAACATTTCCATCTTATTCGACACAATAGACCACATCTCTTAAAATCAAATAAGTTTATTAAGATTGTCAACTGTACCAAATTGCAGTGTTAAATATACTTGCTTTTTTACTTCTAGGCAAAATAATTTACACACACACACACGTGTGTGTATATAACGTGTGTGTGTGTGTGTGTGTGTGTGTGTATATGATATATATTTATGTGTTTGTATATAATACACACACACACACACACACAGTGGAGGAAGCTATAAGAACAAACAGAAAAAACACCAATAGATCATTCTTATGTAAACGTTTACAATGGATTTCACTACGAACAAACTTCTAGAACAGCAATAAAAAAACGTGCCTTTTTTATCCAATGGCCTTAAGCTGAAACATGTTCCATGGCAGCACAATATGGAGAGAAATATAGAAGAAAAGCTAGACGAAATCCAGTCAATTTCTCAAGACATTAACACTGAAAAGTTGTTTAAAAATCACAGGGTGCACTATATTACGTAACACTCAACAACCCAATGCCCTTCATAGATCCTGGAAGGTCATCATCAGGATATCTGTCAGGAGACAAAGATCGGAGATTGACAATAAGAACGATGAGATCTAACCTCTACAGGAGTTTTACTGCTTTGATTTGGCAATCAGAATAAATTAATTTGAAATGGGCTCATCCTTTCAAGTGGATTGATTCAGAAGCTGTCATACACACCTCTCATCTTCTCTCAGGTAGAGTTCCTTTGCCTGACATCCTTGTTCTTGTGGTCTGTGTTAGCATTGCTCTTCCTGAAAGACATTTTCCACTCCGAACATTATACTACATTCAGAAAATAACACTATTTCCTTGAGTGAGAAGTTATGATATACATCTTTTTTTTATGTCAGTGTGAAATGTGTACTTACAGGGGAGCAGATCCTGAGTCGTCATCTATACAGCAACACAGGGACAAGAGAAAAGATGGAGGTCAAAACCTAAATTAGTTTGAGACGTCTGGGTGTAAGAAATATTCTCCCAATGAGAGCAAGGCATGAAAAAGGTATGCTTTCCACAGACAATGAAAGAAAGGATGACAAAGTTCTAAGTATTTCTTTAAGTAGGCCTTTCAAGTGATTGCAACAACTAAAAAAAAATTTTATTTGAAGAAAAAAAAAACGAAAAAAAAAAAAAGCGCCCACTGCCATAGATCTACAATAATCAAATAAACTTCATCACAATCAAATTAAAAAAGAAAACGGCAAGAGTTATGACAAATCTACCTTCACTGTATCCTAACCATACTGATGATACCATACTGTCTATCAGGAACAATCTGTTCTGAACATCGCTCAAAATCATGCAGGAAAAAAAACATTTTAGTGATGTCAACACAGAAAATGGTTATCGACAAAAGCATACTGCAGATCAAACAGGACTCTCAGGAAATTACCATTTAAATCGAAAAGAGTAGGTGCCCTCAGGCAACTAATGAGATAAATGATGACATGATATCCCTAATATAAATAGCTGAATTTACTCGTCATGCATGGAGATCAAGATGCAGATACATGCAAGACCAAATGTTAAAAAGGTATACACAGCAATATGACATAACTAGCCAGGCAGCTTTCTGCTTACAGACCAATATTTGTTGTTGATGTACGTAAGCAGGAAGTTGCCGCCCTGTGCATGATGTCATACTTCTGTGTGTACCTTTAAAACCCCAATTCCTTAGGCGTTTCCAACATATATTAGACATGACATTAGACCTAATTCCTCCCTCACATTACTTATTTGTCCATTTCACTGGTATGACAAAAAAAACATTGATTTGTGGGAATAAAAAGTTCATAAAACTTTAGCCCAGGTTGGTCCAATGTAGGAAAGCAAGGCCAGTGGAAGAGTTCCTTATTAGATACATTCTTATACAAGTGGCGACTATGAAAGCAATGCATTCAGACTCCCATAGCTTCTCAGTTACTGTCATCTCAGGTCAACCACTTCAAATCTGACATGCGGTTTTGATCACTTACCAAAAAGCAAAAGCAGCAGCGACCAGAGAATTTTTTTTAAAGTATAAAAAAAACTGTTCTAATAGAAAACCAATTGCTTTAGATCGAATGGAACTACTAAAATCAAGAGTGGAAAACATACCTGTAAACTAAATCAAGAAGACCACATCAATAATAGTAAACCTCCCATCTCCAAACCATTACAAAAATGCTACCTATAGAGATATCATTAAAATGGCAGGTAATGAATGCACAGCAATCTTTGCAGAATGACAGTGCATCTACAACTGGGACTGTTCTGCCACTGGGGGGCAGCAGACACACAGTCAAATGATATGGACTTGACAAGGTATGCTACTTTAGCCCTTCAGAAAACATAGATGAATGGCAAAACAAGAGTACTTCCTTTCTGCCTTTCTCTGCGAGTGTGTCTACTTACCGTCGTTGATCTCATCAGGCTTTCTCCTCTTCTCATAGATGAAGATGATGCTGACCAGGATGATGACCTCGGCCACTATGCCCAGGAAGGGCCAGAGGGCTGCCAGCCGACTGCGGACGCGCAGGTGGACCTTGTCGGAGGTCGAGCCGACCTCGCTCGTGCCGTAGCAAATGTAGTCGCCTATGTCCATGGCGATGTCCAGTTCGTCAATGGTCAGGGTGGTCCTGTTGGGGGTGCTCTTGATCTCATACCTATCGGTACCGTTGGTGATGGCCTGAGAATGCCAGACAGGGAGTAAAGTCATTCAACACCAATTTCCAGATTTCAATTTTTTTCTATTTTCTAGGGCAGACCCTTTTAGCAAGTACTACTACGTGTGGAATTACTGTGGCTTCAATCAAGATTCTGATTTAAGTCAATGATTCCTAAAATTGGCAAATAACTGCAGCATGGTTGAAACTGAGTTCAATCACTCAGTTGAGTCCAGCAGCAGGGTTTATTATATCTCAGTGAAACCAATTGTTTTAAGCCTAATGTGTATCAATGATGTAAAGTTTGCTAAAGCATACCGTCTTATCTTCTCCCTCCAGTTTGTACCACTTCCAGTCAGTGGGCAGTGGGTATCCATAACTAACACACACCAGCACACCCTTGTCCTTCTCATTACCATGCTCAGAGCGTTTGTAGGCAGAGACATGGGGAGCAGCTAGTGACAAACACAGGGAGGCAGGTAGTTATGGGATGATAGCCGTTATTCCAAAACACCAGCATCTGCAGTTTTATAAACCAATTGGTTATATAGGCCTATTGCAGCCTTCAGATACTCAAAGTGCGCTAAAATTAACTGGCATAGCATGTCAGTAGAAGAAACTTAAAAGGATTACTTACTTTTGACTTCAATGGTTGTCTTCACCTCAGGCTCAGAAAGGAAGACGCACTCATACAATCCACCGGAATGGGAATCGATTTTAGCCAAGCTAATGTAAAAAACAAAAACTAAAAGGTAACCCCTAAAGATGGGTAACATTGGCATACTACAACAGACTTCGCTCAAACAATGGCTTCTAACACATCCCAGTCATGAAGTCACTTTGCCTGAAAAAACAAAAGATGCTGCCTCAACAGGCTGAGCTTCAGTGGCAGGTAAATCGAGTCACGTCCATCTGGTGGATCAAACATGCAGATAAAACATGCCCACACTCTGCCTTCCTGGAACTTACTTGTGCTCGGTGTAGAGATCTGGCGAGTTATGCTTGGATGACTCGATCACTTTGCCGTTCCTCATCCAGTAGTGGCCTTTGACTGCGGACGGGGGGTCGGTCAGTTTGCATGAGAGGACGGCAGAGGTCTGGTTGTATACCTCCATAGGTTGAGCTTCAATGAAGGGATCTATAGATGCACACAAAGTGAATATATTAAAAAGCCAACCTTTGATGTAAACACATCAAGTAGGCCTATACACTGACCATTACAGTTCACCATAGTACCATGAGGAAAGGCCAAGTGTAACTAATTATTGTATGTCTTTTCTAGTACAGGACATTGCTAAAATACTTGAGGGTAACTAAAAAGGCACTAGATACATCTGTGGTTATTACTTTCATCAACTATCAAATTTCAAGCCATGAACAACTCAGTATAACATGGCAGCGCAGAGCTCTCCAAGAAGGGGGCAGATCACACATGGGAAGACACCTAAATGGAGAGCTCTTTCTGAACCAAGAGTTCAAGATAGGAGAGAAGAGGAGTTACACTGGGAAGTTAATCTAGGAGACCATGCTTGATATTGACGATATTTTGGTTTTGTTTAGGGTATAGAAATTAACAACTTGTGTCAAATAATACTGGACCTCAAGGCAGAAAGATGGCCTATGGCTGAGAATCATTACAAAGTGGGGTTGGGGCATTCTGTAGATAATTTAGTACTCCTAAAGAGCCTAAACAGGTCTAAAGAGTGTAAACAACACAGGACAGTGCCAATGTTTGTATCAATTATTACACATTCTACTCCTTGGACAGGACAGCAAAATAGAGAATGAAAGCCAACAAGAAGCTAAAACACACCATAAACTGACCCCTTAAAAAAAATATTTTGCTAATTCATTAATTTAAACAATTCCCTAACCTTTGACATAGGCCTAGGAAAGAGGCATCAGATTGAGGGTAGTGCTACGGCAGGTAGGAGAGAGGCTCGGCCATGCATCACAGGAGCTCAGTGAGGGAAGAGTAGGGGAGTCTGGGTGAGACAGGGCAGAGGGCAGGAGAGGGTGTGGGACAGGAGCTGGACCACTCTGTCCTCTCTACAGGGAGACGCTGCCTGGCTGTATGCAGGGCCTCCCACCACCAGCACTCACTCACATTCAAACACTAACGTTAGCCTGTGAGCGGATCCACTTGATTTTGGGTGCCTTCTTCAGCTCGTTGCGGTCAGGATCGTTGGAAGCGCGGCACTCTACGTGCCAGTCATTGAGCGTGAGGTTTAAGAGGTGAATAGAGCTGGTGGCATGCTGGATGTAGGTGGCGTTGAGGCCAACACGGTCCTACCGCGCCCCATCAAACAGCTGGGTCATGGTCTCGTGCTCCTCGCTCTCTATGAACCACCACTGCACCTCGGGGATGGGGTTCCCCATCACCTCACAGTGCAGCACTGCACTGTCGTCTATCAGCTTCATCTGGAACAGGGGTGGCTTGATAAAGCCGGCTGAACAAGCCATTGTGGGGGAGGGGTGGATTGATTTGAGTATTATATTGATGATTGGGTTGGGATTGGTGTAAGCACATCAGTCAATTCAATGAGATGATAGTAAGGCAGAAAGAAAGAAACAGAAGAGGTTATTAGGACATGTGCATAAGAGAAGGAAGAGGTTGAGTATCATCATTTTAACCAAATGATTTCATGCAAAATTGATGCAAACAAATTTGTGCACAGAATTTGAGAAACTTTGTGTGCTTCGAAACATTTCTGGAATCTTTTATTTCAGTGCATGAAATATGGGACCAACACTTTACATGTTGCGTTTTATATTTGTATAACTGAAATGTCTATCTGAATTTGGTCGGGTTTCACAAAACATTACATATGCCGCTTTAACAGAACATGCAACTCCTGTAATGAAACAGACAATAAAATGGAATTTTCAAACATTTGCCAAAATGCAATTAGCAAAAAAACACCATTCTAAACAGAGCATCTGATGCGAGCGGTATATCACAGATGAAAATCTCAGTTACAAACTTAGAGGGGGAAACTAGGATGGGTTGGATGGGTTGCTAATATGAATAGTGTTGTGCCTTTGGCTTCTGGACAATGAAAGAAAGTTGATATGAATAGAACAGGAGAGAAATGGCATATGAGGAAGTATTTCATAGGCAGTGCGCATTGAAAAAGGCCTAGCTGATTATTGAGTTGCGGCTGTCAGTGAAAAAGCATCTATAATGTGTGAAGATAATGAGTCTTGAGTATAATTTAAAAAAATGTTGAGACAAGAATGGGAGGGATGTGTTGCAAAGATAGCCTATAGGCACATCTCACTCCAGAATGCAATCGGTCTGCTCATGAAAACATCTGTAGTGTCTGAACAAACTATTATGTCCACTCTATGGAAACATGAGACTCACACGAACATGTTGGTGATTTTGCTCTACGTCCCCCACAAGCGTCACGTGACTCATCTGTAGTCGGTACCGCCGATCTGCCAATTTCTGTCTGTAGCGTACGAACATTTTGGGCTACACACTAATATGACCCCCCTACGGAAAGGTGAGTCTCTCATGTACATTACATGACCAAAAGTATGTGGACTCCTGCTCGTCAAAAATCTCATTCCAAAATCATGGGCATTAATATGGAGTTGGTCCCCCCCTTTGCTGCTATAACAGCCTCCACTCTTCTGGGAAGGCTTTCCACTTGAAGTTGGAACATTGCTGCGGGGACTTGCTTCCATTCAGCAACAAGAGCATTAGTGAGATCTGGCACTGATGTTTTGGGTGATTAGGCCTGGCTCACAGTATGCGTTCCAATTCAACCCAAATGTGTTTGATCAAGATGAGAGTCTTGATGGCGGTGAGAGAGTCCCATGGCGGTGAGCTTTACACCACTCCATCCGACGCTTGGCATTGCACATGGTGATCTTAGGTTTGTGTGCGGCTCCTCAGCCATGGAAACTCACTTGATGAAGCTCTGACAAACAGTTATTGTGCTGACGTAGCTTCCAGAAGCAGTTCGGAACGCTGTGGTGAGTGTTGCAACCGAGGATAGATGATTTTTACACACTACGCACTTCAGCAATCGGCGGTCCAGTTGTGCGCGCTTGTGTGGCGTCCCGCTTTGCAGCTGAGACATTGTTGCTCCTAGGCATTTCTACTTCAAAATAACAGCACTTAAAGTTGTCCGGGCAGCTCTAGCAGGGCAGAAATTTGACGAACTGACATGTTGGAAAGGTGGCATCCTATGACGGTGCCACGTTGAAAGTCACTGAGCTCTTAAATAAGGCCATTCTATGATCAATGTGTAGATTGCATGGCTGTGTGCTCAATTTTATATACCTGTCAGCAACAGGGGGCTAATAGCATGGACTAATATCAATAAGAACGATTTCAATGTTCCATACAGTTTTAGTCAGAAGTTCACATGCACCTTAGCCAAATACATTTAACTCAGGTTTTCACAAATCCTGACATTTAATCAGAGTAAGAATTCCCTGTCTTAGGTCAGTTAGGATCCCCACTTCATTTTAAGAATGTGAAATGTCAGAATAATAGTAGAGAGAATGATTTATTTCAGCTTCCATTTCTTTCATCACATTCCCAGTGGGTCAGAAGTTTACATACACTCAATTAGTATTTGGTAGCAATGCCTTTAAATTGTTTAACTTGGGTCAAACGTTTCGGGTAGCCTTCCACAAGCTTCCCACAATAAGTTGGGTGAATTTTGGTCCATTCCTCCTGACAGAGCTGGTGTAACTGAGTCAGGTTTGTAGCCCTCCTTGCTCGCACACGCTTTTTTCATTTCTGCCCACACATTTTCTATTGGATTGAGGTCAGGGCTTTGTGATGGCCACTCCAATACCTTGACTTTGTTGTCCTTAAGCCATTTTGCCACAACTTTGGAAGTATTCTTGGGGTCATTGTCCATTTGGAAGACCCATTTGCGACCAAGCTTTAACTTCCTGACTGATGTCATGTCTTTCCTCAATATATCCAGATAATTTTCCTGCCTCATGATGCCATCTATTTTATGAAGTGCACCAGTCCCTCCTGCAGCAAAGCACCCCCACAACATGATGCTGCCACCCCCGTGCTTCACGGTTGGGATGGTGTTCTTCGGCTTGCAAGCCTCCCCCTTTTCCCTCCAAACATAACGATGGTCATTATGCCCAAACAGTTCTATTTTTGTTTCATCAAACCAGAGGACATTTTTCCAAAAAGTACAATCTTTGTCCCATGTGCAGTTGCAAACCATAGTCTGGCTTTTTTGGAGCAGTGGCTTCTTCCTTGCTGAGTGGCCTTTCAGGTTATGTCAATATTGGACTCATTTTACTGTGAATATAGATACTTTTGTACCCATTTCCTCCAGTATCTTCACAAGGTCCTTTGCTGTTGTTCTGGGAATGATTTGCACTTTTCGCACCAAAGTCCTGAGCGGTATATATATTTATTTTTTTACCTTTATTTAACTAGGCAAGTCAGTTAAGAACAAATTCTTATTTTCAATGACAGCCTAGGAACAGTGGGTTAACTGCCTTGTTCAGGGCAGAACAACAGATTATTACCTTGTCAGCTCGGGGATTCGATCTTGCAACCTTTTGGTTACTAGTCCAACTCTAACCACTAGGCTACCTGCCGCCCCATATGACGGCTGCGTGGTCCCATGGTGTTTATACTTGCGTACTATTGTTTGAATAGATGAGCGTGGTACCTTCAGGCGTTTGGAAATTGCTCCCAAGGATGAACCAGACTTGTGGAGGTCTACAATTTTTTTTCTGAGGTCTTGGCTGATTTCCTTTGATTTTCCCATGATGTCAAGCAAAGAGGCACTGAGTTTAAAGGGAGGCCTTGAAATACATCCACAGGTACACCTCCAATTGAATCAAATTATGTCAATTAGCCCATCAGAAGCTTTTAAAGCCATTACATAATTTTCTGGAATTTTCCAAGCTGTTTAATGGCACGGTCAACTTAGTGTATGTAAACTTCTGACCCATGGGAATTGTGATACAGTGAATTATAAGCGAAATAATCTGTCTGTAAACAATTGTTGGAAAAATTACTTGTGTAGATGTCCTAACCGACTTGCCAAAACTATAGTTTGTTAACAAGAAATGTGTGGAGTGGTTGAAAAACGAGTTAGACTCCAACCTAAGTGTATTTAAACTTCAACTGTAGTTTCTTAAATATATATATATTTTTTTATACCTGAAGGGGTCTTAAAATCCAAAACCAAATAGCTAAATGAGGGTTAACTTTAACAACTTGTGTAGCTTGTGAACATCAGTTTGTAGCTCAAACTATTCCGTCCTGTTGTCACAAACATTGCTCTTGCTCAGCCCCCGTGAATCCCACAGACCAATCTACCGTTTCTACAAATGCAGAAGAACTAGACAAATACAATGGTACATCTGAAAAGTCTGTAGCAAACACACAATGTTTAAAGGGAGTTAGAAGTCCAAACAGTGCTGTTGTTACAGTGGGACTCTGTGTTAAGGTCATTTCATTTTCTTGCAGTCTCTGCTAAAAACAAGCTTGCAAACACAAGGGTTCTTGCTTGTTTGAAACGTTTTATATAATACATATAAATACATTGGTATTGTAAACATATAAATATAATATTTGTTGTGAATTTAATTGAGATGTGGTATTTATATTTATTAGGGATCCCCATCTTCCTGGGGTCCAAACACATTAAAGCAATTACATATAAAGCAAAATATAAAACAGTACATCATATAACATTATTAGACCAATATGTTGTACCACATTTAAATAATTGTGTTCCTTATCTCCATTGAAATGTTGACATATGGAGGTAAAACATAAGCTTACTTTTTTCATCCTCTAAACTGGACATATATGACACAGAAGCTAACCTCTAATGACTCGAGTAGGCAAACTGATCTACACCAGTATAAAGATCGCAGCTAACAAGCCAGAAGCAAAGGCAGAGCTTTGACTCTCAAAAAACTAGCTGAGACTTCAAACATGAAAGACTACAGCCTTGGTAGACAAATGGTTAGTTAGTCTGCTCATTTACAAACGCAACAATTGGCAACACTAAACAAAACATTGGCTGGTTTATGAAGAACTAAACAAAGGTAACTCCATTGGCTGGTGGTGGTCATGGTGGGGGATCTGGTCAAAAACTGGTAAATACTTGTAGTAACTAAATGTTGACACTTTTGCCTTTTTAAAACAAGACCTACAAGTCACTAGTTCAGACAAACGAGACAAATAGCCATCTAATAATAATTTTAAAATGTTAGCTACTTGCAAAATGACCCAACGTTAGCCAACAATTTCAGCTAGCTAACGTTACCTACAAGTCACTGATTTTTAGCTATCACTAACGTTACATGTGTTTATATTCACTAGCTACCTTGTATAACTAATATAGTATGAATTTTGATGCAAAGCATCACATATTTGTCAGAACCATATCTTATTTTCACAGTTAACGTTGCCAGGCTAAAACAAGTAACATTATCCACCAATCATGTTATGTGCCTGGAACGTTGTGACCACCGTCTTACTCTTATGCTTCATAGCTAACGTTATAGCGAGATAAAACATTTTTTTAGGTTGACTGTTTGGAAAACACATGACGTTGAACTATAACGTTAAATCAATAATTGAAAACCGATAACGTTAGCCAGCTCGCACTCTATACAGTAACGTTACCTAGCTAAACATCTTACCTGTCTGGGCATTGGCTCGGTTCAAACACAATAGGAGGGCACTTAAACCCCACAGCACTTTCATTTGCAACATGTTTTTGTGTCGGTCACATATACTGTCAATTACACTATTTTTCAAATATTTGATCTTATCTCGACTCTCTTTCTACACCATCGAAGAGTTAGTCGCCGTCCTCTAGTTGCTCCTCACGTCGTGAACAAGCACGTCACGCCCTGTGCGGAAATATCTATATTTTTTTTGTTTTTACGCAAACCGCTAATTTTGTAGGCTAACCGTAGTATTACAAAATACAAACATTTGGGACTGACCAACAAGTAGCCTATCTGAACACTGAGTTGAAGGTATGCTATGGCTATGGGTGCATTCTCAAACTCACTAGGAATACACCAATCATAGTACATACAAATGTACAAGAATATACACACAAAACAATTAGCCTACACTTTTTAAAAAGAAAATGAGATATACAGAGTTAGCTCAAATGTTGAAATTATTATCTTTATATTCAAGCATCAATCATATCAAAAAACTTCACGCACACACAAAAGCTTTAACTTTAGCAAATTTTCTTTCACTCTTGTCAGCCTGTTAAGGAAGAGTCATAGCATAGCTACTGCAGTGTAACCAGTAAGTAATTACCACTAGTACACCAGTAGGTGGCGCAGTAACTCACTGCCATCTTGCCAATGATGTAATCTTTGTCAGGTCCCATAAGAATCTCCTTCTCTGTTGCCATCAAAAGGAACGCTTCAAAGTTCTCGAGTGAGGGAGGTTCTTAGGCGGTTCTTCACTAATTTCAGGGTAGAGAAGGTCATCTCACAGGCTACCTGAGTGATGGATCGGGTGGGGAGGAACTACGAATGATGTGATACGCATCTGTGAGCAGATTGTACTGAGACAGGAGAAGATGGCAGCATATCGGGCAGTTTTTACATGTGGAACAACTTCTGCTCACCTACTCCACACTTTCATCAGGATCCTCAAAGCCTTCCCCCGATTCATCACTGGCGGCAGCGGCCCTGGTGTTGTACTCTTCCAATGCTGACTGTTTCAGTCTTTCTGACTGTTGTGCAAGGTTGATCAGTTCCGCCTGCAATGCCTTAACAGTGGTATGTTCATCAAATTCCAGTGAGCATTTGCTGAGCTCCTTCATGGCTGTCTTTGGAAGGCCCTTTTCTCTGATCTCAGGAAAATGCTTCGGATTCACGCAGGAGACATCTGCACACAGCACTGCATTTGCTGCATAACGGCGGCGAATACTTTCAACAACAGTGTCCAGTACCACATTGTGGATCTTGATTTTGTAATCCATGTCTGCATTAGCAATGGGCTCGTCTTCTGCCAACTCACCTGGTTCTCTTCTCTGGGAGAGCAGTCTGAGCTTCGGCATCACAGTCCTGCTGCTCCTCCACAATGCCATTGGCCCACTCAACAAAGTCGTCTGCTGCCCTCTTCACACCCTCAAATACAGGTAGACGGTTGCTATATGCGTCGCGGAGAGAGCTGATGTCATATTTGGTACAGGGACACTGCAGCGAGAGAATGAGAGTCGCGCCTGATGCGTGGATTCTCTGTCAACTCATTCCTGCTTGCTATTCACGGCAGGCCAAAACGATCCTCAGGCCACCGGGAAATGTCCCGGTGCTCCCGACGCCCAGTCCGCCACTGCCTCTGAATCAGAGAGGTGTGGGGGGGCTGCCTTAATCGACATCCACGTCTTCAGCGCCCGGGGAACAGTGGGTTAACTGCCTTTCTCAGGCGCAGAACAGTTTCGTTCAGAAACATCTATTTTCCATAAAAATATAAAATATAGGCAGATGAGGCCTTATCAAAAGTGATAACTTTTGCATGTAAAAACAAATATATAAAACAAATCCTTGTTGCCACTGGCGGTTCTGGGGGGGGGCCAGTGCCCCTGTGACAACAATTTGGACCCCCTTGTATGAAATAATTGTTGCATAACAAATTTTTGCTATCGTTCTTTTTTTACATCCGTTATTAGACAGTGGCAACGTGGAACACTAATTAAACCCACACATTTACTAGAGGGACATGGTCTTTTGCCTACTAATGCCTGCAATGAAGTGAAGAAAACGATATGACAACAATAACGTCTAATGTAACTGGCCCCAGCTTGGCCCCCCCAGTTGAAAGGGTCTAGAACCTCCACTGCTTGTTGCATAATGGCATTAACTATTGTTTTAAGGGATGTAATTGACAATCAGTGTGTCTCCCATACTATCCTATTTAGAACAGTGACATCTAATTTGCTACCCTGAGGACAAATTGTAAACTCACCAGAGGGTAATAAAATGAACTCATTAATGATCAACAACACTGGAAACTATACACCCGAATTTGGTGTTTGAATACAGGAGAATAATTGTTATTTTTATTTTTACTTGTGAGAGGTCAACCAAAGGGCATGTCTTGGATAAACATTCAACTACAAATCCAAAGCTTGCAGCATGTTAGGGTCAAATACAGACAAATATTGATTTGTAATTGATCAGCGTCACCAGCTATGCCTACTTTTGATCAATCCAACGGTGGTACTTCATTTTTTTTTGAGCAGCAACCTACAGAAGAATGAACGAGGTCATATATAATTCCATAAATCATTTTCAGCTAATCTATTTTAATGTTTAAAGGTCTGTATAATTGGGCTGGGTATAAAACACAGGATCGGTACATTTGCAAGAGTAAGTATAAGATCAGCAGTGGTGTAAAGTAATTAAGTAAAAATAATTTAAAGTACTACTTAAGTAGTTTTTTGGGGTATCTGTACTTTACTATTCATATTTTTGACAACTTTTACTTCATAACGATCCTAAAGAAAATAATGTACTTTTTACTCCATACATTTCCCCTGACACCCAAAAGCACTCGTTACATTTTGACAGGAAAATGGTCCAATTCATACACTTAAGAGAACATCCCTGGTCATCCCTACTGCCTCTGATTTGGTGGACTCAAATGCTTTGTTTGTAAATTATGTTGGTGTACCCCTGGCTATCCATCAAATAATAAAAATAAATATTGTGCCGTATAGTTTGCTTAATATAAAGGAAGTTGGATTTATACTTTTACTTTTGATACTTATTTTAGCAATTCCATTTACTTTTGATACTTAAGTATATTTAAAACCAAATACTTTCACTTTTACTCAAGTAGTACTTTACTGGGTGACTTTCACTGGAGTCCTTTTCTATTAAGGTATCTTTACTTTTACTCAAGTATGACTATTGAGTACTTTTTCCAACACTGAAGATCAGAAATCCTTTATTTCTTGCCACAATTGTATTTTGATCATAACATCAACAACAAAAAATCTCAAGCTGTCACTTTCTCCAATGCAATGTAGTATAGGGGAATTGCCAATTATTCACCAGCTTTCTTCTACAGCTTTCATAATCAAGGAACATCGCATGCTCACAAAAAGAGGAAACAACATGGTCGCCTGCCATTGTATGAAAATGACATCCATGAGTAAAAGGTTAGTGCAATCCAGAATCGTTGGGACGTCCCTACCCTAAACCCTACCTAATCATTTTGAAATGCCAACTTCAAATGGGGCAATGTCAAAGCTTAGACGTACCAAAAGGATCCATCCCCTATGGCTCAGTTGGTAGAGCATGGAATTTGCAACTCCAAGGTTGTGGGTTTGATTCCCACAGGGGACCAGTACAGAGAATAAAATAAATCCACTCATTACTGCAAGTCGCTCTGCTAAAATGACTAAATAAATAAACCTTTCCTAACACTATAGTGCTTTGCAAAAGTAATCATCCCCCTTGGCATTTTTCCTATTTTGTTGTATTACAACCTGTAATTTAAATAGATTTTTATTTGGATTTCATGTAACGGACATACACAAAATAGTCCAAATTGGTGAAGTGAACTGAAAAAAATTACTTGTTTAAAAGAAATCAGAAAAAACAACTGAAAAGTGGTGCGTGCATATGTATTCACCCCCTTTGCTATGAAGCCCCTAAATAAGATCTGGTGCAACCAATTACCTTCAGAAGGCACATCATTTGTTAAATAAAGTCCACCTGTGTGCAATCTAAGTGTCACATGATCTCAGTATTTATACACCTGTTCTGAAAGGCCCCAGAGTCAAGCGGCACCACCAAGCAAGCGGCACCATGAAGACCAACGAGCTTTCCTAACAGGTCAGGGACAAAGTTGTGGAGAAGTACAGATCAGGGTTGGGTTATAAAAAAAATATCAGAAACTTCCCACGGAGCACCATTAAATCTATTATTTAAAAAATTGAAAGAATATGGCACAACAAACCTGCCAAGATAATGCAGCCCACCAAAACTCACAGACCAGGCAAGGAGGGCATTAATCAGAGGCAACAAAGAGACCAAACCCTGAAGGAGCTGCAAAGCTCCACAGTGGAGATTGGAGTATCTGTCTATAGGACTACTTTAAGCCGTACACTCCAAAGAGCTGGGCGTTATGGAAGAGTGGCCAGAAAAAAGCCATTGCTTAAAGAAAAAAATAAGCAAACACATTGTGTTCACCAAACAGCATGTGGGAGACTCCCCAAACATATGGAAGAAGGTACTCTGGTCAGATGAGACTAAAATCTAGCTTTTGGCCATCAAGGAAAATGTTATGTATGGTGCAAACCCAACAACTCTCATCACACCGAGAACACCATCCCCACAGTGAAGCATGGTGGTGGCAGCATCATGCTGTGGGGATGTTTTTCGATCGGCAGGGACTGGGAAACTGGTCAGATTTGAAGGATGGCGCTAAATACAAAGAAATTCTTGAGAAACCTTTTTCAGTCTTCCAGAGATTTGAGACTGGGATAAAGGTTTACTTTTCAGCAGGACAATGACCCTAAGCATACTGCTAAAGCAACACTTGAGTGGTTTTAAGGGGAAACATTTAAATGTCTTGGAATGGCCTAGTCAGTTCCCAGACGTCAATTGAAAATCTGTAGTATGACTTAAAGATTGCTGTACACCAGTGGAACCCAACCAACTTGAAGGAGCTGGAGCAGTTTTGCCTTGAAGAATGGGCAAAAATCCCAGTGGCTAGATGTGCCAAGAGACTTGCAGCTGTAATTGCTGCAAAAGGTGGCTCTACAAAGTATTGACTTTGGGGCAGGTGAATAGTTTTCATGCTCAAGTTCAGTTTTTGTGATATTTCTTGTTTCACAATAAAAAATATTTTGCATCTTCAGAGTGGTAGGCATGTTGTGTAAATCAAATGATACAAACCCCCCAAAAAATCATTTTAATTCCAGGTGGTAATGCAAACAAAATAGGAAAAATGCCAAGGGAGAGGGGTGAATACTTTCATAAGCCACTGTAAATAAAGTTTTACCATCGATGCTAGGGATGGGAAACTTTGTATGCCACAAAAAATGTAACTCATCATGAGGGGACAGTGGCTGGTGGGTCTGCATACACACAACCATTCCAAAATTGCACATTGTGTCTATCTCTGGGAGTAGGACATAGGGGAGCTGAATAGATCATGTGAGAATTGACAGACAATAATTAATCAAATAAATCACAGCAAAGGAATGTCGTTTGTGAGCTAGAAAACGGCGGCTATAGTACACAAGTTTTGATTGGTTTACAGTTTAGTACTCGACAGCGTTAAAAAAAAAAATAATGTTCAGAAGTTCCTCCTTCGAGAGCGCTCAATCGTCTCAAAAACTAAACCAGATAGCTTGCTACGGCCCACCACATAACAGTAGCCATTTTGTATTACCCTCCCATCTAGTGTCAAACCCATGTAGGCATGAGGAAATACATACACACTGAACGACTGAAATCCAGACAACCCGTGAGTTAACAAGATATTGGTCTGATAGTATTGGCATTTTGGGGACAATAAAGAGGTATGTATTGGAGGAGATTGGTAGCACCCAAACATCCTTATTTTCTCATCAGTTCACGTTTTGTTCAGGGTTTTACATTATTTGCAAATCTATATTTCACTTAAATTGTCTGTGAATTGTACAAAAACATTGAATTCACTTAGAATATATATATATTTTTTTAAACAACCAATTCACTGAAACTTGCTGATTATGTATGATAGAATGAGAAAAGGCTGTTAACCTGCAAGACAGATTCTAACTACTGGATCTTTACCTTTAGTTACAAAGAGGAATGTAGTAACCTTTGACTTAATCCAGCACCCAAGTCAGTTCTCCAAAAAACACAAAGCCAAATGTAGTTTGTTTCTTAATTCAAAGGGCAAAACAATGGTGCACATGCAACTTCAGTCAATAAGAAACTGATTGGGGGTTGGTTCACTAAATGTAAAAGTACATTGCATGAAGGTTAAACACTTTTCTGTTTGAGAAATCACTTCAAATTTGATAGATGTTTCCAATCCATGGAAACAATAGCTGCAGAATCCAAACCAAGTACACATCCTATACTCAGCCTCCTTTACTCCTGAAAGTTTTCATTTAAGAACTTTAGCAGCACAAATATGAATGCTAATAAAACATTTTTCAAAAAAAATATTTAAAAAACAACTGACTTGGTGAGAGAAGACCAGAAAAATCTCTCCCCCAGTCCCCCCTCAGAATGCAGGACTAACTGGCTTGTTCTGTTGTTGCATGTTGAGGTTATCCAGAGAGTGACCCTCCTAATGTACCTATCCTCCATATCTTCCCCAGGCAGAGGGCCGAATCCATCCTTCCACCCAGCAAGAAGCAACATTCCTGAAGGCTTGAGGAGAGCCTCAGGTGGGGCAGAAACATACTGACTTTCATTTAATTGGATTCCTGCTGGCTCCGGTCCAGTGTGAGGCAGCGATCCAGGTGAGGAGGAGACTGGGTGGTTGCTCTCAGCTCCCCTTGACAGGGTGAGACTGGCACCCAACTGGCTGAGGAGGGGCAGTTCACTGGGTTGTGTGGGGAGGGAAATGTTTTTTTAGGAGTTGTTGGCCGAGTTCTCATTGCTGGTTGAGCTGGAGGACGGGGGTGCAGAGGAAGAGGCGAAGTTCATCCCTGATAGACCTGGAGGATTCATGGCTGTGTTCAGTCCACTTAAGCTTTTCCTGCACACTGGACATGTGTCATGCTTTGGAAACACACAGGAGCACAAACACAGAAGACATCATTATATATAATGAATAATCTTCAAGAAGATTTTATTTTCCGGAAAACTCAAGATTGTAAGTAGGGCCCACAGTTTTTATTAACAACTTAACCACGAGAAACTCTGGTTCAGGAAAAGGTCAGGAGTGGTCAGGAAAAGGTAATCTAGGTTGTCAATGATAGCACTAAAAGAAAGGTACATATGAGTGGAAAGGTCTTACCTGTTCAAGCCAGGGCACTATGCAATCATTGTGAAACAAATGATTACATGGAAGTTGCCTAACGTTTTCTCCGGCACTGTAGTCTTCTTTACACACTGGACATTCTAGACCTGAGGCTTAAAACAGAAAAACAAATTCAAGATGTAAATGTGTTCAACAAAGAGTTAAAAACACCTCCAAAACCTATGAGCCACTGATTTCCATAGAAAATGGGAAAGACCACAACAAGTCCAGCCCACAGGGCCTGAGGTGATGAACTTGACTTACCTACATGCTCCTGTGTGATTAGGACTGTGGGAAGGCTCATGATTTTGTCCCCATCAGCTGGCGGAGGGCCAGTGTTCTCAAACTGATTTAATAACTATGGGACACAATAAATATATACACACACACACACGATACTGTGTGGATCATGCTAATCAAACAAATAATATTTTCACAATCCATATGCAGGTATTTTGTTGTTGTTGAGTTTGACAGTTAATTTAGAAATGTTTAATAAGGGGAGTGGTAAACAGTCATTACGTACCTGTGTAATAATTGCATCTAGTCCGTTGGCACCCCAGGCGTAATCCATGGGGTTTGAGTGAAGCACGCCCCTATAAATGAAGATAAAAAGTCAGCTGGAATACAAAGAGTCAGTTGGAAAACTTCAACAGTTTTACATAAAACCAATGGGTCATAGTACATTCCAGTATCTTGGGACTAAGTTGAACTCACCAGGGTCCCACACCAATATTTGGCACTGCCGTAGGGGCGATTATTCCATTCACTAGCTGCTGAATGATTCTACAAGAGGACAAAACATTTTGGTTATGTTCTGCATGCATTCAAAAATAAGACCTAATTGCATCATTGCCTACATAGAATATGTCATCAAAACTGAGAAGAAAAGAGACAAGCCTATCACTGGGAACATTATGTGATTCATGGAACATTTAAAAAAGGTCCCACAAGTCACTGAGCTTACCCTTCTAAAGTGGGCACTCCCTCCGGTCTTCCTGCCTGCCTCCTGACGCCATGGCGACCGCGAGGTTGCCTGGCGCTGTATCGCTGCCGTGATGCCATCTCCCGTTCTCGCCGGTTCTCTGCGTCGCGGTTGTCCTCTGTTCCCAACCCAGCTCCTCCTAGCCCTGCTCCTCCTAGCCCCGCTCCGAAGTCAAAGGAGTCGTCAAAGACACCCATCGCAAACTGTCCGTAACCCGAGGGGAATGTAAATATATTTCAAGGGTCCACATTCTACAAGGGTCCACATTCTACAAGAAATGGACGTTTCACCAACAGATGCATTCATAAATTACTTTGAGTTCTTTCTGCACATACTATTCAATGTTTATAGTCAACAGAAATCCTAACTAGGCCTACGTTAAAAACCAGGTCAGATTTTACAAGGTGTGTTTGTTTGTTTGCTAAGATAACAATATCATGGTAAAGCCTTTGTTTCTCAATAAGCAGAGTAAATAAGCTGAGAAACCTCAAATGGCTGTTGGTTCTGGTCACCGCTGGAGATGGTGGATGTGGACCCATTTTCACTGCTGTTCAGGAAGAGAAACATAGAAAACAGTTAGCATTTTTGGAGAGGGATTTGATTTAAATGTGCGCGCACACCCTCTTGACCAGAGTGCTGTAATCATAGGTGAAAAGGTATGTGATGCCAAGTGACAAAATCTAGTGACAAGGTTGCTGACATCTTTAATCAGAATGTCAACAGAATGCTTGCTTTTATGTCACACATTCAACAAACCGTCTCTCCTCCAGCAGTTCCTCGATAAAGCCAGATTCACACCGAGGACATGTGTAATCCTGCAAACAAATATTACAATGCCTTTAAGTGTCATTTTCGCATTCACTCTACCACAAAACAGGCTAGCAATCAGCTATTGAATCCCTACTTTACTACATTCAACTACAGTACCAGTCAAAAGTTTGGACACCTACTCATTCAAGGGTTCTTTATTTTGACTATTTTCTACATTGTAGAATAATAGTGAAGAAATCAAAACTATGAAATAACACATGGCATCATGTGGTAACCAAAAGTGTTAAATCAAAATATATTTTAGATTCTTCAAAGAAGCCACCGTTTGCCTTGACAGCTTTGCACACTCTTGGCATTCTCTCAACCAACTTCACCTGGAATGCTTTTCCAACAGTCTTGAATGAGTTTCCACACATGCTGAGCACTTGTTGGCTGCTTTCCTTCACTCTGCCGTCCAACTCATCCCAAACCCTCTCAATTGGGTTGAGGTCGGGTGATTTTTGAGGCCAGGTCATCTGATGCAGCACTCCATCACTCTCCTTCTTAGTCAAATAGCCCTTACACAGCCTGGAGGTGTGCTGGGTCATTTTCCTGTTGAAAAACAAATGATAGTCCCACTAAGCGCAAACCAGATGGGATGGCGTATCGCTGCAGAATGCTGGGGTAGCCATGCTGATTAAGTGTGCCTTTAATTCTAAATAAATCACAGATCGTGTCACCAGCAAAGCACCACTACACCATCCCACCTCCACGCTTCACAGTGAGAACCACACATGCAGGGATCATCCGTTCACCTACTCTGTGTCTCACAAAGACACAGCGGTTTGGACCAAAAATCTTCCCATTTGGACTGATCAGATCAAAGGGCAGATTTCCACCGGTCTAATGTCCATTGCTCGTGTTTCTTGGCCCAAGCAAGTCTCTTCCTATTGGTGTCCTTTAGTAGTGGTTTCTTTGCAGCAATTCGACTATGAAGGCGTGACTCACTCAGACTCCTCTGAACAGTTGATGTTGAGATGGATCTGAAGCATTTATTTGGGTTGCAATCTGAGGTGCAGTTAACTCTAATGAACTTATCCTCTGCAGCAGAGGTAACTCTGTCTTCCTTTCCTGTGGCAGTCCTCATAAGAGCCAGTTTCATTATAGCGCTTGATGGATTTTGCAACTGTTCTTGAAGGAACTTTCAAAGTTCTTGAAATGTTCCTTATTGACCGACCTTCATGTCTTAAAGTAATGATGGACTGTAGTTTCTCTGCTTATTAGAGCTGGTTTTGCCATAATATGGACTTGGTATTTTACCAAATAGGGCTATCTTCTGTATACCACCCCTACCTTGTCACAACACAACTGATTGGCTCAAACGCATTAAGGAAAGAAATTCCACAAATTAACAAGGCACACCTGTTAATTAAATATGTTCTTTGCTACCGCACGGCAAGAGGTACCGTAGCGCCACATCTAGGTCCAAGAGGCTTCTAAACAGCTTCTACCCAAGACATAAGACTCCTGACCAGCTAATCAAATGGCTACCCAGACTATTTGCATTGCCCCCCACACCCTCTCTCTTCTATGCTGCTGCTACTCTCTGTTATTATCTATGCATAGTCACTTTAATAACTCTACCTACATGTACATATTACCTCGACACCGGTGCCCCCGCACATTGAATAACTCTACTTGAACTGCACTGTTGGTAAAGGGCTTGTAAGTAAGCATTTCACGGTAAAGTCTACACTTGTTGTATTCGACGCATGTGACAAATAAAGTTTGATTTGATATTGACTCTGTATATAGCCCCGCTATTGCTATTTACTGCTGCTCTTTAATTCTTTGTTATTCTTATGTCTTTTTTTTTTGGGGTTCTTAAAACTGCATTGTTGGTTAAGGGCTTGCAAATAAGTAAGCATTTCACTGTAAGGTCTACACCTGTTGTATTTGGCGCAAAATTTGATTTGGAATTGAAATGCATTCCAGGTGACAACCTCATGAAGCTGGTTGACAGAATTCCAAGAGTGTTCAAAGCTGTCATCAAAGCAACAGGTGGCTACTTTGAAGAATCTCAAATATAAAATATATTTTGATTTGTTTAACACTTCTTTGGTTACTACATGATTCTATGTGTTATTTTATAGTTTTGATGTCTTCACTATTATTCTACAATGAAGAAAATAGTAAAAATAAAGAAAAACCCTTGAATGAGTAGGTGTCCAACCTTTTGACTGGTACTATATGTGTGTGTGGCCAACATGACAGAGAACAAAATGACAAAAAGGAGATAACCCAATTGAAATACACTGTTAAGAGCAGTCAAGAAAATAATCCTGGAAGGAGTTGAATTGTGTTCAGTATTTAATTCAGTGTTCATTACCAGCAAACGGTGGCAAGCCTACCGATTAACATGTTCCATTGTGAGAGACACCTTTAGTATTCTATGACAGATCATTCCAGCACCTGACTGCTATGCTGGTGTGACTTACTGAATGGCTCGCAAACATACACACACACACACACACACACACACACACACCAAGAAAGAATGCACTGTGCCTTTGTCACTGTGACTAGAATTTCAACACTAGACATAATATTTTAGGTTTGGCATTGGAATCTGCCAACAACCTCTCTCCTCTACATGTCTATGCTTTCTACAGAAAACATAAATGCCATCATCATGTAAATATTACAATAAATTGTTCCTTGAAGATGCAGGAAAAATAAACATATATGACTAACGTTAGCTAAATACAAATCTCACTCTGCTTTAGCTGATCTGAGGCCTACATGATGTTTGGTTACTGAATGGAAACCTTTATACATCATTTATGACTAATCTGGATGCACATGCAATGCCAAGCATTGCTGATATCACAGGCAGTTCAGATGCATTCCTTGGCTAAGACTGTTTGTCAGATTTCTAGGCAGCTAGCTATGTTGTTCCCATTTATATCTTGCATATGATGAATAATGAGCCGTGAGTATACAATAATTGCTGTCAGGGTAATTTCATGCCCTAGCTAAATCAAGCTGGTTAACGTTAGCACGCGCACACAACCAGGATAACTAGCTAACTAACGTTAACTAAAAACGACGCAACACAATACAGGATAGCTAGCTTGACCGATAAACACATCAGATGCTGTTAGCTAGCGAGCCAATCAGTCTCTGATTTTACAAGCTTTCTAGCTTAAAATATTATCAGACTATGCTAGTTCTCCTTAGCTGGCTAACAGTAAACTGCAAGACGTTGAAAATATGGTTAGCTTAGCTCAATGACTGTATATATGAAGGAGTTTAGCTAGCCAGCTAGCTAGAAATGTTAAGGACTCGTTCAAACGTTCAAGACCAACAACAATTTATCTACTCTCCTCTACTAATTGTGTTTCGCTTCTTGTCAACGTTACTTACGGGGAGACGAGGGCTGATCTCTTCCGAACATCTGTGACAGAAAAACCGGCTGGGCCATGGAGGTGCTTCCGCCATTTTTTTGGTCCTCTGTTGAAGGATTTAGTTGGAGGGTCGTCACTAGTTACCACAGCCACAGAGTCATAATTATTGCTAAACCCAGACTATTTATACAATTATCTTCTTAAAATCTGATTTTAAACCTAACATTAACCACACTGCTAAAGTCTCATCTTAAATTAAAACCAAAAAGCACATTTTTGTTTTCATAAATTTTTACGATATAGCCAAAGACAGTACAGTATGCTTCTCCAATAGAAATCCCCAATCACACTTGTAGGCGATGTCATGGCGACGTTGGCTAGCTAAACTCATGCGCAGAAAGACTTAATCGAGTCTAACGGTCGTCTCGCCACAAACTGCGCATGTGCAGCCGTCAAATCGATATAAAGTTATTTTTTACAAAAATTAAAACGTGTCAGTTTATCACTTTTGCGAGCTTGGAGTAAAATCAAGATCAACTACTTAAGACATTGGGTGCAATCTAGGTTGTGACTTTGGATTTCGAGAAAATTAACAAATAAGGAAACATTTTTGACTTCTCTCATTGACTTCTTAAACCCCAGCCCGGTCTGTTTGGTCTGTTTCGCAAGCGTTCCGGGAAGTATAGCGATGTTGCGCCTCTCAGTTTAGAAACTCTGTGACATAGCCAATTTTGACTTTGTGGCTTTGGTAACTACTGACAAACGTGGAGACAGTACAGAGAAAAGAAGGGGACAATAATGATTCGCTCACTAGAATATATGAAACGCTTAGAATGAAATACTTCAAACTCTTCAAATCTGTTTTTACATTTATATTATTCCACATATTCAAGCTAGCAAAATACAAATACATTATTGAAGTAGGCCTAAATTAGCATTTTCTCTCCTTCGAGAGAAGCACATCAGATACAGATAGTTAGCTAGCAAGCGAGGCAGTCTGATTTTACAAGCTATCTTTCCAGGTTAAAATATGAGTTAACTAGGCTAGTTCTCTAATTAGCTAGCCTGAACAAGCAAATTAGCAATACAACATCTTCATGTTCTTGCAAATTATGTTTGTTGGATAGGTAAGAAACGTAGCTAGCCATTTTAAGTGTTTCTAAGCAGTGTCCTACATAAAACCATGAAGAACTCAAATTATGGCTAAAATATGGTTATTGGATGTTTCTTTAACTCATGGGCTTAAATTGAGCCATTGTAACCAGTCCCCATATATAATTTTGGCATGCTTTTTTAAGAAATGAAAATGAGCGAAAGACACATTTATAAAGACGTTTGGGGTAATAATAAAATTACCAATGTATATTTCACTTTTCTGATGGCAGTTCTGTGCATTATTGCCACATGGTGGTGCTTTTGTGTCCAATATCTATTTACAGATGATCTCCAGCAAATATTGCAGTTCAGCAGGTAAAGTATTCTATTCCTAATTTCTTCATATCAATGTACCAGATTGTGGTACATTTAGTGACCAGTTGAGAACCTATTGGAAGCCATCCTTTCACCTTATGTGATGCTAAAAGATCCAGGGCGCAATGAGATCATGCTGGTCTAAATTGCCAAATTGTCCTCTAGTATCCTCATGGGTGGAATGTTATTAATGTTGTCCAGAATTTCCTTGTTAATAAACATTATTTAAAAAACAACTATGAAAATCTGCTGTTTCTATGTTTTGTTATATTTCAGTCTTCTGTGATCTACAATGCATTCGGAGAGTATTCAGACCCCTGGACTTTTTCCACATTTTGTTACGTTGCAGCCTTGTTCTAAAATGTATTAAATAATTGATTTCCCCCGTCAATATACACACAATACCCCATAATGACAAAGCAAAAACAGGTTTTTAGACATTTTTGCAAATGTATTGAAAATAAAAAAACTGAACTATCATTTTTACAAACAGTACAAAAGTTTGGACACACCTACTTGTTCAAAAGTTTTTATCTATTTTTATTATTTTCTACATTGTAGAGTAATAGTGAAGTCATCAAAACTATGAAATCATGTAGAAACCAAAAAAAGTGTAAAATAAATCTAAATATATTTATATTTGAGATTCTTCAAAGTAGCCACCCTTTGTCTTGATGACAGCTTTGTTAGCCACCGCTAGCGGTCTTCACCTTTTTCCTGGTCATCAGCCAGCCTTAGCTCGGACAACACCTGCCAGTCTGCACAGCGCGATATCAACCCAGAGCATATCGGACTGCTTCTCTCTACCCTATCACCGGATTCCTGCAGCTCTGGATCATTACACCGGATCATCGCAGCTAGCTAGCTGTAAACGAGTGGCTACTGTTAGCTAACACCTCTGTCCCGAAGCAAGCACCAGCTAGCCTTGAGCTAGCCTCGAGCTAGGCCCATATACCAGCTAATTCTAGGGCTACAATAGCTCCTTTGCCAATTGGCCTGGACCCTTTATTGTCGACACGGAGCCCCGCCGATCCATCACAACTGGACTGCCGACGTGATCGCCCCGGTGTGGTCTCAACAGGCTATTCTGTTACGATGTCGCCGAAGAACCATCTACTAGCCCCGGCCTGCTAGCTTTTCTGAACGCTGTGTCCTCTGCTCGCCTAGTGTAGTAGTGACTACCGAATCACCCTGACTCACCTATTGCTGCTCTTTTGACCCTATGATCACTCGGCTACACAGCTGATGCCCCCTGGACTGTTTCAATAACACAGTACCTCATTTTGTTTACCTGTCTGCCCCAGCCTCGAACTCAGGTCCTGTATGTACCTAACTGACCCGCTCTGCCCATTCATCGCCATTTACCCGTTGTTATCTTAGCTCTCCTGATCAACACCTGTGATTGCTTTATGCCTCTCTCTAATGTCAATATGCCTTGTCCACTGCTGTCTTGGCTAGTTCTTTTTTTTATTTCACTGTAGAGCCCTCAGTCCCGCTCAAAATGCCTTAGATGGCTCTTATGTCCCACCCCACACACATGCGGAGACCTCACCTGGCTTAACTGGTGCCTCCAGAGACGAAACCTCATCGTCACTCAACACCTAGGTTTACCTCCACTATACTCACATCCTACCATACCCTTGTCTGTACATTATGCCTTGATTCTATTCTACCACGCCCAGAAATCTGCTCCTTTTATTCTCTGTCCCCAACGCACTAGACGACCAGTTATTATAGCCTTTAGCCATACCCTTATCCTACTCCTCCTCTGTTCCTCTGGTGATGTAGAGGCTAACCCAGGCCCTGTAGCCCCCAGTTCCACTCCTATTCCCCAGGCGCTATCATTTGTTGACTTCTGTAACCGTAAAAGCTTTGGTTTCATGCATGTTAACATCAGAAGCCTCCTCCCTAAGTTTGTTTTATTCACTGCTTTAGCATACTCCGCCAACCCTGATGTCCTAGTTGTGTCTGAATCCTGGTTTAGGAAGGCCACCAAAAATTCAGAAATGTCCATCCCCAACTATAACATTTTCCGCCAAGATAGAACTGCCAAAGGGGGTGGAGTTGCAATCTACTGCAGAGATAGCCTGCAGAGTTCTGTCATGCTATCCAGGTCTGTGCCCAAACAGTTCGAGTTTCTACTTTTAAAAATCCACCTTTCCAGAAATAAGTGTGGTGTCAGGAAAATAACCTCTCACTCAACGTCAACAAAACAAAGGGGATGATCGTGGACTTCAGGAAACAGCAGAGGGAGCACCCCCCTATCCACATCGATGGGACAGTAGTGGAGAAGGTGGAAAGTTTTAAGTTCCTCGGCGTACACATCACGGTCAAACTGAAATGGTCCACCCACACAGACAGCGTGGTGAAGAAGGCGTAGCGCCTCTTCAACCTCTGGAGGCTGAAGAAATTCGGCTTGTCACCAAAAACACTCACAAACTTCTACAGATGCACAATCGAGAGCATCCTGTCGGGCTGTATCACCGCCTGGCACGGCAACTGCTCCGCCCACAACCATAAGGCTCTCCAGAGGGTAGTGAGGACTGCACAATGCATCACCGGGGGTAAACTACCTGCCCTCCAGGACACCTACACCACCCGATGTCACAGGAAGGCAAAAATGATCATCAAGGACAACAACCACCCGAGCCACTGCCTGTTCACCCCGCTATCATCCAGAAGGCGAGGTCAGTACAGGTGCATCAAAGCTGGGACCGAGAGACTGAAAAACAGCTTCTATCTCAAGGCCATCAGACTGTTAAATAGCCATCACTAACATTGAGTGGCTGCTGCCAACATACTGACTTAAATCTCTAGCCACTTTAAATAATAGAAGATTGGATGTAACAAATGTATCACTAGTCACTTTATTATTTTTTTATATTTTGTTTACATATCCGACATTACTTATCTCATATGTATACACTGTACTCTATACCATCTACTGAATCTTGCCTATGCCATTCGGCCATCCACTCAAATCTCTAGCCACTTTAATAATAAAAAAATGAATGTAATAAATGTATCACTAGCCACTTTAAACGATGCCACTTATATAATGTTTACATATCCTACATTACTCATCTCATATGTTGTTATAGATTTTATGTTTTGATGACTAAATGTTTGTACTTAATACTAAGAACATTCCATTCTGAAAATGTATGCAATAGAGATAGGGTTACAAGACAAATGGTAGTCCAATTAATGTGTGTGTGTCTAGATATTAACTTTGTGTGGAACAAGCTGGTATGACTTCATTTAGGGGGTGTCTGGGAGAACAAAGAATTCTTTGATTCTACCAGACACATGCGAGAGATCCCTGCCCTTGAAGACAGGAGAGATAGTTAACAGAACCGCCCAAGTTCGACTTATGTGCAAAGATTGTGATAAGGAATGAATGGGTACTGTGGGAAGACACTATTTTCTTGGAGAGGGTGGGGGAAGTGGTGGGAATTTTGTATCTTTGTATTTCAACATTGTACCATATAAAAGACTGTGTACACCTTTTAGAGCTCAGAGCTCTCCCATGAATAAATAATCCACATTTGACCATTATAGATTGGGCCTCTGTTTGTCTCATTTCAACCAGTATCTTACAAATTCTGGGTAACAGACAGAGTTTGTTTAATTGAAGTTCAGTTTATGAACATTGAGAACGAAATTTCTATAACAATTTGGTCCTTTCGAGCCGGATCTCAATACCTGTTTCTGTCTAGTTCCAGTGGACACCTAAAACCGTGCACGGGCGGATCAGAGATCCGTGAGATAAAGACCTGACCTCTGAATTTAGGTTTTATTCAGGCCGGTGGGAGACTGGAAACGACAGAGACAGTGACGAGATCCAACCTACATTGCTTTTTCCCAGTCTGCAAGACAGGTCAGTGTAATTGTTATTCACGGATTTTGAAGGGAATGGTTTGTGATATTTTGGGTTCTAAAATGTTTAGAATTTAGCAAAAATAGGAGCTTAATCATTCTTAACAGAATTACTAATGTCTACTTTGTAAGTAGTAGGAAGTTAACTTTAAACGATCTATAAACGATCTAGGGAGAAGACAGGTCCGAAACGACCTGAGGTAAGGCACTGCCATAAATTAAACTATGTTAATAACAGTCGTACTTTGCTCACACGGGTTATTAAGCAAGGACATTACATTCTCTGTGAAAATATGGTGATTTTGTGAATAGGATAACTTAAATGGTATATTTGCCTAGGTCGATAATCAATAAACATACCTAAATAAAGTCCTTATGTGAGGATATAAACTAGGTTTGGTGAGATAGACGGTAATTCTGTAAACACGATAACCAGATCAAGCTAGAGTAGGTCCAAAATAGGAGGAGGAGAGGGAAGCCTAAAATAGAGATAAAAGATAGAAGATATTAACTTCAAAACTCCTAAGAAACAACAGAAAAATAGGCGATTAACTAGGGCTTTACGACCCCTGGAAAATAGCTTATTGTTGTATACGGGTGAGATCTAATGTCCGATTGAAAGTCATCTCTATAGATAAAGTTTCCGGAACACCTAATATAGCGGAGTGAGATAGAAGATATTGGCTTCAAAAGTCCTAAGAAACAACAAAAAATAGGCGGTTAACTAGGGCTTTACGACCCCTGGAAAATAGCTTATAGTTGTATACGGGTGAGATCTAATGTCCAATCAAAAGTCGCCTCTATAGATAAAGTTTCCAGACCGGAGAATCCCACAAAGTAGATTACATATCACATAGGCTGTGGGAATATTACATAGAACCATAATTAGAGTAATTTGATAACGTTAGGAACCACACACATAGATCATGGAGACCTAATATAGATACACATATTGGGAACATAGAGGGTCAGCCTAGCACACACACATAGGGGGTAGTGACATACACATTACGTGTGAAACACATAGGGATAAGGTTGATTATTAAGAGGGGATATAAAAAAAGTAGATGTGGAAACAATGTGAAGCTCAAGAAGCACATCTAACAATATCCACATAGGATGGGGGTTATAGAATAATTAAACGTATAAACCCAACCTGGGCGTCTGTAAGGAGACTATCAAAATCTATTTGTAATATCAACAATGGGCAGTAAATCTTCAAAAGAGGTTCCCGAACTCACGGGAGATGAGCGCTATATGGAGTTAAAAGATAAAAGAAACATTTATTTTGGTCCAAAATGGGGAAAGTAAATGGATAGTGTAAAACGGGAAGGCTATTTAAGCATGCAGAACAATTGTAGAGTTCACGAATGATATTTGGTTTGAATATTGTTGGGGTAAGTAAATTCAAGGGAAATAACATAATAAATAACCAGCAAAGAGTCTAACTGGCTTTGCGAGGTGAGTAGGTTGAAGATGTATTTTCTTGTATCTAGAAATAACGTTAGCTAAATGAGTTAGCGACGATTAGCTTAGGTGTTTGACCGCCATGTGGAAAAATAGTAGGAATTATGATTTAGAAAGTTTTAATTAACTAGTTCATTAGTGGATTTTGGTGTTAAATTATCCTTGTCATAAACAAGAACAGTGGATATTAGGTAAACATTAACGTCTAAGTAATGTGTTACGGAGTTTTAACGTTGTATCTCGCTACGTGCTACCCATCGCTAAAAGTTTAGATTTGACGTTCAATGTTGATAAAATATTATGCTATGTGGTAGAGCAGAAACACGAGGAGTTATGGCTTTGGTAAAGCACTAAGAACCATGCGACTCAAGAAAAACCTCAGTCTCTGTTTTTATAACTCGAAATAAATGCGTAAGTATTGAGACATTGAAGGAGGATATAATAACTAATTAAAGTGGCCTCCCTGTAAAAAGCAGGAATAGCTTTGTTTTAACTATAATTAACAAATAAAAAAATTAAACTGGTAACAAACGTTAGCAAAAAGAGAAGTGGTTGGAAGCAAGTAATTAGTGGGATGTTTAAAAGTAAAGGTATGAATAAAACATTACTATTGTTCGACAATCAAGCTGATAAGACAGCACCAACTTTTTGAAGGTCATATGTTAACTAATAGTTTTGCATTTGACTAAACTAATGCAAAGGTTAAACCGATAGGATTACTGGAAAGGGCCTCTGGAATTTGTCTATTGGTAAGGTCAATTCCACTTAATGGAAAACTATTATATGGGGTTTGAATGTAGTGCTTGCTTTCAGGAAAAGTGGAAGTCAAATACGTGTGTTAATTAAGGGAGACAATAGATAATGGTTAACAGAAATAATCTACTGTATAATAGCTATCAATTTGGTCTATTGGAAATTGGGATAACAGTGTTTGTACATGATTATGGCAGTGAGAGACCAACCTTACAAGGCCGTGTGTGTGTGTGTGATGTGAGTGTCTCACTAGGGTGTGGGATTTAATTTGTATAGAACTGTTTTGTAAATCCCTGAATAGTTGAACAATTCCTGGTGAAAACTGATAACTTTCACTAGAAATTGGGGGGAAAACAAAACCCAGGAGAATTTCATGTAGAAAAAATAAAAAAACTATTTTGTGAGAAACACTATTTTCTATCCAAATTGTACTATTACTTTAGGAGATTATTATTATCTCCTTAGGAAATTATATGGATAGTGTTTGGGGAATAGAACCTTGTTCAGTCTGCGTTATAGGAGTAGAGAGAGAGTTTTGGGCTGAACACACGTGTGTTAGAACATGCAGTAGGACAACCATCAGGATTGTTCTGGGGCAGTAGGGGGTATATGGGGTGAAAGGGGTAGGCGCCCATCGCCAGACAGTGTAGATGAGGAGGATAAGATAGATACTGAATTACTGGGTATCCATGGAGGGAGGGGTTGCGCACAGCCCATCCGCAGACAGATACCGTAGGAAGTTTTGTTTGGCATTTCCTAGATATGACTGTTCGTTTACTCAGACTGTGGACTGTAGGGAGGGGGTCATGACGTCAGCTTTGACCTAGAAACATGAGGGAAGAAGGAATAAGCCAGTGGCTTGTATTATATTGTTAAATATGCCAAATCTAGCAATTGAGCGATGTACTACTTTGAACCCCTCTACTTTAATCCCAATAGCCACTGATGGGTGCCCCCATGACTGTGTGGTGGAGACGGAGAAAGTAGTTCTCCCCAGACCAGATCTAATTGATTTGCCTTTGCCAGATGCTGAAATTACTATGTTTATAGATGAGTCTTCAAGGTAGAACTCAGATGTTTCGAATACAACTGGGTATGATGTTGTTACCCTTACTAAAAACTGAATCACGACCTAGTCACTATTCTGTGCAGCAGGCAGAAATTGATTGTTAGATATTTGTTATGATAGAGCCATTTTTAGATATGGTAGTGTTTTGATACAGGGGCAGAGCCTTGTATCAACAGGAGGGATATGGTAGCGATGATTGTTAGATATAGTAGAGATTGTTGGACAACACAAATTACTTAATATTTTTTTTTTGTTAATACAATATTATAGAATGCATGAATTCTATGATGATTAAAAGTAGGTTAAGATAGACACACCTGAGTACAGGATGAAATTAGAGTTAGGAAGATACAGTAGCAAATCACATGAGAAGTTGTTTGCTAACCACACCTGTATGTCAGAGATTTTATGCCCAACAGAAGAACTACAGAAGGAGGTGAGCCATACGACCCAGCCTGGTGACTGGGTGTGGGTCCAATCTCTGGAGAAAAAAGGACTGGAAGCAGCGCCGTTGGGAAGGCCCCTACCAGGTTATGATGGTCACAGCTTTTGCCATTAGAATATCAGAAAGAGCAACCTGGGTCAATGTTACCCACTGCAGAAAGGTAGGAGCACATACAAACACCGTGGAGCACACGCAGAGTTAAAGAGCAGAACTGGACCAATAGGGTCTGGGGGTCACCTCTGTTAACGAAGATTTCCTACCCCGACCTATCATCACTGTAGTGTGTTCACTAGAGGTGTGAGTATGGGGTGGTACCTAGCAGACTGGCTAAGGGCAGGAGAGGGTTGGCGGTTTTTGGGATATGGGGTACCTTGAGCTGCATCATAGTTTTGATGATCTTTTTTTATAAATCCTGATTCAACACCTCTAGTATAAATTATATGTCGCTGACAGGTTTAAGAAGTAAAAGACTAGTTATATAATACCCAACCCCTCATGAAGAAGAAGGATATAAAGAAGGAGTCCAAATAGGTGATAATGTAAGATTTAAGGTAAATATTAAACATTTTCCTAATAGAGCAGGAATATTGGTGCATAATAAATTGTATCTGTTTGGGACCCACTTCATCTTGTTCCTGGCCTAGGTAATTAAACATACTTGGGGACTGGGGTATGTGAACGGAAAGTGATCTCGATGGAGTTTTAAACAAAGTATGGATATTAATGACTGTAGAGTAGAAATTAGCAGTAACCCTCCAAAGAGTCACAGGAACAGACACGGAATGAAGGTATTGGGCTTACACTGATGATTGTGGACTCGATTTTTCCTGTTCATTAATCCAGTCGGTGGAGACCAACTTCACGAAAGACCCAGGTCTTGTAATGGATCTCAATAGATGTCTGTTAATGTGACTGATTTGGGTTCAGAAGTATAGGAGAAAATTCTAAACCTTACAGATTCTATAACTGATGTGTGGTGGGCTTGTACCAATAAAGGAGGCCTCTGACAGACATTACCTAAAGGGTGGAGGGGCACTTGTGTTTTGGTATTATTGGTCCAACCAGTTAGGATTAGACATCAGAGGCCAGTTCTGGATGGGAAAACCAGAAAAAGGAGAAATATAGGTTCTATTGTAGGCAGTTATATTTGGATGGATGTCATAGGCATCGCCAGAGAAGTTCCAGACGAGTATAAAGCTATGACTCAGATTGGGGAGGGTTTTATCACTACGTTCTTCTGGTGGGTAATGATAACAAAAAATGTTGATTGGATCAATTATATGTATTAAAATAAGACTAGAGATGCAGTGATGGGAATCTCTGAACAATTATCCGCCACCTCCCTCATGACCTGGCAAAATAGGTTGGCTCTAGATGTGTTATTGGCTGAAAGGGTGGCGTCTGCAGAAGGGTGGGGGAATAATGTGCTGTACCTTCTTCCCCAATAACATTGCTCCAGCTCTGATGAGTTGGTTTGACAATATGTTTGGACAATGGAAAAATGTAATGATTACTGTGTTGTAGGCAACGTTCACCTGTATGACTGGGTTTGGTGTGGTTTGATTCCGTGTGTGTGAGATTTTGTGTCTAGGTCTCTGGAAAAGGCGGTGACGATTCTCCAGTGCCCTGTCAAATTCAGACCATGTGGTGACAGATACATGCCTTCTAGATGGACAGAGAATGCTGTTGGTTTTAATCCAGAGAAACCTGAATTAGATTAAACCATTTTTAATGTTTAGTAATGTTGTCTATTTGATAAAGTATAATGAAAATCCTAACTAGAAATGTTATGATTCGATATGTGCCTAGAACAGTAATTGTTGTGGATCAGATGTAAATACATGTATTGGTTTTGTGTAATCGTTTTATGTGACAATGATAATTAATCAAAATAGATGTGGTGTTATTTCTTTCTAGTTTGTTTCTATTGGGTGTGGTGTCATTATTAATTCTAATCAATATAGATGGGTGATTGTGTGTAAATATTTAGTCAAAAGGGTGGATTGTTATAGATTTTATGTTTTGATGACTAAATGTTTGTACTTAATACTAAGTACATTCCATTCTGAAAATGTATGCAATAGAGATAGGGTTACAAGACAAATGGTAGTCCAATTAATGTGTGTGTGTCTAGATATTAACTTTGTGTGGAACAAACTGGTATGACTTCATTTAGGGGGTGTCTGGGAGAACAAAGAATTATTTGATTCTACCAGACACATGCGAGAGATCCCTGCCCTTGAAGACAGGAGAGATAGTTAACAGAACCGCCCCAGTTTGACTTATGTGCAAAGATTGTGATAAGGAATGAATGGGTACTGTGGGAAGACACTATTTTCTTGGAGAGGGTGGGAGAAGTGGTGGGAATTTTGTATCTTTGTATTTCAACATTGTACCATATAAAAGACTGTGTACACCTTTTAGAGCTCAGAGCTCTCCCATGAATAAATAATCCACATTTGACCATTATAGATTGGGCCTCTGTTTGTCTCATTTCAACCAGTATCTTACAAATACTGGGTAACAGACAGAGTTTGTTTAATTGAAGTTCAGTTTATGAAAATTGAGAACAAAATTTCTATAACATATGTATATACTGTACTCTATACCATCTACTGCATCTTGCCTCTTGCCAGTCAGCCATCGCTCATCCATATATTTATATGTACATACTCACATTCATTCCTTTACACTTGTGTGTATAAGGTAGTTGTTGTGAAATTGTTAGATTACTTGTTAGATACTACTGCATGGTCGGAACTAGAAGCTAAAGCATTTCGCTACACTCGCATTAACATCTGCTAGCCATGTGTATGTGACAAATAACATTTGATTTGATTTTGATTTGAATTCTCTCACTGTTTCCACTTGTTATAGACGCCCCTCAGCCCCCAGCTGTGCCCTGGAAACCATATGTGAATTAATTGCCCCCCCATTTATCTTCAGAGTTTGTACTGTTAGGTGACCTAAACTGTGATATGCTTAACACCCCGGCCGTCCTACAATCTAAGCTAGATGCCCTCAATCTCACACAATATATCATGGAACATACCAGGTACAACCCTAAATCCGTGAACACGGGCACCCTCATAGATATCATCCTGACCAACCTGCCCTCTAAATATACCTCTGGATCTCAGCGACCACTGCCTCATTGCCTGCGTCCGACCACCCCTCATCACTGTCAAACGCTCTCTAAACAACTTCAGTGAGCAGGCCTTTCTAATCGACCTGGCCCGGGTATCCTGGAAGGATATTGACCTCATTCCGTCAGTAGAGAATGCCTGGTTATTCTTTAAAAGTGCTTTCCTCACCATCTCAAATAAGCATGCCCCATTCAATTTAAAAAAAACTAAGAACAGGTATAGCCCTTGGTTTACTCCAGACTTGACTGCCCTTGACCAGCACAAAAACATCCTGTGGCGTACTGCATTAGCATCGAATAGCCCCAGCGATATGCAACTTCTCAGGGAGGTTAGGAACCAATATACACAGGCAGTTAGGAAAGCAAAAGGCTAGCTTTTTCAAACGGAAATTTGCATCCTGTAGCACAAACTCCAAAAGGTTCTGGGACACTGTAAAGTCCATGGAGAATAAGAGCGTCTCCTCCTTGCTGCCCACTGCACTGAGGCTAGGAAACACTGTCACCATGATAAATCACTTTAGACCCAAACTGTTATAGACCTATATCCATCCTGCCCTGCCTTTCTAAAATCTTCGAAAGCCTAGTTAACTAACAGATCACCGACTATTTCCAATCCCACCGTACCTTCTCCGCTATGCAATCTGTTTTTTCCCCAAGCTGGTCATGGGTGCACCTCAGCCAGGCTCAAGGTCCTAAACGATATCATAACCGCCATTGATTAAATACAATTGTGTGCAGCTGTCTTCATCGACCTGGCCAAGGCTTTCGACTCTGTCAATCACCACATTCTTATCGGCAGACTCAACAGCCTTGGTTTCTCAAATGACTGCCTCGCCTGGTTCACCAAATACTTCTCAGATAGAGTTCAGTGTTTCAAATCAGAGGCCCTGTTATCCGGACCTCTGGCAGTCTCTATGGGGGTGCCACAGGGTTCAATTCTCGGGCCGACTCTTTTCTCTGTATACATCAATGATGTTGCTCTTGCTGCTGGTGATTCTCTGATCCACCTCTACGCAGACGACAACATTCTGTATACTTCTGGCCGTTCTTTGGACACTGTGTTAACAAACCTCCAGACGAGCTTCAATGCCATACAACACTCCTTCCGTGGCCTCCAACTGCTCTTAAATGCTAGTAAAACTAAATGAATGCTCTTCAACCGATCGCTGCCGCACCCGCCCGCCCGTCTAGCATCACTACTGTGGATGGTTCTGACTTAGAATATGTGGACAACTACAAATAACTAGGTGTCTGGTTAGACTGTAAACTCTCCTTCCAGACTCACATTAAGCATCTCCAATCCAAAATTAAATCAAGAATCGGCTTCCTATTTTCGCAACAAAGCATCCTTCACTCATGCTGCCAAACATACCCTCGTAAAATGGACTATCCTACCGATCCTTGACTTTGGCGATGTAATTTAAAAAATAGCCTCCAACACTCTGCTCAGCAAATTGGATGTAGTCTATCACAGTGCCTTCCATTTTGTCACCAAAGCCCCATATACTACCCTCCACTGCGACCTGTATGCTCTCGTTGGCTGGCCCTCGCTTCATATTCGTCACCAAACCCACTGGCTCCAGGTCATCTATAAGTCTTTGCTAGGTAAAGCCCCGCCTTATCTCAGCTCACTGGTCACCATAGCAGCACCATAGCACGCGCTCCAGCAGGTATATTTCACTGGTCATCCCAAAAGCCAACTTCTGCCTTTCCTTCCAGTTCTCTGCTGCCAATGACTGGAACGAATTGCAAAAATCACTGAAGCTTGAGTCTTATATCTCCCTCACTAACTTTAAGCATCAGCTGTCAGAGCAGCTTACCGATCATTGCACCTGTACACAGCCCATCTGTAAATAGCCCACCCAACTACCTCATCCCCAAATTATTATTTATTTTTTGTTCCTTTGCACCCCAGTATCTCTACTTGCACATTCATCTTCTGCACATCTATCACTCCAGTGTTTAATTGCTAAATTGTAATTATTTCGTCACTATGGCCTATTTATTGCCTTACCTCCCTAATCTTGCTACATTTGCACACATTGTATATAGATTTTTCTACTGTGTTATTGACTGTACGTTTGTTTATGCCATGTGTAACTCTGTGTTGTTTGTGTCGCACTTCTTTGCTTTATCTTGACCAGGTCTGTCAGAAATCTCAATGATGCAGGTAGGCAGAGTCAGGCGCAGGACAACGGAGATGAGTAATCACGTATATTTACTCAAATACAAAACTACCAGAATTGGTAGTACAAAATACAAGCTCACATACACGAGCAAATCTAACATATAATAAGCACGCACAAAACCATGGGGGAAACAGAGGGTTTAAATAAGGAACATGTAATTATGGGATAGAAACCAGGTGTGTATAATGAAGACAAAAAAAACATAGAAAATGAAAAGTAGATCGGCGGTAGCTAGAAGACCGGTGACGTCGACCGCCGAATGCCGCCCGAACAAGGAGAGGGACCGACCTCGGCGGAAGTCGTGACAGTACCCCCCCCTTGACGCGCGGCTCCAGCAGCGCGCCGACACCGACCTCGGGGATGACCCGGAGGACGAGGTGAGGGCGATCCGGACGGAGACGGTGAAACTCCTGTAGCAACGAAGGGTCCAGGATGTCCTCCACCGGCACCCAGCATCTCTCCTCCGGGCCGTACCCCTCCCACTCCACGAGGTACTGAAGCCCCCTTGCCCGGCACCTCGAGTCCAAGATGGCTCGAACAGCATACGCCGGGGCCCCCCCTCGATGTCCAGAAGGGGCGGAGGAACCTCCCACACCTCAGACTCCTGGAGTGGACCAGCCACCACCGGCCTGAGGAGAGACACATGGAACGAGGGGTTAATACGGTAATCTGGGGAAGTTGTAATCTATAGTTAACCTCGTTCAATCTCCTCAGGACTTTGAATGGCCCCAAAAACCGCAGACCCAGCTTCCGGCAGGGCAGGCGGAAGGGCAGGTTTCAGGTCGAGAGCCAGACCCGCTCTCACTACGGTGGCGGTCGGCGCTCGCCTTCTGCCGCCTCACGGACCATTGCAGGTGCACATGGGCGGCGTCCCAGGTCTCCTCCGAGCGCCTAAACCATTCATCCACCACAGGAGCCTCGATCTGGCTCTGATGCCACGGTGCCAGAACTGGCTTATATCCTAGTACACACTGGAAAGGAGAGAGGTTAGTGGAGAAGTGGCGGAGTAAGTTTTGGGCCATCTCTGCCCAGGGGATGAAAGCCGCCCACTCCTCCGGCCGGTCCTGGAAATTTGACCGCAGAAAACTACCCACATCCGGGTTAACTCTCTCCACCTGCCCGTTACTCTCGGGGTGAAAACCTGAGGTGAGGTTGACCGAGACCCCCAGACGTTCCATGAACGCCTTCCAGACCTGGACGTGAACTGGGGACCACGATCAGAGATGATGTCCTCAGGCACCCTGTAGTGCCGGAAGACGTGGGTGAACAGAGCCTCCGAAGTCTGTAGGGCCGTAGGGAGACCGGGCACAGGAAGGAGACGGCAGGACTTCGAAAACCGATCTACAACGATCAGGATCATGGTGTTACCCTGTGACGGCAGAAGATCCGTCAAGAAGTCCACCGACAGGTGTGACCACGGCCACTGTGGAACAGGTAGGGGTTGTAACTTCTCTCTAGGCAGGTGCCTAGGCACCTTGCACTGAGCGCACACCGAGCAGGAGGAAACATAAACCCTCACGTCCTTAGCTAAGGTGGACCACCAGTACTTCCCACTAAGACAGCGCACTGTCCGACCGATGCCAGGATGACCAGAGGAGGGTGACGTGTGGGCCAAATAGATCAGATGGTCGCGAGCAGCAGACGGAGCGTGCATACGCCCAGCTGGACACTGAGGTAGAGTGGGCTCTGTACGTAACGCCCGCTCTATGTCCGCGTCCAGCTCCCACACCACCGGTGCCACCAGGCAAGAGGCCGGAAGTATGGGAGTGGGATCTATGGACCGCTCCTCTGTGTCAAACATCCGGGACAGTGCGTCTGCCTTAGTGTTTTGGGATACTGGTCGGTAGGATAGGGTGAAAACAAAACGGGTGAAAAACATGGCCCTCCTTGCCTGGTGAGGGTTCAGTCTCCTCGCCGCCCGGATGTATTCCAGATTGAGGTGGTCGGTCCAGATGAGAAAAGGGTGTTTAGCCCCCTCAAGCCAATGTCTCCACGCCTTCAGAGCCTTTACGACAGCCAACAGCTCCCGGTCCCCCACATCATAGTTATGCTCCGCCGCACTGAGCTTCTTCGAAAAGAAGGCATAGGGGCGGAGTTTTGGTGGCGTACCCGAGCGCTGAGACAGCACAGCTCCTATCCCAGCCTCGGACGCGTCCACCTCCACTATGAATGCCAAAGAGGGATCCGGATGAGCCAGCACGGGAGCCGAGGTAAACAGAGCCTTCAGGTGACCAAAAGCCCTGTCCGCCTCAGCTGACCACTGCAGTCGCACCGGTCCCCCCTTCAGCAGGGAGGTAATGGGAGCCGCTACCTGACCAAAGCCCCGGATAAACCTCCGGTCGTAGTTGGCAAACCCTAAGAACGATATACACCACTACACCCTGCCCGTGCAGGTCCCAGAAAATCTCGTCTACAAATGCCTGGAAGACTGATGGAGCATTCATCAACCCGTACGGCATGCCGAGGTACTCATAGTGCCCTGAGGTGGTACTAAATGACGTCTTCCACTCGTCCCCTCCCGGATACGCACCAGATTGTAAGCGCTCCTGAGATCCAATTTTGTGAAGAAGTGGAGGTGCTGGGGGACTTCGATCCTGACGTCCACGGGTGGCCAGCAGGTTATCTTCTTAGGGAGCAGCACTCCCGACACTACCAGGTGAAATGCAAGGCAAAATCCAAAAGTTGAATTACTAAACATGCACCAATATACAAGTGTTTCATACTCATCAAAAGCTCTGCTTCTTGGCAATATCACAGCGTTGTCGGATTTCGAAAAGGCTTTATGGCGAAAGCACTACATTTGATTGTTTGAGGGTAGCACCTCACATATTTTCCATAACCACGAAATCTTGAACCAGCGCGGTCGATAGAAAATGCATTTCACAGGGAAACCTGTGCCTTACCTTTTGTAGAACTTCTGCAGAGGGCTTCCTAAGTGTCCAACGAAGACAATCCATGGGTATTTGGTTAGAAAAATATAATTTATTATATAATTTATTATATCCTTAAATCTCCGTTTGGTTGGCACCTTGTGTTCAGAAAATCCAACGTGATGAGAACGCGTTCAACTATACCTATAAACTTTCCCTCAACAAAACAAAAACCAATTAAAATGCATCCTTAGCTTATCTTTTATGAATAAAAGTGATAATCTTTCACTTGGATGGTCACCTAAACGTTATATAAGTCAAATAAAGTGGACCGCTCAGCCAAACGTGCGCCCAAAAACGTGCAACTGAAAATAGCTCCCCTTACTAAAACCTCTACCTATTGAAGACATTGGTTCCGATTTCCATTAAACTTTACCTATACACTGCTGACATCCAGTGGAAGCAATAGGTACTACATTCAGTGTCCTGGTATATAGACTTTTCTAAAGCCACTGTCTCAAAGTGAGCCATAAGCCACCAGAATGAGATTTCCGGATGGAATTTTCTCTGGTTTTTGCCTGCCAAATGAGTTCTGTTACACTCACAGACAGAATGTTAACACTTTTGGAAACCTCAGAGTGTTTCCTATCCAATAGTACTAATTATGTTCATATCCTATTCTCTGAGCCTGAGTGGCAAGCATTTTACTTAGGGCACGCACAACTCTCCAAAACCGACCCCTCAGCTGCCGCTCCCTAACAAGTTATCCAGCCGGATGGACAGGTCCACCAGCTGGTCGAAGGTAAGGGTGGTATCCCTGCAGGCCAGTTCCCAACGGACGTCCTCGCGCAAACTGCACCGGTAATTGTCGATCAGGGCCCTGTCATTCCATCCCGCTCCGGCTGCCAGGGTTCGGAAGTCCAATGCAAAGTCCTGTGCACTCCTCGTCCCCTGTCATAGTGGTCCAACGCCGCTTCATCCTCTCCCCATACTGCGTTGGCCCACTCCAGGGCTTTCCCTGATAGACAGGAGACGAGGGTGGACATGCTCTCACGTCCCGAAGGAGCCGGGTGGACGGTCGCCAGGTAGAGCTCCAGCTGGAGTAAGAACTCCTGGCACCTGGCAACCGTCCCATCATATTCCCTCGGGAGCGCAAGTCTTATCCCACTGGGACCAGGTGAAGGAGGGGTGGACAGCGGTGGGGGTTGTTGGGGTGATGGTGAAGGCGCTGGCAGACCTCTTCTCTCCCATCGCTCCATTGTTTGCAGCACGCGATCCATGGCTGTGCCGAGATGTTGCAACATGGTCGCGTGCTGCTGGACGTGCTCCTCAACAGGTAAAGGAAGGCTGTGTGCTCCTGCTGACTCCATTTTGTGGTGCGTGTTTCTGTCATAAATCTCAATGATATAGGTAGGCAGAGTCAGGGGCAGGACAATGGAGATAATAACGTATATTTATTCAAATACAAAACTATCAGAATTGGTAGTACAAAATACAAGCTCACATACACGAGCAAATCTAACATATAATAAACACGCACAAAACCATGGGGGAAACAGAGGGTTTAAATAAGGAACATGTAATTATGGGATAGAAACCAGGTGTGTATAATGAAGACAAAAAAAAACATAGAAAATGAAAAGTATATCGGCGGTGGCTAGAAAACCGGTGACGTCGACCGCCGCCCGAACAAGGAGAGGGACCGACCTCGGCGGAAGTCGTGACAAGGTCGCAGTTGTAAATGAGAACTTGTTCTCATCTGGCCTACCTGGTTAAATAAAGGTGAAATATATATATTTTTTTTATTACACAGTCTGGAGGTGTGTTGGGTAATTTTCCTGTTGAAAACCAAATGATAGTCCACTATGCGCAAACCAGATGGGATGGCGTATCGCTGCAGAATGCTGTGGTAGCCATGCTGGTTAAGTGTGCCTTGAATTCTAAATAAATCACAGACAGTGTCACCAACAAAGCACCATCACACCTCCTCCTCCGTGCTTCACGTTTGGAACCACACATGCGGAGATCATCCATTCACCTACTCTGTGTCTCACAAAGACTCATCAGAACAAAGGATAGATTTCCACCGGTCTAATCTCCATTGCTCGTATTTCTTGGCCCAAGCAAGTCTCTTCTTATTATTGGTGTCCTTTAGTGGTGGTTTCTTTGCAGCAATCCGACCATGAAGGCCTGATTCACGTAGTCTCCTCTGAACAGTTGATGTTGAGATTTGACTGTTACTTTAACTCTGTGAAGCATTTATTTGGGTTGCAATCTGAGGTGCAGTTAACTCTAATGAACTTATCCTCTGCAGCAGAGGTAACGCTTTGTCTTCCTTTCCTGTGGCGGTCCTCATGAGAACCAGTTTCATCGCTTGATGGTTTTTGCGACTGCACTTGAAGAAACTTTTAACGTTCTTGAAATGTTCCATATTGACTGACCTTCATGTCTTTAAGTAATGATGGACTGTCGTTTCTCTTTGTTTATTTGAGCTGTTCTTGCCATTATATGGACTTGGTCTTTTACCAAATAGGGCTATCTTCTGTATACCACCCCTACCAACACAACTAATTGGCTCAAACGCATTAAGAAGGAAAGAAATTTCACAAATTAACTTTTAAAAAGGCACACCTGTTAATTGAAATGCATTCCAGGTGACAACCTCATGAAGCTGGTTGATAGAATGCCAAGAGTGTGCAAAGGTGTCATCAAGGCAAAGGGTGGCTACTTGGAAGACTCTGAAATATAAAATATATTTTGATTAGTTTAACAATTTTCTGGTTATTACATGATTCCATATGTTATTTCATAGTTTTGATGTCTTCACTATTATTCTACAATGTAGAAAATAGTAAAAATAAAGAAAAACCCTTGAATGAGTAGGTGTGTCCAAATTTTTGACTGTAAGTATTCAGACCCTTTTCTCAGTACTTTGTTGAAGCACCTTCAGCGATTACAGCCTTGAGTCTTCTTGGGCATAACGCTACAAGCTTGGCAAACCTGTATTTGGGGAGTTTCTCCCATTCTTCTCTGCAGATCCTCTCAAGCTATGTCAGGTTGGATGGGGAGCATCGCTGCACAGCTTTTTTCAGGTCTCTCTAGAGATGTTCGATCAGGTTCAAGTCCGGGCTCTGGCTGGGCCACTCAAGGACATTCAGAGACTTGTCCCGAAGCCACTCCTGCATTGTCTTGGCTGTGTGCTTCAGGTCATTGGCCTGGAAGGTGAACATTCGCACCAGTCTGAGGTCCTGAGTGCTCTGGAGCAGGTTATCATCAAGGATCTTTCTGTACTTTACTCTGTTCATCTTCACCTCGATCCTGACTAGTCACCCAGTCCCTGCCACTGAAAAACATCCCCACAGCATGATGCTGCCACCACCATGCTTCATCGTAGGGATGGTGCCAGGTTTCCTCCAGACGTGACACTTGTCATTCAGGCCGAAGAGTTCAGTCTTGGTTTCATCAGACCAGAGAAAATTCTTTCTCATGTTCTGTGTCCTTTAGGTTCCTTTTGGCAAACTCCAAGCGGGATGTCATGTGCCTTTTACTGAGGAGTGGCTTTCGTCTGGCCGCTCTAGCATAAAGGCCTGATTGGTGGAGTAGTGCAGAGATGGTTGTCCTTCTGGTAGGTTCTCCCATCTCCACAGAGTAACTCTGGAGCTCTGTAAGAGTGACCATCAGGTTTTTGATCACCTCCCTGACCAAGGCTCTTCTCCCCCGATTGCTCAGTTTGTCCTGGCGGCCAGCTCAAGGAAGTGTCTTGGTCATTCCTCCTCCATTTAATAATGATGGAGGCCACTGTGCTCTTGGGGACCTTAAATGCTGCAGATATTCTTTGGTACCCTTCCCCAGATCTGTGCCTTGACACAATCCTGTCTCGGGGCTCTACAGACAATTCCTTCGACCTTATGGCTTGGTTTTTGCTCTGACATGTACTGTCAACTGGGGACCTTATATAGACAGGTGTGTGCCTTTCCAAATCATGTCCAATCAATTGATTTTACCACAGGTGGACTCCAATCAAGTTGTAGATTTCGAGTCTCATAGCAAATGGTCTGAAACTTATGTAAATAAGGTATTTCTGTTTTTTATTTAAATACATTTGCAAACATTTATTTAATACATTTTACAATATGGCTGTAACGTAACAAAATGTGGAAAAAGGGACAGGTCTGAATACTTTCCGAAAGCACTGTATATAAAGTGTAACTGTACGAAAGACTATTCAGAGTAAATATTAGTTCATCATAGGTGAGCTATAGCTCCGCCCACCGGTGATGTAGAGCAGAGCATGCTGGGCAATCTCTGAGGAGAAGGAAGTAACTAGAGAAAGTACACAAGTCGTGATAAGTTCCAGCCGTCTCCTTTGATTACCTTTTAGTTAGCATTCAATGTTTTAGCCAAGGCCAGTGTTCGTCCTTCAGAAATGTGAGTTCATATTTCTTTCAATTGATGTGTTGTGGACACACTCCTTTGTTATTCTAATTAGTGTTTTAACTGTGAGCTAGGAACTGTAAGCTTGTTAACCCTGTTATTTTTGTCATCTCATTTCAGACATTTAGCATTTCAGTATCCAGTCTTATATGCCCTGTGGTTATATGGATGTATACTGTATTGATTATGTGGGTATTTTGTTAGCAATAAGCCTTGTGGGTGCATTATACATCCAAGTTCATGCAGCTGTGTGAGGATGATGGTGCTGCTCTGTAGTGTTGTGTAGTTGCACTCTTCTGGTCATTTATTAGTGAAGTCACAGCCATGTTGTTAGGTTTTCTTTCCCTGTGGAGCAGATAACCTATTGTATCCATATTATTTATAGCTTATGTAATTGGAGGTTGTATTAAGCCTATACCTGCCATTTACTATTGTATTTAATTTCCCCCTTTTCAGAACCACACACACTCTTGGTTAACACAATTTTCAAGCCATACACTGTGCTGTGCCTTTACTGTTCTATGTGAATCAGCGTCATTAAACAACCTCAACTGGAATCCTACCGGTCTGTCATCTGTGCCCTTACAAGCACCTGGGAGGGAACACATAATGCTAAGTAAAACCGAACCCTAAAGAATATACAGTCCACCAAGTCCTCAACTACAGTAATATTGGGATATTTCCCTGTGCAGAAGATAACCTATTGTAGCCATATTATTTATAGCTTATGTAATTTGAGGTTGTATTAAGCCTATACCTGCCATTTACTATTGTATTTAATTTCCCCCTTTTCAGAACCACACACACTCTTGGTTAACATAATTGTCAAGCCATCATACACTGTGCTGTGCTGTGCAATTACTGCTCTATGTGAATCAGCGTCATTAAACAACCTCAACTGGAATCCTACCGGTCTGTCATCTGTGCCCTTACAAGCACCTGGGAGGGAACACATAGTGCAAAGTAAAACCTAACCCTAAAGAAAATAGTCCACCAAGTCCTCAACTACATTGTGGTCCTTTGAGCCGGATCTTCAGTGCTTTTTCCTGGAGCAAGATACAAGAATACTACGTGAGTGAAGCTTTCACACAGCCAGCAGTTAGTCCGAAGCGTCAGACACAGCCACCACAGCATCTACAAGATTACGAGGTAGCCTATGTGAGCCATAGATGGCACACTTCACCACACCGCAGCATGGTATGATGTACATGGGCAAGAAGAGGAGTGGTATTCTCATCATGATGGAGCAACCAAGATGACCCCCTTCACCTTGTCATGTGCAACCTCACCCACTTGGTTCAATGGGATGCTGCCCCAGAGAGGGACCATCAGAGCCATCACCACAGAGGGTATGGTTCAGAACCCCAGCCAGCCCACAGCCTGCAGTGAAAAAGAGAGTACATGGAGGTAAGCAGAGAAGCCTCCACACTCTATGCTTACCTGGAACACAGCTGCCAACAGATTACCAAGCAGAGCTAGAGGAGATCCGGAAAGAGAATGAGAAGCTGCGCATCTCTCAACTAGCCACACAGAGAGAATTTGACAAGTTTGACGGAGTTAAACAGGAAATTAGGAAGCTTGTGGATAAGGTCTGCAGTCTCTTGACCCAACTGCATCCAGCTACACCCCCACAAAGTCTACTCAACAACAGTCTGGCCCCGCTGTACGAATTTAATCGGTTCTCCAAGTCCACCTCATTCCCCCACCTGAGCTAGAGGAAGAGTTCAGCGAGGAGTACAGTGAGGAGTACGATAACGATGAAGAGGAATGTGATGATGTTGAGTGGCCTCATCCACCACCATGGCCTACAGAGGAAGAATCAGAGCAGCCAGAGAAAGAACAAGTAGTAGACCTCCTGGATAAGATGATGAGAGAGCTCTAAGTCATGAGGGATCAGGCTACTTCCGCTGCTGCTAAGCACAGCAGACTAGCAACAGTAGTCAAGACTCCAGGCCAAACTCCAAGAGAGGCTACACCTTTGCCGTGTCCCAGAGAGTCAAGTTACCACTCTGATGTGGAATATGGCCATCCTCCTCACCAGGCCAGTGCTGCACCTTCACAGCGCTACATCGGTGCAGTGACCCGGCAGTCTTTTCCTCCAAGGGCTCACCCTCATGCAACAGCCTATGAAGAGCCGCCAGCCAAAGGCAACCAAAGCACCCACCAGGTCGCCGACCAGGTCAGGTTCCATGAAATCAGAAGGTCGCCACAGGAAACGTGCAACATCCATCCTTCACGGAGCTAAAGACATCGAGGAGAGTGGAGCCGTTGCCTCACCATTCAACAGTTTGGCTGCCGGCAAGAAGAAAAACAAGGCGAAGCCATACTGTCCCTATTGCAACAACCCTGAGCACTATCTCAACCAGTGCTCAGCCATCCAGACGCTCACCAAGGAGCAAGTAACAGAGTGGATCAAGACCAACAAGAAGTATTGGTGTTGTGGAAGGGACCATCAGGCATCCCAGTGCACCCTCAAGAAGCCCTGTGGTCTCTGCAAGGGAACGCATCTACAAGTCCTTCACAAGGTCAATGCCAGAACCCCCAAAGAGGCACCACAAGTGGAGCAACACCTCTGGCCACAGTAATATTTAGTGACGTCCATCATCCCCCCAACTTCCGAGTTGTTCAGGAACGTCGTGAAGCTCTAGCAGGTTGACACCTTACCGTTCCGGAATGAGAAAGAGATGACCCGGTCGAGGCAGGCCCAGGAATCCGTCGACCTGCTCGAGACCAAGACTGCATGCATAGAGGTAGATGGAGTGTTTCGCTACGCCACCCCGCTACTGCCAAGCCCCTAAGGAAGCGGTGATGCAAAGCCTTAGAAGCATGGAGAGACGGCTTGCTAAGGATCCAGAGAGCGCTGCAGCCTATAGTGCCGAGAAGCAGAAGCTGGTGCAGGCAGGTTTAGTTAAGAAGTTAAGCTCTGACATGCTCACTCAAGAAGGAGAATGGTGGTACATCCCCCATCACATGGTGAGTCACAACGGCAAGAATCACACCGTATTCAACTGCTCCTACTAGTTCCAGGGTCTCAACTTGAATGAGTCCCTGCTGCCAGGACATACCTTGGGTGCGTCACTCCTGGGAGTACTGTTGCAATTCCGCGAGCACACCGTCAGGATCAGTGGCGACATCAAGGGGATGTTTCATCAGGTCCGCCTCCTGCCTGAAGATAGGCCCTTCCTATGGTTTGTGTGGCGCAACATGAAGAGAGAAGAGACCCCTGATGTCTTTGAGTGGCAGGTGCTTCCCTTTGGCACCAGATGCAGCCCATACTGCACAATCTTTGCCCTCCAGAGGCATGTCACAGAAAATAGCGAGCCTGGCGAAGATATTCAGTTCTCTGTAGAGGTGTTTCTACGACACCTGCTCCCAGGGCGTGCAAACACCAGCAGAAGCCAGACAGCTAGTGGACAAGCAATGAGAGCTCCTGGCATCTGGAGGGTTCGAGCTACACCAGTGGGCCAGTAACATGCCAAGCATCATCAGTCACCTACCAAAGGAGGCCAGATTAGACAACCTCGAGCTTTGGTTTGCTCAAGAGAAAGAAGATTCACCTGAGTCTACCCTAGGCCTCAGCGCCTCTGGGATAAACATTGGGACTGGGATAACCCTCTTCTCCCTCAAGATCTTCTTCAGGCTTGGAACAATTGGGAAGGAGAGCTACAGATCTTGCCACCCATCACCCTGCCTAGGTGCTATGTACCTGCAGATGTCTACCAGTCGAGTGTCACCAGAGAGGTCCATGTGTTCTGCGGCGCATCAGAGAATGCCTATGGGTCTGTCGCATACCTGAGGACAGAGATAGTCAGAACAAGACCTACCTGTCATTCCTGATGGCCAGGTCAAGAGTTGCTCCTTAGCGACTACTTACAATGCCAAGACTAGAGCCCAGCTTGCTAAGCTGCTTGAGCTTACAGTGCCTTGCAAAAGGATTCATCCCCCTTGGCGTTTTTCCTATTTTGTTGCATTACACCCTGTAATTTAAATATATTTTTATTTTTATTTCATGTAATGGACATATACAAAATAGTGCAAATTGGTGAAGTGAAATGCAAAAAATTACTTTTTCAAAAAATAAGCAAAATAAAAAACGGAAAAGTGGTGCGTGCATATGTAGTCACCCCTTTTGCTATGAAGCCCCTAAATAAGATCTGGTGCAACCAATTACCTTCAGAAGGCACATTTTTAGTTAAATAAAGTCAACCTGTTTGCAATCTAAGTGTCACATGATCTCATTATATATACACACCTGTTCTGAAAGGTCCCAGAGTCTCCAACACCACTAAGCAAGAGGCACCACCAAGCAAGCGGCACCGTGAAGACCAAGGAGCCCTCCAAACAGGTCAGGGACAAAGTTGTAGAGAAGTACGGATCAGGGTTGGGTTATAAAAGAATATCAGAAACTTTGAACATCCCACGGAGCACCATTAAATCCATTATTAAAAAAATGGAAATAATATGGCACCACAACAAACCTGCCAAGATAGGACCGCCCACCATAACTCCCGGACCAGGCAAGGAGGGCATTAATCAGAGAGGCAAGAAAGAGACCAAAGATAACCCTGAAGGAGCTGCAAAGCTCCACAGCGGAGATTGGAGTAGCTGTCTATAGGACCACTTTAAACCGTACACTCCACAGAGCTGGGCTTTACGGAAGAGTGGCCAGAAAAAAGCCATTGCTTAAAGAAAAATAAGCAAACACGTTTGGTGTTCGCCAAAAGGCATGTGGGAGACTCCCCAAACATATGTAAGAAGGTATGAGACTAAAAGTTAGCTTTTTTAGCCATCAAGGAAAATGCTATGTCTGGCGCAAACCCAACACCTCTCATCACCCCGAGAATACCATCACAGTGAAGCATGGTGGTGGCAGCATCATGCTGTGGGGATGTTTTTCATCGGCAGGGACTGGGAAACAGGTCAGAATTGAAGGAATGATGGATGGCGCTAAATGCAGGGAAATTCTTGACAGAAACCTGTTTCAGTCTTCCAGAGATTTGAGACTGGGACGGAGGTTCACCTTCCAGCAGGACAATGACCCTAAGCATACTGCAAAAGCAACACTCGAGTGGTTTAGGGGGAGGTCTTGCAATGGCCTAGTCAAAGCCCAGACCTCAATCCAATTGAGAATCTGTGGTATGACTTAAAGATTGCTGTACACCAGCGGAACCCATCCAACTTGAAGGAGCTGGAGCAGTTTTGCCTTGAAGAATGGGCAAAAATCCCAGTGGCTAAATGTGCCAAGCTTATAGAGACACACCCGAGATACTTGCAGCTATAATTGCTGCAAAAGGTGGCTCTACATAGTATTGACTTCGGGGGGGTGAATAGTTATGCACGCTCAAGTTTTCTGTTTTATTGTCTTATTTCTTGTTTGTTTTACAATAAAAAATATTTAGCATCTTCAGAGTGGTAGGCATGTTGTGTAAATCAAATGATACAACCCCCCAAAAAAATTGAAAAATGCCAAGGGGGTGAATTCTTTCGCAAGCCACTGCACTTTGAAGATCGGCCAGACCACCCTGTGAACATATTCCACAACCGTGCTGATGTGACTGCAGTCAGAGTCCAGCCGATTCAAAGTTTTTGTAGGCACCCGGGTGGCCGAGATTCAAGAACTTACAGACCTCCGTGCATGGCGCTATGTGGATTTAGCGGGAAATCCCGCAGATGACATCACAAGAGGCAAGACTCTGAAAGACCTTGCGGAGCCCAACAGATGGAGTCAAGGACCACCGATTCTCTTTCAAAGTCCAGACGAGTGGCCAGCTAAGCTAAATGCTCATCCTGATGAGGACACGTCTGAACTCCGAAAGCCCACCTTCTGCAGTGTCTCTACGGGCTGCTGGTCCCCAAAACCCAGATGTGAGCCAGTGTACCACATGGAAAGAGCTTCTGGAAGTCACAATGCAAATGCTACACGGGGTGGCAGATTAGGGTGGTGATCCTACTGCCCAAGACTACCATAAAGCGGAGACCGTCATCTACAAGAGAGCCCAGCGAGAGAGTTTCACAGATGAGCTCTGTCTCCTGAAAGCTGGTAAGCCTGTCCCGTCAAGTAGTCGCCTACTTACTTTGTCACCTGAGCTTGACGAGTCCGGAGAGCTCATCCGAGTTGGTGGTAGACTACATTGTGCCGAAGATCTAGAACATGCTACAGTTCATCCCAACCCTGGTCATCCATCCACTACACTCTTGTTTGCAGATATCCGCCGCACCCTTTGGATCCTCCGTGGGTGGAAAGCCATCCGTTGCCGACCCCTTTCTGATGGCCCTTAGAAGATTCATCGCCCGCCTAGTGACGTCGGCTGAGCTGTTCTCTGACCAGGAACGAACTTCCGGGGAACTTGTCTCCCAACCTGCAAGAGCAGCTTGCAAAACAGAAGATTGCCTTCCGCTTCAACTGCCCTGCTGCACCGCACTTCAGAGGAGTTTGGGGGAGAGAGATTTGCTCTGTTAAGACTGCCCTCTACACTACAGTGGGTGCCCAGTCAGTGACCGAAGAAGTCCTCAGAACTGTCCTCATTGAAGTGGAAGGTATCCTGAATTCGAAGCCCTTGGGCTACGTGTCCTCCAGTATTGCAGACCTGGACCCCGTGACCCCTAACATCCTGTTGAGGGGGGCGGTCAGACGGATCCCTGCCTCAAGTGGTGTACCCGGAGTCTGAGCTCCTCAGCAGACGTCGATGGAGACACTGCGAGATCCTGACGGTTCACTTCTGGTCCAGCTACATCAGGCACTACCTACCCAGCCTGCAAGCCCACCAGAAGTGGCATGCCATCCCTGCAGACCTCAAACGGGTTATTGTGGTTATGTTTGTGGACCCCCAGCTTCTGAGAGCCCTCTGGCCCATCGGACGTGTCATTAAAGTTCACCCAGCACAGAAGGTCATGTGAGGTCTGCCGAGGTCAAGATCAAGGACAGAACATACACACGTCCTGTGGCCCGATTGGTAGTCCTCCTAGCTCTCTCTGACAGAGAAGATGACAACAGTACGCATGCCGCAACCCCTCCTAGAGCCCTTAGCCTTTCTCAGGAGCAAATTGACGTCGCAATTTGGGGGCAGCTGTACGAAAGACTATTGAGAGGAAATATTAGTTCATCATAGGAGATCTGTAGCTCCGCCCACCGGTGATATGGAGCAGAGCATGCTGGGCGATCTCTGAGGAGAAGGAAGTAACTAGAGAAAGTACACAAGCCCTGATAAGTTCCAGCCATCTCCTGTGATTACCTTTAGTTAACATTCTTTGTTTTAGCCAAGGCCAGTGTGCGTCCTTCAGAAATGTGAGTTCATATTTCTTACAACTCATGTGTTGTGGACGCACTTCGTTGTTATGCTAATTAGCGTTTTTTACCATGCGCTAGGAACTGTAAGTCATCTCATTTCAGATATTTAGCATGTCAGTGTCTAGTCTTATATGCCCGGTGGTTATATGGATGTATACTGTACAGATTATGTGGGTATTTTGTTAGCATTGAGACTTGTGGGTGCATTATACATTCAAGTTCATGCAGTTGTGTGAGGATGATGGTGCTGCTCTGTAGTGTTGTGTAGTTGCACTCTTCTGGTCATTTATTAGTGAAGTCACAGCCATGTTGTTAGGTTTTCTTTCCCTGTGCAGCAGATAACCTATTGTATCCATATTATTTATAGCTTATGTAATTTGAGGTTGTATTAAGCCTATACCTGCCATTTACTATTGTATTTAATTTCCCCCTTTTCAGAACCACACACACTCTTGGTTAACACAATTGTCAAGCCATACACTGTGCTGTGCCTTTACTGTTCTATGTGAATCAGCATCATTAAACAACCTCAACTGGAATCCTACCGGTCTGTCATCTGTGCCCTTACAAGCACCTGGGAGGGAACACATAATGCTAAGTAAAACCTAACCCTAAATAATATACAGTCCACCAAGTCCTCAACTACAGTAATATTGGGATGCAAACTCAACATTTTATACATTTCAACTCTTTATATGACATGGTACAGGTGTCATCTTTTTTTTTAGCTTATAACCATGTGATTGAGGTGTATACATTTGTTTCAAAGTAGATTTGTTTAAGACTACCAAGAAACACTCTGTGTGACAATGATTTAGCCTACTGCAGAAAAAGGTTATATTACATATTTTGGAGATTTGACAAGCTGTGGGTTTCAAAGATATTTTAAATATACAAAGTTGATATGCAGATAGTTTTAATCTATTTATCTGGTATAAATGCACATAATAGTTCAAACATCACCTTTTTAAAGCAAGATTGTACTGCCCAGGTGGTCTTGTAGTTATGTAAAAGAGGGAAGCTTGGTTGATAAGACCCAGTGCACCATGCTGGTCTGTTTTTATTTTGGAGATGAAAAATACATGTCCTTTGATATTTCACTCTTTCACAAGTAGCTTTAATGTTATCCTCAAAGAGACATAACATAAGTTATTTATGGTCAACTCTGGTCGCTTTGTAAGATTGATCACTCCAGCATCCAGGGGTATTGAGTTTGCTGTGCTACCTTGAGACACGCAGTATTTCCAGTACTTGGCACCAAATGTTGAGAGTAAGTAGGAGTTTCCGCCTGACTGTCCTGCAGCCAATCCCTGCTCTCCAATCTGCTCTGCTGATTTTGATGTGTTATTTCATACTCCTGCCATGCCAAAACCATTATTTTGAGCAAATACAGAATCCATATACCAAGCATAGAATAGAATGAGGCCAAAGTAGGGTACTTTTTATTCATTTGGACTAAATACAACATGTTGTTGCCAACATACCTTTAAAGCTAATTAGAAAAATGGCAGAAAATGCATAGTAAACACATAATGTACAAATTGCCCCGCCTAATTTACAAATTACCATGCCCTTGTGGGTCATTATGCCTTTAAAAATATTTTCCATCACATTAGTTAGTCCAACATGAGGACTATTTCTCTTTTTCAGCTGAAAACATTTCACAGTGGTATAATATTATGTCCCACTGGGCACACCACTTAATTTTAACGTGGACATTTAGGTAATATCTTGTTGAGACGTTGATCAGTGAGATTTCAACCTTTATTCACCCACAAATAAGGACAGACAGACGTTTGTTGAATTCTCAATGTGTTATCAATATGCTTTCAACCATCTAAAGCAAGCAAAGATCAAATTGGAATGCTATGTCAAATATTTTGTTTATTTATGCAACAGATTAATATGTTATCACTGTGCATCATTTAATAGCACCACCATATTGATATTACATTAAAAGTACATGTGCAATTGATCAATTCTGTTTGAGATTCTGCACAAATTATTATAGCAATTGTGAAGATCTCCACAGATCTGCGACCTGCTATCTTGAACATGCACGCTTTCTATGATTACATATAAAGACATTTATAGTTACAGTAACCTCAATCTGGCCATGGATGTGTTACTCATTTTAAGGTTGAGTAAATACTGTTACAATAGTTTGTAAGATAGCCTTAACGTTAGGCTTTTAACTGTATTACAAAAGTAATATTGAATTATACTTGGTTGACAATGCAACCAAATATCAACATTTTAAAGAAGGCACAGTGCCTTCAGAAAGTATTCATACCTGTGGACCTATTTCACATTTTGTTGTGTTATTCAAAGTTGATTTAAAAAAACATCTCACTCATCAGCATACAGTACCCCCATAATGACAAAGTTAAAACATGTTTTTATAATTATTTTGTACATTTGTTGAAAATGAAATATAGAAATATCTGTATTTGGATGGGTGAGTCAATACTTTGTAGAAGCACCTTTGGCAGCATTTACAGCTGTGAGTCTTTCTGGGTAATAAGTATCTAAGAGCTTTCCACACCTGGATTGCACAACATTTACCCATTATTATTTTCAAAATTCTTCAGGTTCTGTCAAATTGGTTGTTGATCATTGCTAGACAACCATTTTCAGGTTTTGCTGTAGATTTTTAAGTAGATTTAAGTCAAAACTGTAACTCAGCCACCCAGGATCATTCACTGTCTTCTTGGTAAGCAACTCCAGTGTAGAATTCGCCTTGTGTTTTAGGTTATTGTCCTGCCAAAAGGTGAATTCATCTCCGAGTGGAAAGCAAACTGAACCGGGTTTTCCTCTTTGCCTGTTTATTTGTTATCCTGAAAAACTTCTTAGTCCTTAACGATGACAAGCATACCGATAACATGAAGCAGCCACCACTATGCTTGAAAATATGAATAGTGGTACTCAGTAATGTGTTGTATTGGATTTACCCCAAACATGACACTTTGTATTCAGGACAAACAGCTAATTGCTTTCACACATTTTTGTAGTATTACTTTAGGGTATTTTTTTCCAAAAGGATGCATATTTTTAAATATTCCTTATTTTCACTCTGTCAATTAGGTTAGTATTGTGGAGTAACTACAATGTTGTTGATCCATCCTCAGTTTTCTCCTGTCACAGCCATTAAACTTTCCTTCGTCTCTAGCAACTCAGTTATGAGTATGCGCAACGCATCACCGGTGACAAACTACCTTCCCTCCAGGACACCTACAACACCCGATGTCACAGGAAGGCAAAAAGATCATCAAGGACAATAACCACCCGAGCCACTGCCTGTTCACCCCACTTCCATCCAGAATGCGAAGTCAGTACAGGTGCCTCAAAGCTGGGACAGAGAGATTGAAAAACAGCTTCATCTCAAGGCCATCAGATTTTTAAACAGCCACCACTAGCACAGAAAGGCGGCTGCCTACCTACAGACTTACAGACCTACATCATTGGCCACTTTAATATATGGAACACTAGTCACTTTAATAATGGCACTTTGAGAATGTTTACATATCTCGCATTTCTCATCTCATATGTATATAATGTATACTGAATCATTCACTATCTATTCTTTACTATCTATTGCATCTTAGCTGCTATTGCATCTTCACTGCTCATCCAAAATATTTTATACTTATATATTCTTATCCCATTCCTTTACTAGATTGTGTGTATTAGGTTTTGTTGTGGAATTGTTAGATATTACCTGTTAGATACTGCTGCACTGTCAGAAGCACAAGCATTTCGCTACACTTGCAATAACATCTGCTAACCATGTGTATGTGACCAATACAATTTGATTTGATTTGATGAAGGACTGGGTGTATTGATACACCATCCAAAGTGTAATTAATAACTTCACCATGCTCAAACGGATATTCAATGTCTGCTTCTTTTTATTTTTACCCATCTACCAATAGGTGCCCTAATTTGCGAGGCATTGGAAAACCTCCCTGGTCTTTGTGGTTAAATCTGTACTTGAAATTCACTGCTCGACTGAGGTACCTTACAGATAATTGTATGTGTGGGGTACAGAGATAACGTAGTCATTCAAAATCCTGTTAAGCACTATTATTGTCTATTATAGTCCATGCAACTTATTAGGTGATTTGTTAAGCAAAATCTTACACCTGAACTTATTCAGGCTTTCCATAACAAAGGGGTTGAATTTCAGCTTTTAATTTTGTATTAATTAGTAAAACAAATGTAAAACATAATTCCACTTTGACATTATGGGGTATTGTGTATAGGCTAGTGAAGGGGTGTGAATACTTTCTGAAGGCACTGTATCTAATGTTTGGATAGTTTCATCTGAGCCACTAGCTTAATCCTATTCTTTAACTTGTATTTTTGGTTTAATTGGAGACGTGAATACAACATATTATTTGTAAATTGTCGACAAGTTAATAGGCTATTTTTACTGTATTGCAAAAGGGATATTAAATTGTGTTTGCTTGTCAACCCAACCAAATATCAACATTTGAAGGAGATGTACATTTGAAGTCGGAAGGTTACATACACTTAGGTTGGAGTCATTAAAACTTGTTTTTCAACCACTCCACAAATTTCTTGTTAACAAACTATAGTTTTGGCAAGTTGGTTAGGACATCTACTTTGTGCATGACACAAGTAATTTTTCCAACAATTGTTTACAGACAGATATTTCACTTAGAATTCACTGCATCACAATTCCAGTGGGTCAAAAGTTCACATACACTAAGTTGACAGTGCCAATCTTTTGAAAAATTACTCGTGTCATGCACAAAGTGGATGTCCTAACCAACTTGCCAAAACCCTAGTTTGTTAACAAGAAATTTGTGGATAGTACTGAATGTGTGTTTCTATGCAAGTTATCTGTGTAAGTACGATGGTAAAACTACAATCGGCAGACAGAAGGGTCCTTTAGGACCAGCATGGCCCGCTCCTGATGATGCAGTCAGAATAACAGAACATAACATGCCTTGTGTGTAAACGTGTGTATAGGCACTAGACAGGCATTGTCCTGGGCATGCTGGACAGCTGTCACCCCATAGAGTTGTTCCAGACACTCCAGCAGGGAATGGCCTGCACAGTTCCGCTTGGCCCCCGAGTACTCAGACACACAGCAATAACAAACTTCCTGGGCCTCTTAATCATGCGTCACTTATTTTTGCACTCACTTAACGAGGTCCCTCTCCTACACACGCTGGCTGTAGCCATGCATCATAAGAGCTGAGCATCACACTGTAAAATCCCAGAAGTGAGTGCCAGAGTTGTAAAGATTTCAGTAGTAGTGGAAAAAAATTCTGCCCAAGAAGTCAAGACAAACATAAAACTTTTCAACACATAAATTAAACACGCATTAGGCAGTGTGGATTGTCTGCCAAATCAATTCCAGTTCATGAGATCTTCTCTCTGGTCAGCTCATCCACAGTGTTTTTCCATTTGTGATTGTGTGACTAGGCTATGTGTCATAGACACTGGGCGCACTGCAATAGTCCATTAGCTTTGCCGATTACATCACTACGCAGCCATGGAAATATAGATGCCAGTGTAGTCGGCAATAACATGTGTGCACAATTAGCAGCAACAATCCAATCTCCTCTGTCATAGTGAAGGCTTCCTAGTCACTCTCTCTATGCTCTTGCAATACCCAAGAGATCTTGATATAATGATAGTTTGGTAGTGAATTTATGACCCATTGCTTCACATTATTACGTGTCTCAGACATGAGCGTGAACACAAAGTCTGCCTCCGTCCCTTATCCCAGAATCAGGTCACCATGGTGAGGAAGGGTGGTGGAGGGCCACGCAGACAGACTCAGATCCCTATCGTCTGCTGGAAGGTATTAGAGGCAGCAGATGTGTCAAATGGATTTTGTCAAGGCTGGGTAGTCAGTACATACTGAACTTCCTCAAAATAGTCCGAATTGATCTAAGATAACTCAAGAAATCTGTCTTTAATTTTGACGTTTTTGCAGAGGAGAAAACAAGCAACAACAATATAGATAGAGAGTGGGGCCAGTGTGTCAGACTGTTGTTGTCGATACGCCCCTGCGCTGAGCAGGGGAAGATGATATCAGGGCAGAGGCAGGCAGGCAGTCCTCCAGTCCAGAACTCCCTCACCATAAGTCTGTTGCTGAGATGTGTGTAATTTTTCTTATTTTATTTTATTTCACCTATATTTAACCAGGTAAGCCAGTTGAGAACAAGTTCTCATTTACAACTGTGACCTGGCCAAGATAAAGCAAAGCAAAGCAGTGCAACAAAAACAACAACACAGAGTTACACAGAAACAAACGTCCAGTCAATAACACAATAGAAAAATATATGTACAGTGTGTGCAAATGTAGAAGAGTAGGGAGGTAGGCAATAAATAGGCCATAGAGGCAAAATAATTACAATTTAGCTTTAACACTGGAATGATAAATGTGCAGATGATGATGTGCAAGTAGAGATACTGGGGTGCAAAAGAGCAAGAGGATAAGTAACAATATGGGGATGAGGTAGTTGGGTGTGCTATTTACAGATTGGCTGTGTACAGTTACAGTGATCGGTAAGCTGTTCTGACAGCTGATGCTTAAAATTAGTGAGGGAGATATAAGACTCCAGCTTCAGTGATTTTTGCAATTCGTTCCAGTCATTGGCAGCAGAGAACTGGAAGGAAAAGCGGCCAAAGGAAGTGTTGGCTTTTGGGGATGATCAGTGAAATATACCTGCTGGAGTGCGTGCTACGGGTGGGTGTTGCTATGGTGACCAGTGAGCTGAGATAAGTCGAGGCTTTACCTAGCATAGACTTATAGATGACCTGGAGCCAGTGGGTTTGGCGACGAATATGTAGTAAGGGCCATCCAACGAGAGCATATAGGTCGCAATGGTGGGTAGTATATGGGGCTTTGGTTACAAAACGGATGGCACTGTGATAGACTGCATCCAGTTTGCTGAGTAGAGTGTTGGAGGCTATTTTGTAAATGTCATTGCCGAAGTCAAGGATCGGTAGGATAGTCCGTTTTACGAGGGTATGTTTGGCAGCATGAGTGAAGGATGCTTTGTTGCGAAATAGGAAGCCGATTCGAGATTTCATTTTTGATTGGAGATGCTTAATGTGAGTCTGGAAGGAGATCATCATTGATATATACAGATAAAGAGTCGGCCCGAGAATTGAACCCTGTGGCACCCCCATAGAGACTGCCAGAGGTCCGGACAACAGGCCCTCCGATTTGACACACTGAACTCTATCTGAGAAGTAGTTGGTGAACCAGGCGAGGCAGTCATTTGAGAAGCCAAGGCTATTGAGTCTGCCGATAAGAATGCAGTGATTGACAGAGTCGAATGCCTTGGCCAGGTCGATGAAGATGACTGCATAGTATTGTCTTTTATCAATGGCGGTTATGATATCGTTTAGGACCTTGAGCGTGGCTGAGGTGCACCCATGACCAGCTCGGAAATCAGATTGCATAGTGGAGAAGGTACGGTGGGATTCGAAATGGACGGTGATCTGTTTGTTAACTTGGCTTTCGAAGATTTTAGAAAGGCACGGCTGGATGGATATAGGTCTATATCAGTTTGGGTATAGAGTGTCTCCCCCTTTGAAGAGGGGGATGACCGTGGCAGCTTTCCAATCTTTGGGGATCTCAGACGATTCGAAAGAGAGATTGAATAGGCTAGTAATAGGGTTTTGCAACAATTTTGGTGGATAAAGTTAGAAAGAGAGGGTCCAGATTGTCTAGCCCAGCTGATTTGTAGGGGTCCAGATTTTGCAGCTCTTTCAGAACATCAGCTGTCTGGATTTGGGTGAAGGAGAAGCGGGGGTGGCTTGGGCAAGTTTCTGCAGGGGGTGCTGAGATGTTGGCCGGGGTAGGGGTAGCCAGGTGGAAAGCATGAACAGCCGTAGAAAAATGCTTATTGAAATCATTGATTATCGTAGATTTATCAGTGGTGACAGTGTTTCCTATCCTCACTGCAGTGGGCAGCTGGGAGGAGGTGCTCTTATTCTCTATGGACTTTACAGTGTCCCAAAACCTTTTGGAATTAGTGCTGCAGGATGCAAATTTCTGTTTGAAAAAGCTAGCCTTAGCTTTCCTAACTGACTGAGTATATTGGTTCCTACTTCCCTGAAACGTTGCATATTGCGGGGGCTATTTGATGCTAATGCAGAGTGCCACGGGATGTTTTGTGCTGGTCAAGGGCAGTCAAGTCTGGGGTGAACCAAGGGCTATATTTTTTCTTACTTCAATTTTTTTTGAATGGGGCATGCTTATTTAAGATGGTGTGGAAAGCACTTTTAAGGAGCAACCAGGCATCCTCTACTGACGGGATGAGGTCAATATCCTTCCAGGATACCCTGGCCAGGTTGATTAGAAAGGCCTGCTCACTGAAGTGTTTTAGGGAGCGCTTGACAGTGATGAGGGGTGGTCGTTTGAACGCGGACCCATTACGCACCAGGCAATGAGGCAGTGATCGCTGAGATCCTGGTTGAAGACAGCAGAGGTGTATTTGGAGGGCAAGTTGGTCAGGATGATATCTATGAGGGTGCCATGGTTACAGATTTAGGGTTGTACCTGGTAGGTTCCTTGATCATTTGTGTGAGATTGAGGGCATCTATCTTAAATTGTAGGACAGCCGGGGTGTTAAGCATGTCCCAATTTAGGTCACCTAACAGTACGAACTCCGAAGAGAGATGAAGGGCAATCAAATCACTCTACAGTGAAATAAGACAGTAATCACTAACCAAAACAGCAATAGACAAGGCATATTGACATTAGGGAGAGGCATGTGTAGCCGAGTGATCATAAGGTCCAGTGAGTAGCTAGGCAACCTGGAGACACGGCGATTCAGACAGCTAGTGGGCCGGGGCTAGCAGGCTAGCAGATGGGCCTTTGGGGGACGTCTCAACGAAAGAGCCTGTTGAAACCCCCTCGGGCGATTTTATTTGCAGACCAGTCGTGATGGATCGGCGGGGTCCGTGTCAGCAGTAAAAGGTTCCAGGCCAATTGGCAAAATATGTATTGTAGCCCAAGAATTGGCTGAAAGACCTCTTCGGCTAGCCGGGGGATGGGCCTAGCTCGAGGCTAGCTCAAGGCTAACTGGTGCTTGCTTCGGGACAGAGAGGTTAGCCAGGAGTAGCCACTCGGACGGCAGCTAGCTAGCTGCGATGATCCGGTGTAAAGGTTCAGAGCTTGCAGTAGGAATCCGGAGATGTGGTAGAGAAAAAGCTGTCCGATATGCTCTGGGTTGATATCGCGCTGTGCAGACTGGCAGGAATTGAACGGGCTGAGCCTGGCTGATGTCCGAGTTAAGGGTGATGACCGCTAGCAATGGCTAACTGACTACTAGCTAGTAGCTAGTTAGCTGGCTAGCTTCTGATGGGGGTTCCGGTTCTAAAGTGTAAAAAAATTGCAGATCCGTACCACATTGGTTGAGGCGGGTTGCAGGAGAGTATGTTCAGTCCGTAGATGGAAATTGAGATAAAAAATATATACGAAATATATACGAAGAAAACGATATATACATGGGACGGGACAAGACAAAACAGACATCCAACTGCTACGTCATCTTGGATTTTTGAGTAGTCAGAGGAAATAGATCCCATATGGCTCCAGGAGTTCACTGGGGGTATGTTGTTCCTTTGTGATGAGAAGGGAATTCTCTGCAGTTGCTTTTGCTGTCAGTGTTCTTATTGTTAAGCTATCAAGTTGTTATAAATTGGCACCTTTTACTTGCATCTTCTAAATGTTGATTTGTGATGCTCACTTGTCAAAAGGCTATGCAAAAAATACAACCAACTTCGGGTGATAAATAGGAAGGCATTTTGGCCATTTCTTGCTTATAAAATAGTTACTGCATGTGTCTTAGATAGCCCACCTGAAAGTAGGGCAGTGATGTTGCTGATGGTGTGAGCAACAACCTTGCCAGGTATGTACAGATCTACTCAGTTACTTAAGACTGGGAACATTCAGTTAACATACTGTACTTCCCTCAATGACACATTCAACCTGTGCCCACACCTGGGTTCAATCAGTGACCTTGTCATCTCAGGGTGCAGAGGTCAACAGTAATCCTATGCCCTTCCTAAACCAAACAATGAAATGGTTTTCTGTCGCAGATAAGAAACTAAGAAGAAACTGTGTGGACATTATATTACACTCCAGCTACCGTCTTCACTGACTCCATCAAGCCACACACAGACACAGCCAGGGGTCAGGCTGTCCCAGTAGACACATCCAGGAAAAAACAAGTTGCATAATTGGGGACAATTTTATTTTGCGCAACTTCCTAAATATTTAGCTCTCTTGTCTTGATGATCTGATTTTCCCCTCTAAATCAAAAGCATGGCCCTCAATTGCTAACATGTTATTTTTTGTCACTGTGGATGACAAGTTTATGTTGACCACCTATTGACGGATCTCAAGGCCCAGTTATCTATATATTGTTGATGGAATCAAAGGGATACATCCCTTTCTGTACTTGAAGTAAATTACAAACAGACTCAAAGATAGGTGCATACTCCTCATTATATAAAAGAGCAATCTGCTATGCTACTAATGCAAAAAGGTAATATTCTAAATGTATTGGGCCACATAAATTATTTTGGATCCATAAATTGTTTTTTTCGAAGGAGATTTTTGCATATGATATCTATAGACTTTGGAGACCTATATGGAAAGGAAATAAATGGGAAGGAAGTCACATTGATCAGTTTCAGATGTGGGGTTGGGACTGTTTAAATCAAGGCGTAATGTGGAGAGTGGGTGGTGTCTGGGAGCACCCCAGCATGTTGTCGTCAGGACGTCTACGCCGATCAAACTGTTGGGCATAATTTACTGGAAGTTGTCAGTCAACTGCAGCACCAGGACGACAAGAAATGGACAAAAAGAGGCATGGAGAGTGAGCAATGAGGACTTTTTCTGATCAAAATAGATGGACCCAACAGCTCTCAAACTTGAGTTTGTACGCTCAGCTGCTATAAGTGTTTGTTTGAAAGTCTAAACATCTTACTTGGAGCTCATGAGTCATGACAGAGAGGTTTGTGCATCTGTTGGATTCAGAGCAACAAATCAGTGTGTTCTGGTAAAACCCACGGCTGTGCATGACACAATCTACAGCGGGATTACAGATTCCATTCAGGAAGTGAGGGGAACACTTAATGGCCTTCAGAACTGCCCCCTTACGTGTAGAAAACAGATGACACTGTGGACCTTCTGATCATGGTGCGCTACGAATCTCAGAGGTCTCACGCTAAACCTAATTACAATTGCATTGAAATGCATATGGTCTGGGCACCCTGAAGTTATACCTCCACTTTGGGATTGGGGGACATCATTTCCGTTGTGACTCAGAAGACATTAGCTGTAATAATACACTGTGTTGGGGATTAGGTTGTTCTTCCTGAATGTATATTACAAAATAGGGGTGGCTGTTATGGTGGCCCACAATGGTTTATGAAGACTTACACATGTAACAGATAAAGGGCTTCATTGCCAAAATCTCAAACTATCCCTTTAAAGTTGTTACTGGGGGACCGGGGATGGCAGTAGACTTGAGGTTAGAGAGGCGGACCATGGTTCAAGCCCCGGGCCGGGCAACACAAAAATGGGAATGGACATGAACTGGCATTTGAAAGTTGCTGGTCTCTGATCCCATGTAACATTTCCTGCCTTTGTGACCTTGAGCAAGGCACTCAACCCCCCACAATTGCTCTCCATCCAGGGGGTGCTGTACTGCTGCTGACCCTGTGCCTCTCAATGTGTGTGTGTGTGTGTGTGTGTGTGTTTGTTTGTTTGTATCTATGGGTGTTGGGAAAGGCAGAATAAACATTTCAGTTCTAACCAATTGACAATAAAGTTTCTGTTCTATACTACTGTTGGTTCACAGATATTCCTTTGGGTCACAGTTTAGCCTAGAATGGTTAAACATTGGTTTTGTTTATTGGGTGGGTCACAAGACAATTGAAAAGGCTTTACATGGCTTTCTCATATCCCCAAAATGGTCTGGGAACCATTCCTTAAACATTTAATTTTCCCGTGCATTCTCCATAATTAAACTTTAATTGAAATCCTTACATTTTAGGGAGGCTCTTTCATATATTGTACTTTTATATGCCGATTATCACTATATGAAAAACTGAGCTGGCATGAGAGCTCCTTCTTCCTAAGAATTGGAGCATTTAGATAAAAAAAGAGTAGTGCATGCTATTGGACCACATTGAGGTCAGGTCTGACGAGATGATCAGACCATTACAGTTTGTACCAGAACTCTATAAACTAGGGAATGGGTGGGATCCCTCTATGCCATCTGATAATGTAGCATTTAATTACAAAACAGAAAACAAAAGAACAGCATTTACAATAGAGAAATGGTAGAATAAGAAAGCAGAAATAAGATGCATGCATATCAGAAAGACAACCACTTTTCGATAGCATTGTTATTGCCTGTTCGAGCAAACCTTTAATTCCATTCCCAATGTATTAAAAGGGTGCTTGGATCACAATATAAACATATCCAAAAGTTAAACCAGGTGCTGGCCCAGTCAGTCTAGGAGTGGTTCTCAGTCAGAGCAGGGAAAACAAGGACAATATTTCATATAGGAAAGTGAGTCAGTCAGTGGCCCTCTGTCGCTTACCTCACCCACCTCCTCTCCTCCAGAGGGGGTTCCTCGGGGACAGGAGATGGGGTGCCTGTGCCCCTGCTTTAATGCTCCACCACCCCTCTTCACTGGTCTCCTCTCTCCTCCTCTGAGGCTTGTCAGTGGGATGTCAGTCGCCAGGGCCATTGCACGCACAGAGGTTGCAGCATAGTAAAAGCCGTCCATCACTCTAGCCCACCTGCTGCTCCTCTATGTGGGAAGTTAAGGTAGACGGTTCACTAAGGTTCATAACCATGGCCATGATCTTCTTTAGGCAGTAAGGGAAAGACGATGTGCATATAAGCTTTTCACGATTACTGTGCATGCAGTATGTTTGTACTGTAAGGGATATTTTGTATGATAGAGAATTAATAACAGAGGGTAGGACAAAGCTTATCTGGAATTATGCACTAGACTAGAGAGACTATTCTGACTAGTATAGCATGAATTTAATAACCGCTGAAATGGCACCAGAAATGAAAGAGGCATCATGACAAATAATATAGTTTATGTTGAGATAAAATGGCAGTACAAAAATACAAAAATAAGTAGATACATTTGTCATTCAAATTTCACAGTAGGAACACAGGTACATGAAATTGAGTTCTATTTACAAGAAACTAGTGTAAATTGTTCAAAAACAGTATTTGTTTTAATTAAAAATCTATTAAATCATCTAGAATAAATGGCGTGCAGCACTATTCATTCACATCACAATAACCAATAGCTATTTGCAAATAGCTATCTGCCCATTTGGTTAAAATGGCCACTAGTACTTAAACGTTGAACAGATACATTCGGCTGCATAGTCTGGGGAGTAAATTAATGTCATTTGGCATTATCATGTTTTTAATTTGATAATGCTAACAACATTTGTCAGATTTTCCAGTTACACTATATTACGGTGTGTTCAACAACCCGAATGGCATTATATTGGACTCATATTACCCACAAACATACAAAATAAACAAAGCCAAGACTTCAACAGTGGAGGTATTGTAAAGGCTTGGAGTTGAACCAACAGTCTAATAAAATTGCTGCACACTGAACTAAACTGTTAATTTGAGTGATCAGTGGGAGGCTTATAAATTTGATTGGGCTCCAGCGTAAACAGTTTCGTACTTTGTGCAAGCAGAGTGAGAGGAGACATACTGTGCACTTTTGTTTTGGCTAAGTCTCTCATCACCTCCAAACAAACACTGAAATACAGACAGCAGTTACCCTGTTTTGCTTAGAGCGAATTGAAACCATATTGCCATCCTCTAAATGTGGTATCCAGTATCCAAACAAATTGAGTTTTTTTGTCATGCTGCTTTTAAGGGGCCAAAGCACTTTATTTAGGGATATGAAAAAAACACAAAAATAAAAACAACTCGCCAAAATAAAAGAATGCCAGTGGCCATTCAAATACCTTAAAACCAAATACATGTACCTTAAAACAAAATACAATAAATACAGCTGACCTATTGATATATGGATTTGTATACAGGGTCAAAACATAAATAGAACAGATTTGATACCTTCTTCAATAAATAGTAGTGGTATTTATTTACAATATACACATATTTTCCTATACTTAAAGCCCACTACATATTTCTCCACAATTTCATGAGCAAATCATCCTATTTAACATACATTGCATGCATCAACAAATACAGTATTGGTTTCCTTTTGGAAGAACAAACTGCTACTTCCAACGGGCTCCCCCACATCAAATGTATCGTTGTTCTATGTACATGGGGTAGGGATGGAGGGGATAAGTAATTGTAAAAAAAGTAGTCAACATAAATCAGAACTTGGTGAGTGAACATCGGGACAATGTTGGTTCACGTATCAAAGGTGATCTCTTGGAAATCTTCATACCGGGTGGACTAAGCTAAGTCTAGAGCCAGGTGGACTGAAGTACCAGTTGGACCACACAAGAACTGTCCCTTTAGAGTGAATTCTCCTCACTGCCCTCCAAAGCCAGAGTGTTTCTTGGAACACCTGAGAGAGAGGACACAAGACAAAACACATCCAACACATGCCAAAATATCTAAAATTAGAAAATCCATTCAATTTAGGATGTTTATTAATTTATTGATTATACTTAGGCTATGTGTTGACAGATCAGGAATGGTGAATGGGATTTACTAGAGCAGTTGCCATAGTGACGCACTCCTATGGAGCGCCCCAGGAAGCAGGTGGCTCTGCGGAGGTGGCAGGCGCTGGGGTAGGTGATGTTGTCGTTGCCACAGATAGCCACCTCGGACTTCAGCGGTATTGGGCAGGGGGTCGTGCGGCACATGACACAGTGGGCACTGTTAGTCTGATCTGTCACACAGGTGTGGGTATCTGGGCACACCACGTTGGAGCAAGACTCTGGACAGAACATGAACATAGAGCATTAGTAATACAGTATCGCTACAAAGGAATACTGATTTGAATCCAAGAATGTGTGTAATATTGCTGCAGTAGCACAATTAGTATTTGAAATAACCAAACTGCTGACATGCAAGATAACTCTTGAAGTACAGGCGTGTCCTCACTTTTGCATTCTCCCTGGTACATGACCTCCAGATCAGGGTGTCCCTTACAGCGGGCCATCATGAGGGCACACTCGTCACGATAGGAGTTCCCATCGCTGCCACACACAGCATGCTTTATGGAGATGTTAGTGCAGTCAGGAGAACACGCACACTGAGGACGTCCAGCCTTCAACGTACACACCTTCCCTGGGCCACAGTTCACACCATCACAGGTCTCTGCAAAACATAGAGTAGAAAGTCAGTATTACTGTCGAAGCATTTACTCATCTTAAATGGTCTGTCATTAAGTGATCCATATCCACTGCTGCTTAAGATTCATTCTCAACAGAACAGAACAAATTGCTGAAAACTGTTGTCTTTAACCGGAGCATGATTTATCCAGCAAAACATTTACAATAAACGCATATTTTGTTTATGGTCATACACAAGGATGCCTAGTCTGTAAGAATGTGTTGTGCCTGTTTCCATGACTGTATGATCGCTGTAATGATGAAAGCCGAGCTAAGTCTTAGATGGATGGAAGGGTGTTTGAGCAGACCAACCAGTTCAAAGGCCTGTCACTGGGTTTTACAGGCTGAGAGATGTGGCAGGAGGAAACGCAGGCTCAACTGACTTTAGTTGACTCTCCAAGGCCCAGCCAGGTCAATAAGAAGTCACCCAGTACTGTAACCCTAAAACAACACAGATATAATGTACCATCGCCACCTTTCAACAGGCTTCTCAGGACCCGCTTGATCCTAATAGTGAGCGCTTGCTTTAATATCCTGTTATTCTCCATCTCCAAAGAGGCCAACTCTGATACCTCTGTATTTCTCACACAAGTATCAGATTCGTCCCCATTCCTCCCAGGGAAATCCAAGAAAATCCCTTTTTCTGTTATGTTTTGCTCAGGTTCACTGGCAGCTTGTTGCAATTCATATACGTTTTCACAAATCAATGCAGATTTAAATATAGGTCAGACATGGAGCACTAGTCAACACCCAGGAATGCTTTGAAGCACTGGAAATCAGTAGCCCCAATGGGGAGGATCAACTGTTGGGCCCAGTCTGACTCTGACAGGGGGTACTATGATAATAGACCAGCACTTCCCCACAGAATCACATCACATCATTTTGTTCTTTCAGTCTGCTTAATGATCCAGATAGTGCTCCACATTATGAGAAACAGACGTCTGAGCATGTGGCAAACATTTCTCCTGTGGTAAACAGGAATTCATTTTTTTATTCTCCGAGGGGAGGCAGCCAGGCCTGTGCCTCAGCCAGCATTGGGAAATAATTCATGCAGAGTGAATTAGAAGAGGGAAGAGGAGAAAGAGGAGGGTTATTGTTAATTTAATTATTTTTATTTCGATTTTATTCAATTGCACTGCAACTTGCAGGGATATATTGGGGACCAGTTCCAAGGTGGGATGGATACACCTCTCGATATGGATATACAGTGCCTTCGGAATGTATTCATACCCCTTGACATTTTCCACATTTTGTTACTTTACAGCCTTATTCTAAAATTGATTAAATTGTTTTTTCCCCCTCATCAATCTACATACAAAACCCCATAATGACAAAGCAAAAACAGTGTTCTAGGAATTTTTGCTAATTTATTACAAATAAAAAAACTGAAATATCACATTTACATAAGTATTCAGACCCTTTACTCAGTACTTTATTGAAGCACCTTTGGCAGCGATTACAGCATTGAGTCTTCTTGGGTATGACGCTACAAGCTTGGCACATCTGTATTTGGGGAGTTTTTCCTATTCTTCTCTGCAGATCCTCTCAAGCTCTGTCAGGTTGGATGGGGAGCGTTGATGCACAGCTATTTTCAGGTCTCTCCAGAGATTGGGTTTAAGTCCAGACTCTGGCTGGGTGAATCAAGGACAATCAGAGACTTGTCCCTAAGCCACTCCAGCATTGTCTTGGCTGTGTGCTTAGGGTCGTTGTCCTGTTGGAAGGTGATCTCTCTGTACTTTGCTCCGTTCATCTTTCTTTCAATCCTGACTAGTCTCCCAGTCTCTGCCGCTGAAATACATCCCCACAGCATGATGCTGCCACCACCATGCTTCACCGTAGGGATGGTGCTAGGTTTCCTGCAGATGTGATGCTCGGCATTTAGGCCAAAGAGTTCAATCTTGGTTTCATCAGACCAGAGAATCTTGTTTTCCATGGTCGTTAGGTGCCTTTTGTGCCTTTTACTGAGGAGTGGCTTCAGTCTGGTCACTCTACCATAAAGGCCTGATTGGTGGTGCTGCAGAGATGGTTGTCCTTCTGGAAGGTTCTCCCATCTCCACAGAGGAACTCTAGAGCTCTGTCAGAGTGACCATCGGGTTCTTGGTCACCTCCCCGACCAAGGCCCTTCTCCCCCGATTACTCAATTTGGCCAGGCGGCCAGCTCTAGGAAGAGTCTTGGTGGTTCCAAACTTCTTCCATTTAAGAATGATGGAGGCCACTGTGTTCTTGGGGACCTTAAATGCTGCAGACATTTTTTGGTACCATTCCCCATATCTGTGCCTCGACACAATCCTGTCTCGGAGCTCTACGGACAATTCCTACGACCTCATGGCTTGGTTTTGCTCTGACATGCACTGTCAACTGTGGGACCTTATATAGACAGGTGTGTGCCTTTCCAAATCATGTCCAATCAATTGAATTTACCACAGGTGGACTCCAATCAAATTATAGAAACATCTCAAGGATGATCAATGGAAACAGGATGCACAAGTCTCATAGCAAACGTTCTGAATACTTATGTAAATAAGATATTTCTGTTTTTTTTTTTTTTTTATACATTTGCTAAAATTTCTACAAACCTGTTCTCGCTTTGTCATTATGGGGTATTGTGTGTAGATTGCTGAGACGTTTATTTATTTAGTCCATTTTAGAATAAGGCTGTAACGTAACAAAAAGTGGAACAACTCAAGGGGTCTAAATACTTTCCGAAGGCACTGTACAACTGTAACTAAATTATTGAAGTTTATAGCTTGTCTTTTACAACTTGTCTTGTTACTTTTGTCATTCTAGATCACTTGAGGTTATCCACTTATCATTGAAGCACATCATTTATGAGAACATTTCATTTTTTACTTTTGCTGCCATCATATAATTCTGTTGGTTTATACCTTTTTGTAATCAACAGCATGCTGGAATAGCCTTTATATCCCTTAAAATAAGACTGCTCCATAGCGGTGAAAACATGATCGATCTTACAGTAGTTAGCAGGAATGCTACTACATTTTGAAACTAGGATTATATAGCTATTTGGTACATGCTGGCTTCAGCCTTGCTGACACTAATCATCCTCACATGGCTTAAAATAATCCACTACCCTGGCAAGAGATCACATGGACTTGTTAAAGTGCCACCGCAACCTTAGTTTATAAAAACAGGAATATATCCTTGAGTGAACCTGAATACCCATGGTGAAGGCTTCCAATAGTGTAAGCCACTCAAAACAGCTGGACAGAGTTAGATGGAATGACTGGCCGAGATCCACATTTCACAAAACTTAGAAACCTCTGGAAATTAACTTTACTTGGAAATTCCATATGGATCAAAGTTATCCCAAGAAGAAGACAGGTGGTCTAGTTATAGCCAAATGAGCTGCCATTTGGAACTACGATCAAAATGTGACCCCTTAACGTCTTTGCTTCATTCATTGCCAGTTATGAGGGGATCATATGGAGAACCTAAAACCATCTAACTTGTCTGAGGCACCTTTGGTACACTACCAGCAATGGTGGTTTGCCATAGAAAGAGTCAATAAATCATCATCTACTTCTGTTAGTCAAATGGTAGCAGAAATAGCAAAACACCCTTATTAATGATAGGGATATGATACTGTAATTTTGTTAGTTGGTTCACAGCAGGTCATTCTGCAAGTTCTATTGCGTTGTTACCTTTGCAGGGTTTGCAGGACACGATTCCCAGGAAGCCCAGCAGGCTGACCTCATTGATAGGCAGACTAGTGTTGGACCAGGCCGTGTCCAGACGGCCCCCGGAGCAGCATTCCTCCCTGCTGACCCCACGCATCAGCACCATGTCACAGTGCTGCTCTTGGCTCTGCTGCAGCCAGCACATCCCCGCTGAACACACCACAACAAACACAACAAAGCATCTAGTTTGAGTTTTTCTACATAATTGATATACATGATTGACATATTTAAAGTAGATATACTTTGATGTATACAATGGCCTACTGGAAATACAAATAGCCCACTCCAGAGCCATAATATAGATTTATGGCTCTGGCCCACTTGTACAATAGCCAGGACTCTGTTTACTTTACATCAAACTGGGCTGAATGGGCCAAACCAGTCAGTAGCCAGACCTGGCTGACCTCTCAGTCCACACGCAATACACTTCAGCAACATCGAATCCACCAATTTCATACAGGAGAATAGAGACCTTTGAACAATCGTGGAGTTTTGTTTAAAGGTTTTAGGACTCATCACTGACACAACCCATAAACTCTCACATATTACTTTGTAATATATAAGGTATTCTAACGTCCCTAAATGAGAGAATAAAGTTACTTTGGAATAAGCATGCAGTTCTGTGATTAAGTAACTGTTTGCACGTAATACATATAATGTTATTACGCCGTAGTAGCACAATGCGCACTTGCACTCTCTAATTCTCAGTATAAAGCAAGCAAAACTATAGTATAACTTGGTTAATGGTCAATATTCACAAATCCTGTCAATCAAGTACTTTCAAATGTTTTAAGCGTTTTAAATTAAGATATCAAAACTAGACTTCTTACAGCAAAACTTGGTTTCATAATTATTTCATAATTAGTGTACATATCAAACGTAATTTTTGATAAATAGAATAATACTTTACTCACCATTTACAGTATACCTTCCAAACATTTGACACAAAGCAACTGTTACACCGAAAAGAGCAATCAAAAATCCCATGGTGATTAAAAAAAAAAAGTTGTAAAATAAAACTTTGGGCAAAACTTTTAAAATGTCTATTTGTTCTTTTCCAAATGTTTTCAAATAATGTTAACTTGGCAATGGAGGAGTTCGCAAGTTCTCTCTCTTACATGAATGAATGTGTTGTAAATGAAGGTCGTTCCCCTCTATATATATAAATATTTAGCCCAGACGAAATTATGCTGCTGGGATGGGCGATGCTCTCAGCCAGTTATAATACTGGAACAGGGCTGGAACAGACAGTGTTCTACGTGTTCTACGTTCTGACTCAATTTCCAGACAAGAGACGTCCCCTCACCAGAGTGCAACAGACGCAACTGAACCATGCGTCTTCTGATCACGGTGGTATTGTGAATGTTGAGTAGGTCTAGCATATTTCGAATTGATTTTACATAATTTAAAAGTATTATATGCGAATAGATAATAACAATGTTTTCATTCAAATATTACAAATATTGTAGAACCACTTCAGAACTTTTAAGTCCACATCATATAGCTTTCAATTATATTACAAGGAAATAATTATCTCTGTAGACAATGTTGGCTATAATAAATAACAACAATATCACAATTCCGTTTTTTTATTATTTTTTACTGATAACAGGTTATATCACTTGCAGCTTTGATTATAGCCTAGATGGTTTTAAGTCTGTAGTGACCACTGTGACTTATGAACTTGTCTGGCTCTGTTGTCTAGGTGCTGTCTGGTTTAGGTTGCATGTCCTCTCCTAATTGAAATCCAGAGTGTGAGATGTGATTATGGGAGACTGTTGCTGTATAAGTACATTGTGCTTTGTGGATGTGTGTTAGACTTTTCTTATGGATTAATTAACAAAAAAATAAAGAACAGTTCAAGAATTCAAAACATCAATCATTCTTAATTTCCCTCAGTGCAGACATGCCTAATTTCCTCAACTATACACACTATTATTGCAATGTAGATGAGCCTTAACAATATGCAAAGTAAATCCATATCATTAACTAAGCTATGAATAAGATACATCCTGCCTATAGACAGTCTCAATACCACTAAGCTAGATGTGGTTATATAAATACCAACATGTTAGAGATGGGGTATAAGCCTTTAGGCGAGCCAGGGGGATAGGCTTTTCAATTTTTATGAGAGAGGACACATTAAAGCTAATAAGTGATAAAATACATTTGTGGCCCCTAGTCAATCTTCAACAGCAGCAGGGCCACCAACACAGAGAAGGAGAAGCAGATGCAAAGCATCAGCGAGAGTGATGGCAGGTGATTGTGATGGTTAGGAGGCACTCATTTCACTGATAGAACCCTTACGTGAGAATGGCAGTGGGCCTGAGTGTCATTTCATCCACTCCATCTATCTTCCATCCCCTTTCTTTCTCGTGTCCCCTATCACCGCCTCTCTTCTGTGGCGTATGATATTGCTTGGGAGCCAAAATTGTGACACTCTTCCCATCTGTCTGCCCCCGGTTGTAGTCCCTTTGGTGGTGGAAAAAAATGAAAGTAGCATATGCCGTTTCTGTAAGTCATGGTGAATGATGTTGCCTTCTGGTGCTGTACAGAGATCCCCAGGGCACAGCTGGAATGCTGACCCTGCAGAGTGGTGCAGTGGGTGGGCTGGAGAACTGGGTCACTGCAGCAGCTCACATGGTTTGGATCATTGGGCCACACAGATGAATAGGCTACGGTTTGGCAACCCAGACTAACCACTTCTTATCTCTATTATTGATGTATCTATGGCAATGCAATACTGGTGTGACCTTTCAAGTTGGAGAAATGTTGTAAAACGGCATGACTATGAAGCATGTGTAAAATCTAGGGGTTTCTCAAAGTTATATGACTATAGTTTAAGGACATAATCTATCAATCATAATTCTGTTTGTCTTTGTCTGTCTTTCTCTGTTTAACGTGCCACTGTATCCTTGCTGCGACTATGCATTTGGTCCAGAAAAATATAATTTACCAGTGCCGCCATCAACTGGTGAGTGTTAACATCACATCCACATAAGCAATAATGCATTCACGCAGCCTCAGAAACAATAATCACCTGTGATAGTGACATGACAGGGCCAATTACATGGCAGTGCCCATCTCCCCCTAACAAACAACGTTTGAAATATCTTCTACCCTTTTGTGGCTTTGAGACACTGATTTTAACCACAGAGTGAAATTTTTACCTCAATGGTCCTGTGGTCATAGACAGAAGTTTGCATTGAGGTCAACTCACTGAAACCGTCCTGTTTCTACAAGAAACTACACATTTTGTAAAAATACAGTTTTTAAATAAAAAAATGTTGGTACCATAACCAACCTTAGTAGCAGGCAGCCTGCATCGTATGACTTTTATATCGAAAATTGTAACCCCTCGGAGGATCGCACCATGTATTCCTATACCACAATTCTTAGAGTTTCTATGGTTTGGAGCATGGCTAATGTAAACAAGATGGAGGAGTTTCTGACAGCCAACTCTTCTTCATAGGCAAGTCGATGCCACCGGTGGAGGAGCATACAGGGTACAGCTGACAGCCAACTCTTCTTCATAGGCAAGTCGATGCCACCGGTGGAGGAGCATACAGGGTACAGCTGACAGCCAACTCTTCTTCATAGGCAAGTCGATGCTACCGGTGGAGGAACATACAGGGTACAGCTGACAGCCAACTCTTCTTCATAGGCAAGTCGATGCCACCGGTGGAGGAGCATACAGGGTACAGCTGACAGCCAACTCTTCTTCATAGGCAAGTCGATGCCACCGGTGGAGGAGCATACAGGGTACAGCTGACAGCCAACTCTTCTTCATAGGCAAGTCGATGACACCAGGGGAGGACATACAGGGTACAGCTGACAGCCAACTCTTCTTCATAGGCAAGTCGATGACACCAGGGGAGGACATACAGGGTACAGCTGACAGCCAACTCTTCTTCATAGGCAAGTCGATGCCACCGGTGGAGGAGCATACAGGGTACAGCTGACAGCCAACTCTTCTTCATAGGCAAGTCGATGACACCGGTGGAGGAGCATACAGGGTACAGCTGACAGCCAACTCTTCTTCATAGGCAAGTCGATGACACCAGGGGAGGACATACAGGGTACAGCTGACAGCCAACTCTTCTTCATAGGCAAGTCGATGACACCAGGAGGACATACAGGGTACAGCTGACAGCCAACTCTTCTTCATAGGCAAGTCGATGCCACCGGTGGAGGAGCATACAGGGTACAGCTGACAGCCAACTCTTCTTCATAGGCAAGTCGATGACACCGGTGGAGGAGCATACAGGGTACAGCTGACAGCCAACTCTTCTTCATAGGCAAGTCGATGACACCAGGGGAGGACATACAGGGTACAGCTCTTTCAACATACAGACAATATTCCCCATACCTGAGAATGTCATGCAAAATGACAGGACAGGAAATGAATGTAGCGTTAGCTAACTTGTCGTACATAACTAGCTAGCTAACTTAGTAGCTCACTAAGAGATAGCTAAATACCAATACTAGAACATTGCTTGGTTTGTGGATGTGACTGCAGTAGATAAGATAACGTTAGTTAGCTGGCAAGCAGGCTCGTTGGGGAGAGGTTTATTGCACAAGAGTCGGCTGCTACAATGAGTCTTCTCAGAATTGTTATTGTTCCTTTTATATGTGTGCCCTTATAGCTACATAACTTTTTTTCTAACGTTTGCTAGACTTGCTGTTTCAATATGCTTTGTGTTGTAGCTAGCCGGCTAAACTTAACGATGTACGATGATTTGAGCGGCAACTAGTGTGGGCCGACTGGAGCTCCGACTTCACATCTACAATTAAGGTTTTATTCAAAACTATTGATTTCAACACCCAAAGAATAGCCCGCAATTACACAGAACAATGTCGTGTGTAATTGCGCGCTATTCTTTGGGTGCTGAAATCAATATTTTGGGATAAAAACTAGCTTGTTTGGGACGCGGGAACTCCAGCCGTTGTCACGCTGAAATCGTGAAATTGAGTTTAATCAGCTATGTTGTAGCTAGTCACGACAGACAAAAACCGCTGGTTTGCACTTTCTGACCTCACTCACTGACTCTGATTATGCTATTCATGGCCTGCTATGTTATTGAGTGGATGTGATGTTCATAAAAATATTCAGTTTGTTGTAATGATAGGAGCTAGTTAACTAGTATTCAAATGTATACCGTTATGATAGAACATCCACATCATTAGTCGTGTGTATTGACATGGTAGTATCGTAGTGTGTATAGACATGGTAGTGTACAAATGCATGGACTACACGTGTAGTCCATGCATTTGCACTTTCCATCCATTTCAGTCTCGTGAATTTCATCAAAATGCTTATGCATGTGATTGTGCATTTGTATTGCAGATCTGAGGATCCCTACAATGATTAATTGAAACTGGATGGACAGTTGTGCAGGCTTGGCAAGTACCCAGGATTTATTTGGTACATGGATGGAAGTAGAACATTAGATTATCCTAGCTTTGTTACCTCATTGATCATCATCATATCATCATACACCACATTCACAATTCATTATTACACTTGAATAATATAAAAACATGATGACATTCACCAACAACCAAAGCACACATCACAGCACTGCAGTTTCCAGGTTTCACAAGGACATGGCTAAGAAGGATGGAATAAGCCTGTATCATCTGAGAACATAGACGGAGAACCAAACATTCCCTCTTATCAGAGCCAAACTGTAGACCTGAAATACTAGACACCAAGTCCACACCTCTCTGGACACCATACTCAAGCAGTGCTGCATTGTCAACAGGTTAAGGAGAACCTTCTGTTGCATTTCTGCAGTTGCAGCATCCCACATTTCAATACATTAGTCTGCATTCGTATTCAGTGTTGGAGTATTGTCCGACCCAGGATATCCAGAAACCTACAATACAAGTATTAAAAAACAGTCACATTGCTGAAAGGGGCAACCATGAGTGACGAGGACTTCCATGAACACATGGACTATTTGGAGAATCACCTGACCTTGGACACCTTCATCCAGCGCATCGACTCCACAGAAGTCATCTACGAGCCGCGGAGGAAGAGGGCCAAGCTGATTGGGAAGTACCTGATGGGAGACCTGCTGGGGGAGGGCTCCTATGGGAAGGTGAAGGAGATGCTGGACTCTGAGACGCTCTGTAGGAGGGCTGTCAAGATCCTCAAGAAGAAGAAACTGAGACGCATCCAAAACGGGGAGCAAAATGTCAAAAAGTATGTGAGACGCTTTGTATGGGTCTTCACAGTAATTTTTGTGTTGATAGATGCAGAATAGACTAGTTGTGTTTTTTTGGTGTGTTAATGTGCTTCTAATCAGTGCATGTACCTCAGGCATTACTGTGCCTTTTAAGAATCACTGAGAGTAATATTAACCACTATTGATTGAAGTGATTAATTTGAGCTGTTACAAAGATTGAGGCACAATAATATTATCCAGTTGGTCGAAGTTTTGTATAATGAGGAGAAGCAAAATATATATCCTTTAAAAATGATGAATGTGTTTTTATTCTTTAGCAGGACTCTATCTAAACCATAGAGATGTCTCACTAGTTGTACAAATCGTACTAACGATGCCTTCAAAGCACTGCATAAGATTTGTTCAAGCATAATAATGTGTGGATAGTGGGATAAGCTAGTCTATTTTGGGGCTACTTTTCTCACAGTTGGGGAATTATTGTTTTCCCATGGAACAGTATAGTAAGCTATGCAGATAAACTGTAAAGACAAGCGTGCACTGTCCTTCAAATGAGTTTGAATGCACCAGTAGTCACTTTCACCGGAAATGTCACGTTGCTGTAATTCAGTGGTATGACCACACGAGGTCTCTGTTGGCCTGTTGGGGGAATGCGGCAACATGAGGTTCAGTAATAGATGGACTAACTAACTTCACGAGGCCTTTACCTTCTGCTCTGTTCCTCCCCCCAACTCACTCACTCTTTGATTCTAATAATCTCTGGCTTGTCCTTAGAAGTCTGCCGCTCTACACCACATAACACTCATTACCCTTTGTGTCTGACATTAAAAGGGCCTCCCCAATTGATTTAGTACAGTTAAGACCATGAATGATTCAGCCAATGTTCAGTCAGGTAAAAAAAATAATCCCAATTTATATTTTATAACAGGTCATTGTTGAGGTGAGAACATATTATAGGAAGTTATGACATGGTTTTCATTTTAGTTGCTGAGTCATACTAGCTAGATTGACTTGAGCGACACGTGTTTGTGAACGTTTAAAAATTTGTGTGAAGGGGTCTGTTCTTTTCATCTGCGGCAGGCTCTGTTGGAACATTGTGGCTCACAGGTCACTTTGCATTGCGGCTGTAAAAGAGAAGTGATGAAAAACGTGACTGAGTTATTTGTGTGGAACACAAAGATTTTAAGGGCGTGAGAGCTCTGGCGTCTACTTCTAAAAAACTCTGAGAATAGTTGCAAACTGAACATTACAGTTTCTAAAAGCAACACTGAACCATATGTTTTTGTTACGTGTATTTTTTCACAGAGCCAGAAGTGCGAATACGTAGAATTCTACCTTTAAAAACATAAATCATTTGCCTCTCAAAAATGTTCTTTCCGCCCGCCCACCCCCTGTCTGAATGCCCACGGCTCCTACGTCAGATTGGCCCAGCAGTGGTGAGTGCTCCTTCAGTCCTGTCTGACTGCAGCCCAGCTGCATCATCTATTCACTCAATTTACTCCTAATGTGTGTTACTGATTGAACCGGCAATGAGGGCAGCCCCCCTCTCCCTTCCCTTTTCCTCTCTCCCGCTCCTTCCTGTGCCTTTCTCACTGGTCATGTGAAGTCCCTCCAGGGGTTAGTTAATGGGGGTTCTAATATGGGTGTGAATCGCATACTGTGGGCTGACTGGGCTCCTCCCCTCCTTGGGAGAGAGGGACACTGACACAGTCGTGACTAACTGGCTCCCACTGTCATAGACCTGCCTGTTTACCCAACCAACCAACAATATCCAATCCAACAGGATGGAAATATCCCCACCTTTCACGTATCTCTCCTCCCCGCTCTCCTTCCTCTCTGGCTGGAGCTGCTGGCTAGATAAGTGCCTTCTATAAGTGACCCTGAGAAGTGTGAATACAGAATTTAGTATTGTTTTGACATTCAATTTCACAATCCATTTGTACACTTGTACACCAATCAGGAAAATCTATTTATTCTCAAGGACAAATTGTATTTTTTCCAGAGTTGCTTTGGCCTGACGATATTTTGTGTATCTAGCAAGTTTGATGGATTAGTGACTAGTCAGTCAGCCACATATTGATCAGTAATGTAGACAGGATTCAATGTCATTTGTGTGGAAGTATACAGATCCTTTGGTGATGAAGATCTAGCACCTTTGTTTTAATACCTTGCTAGGTTACCAGTATGAAACAATTGCCACCTTGTCTCTTTTCCTTGACTCTGCTTACGTATATGGTGATGGAATATTGTGTATGTGGAATGCAGGAGATGCTGGACAGTGTTGATGAGAAAAGGTTTCCAGTTTTTCAAGCTCATGGGTATGTTTATCTTTCATCTCAATTCAATAATTGTAGATATGTGGCTTGAAGATATCTGACCAAACACCGAAGTTAATACAGATACAGATGAAGTCAGAAGTTTACATACACTCAGGTTGGAGTCATTAAAACTTGTTTTTCAACCACTCCACAAATTTCTTGTTAACAAACTATAGTTTTGGCAAGTCGGTTAGGACATCTACTTTGTGCATGACACAAGTAATTTTTCCAACAATTGTTTACAGACGGATTATTTCACTTATAATTCACTATATCACAATTCCAGTGGGTCAGACGTTTACATACACTAAGTTGACTGTGCCTTTAAACAGCTTGGAAAATTGCAGAAAATTATGTCATGGCTTTAGAAGCTTCTGATAGGCTAATTGACATCATTTGAGTCAATTGGAGGTCTACCTGTGGGTGTATTTCAAGGCCTACCTTCAAACAGTGTCTCTTTGCTTGACATCATGGGAAAATCAAAAGAAATCAGCCAAGACCTCAGATTTTTTTTTGTTGACTTCCACAAGTCCTTGGGAGCAATTTCCAAACGCCTGAAGGTACCACGTTCATCTGTACAAGCAATAGCACGCAAGTATAAACACCATGGGACCACGAAGCCATCATACCGTTCAAGAAGGAGAAGCGTTCTGTCTCCTAGAGATGAACGTACTTTGGTGTTTAAAAGTGCAAATCAATCCCAGAAGAACAGCAAAGGACTTTGTGAAGATGCTGGAGGAAACGGGTACAAAAGTATCTATATCCACAGTAAAACGAGTCCTATATCGACAACCTGAAAGATCGCTCAGCAAGGAAGAAGCCACTGCTCCAAAACCGCCATAAAAAAGCCAGACTATGGTTTGCATCTGCACATGGGGACAAAGATCTGTACTTTTGGGAGAAATGTCCTCTGGTCTGATTAAACAAAAATATAACTTTTTGGCCATAATGACCATTGTTATGTTTGGAGAAAAAGGGGGGAGGCTTGCAAGCCGAAGAACACCATCCCAACCGTGAAGCACGGGGGTGGCAGCATCATGTTGTGGGGGTGTTTTACTGCAGGAGGGACTGGTGCACTTCACAAAATAGATGGCATCATGAGGAAGGAAAATGATCTGGATATATTGAAGCAACATCTCAAGACATCAGTCAGGCAGTTAAAGCTTGGTCGCAAATGGGTCTTCCAAATGGACAATGACCCCAAGCATACTTCCAAAGTTGTGGCAAAATGGCTTAAGGACAACAAAGTCAAGGTATTGGAGTGGCCATCACAAAGCCCTGACCTCAATTCTATAGAACATTTGTGGGCAGAACTAAAAAACCGTGTGCGAGCAAGGAGGCCTACAAACCTGACTGTTACACCAGCTCTGTCACAAGGAATTCACCCAACTTATTGTGGGAAGCTTGTGGAAGGCTACCTGAAACATTTGATCCAAGTTAAACAATTTAAAGGCAATGCTACCAAATACTAATTGAGTGTATGTAAACCTCTAACCCACTGGGAATGTGATGAAAGAAATAAAAGCTTAAATAAATCATTCTTTCTACTATTATTCAGACATTTCACATTCTTAAAATAAAGTGGTGATCCTAACTGACCTAAGACAGGGAATTTGTACCAGGATTAAATGTCAGGAATTGTGAAAAACTGAGTTTAAATGTATTTGGCTAAGGTGTATGTAAACTTCTCACTTCAACTGTTTACATTTCTCTTTTCACCCAGGTACTTTTGTCAGCTGATAGATGGCTTGGAATATTTGCACAGCCAGGGAATAGTTCACAAAGATATTAAACCAGGGAATCTACTGCTGACGATGGACGGTGCACTAAAAATCTCTGACCTGGGTGTAGCAGAGGTAATTATAGTCTCTAGTAGTTTTTAGATGTCAACTTTATTGCATTTCAATTTGGGCATCGTTCAAAATTAGTGGGCTACATTTGCAAACCCCAAAACAAGAAACTTGCCCAAGAAAAGCTCTGGGCCCTTCTGATGATGTCTGTGTCCCCCTGGTGTTCTCCCTCCCAGGCGCTGCACCCGTTTGCGGAGGACGACACAGGGCTCTCCGGCCTTCCAGCCCCCATAGATTGCCAATGGCCTGGACACATTCTCGGGGTTCAAAGTGGACATCTGGTCTGCTGATGTCACACTGTGAGTGGCCACTCTCAGATTAATGGTTTCAGGTGGCATATAACTTTTTTGGAATGTATTGAATTTTTCCTTTCAGATATAACATAATGACCAGCCTGTACCCTTTTGAAGGGGATAACATATATAAGCTGTTTGAGAACATTGGGAAGGGACATTACAGTGTTCCAGAAAAGTGTGGCCCTCTGCTCTCTGGCCTGCTAAGAGGTAAGAGTCTAGACTGACTAACACTACTGCTGGCACTCCCGATATTCTATTTCATGGTTTTAAGCCTTATTAGAGATGAAAGCATTAGTTGCAGTAGTAAGAGTATTACAAGAAGGGTATGACCACAGAATTAAAGATTTTCCTCTTTATTGGACTTAATTCGTCCACTCAGATGTACTTTATAGTAAGTAGCGGTGATTCATTCTTGGGAGGTTTTTCTTTAGGAGCTGTAGATGGCTCTGTGGTGATTTTACATTAGCACAACAATTATCATTTTGGTGTCTCATGAATATGCAGTTGATAGAAAATGCATTTGTAAGGTAAAGATGGGTTTAATTGACACCCTTTTTTTTCCTTGATGGAAACTGTCATTATGCACAATTGTCTGTTTCATTGTTTTCAAGTAGCCCTGATTTGAACACAGCACAAAAATAAGGAAATAATGAAAGGAATAAATGCATCTCATCAAATGGTTACAAAGCCGTCAATCATTTATTTTGTATTTTTCTTCCAGGAATGCTTGAGTATGACCCTGAGAAGAGGTTCTCAATACAACACATTAGACAACACAAGTAAGTCATCGTACTCCCTTTGTCTTTGAAGCAGCATATGTGCTGAAGAGAGTGCTAGAAGTACAAATTGAACAGGAGATGAATTGGGGAAACAGCAGTCCGATGATGAGCGGTGTCCAATCTATTTATTTTCAACACACAATGATGAATGTAATATGCATCTCTTCTGTGATAGATTTGTTGTCATTTGCATCTGAGCTCCACTGAATGCCAAATTGTCTCATTTTTATAATGGTGGGGGAACAGGGGACTGGAGGAGAAAAAAGAAAATGCACCTCCTTGCTCTATCATTTGCAGCTCTTATGTGAGGCCCATTGTGTTGGAACAGGCTTTTACGATCATTTAGCGCATATCTGTTTGTTTTCTCTCTCTTATCTTCGTGTGTGTGTGTGCGCTTAACCAAGCCCTCAGCTCAGTGTGGAGGCGGACTCCTGTCCAGTGGTAAATAGGAGCTACAGGAGGTCAACAACCTTCCCCTCTCTGAATCTCAGTCACGACATGCTGCTGCTTACAGATTCACATATTCAACTCTTTTCATGATGTTCTTACTTTTCTTTGGCTTTGCCCAAGGAATGCACTTTCTAGTCTAGAACACCAAGTAGACAATAGTTTGGCAAATTACATTAGGCTATACTGTGATGTTGTAGGGGACAAATGGGGATGACGTGGTGTTAATTTACACACCAGAAGGAAATATTCACATTTGCTAGTTCGCACACACGCTATAGATTGTTACAACCAATTCATCTTCCAATCTTTTGTACGCCTCTATCTAACATCAGATTACTCGTGGTAGTAATGAATTGTTATCCATTGCCTTATTTGTTGGGATGTGAGGGCTGTAGTTAAAGGCCCAGTGCAGTAAAAACATGATTTCCTGTGTTTAAAAAAAAGAAACATGCATGCATGCATGCATGCATGCATACATACATACATACATACATACATACAGTACCAGTCAAAAGTTTGGATACACCCACTCATTCCAGGGCTTTTCTTTATTTTTACTATTTTCTACATTGTAGAATAATAGTGAAAGACATCAACTATAAAATAACACAAATGGAATCATATAGTAACCAAAAAAGTGTTAAACAAATCAAAATATATTTGAGATTCTTCAAAGTAGCCACCCTTTGCCTTGATGACAGCTTTTCACACTCTTGGCATTCTCTCAACCAGATTCATGAGGTAGTCACCTGGAATGCATTTCAATTAACAGGTGTGCCTTGTTAAAAAGTAAATTTGTGGAATTTCTTTCCTTCTTAATGCATTTGAGACAATTAGTTGTGTTGGTAGGGGTGGTATACAGATGATAGCCCTATTTGGTAAAAGACCAAGTCTATATTATGGCAAAAACAGCTCAAATAAGCAAAGAGAAACAAGTCCATCATTACTTAAAGACATGAAGGTCAGTCAATCTGTAAAATTTCAAGAACTCTGAAAGTTTCTTTATGCGTGGTCGCAAAAACCATCAAGCGCTATGATGAAACTGGCTCTCATGAGGACCGCCACAGGAAAGGAAGACCCAGAGTTACCTCTGATGCAAAGAATAAGTTAATTAGAGTTAACTGCACCTCAGATTGCAACCCAAATAAATGCTTCACAGAGTTCAAGTAACAGACGCATCTCAACATCAACTGTTCAGAGGAGACTGCGTAAATCAGGCCTTCATGGTCGGATTGCTGCAAAGAAACCACTACTAAAGGACATCAATAAGAATAAGAGACTTGCTTGGGCCAAGAAACACGAGCAATGGACATTAGACCGGTGTAAATCTGTCCTTTGGTCTGTTGAGTGCAAATGTAATATGTTTGGTTCCAACCGCCATGTCTTTGTGAGACGCAGAGTAGGTGAACAGATCTCCGCATGTGTGGTTTCCACCGTGAAGCATGGAGGAGGATGTGTAATGATGTGGGGTGCTTTGCTGGTGACACGGTCAGTGATTTATTTAGAATTCAAGGGACACTTAACAAACATGGCTACCACAGCATTCTGCAGCGATAGTCCATCCCATCTGGTTTGCTCTTAGTGGGACTATCATTTGTTTTTCAACAGGACAATGACCCAAAACACACCTCCAGGCTGTGTAAGGGCTATTTGACCAAGGAGAGTGATGGAGTGCTGCATCAGATGACCTGGCCTCCACAATCACCCGACCTCAACCCAATTGAGATGGTTTGGGATGAGTTGGACCGCAGAGTGAAGGAAAAGAAGCCAGCAAGTGCTCAACATATGTGGGAACTCCTTCAAGATAGTTGGAAATGCATTCCAGGTGAAGCTGGTTGAGAGAATGCCAGGAGTGTGCAAAAGTGGCTACTTTGAAGAATGGCTACTTTGTTTAACACTATTTTTTGGTTACTACATGATTCCATGTGTTATTTCATAGTTTGATGTCTGTACTATCATTCTACAATGTAGAAAAAGTTATAATAAAGAAAAAGCATTGAATGAGTAGGTGTGTCCAAGCTTTTGATTGGAATAATACTGTGAAATTGGGAAAGTTATGATAATGCCTTTTTAGGGTAAGAGCTGCTTGAAAAGACCACCTGAAATTTCAGCCTGTTTTGGTGGGATGGAGTTTTGGCTTTCCATGGTGACATCACCATGTGCTAAATTTGTTAATTGACCAATAAGAACGATAATTCCAAACCTCTCTGCCAATTACAAGGCAGTTGTAGCAAAATTCTTGCTTGAGAAATTGCCCTTTGCTAAGAAGCTATTTTGTTTCTTTTTTACCATTTGAATGAAAACAATCACACTAAGGTACTTAATTGTTACTCATAAAGGATTTTGAGATAGTTGCTGCATTGGACCTTTTAAAAAGGCATCAGTCAGACTGGTTAGGCATCAGTCAGACTGGCTGGGCTGAGAAATGTTGCCTATTTATTGCTGCCTCTCTCTCTCCTAACTTTCCAGTCTTTTTTTATAGCCCTTAAGACTCTTGATTACACGAGCTGTTGCTTTGGTGAATGTCGGCAGCAGTTACCATGGCAACAAATGACTGAAGCATATCTGTGTGCTGGTGTGATGTTAGACCACAGAGAGAGAACAGAGAGGGAGGGGCCGTGGGCGTCTCGAAACTGCTTTAAAATTATATTTCATTTTGGCTCACTGTATTGGGTGCTAAATGGAATGAGAGAGAAATTATGAAAACCGGCAGATTCTTGTAGAGTGTAGACAAGCATGCGCGCACACACACACACACACACACACTTGTAATGAACTACACTACCATTCAAAAGTTTGGGGTCACTTAGAAATGTCCTTGTTTTTTTTAAGAGAAGCACATTTTTTGTCCATTAAAATAACATAAAATTGATCAGAAATGCAGTGTAGATGTTGTACATGACTATTGTAGCTGGAAACTGCACTTTTTCTTTTAATGGAATATCTACATAGGCGTACAGAGGCCCATTATCAGCAACCATCACTCCTGTGTTCCAATGGCACGTTGTGTTGGATCTAAGTATCTAAGTTTATCATTTTAAAAGGCTAATTGGTCATTAGAAAACCCTTTTGCAATTATGTTAGCACAGCTGAAAACTTGCGTGTCACGCTGGCATGAAGGATCAGGAGACAGAAGCAGGAATGAGTAATAGGGTTTTTAATTACACTTAAAATTACGGCGTGCTGTGTAAAGGCACGGGGACGAAGACCAAACAAACAAGTACACAAAACACAGGGTTGAAACCCAAACAAAAGAGTGAGGAGTACCTCGAATAAATAACATATGCTCATGATGATTAAGACCCGTAATCATCTGCGCAATCCACAAGGGCACGAAAGCCCAAAACACACAGCACAGGTACTCACACGCACCAACAGACATTGTAACAATAATCGACAGCACCATGGTTAACATGGTGCATCAGGATTTGTCTATTCGATTACAGCCGCAATGGCCAGAAACAAAGAACTTTCTTATGTAACCTGTCAGTCTATTCTTGTTCATAGAAATTAAGGCTATTGCCAAGAAACTGAAGATCTTGTACAACGCTGTGTACTACTCCCTTGACAGAACAGCGCAAACTGGCTCTAACCAGAATAGAAAGAGGAGTGGGTGCACAACTGAGCTAGAGGACAAGTACATTAGTGTCTAGTTTGAGAAACAGACGCCTCACAAGTCCTCAACTGGCAGCTACAATAAATAGTACCCGCAAAACACCAGTCTCAATGTCAACAGTGAAGAGGCAACTCCGGGATGCTGGCCTTCTAGGCAGAGTTCCTCTATCCAGTGTCTGTGTTATTTTGCCCATCTTCATCTTTTATTTTTATTGGCCAGTCTGAGATATGGCTTTTTCTTTGCAACTCTGCCTAGAAGGCCAGCATCACGGAGCCGTCTCTTCACTGTTTTCTAATGATCAATTAGCCTTTTAAAAATGTAAACTTGGATTAGCTAACGCAACATGCCTTTGGAACACAGGAGTGATGGTTGCTTATAATGGGCTTCTGTATGCCTATTTTTTATTTATTTCACCTTTATTTAACCAGGTAGGCCAGTTGAGAATAAGTTCTCATTTACAACTGCGACCAGGCCAAGATAAAGCAGTGCGACACAAACACAGTTACACATGGGATAAACAAACGTACAGTCAATAACACAAGGCGGCAGGTAGGGTTGCAAGTTCGAATCCCCGAGCTGACAAGGGAAAAAAATCTGTCCCTGAACAAGGCAGTTAACCCACTGTTCCCCGGGTGCCGAAGACGTGGATGTCGATTAAGGCAGCCCCCCGCACCTCTCTGATTCAGAGGGGTTGGGTTAAATGCGGAAGACACATTTCGGTTGAAGGCATTTGGTTGCACAACTGACTAATAATGGTGACTTTGACAATAGAAAAATCTATATACAGTGTGTGCAAATGTAGTAATATTAGGGAGGTAAGGCAATAAATAGAAAATAAAAATATTTACATTTTAGCAATTAAACACTGGAGTGATAGATGTGCAGAAGATGAATGTGCAAGTAGAGATACTGGGATGCAAATAATCATTTGGGGATGAGGTAGTTGGGTGGGCTATTTACAGATGGGCTGTGTACATGTGCTATGATCGGTAAGCTGCTTTGACAGCTGATGCTTAAAGTTAGTGAGGGATATAAGACTCCAGCTTCAGTGATTTTTGCAATTTGTTCCAATTTGTTGGCTGCAGAGAAATGGAAGGAAAGGCGGCCAAATGAGGAGTTGGCTTTGGGGATGACCAGTGAAATATACTTGCTGGAGCGCGTGCTACGGGTGGGTGCTGCTATGGTGACCAGTGAGCTGAGATAAGGCGGGGCTTTACCTAGCATAGACTTATAGATGACCTGGAGCCAGTGGGTTTGGCGCCGAATATGAAGCGAGGGCCAGCCAACGAGAGCATACAGGTCGCAGTGGTGTGTAGTATATGGGGCTTTGGTGACAAAACAGATGGCACTGTGATAGACTACATCCAATTTGGAGGCTATTTTGTGTTGGAGGCTATTTTGTAAATGACATAGCCGAAGTCAAGGCTCTGTAGGATAGTCCGTTTTACGAGGGTATGTTTGGCAGCATGAGTGAAGGATGCTTTGATGCGAAATGAGAAACCTAATCTAGATTTCATTTTGGATTGGAGATGCTTAATGTGAGTTTGGAAGGATAGTTTACAGTCTAACCAGACACTTAGGTATTTGTAGTTGTCCACATATTTTAAGTCAGAACCGTCCAGAGTAGGGATGCTAGACGGGCGGGCGGGTGCGGGCAGCGATTGGTTGAAGAGCAGGCATTTAGTTTTACTTGCATTTAAGAGCAGTTGGAGGAAAGCCTTGGCCAGGTTGATGAAGACGGCTGCACAGTATTGTCTTTTATCGATGGCGGTTATGATATCGTTTAGGACCTTGAGTCTGGCTGAGGTGCATCCATGACCAGCTTGGAAACCAGATTGCATAGAGGAGAAGGTACGGTGGGACTCGAAATGGTCGGTGATCTGTTTGTTAACTTGGCTTTCGAAGACCTTTAGAAAGGCAGGGTAGGATAGATATAGGTCTGTAACAGTTTGGGTCTAGAGTGTCTCCCCTTTTGACGAGGGGGATCACCACGGCAGCTTTCCAATCTTTAGGGATCTCAGACGATACGAAAGAGAGGTTGAACAGGCTAATAATAGGGGTTGCAACAATTGCGGCAGATCATTTTAGAAAGAGCGGGTCCAGATTGTCTAGCCCAGCTGATTTGTAGGGGTCCAGATTTTGCAGCTGGATTTGGATGAAGGAGAAATGGGGGAGGCTTGGGCAAGTTGCTGTGGGGGGTGCAGAGCTGTTGACCGGGGTAGGGGTAGCCAGGTGGAAAGCATGGCCAGACGTAGAAAAATGCTTATTGAAATTCTCAATTATCGTAGATTTATTTGGTGGTGACAGTGTTTCCTAGTCTCAGTGCAGTGGGCAGCTGGGACGAGGTGCTCTTATTCTCCATGGACTTTACAGTGTCCCAGAACTTTTTGTAGCTTGTGCTACAGGATGCACATTTCTTTTTGAAAAAGCTAGCCTTTGCTTTCCTAACTGCCTGTGTTTATTGGTTCCTAACTTCCCTGAAAAGTTGCATATCGCGGGGACTATTCGATGCTAATGCAGTACGCCACAGGATGTTTTTGTGCTGGCCAAGGGCAGTCAAGTCGAGTGAACCAAAGGCTATATCTGTTCTTAGTGCTACATTTTTTGAATGGGGCATGCTTATTTAAGATGGTGAGGAAAGCGCTTTTAAAGAATAACCAGGCATCCTCTACTGACGGAATGAGGTCAATATCCTTCCAGGATTCCCGGGCCAGGTCGATTAGAAAGGCCTGCTCGCTGAAGTGTTTTAGGGAGCGTTTGACAGTGATGAGGGGTGGTCGTTTGACCGCGGACCCATTACGGACGCAGGCAATGAGGCAGTGATCGCTGAGATCCTGGTTGAAAACAGCAGAGGTGTATTTAGAGGGCAGGCTGCTCAGGATGATATCTATGAGGGTGCCCATGTTTATGGATTTAGGGTTGTACCTGGTAGGTTCCTTGATGATTTGTGTGAGATTGAGGGCATCTAGCTTAGATTGTAGGATGGCCGGGGTATTAAGCATGTCCCAGTTTAGGTCACCTAACAGTACAAACTCTGAAGATAAATGGTGGGAAATTAATTCACATATGGTGTCCAGGGCACAGCTGGGGAATGAGCGGGGGGGTGTCTATAACATGCGGCAACATTGAGAGACTTATTTCTGGAAAGGTGAAGCTCGAACTGTTTGGGCACAGACCTGGATAGCATGACCTGAATCTCTGCGGTAGATTGCAACTCCACCCCCTTTGGCAGTTCTATCTTGGCGGAAAATGTTGTAGTTGGGGGTGAACATTTCAGAATCTTTGGTGGCCTTCCTAAGCCAGGATTCAGACACAGCTAGGACATCAGGGTTGGCAGAGTGTGCTAAAGCAGTGAATAAAACAAACTTAGAGAGGAGGCTTCTGATGTTAACATGCATGAAACCAAGGCTTTTACGGTTACAGATGATAGCGCCTGTGGAATAGGAGTGGAACTGGGGGCTACAGTGCCTGGGTTAACCTCTACATCACCAGAGGAACAGAGGAGGAGTAGGATAAGGGTACGGCTAAAGGCTATAATAACTGGTTGTCTAGTGCGTTGGGGACAGAGAATAAAAGTAGCAGATTCCTGGGCGTGTTAGAATAGATTCAGTGCATAATGTACAGACAAGGGTATGGTAGGATGTGAGTACAGTGGAGGTAAACCTAGGCGTTGAGTGACGATGAGAGAGGTTTCGTCTCTGGAGCCACCAGTTAAGCCAGGTGAGGTCTCCGCATGTGTGTGTGGTGGGACAAAAGAGCCATCTAAGGCATTTTGAGCGGGACTGAGGGCTCTACAGTAAAATAAAACAATAAGAACTAGCCAAGACAGCAGTAGACAAGGCATATTGACATTAGAGAGAGGCATAAAACAATCATAGGTGTTGATCAGGAGAGCTAAGACAACAATGGGTAAATGGCGATGAATGGGCAGAGTGGGTTAGTTAGGTACATACAGGACCTGAGTTCGAGGCTGGGGCTGACAGTCAAACAAAATGAGGTACCGTGTTATTGAAACAGTCCAGGGGGCATCAGCTGTGTAGCCGAGTGATCATAGGGTCAAAAGAGCAGCAATAGGTGAGTCAGGGTGCCGTTCGGTAGTCACTATTACGCTAGGCGAGCATAGGACACAGTGTTCAGAAAAGCTAGCGGGCCGGCGACATCGTAACAGAATTGCCTGTTTAGACCACAACGGGCGATCACGTCGGCAGTCCAGTCGTGATGGATCGGCGGGTCTCCGTGTCGACAAAAAGGCAAAGGAGCTATTGGCAAAGGAGCTATTGTAGCCCTAGAATTAGCTGGTATATGGGCCTAGCTTGAGGCTAGCTCAAGGCTGGCTGGTGATCCGGTGTAATGATCCAGAGCGGCAGGAATCTGGTGATGTGGTAGAGAGATACAGTCCGATATACTTTGGGTTGATATCGCGCTGTGCCAACTGGCAGGTGTTATCCGAGCTAAGGCTGGCTTGTGACCGAGGAAAAGGTGAAGACCGCTAGCCGTAGCTAACAAAGACTAGTAGCTAGTTAGCTGGCTAGCTCTTGATGGAAGTTCCAGTTATAAGGAATAAAAATAGCAGGTCTGTACCACATTGGGTGAGTCGGGCTGCAGGAAAGTATATTTAGTTTGTAGATAGAAAGTGAGATTAAGAAATATACGAAAAAGAACGGCTATTTACACCGATAAGACAAGCACACACGTTCTACTGCTACGCCATCTTGGAGTTGAGTGTAGATATTATGTAGATGTAGATATTCCATAAAAAAATCTGCTGTTTCCAGCTACAATAGTCATTTGCAACATTAACACTGTATTTCAGATCAATTTGATGTTATTTTAATGGACAAAAACAATAGCATTTCTTTCAAAAACAAGGACATTTCTAGGTACCCCAAACATTTGAATGGTAGTGTATGTTGAAGAGTTATAGCCTAGTTATAGAAAGATTTGTAGTTACTTTTTACATTGTAAGTTTCTCATGGTTTAGATGTCTATTATATGCTTTTTGAATATTCAATTATTAAAATAGGTTATTCATGATTTATTTACATGATAGCAAATTTGACTCATCTGACCTCACTGTAGCCCTGTATCCCTTCTTTCTTTTATTTCCGAAACACTTAAGCGTGCTGTCTTTGATAAACTCTTGTTATCTCTCTCAGAATGATCTTGATCTTCTCTCAGGACTGGGTGTCTCAGGCTCTGCACACTCTTGGATTGCAGCTTACCTGGCAGGTCGCTCCTACCAGGTGACGTGGAGAGGATCTGTGTCTGCACCACGTACTCTCACTACTGGTGTCCCCCAGGGCTCAGTTCTAGGCCCTCCCCTCTTCTCTCTATACACCAAGTCACATGGCTGCGTCCATATCCTCACATCTCTCCTATCATTGCTATGCGGATGACCCTCGACTACTTTCCTCCTTCCACCTGACACCCAGGTGGCGACACGTATCTCTGCATGCCTGGCAGATACCTCAGCTTGGATGTCACCCCATCACCTCAAGCTCAACCTCGACAAGACAGAGTTTCTCTTCTTCCCGGGGAAGGCCTGCCTGCTCAAAGACCTCTCCATCACGGTTGATAACTCCACAGTGTTGCCCTCCCAGAGTGCAAAGAACCTTGGCGTGCCCCTGGACAACACCCTGTCATTCTCTGCAAACATCAAAGCATGCTCTACAACATCCGTAGAGTACGACCCAACCTCACACAGGAAGCGGCGAAGATTCTAATCCAGGCACTTGTCATCTCCCGTCTGGACTTCTGCAAATCGCTGTTGGCTGAGCTCCCCGCTTGTGCCATCAAACCACTGCAACTTATCCAGAACGCTGCAGCCACTCTCTTCCTTCAGGCTATGCTCAAACCCTACACCCCAACCCGAGCACTCTATTCTGCCACCTCTGGTCTCGTGGCCATCTCACTGTTACAGGAGGGTAGCTCCCGCTCAGCCCAGTCCAAGCTCTTCTCTGTCCTGGCACCCCAATGGTGGAACCACCTTCCCCCTAAAGCTAGTCCCTGCCCATCTTCCAAAAGCACCTGAAAACCTGAAAACCCTACCTCTTCCAAGAGTATCTTAAATAATCCCCCTCCTCACTTTGACCCCCCCCTTTTGAGGAAAAGTGTACTTACTATGCCTGTGATATGTAATGGTCCCACCTAGCTATCTTAAGATGAATGCACTAACTGTAAGTTGCTCTGGATAAGAGCATCTGCTAAATGACTAAAATGTAATGAGTTTAACTTGAACACGTTTATTTCACTTCCAGGTATAGATTAGACACCATAATAGGATGTGGTGCGTCCTGTGTCACCTAACCCATTTTAGTGCATGTTAATACCAAAGATAATAACAATTAATAAATCAGGAGAATCTAATCAATCTCTCCTTAACATGTGGTCCTTCCACGTGTGGTCATGCCAAAAGGCAAAAGGAAGGATAAGGAGGAGTAAATAGAAGCTGGGGAAAAACAACTGTATAAATATGTAACCTGGCAAAAGGGCAGATGGGTCTTTAAAATTAATTTCCAAGCTCTGCAAATATTAACATTAAGGGGAATTACAATGGGTAGAGTAGCGATGCTGAGTCAATGCGACTTTAATGTCCCGGCTCCTGAGGTGCACCCTATTCTTAAGGTGTATAGGGTTCTTAAGCAGCTTCACTAGGCTGCATTATGGAGGCTTGATCACTTATTATCCCACACACACACACACACACCACACACACACACAGGGCCGTGCGCACACATAGGGCCATGCACAGACCGATCAAGTGCTCAAAACGAAAACAGGGCGCACTCAGCACTTGAAAAAAAATTACTGTCATAATTCATACTGTATGTCTAAATTCATAACTTACCAACTGCCTCTGTAGCAAATAAAATGTGGCGCATAGACCTATTTATTTCTGCAACAACACACACAAATTGTAAGCAAGCGAGTTACATTGCCTCCTAAAGACGTGACTGACATTGGGGAAAGAGAGTGGGCTATCAGCTGATCATAGATTATTTTTTTGTGATTTATCTTCAATGCTCCTAAAATTCTTACATAACTTCATAATATGAATAATCTTCTAACTCGCGTTATATCGCTGGCTGGCCGGCTAGGGGCTTGTGTGGCATATTTTAGTGTATGGTGGTTAGCTAGAGTCTAGACTAGCTGTGTTGCTGCTGCCCTGACACACACGTGCAATTTCCGACTGAAGAAGGGATGGAGTTGGGTCGGAGGGTCGTTGATACAGCTGCTCCTCTCTCTGCGGCGCGTATCAGCCAACCAGATCGAATATTGATGATGATGATTTTAAATCAAGTGTTTTTAAATGCTACTTAAACGTTATGCTTCTTTGGCAGTACTGTTGATATTGAAACTAGGTAGCTAGCGACAAACACTCGACCAGTGACCGCATCTCAAGCCATGCATGTTTGGATGCCGGGCGTGCACAATCTCCGTGCAGGGCAGACGATGTCACGACGACTTGTGGGTTCAAAAACCCCAGTGACAAAAACTATATACAGTACCAGTCAAAAGTTTGGACAAACATACTCATTCAATGGTTTTTCTTTATTTCTACTATTTTCTACATTAGAATAATAGTGACGACATTAAACCTATGAAATGACACATGGAATCATGTAGTAACCAAAAAAGTGTTAAATCAAAATATATTTTACATTTGAGATTCTTCAAAGTAGCCACCCTTTGCCTTGATGACAGCTTTGCACACTCTTGGCATTCTCTTATCCAGATTCATGAGGTAGTCACCTGGAATGCATCTCAATTAACAGGTGTGCCTTGTTAAAAGTTCATTTGTGAAATGTATTTAGTTCTTAATGTGTTTGAGTAAATCAGTTGTGTTGTGACAAGGTAGCCCTATTTGGTAAAAAAACAATTCCATATTAGGGCAAGAACAGCTCAAATAAGCAAAGAGAAATGACAGTCCAATCAAACACACACACACACACACACTTACGATCATACCCCACACACAGCTTGTTATCCTACACACACATTTTACCGGCCATCTCTTAACTGCACACCACAATTATACTTATCAGTTGTTTTAAGTAACTGCTTATTCCATTGGTTAGCCTTCTTTATACACTGAACACAAATATACCGCAACATGTAAAGTGAGCTGTTTCATGAGCTAAAATAAAATACTCCAGAAATGTTCCATACGCACAAAAATGTTTCTCAAATTTTGTGCACAAATTGGTTTACATCACTGTTAGTGAGCATTTCTAATTTCCAAGATAATCCATCCACATGACAGGTGTGGCATATCAAGAATCTGATTAAACAGCATGATCATTACACAGGTGCACCTTGTGCTGGGGACCATAAAAGGCCACTCTAAAATGTGCAGTTTGGTCACATAACACAATGCCACAGATGTCTCAAGTTTTGAGGGAGCGTGCAATTGGCATGCTGACTGCAGGAATGTCCAACAGAGCTGTTGCCAGATAAATGAAATGCTATTTCCATAAGCCACCTCCAACATTGTTTTCGAGAATTTGGCAGTGCGTTCAACTGGCCTCACAACTGCGGACCACGTGTATGGCGTCATGTGGGCGAGCGGTTTGCTGTTTCAGCGTAATAATGCACGGCCCAATGTCGCAAGGATCTGTAAACAATTCCCGGAACCTGAAAATGTCCCAGTTCTTCCATGGCCTGCATACTCACCAAACACGTCACCTGTTGAGCTGTTGTGGGTCGATGTGTACAACAGCATGTTCCAGTTCCTGCCAATATCCAGCGACTTCGCACAGCCATTGAAGAGGAGTGGGACAACATTCCACAGGCCACACTCGACAACCTGATCAACTTTATACGAAGGAGATGTGTCACACTGCATGAGGCAAATGGTGGTCACACCAGATACTGACTGGTTTTCTGATCGACACCCCTACTTTTTTCCCCTTTTTTTTTTTAAGGTATCTGTCCAACAGAAGTAATGTATATCTGTATTCCCAGTCATGTGAAATCCATAGATTAGGGCCTCATTTTTTTTTTTTTTCAATTGACTGATTTCCTTTATGAACTGTAACTCAGTAAAGTCTTTGAAATGGTTGCGTTTTATATTTGGAGGTGGAGGAGAATGGCTGTTAGCACTTGATCAGAGAATATGAGTGAGTAGGAGTGTGTCCTGTCATAATAAAGGAAAAAGTGATCTCTGGGGAAGATAATGTACAGAAGTTTAGATTGAATGTAAAGAGGTGTGTTAAATGATGCACACACAATGTACAGAAAACACTCGTATGCACAAACACAGCCACACTTTTCAGAACATGCTGTGCGCCCACACCTACCTCTTGCCCCATGGTATGGCTGTCGTCACTGACACTCCGTGTGTTGTTACAAAAGGCTAAGGTCTCTACAGAGTTCTCTCTCTACCATTACTCACGCCTCTGAGAAAGGAAGCTGCCCGTTGTCAGTGATCAGGCCTACCACTCTTGCTTCGATGGCAAACTTAATGATGGTGTTGGAGTCGTGCGCAACCACGCAGTCATGGGTGAACAGGGAGTACAGGAGGGGACTAAGCACGCCCCACTGAGGGGGCCCCCGTGTTGAGGGTCAGTGTGGAGGATGAGTTGTTGCCTACCCTCACCACCTGGGGGCGGCCCGTGAGGAAGTCCAGTTGCAGAGGGAGGTGTTCAGTGCCAGGGTCCTTAACTTAGCGATGAGCTTGGAGGGCGCTATGGTGTTGAACACTGAGCTGCAGGAGATGTAATGATGACTCATACTGCACTGAGGATGACAATTAAGAAATCTTTGGTCAATTGAGGGTGGCAGGTAGCCTAGTGGTTAGAGCTTTGGGCCAGTAACTGAAAGGTTGCTAGATTGAATCCCCGAGCTGACAAGGTAAAAGCCTGTCGTTCTGCCCCTGAACAAGGCAGTTAACCTACTGTTCCGTCTTTGTAAATAAGAATTTGTTTTTAACTGACTTGCCTAGTTAAATAAAATAAAAATGGTCATGACACATCCCTCAATTGCTGTGCGTTGCAGCCTCTGCTTTTGTTGTCCTCAATCCACACTCTTATAGTCTGCCCACTTCAGAGCAAACCCTGCCTGGCTGCAAAGACTTTGTCAACTTTGTCAGTTGGTTGTCCTGTATTTAGACCAATGCGAGAAGAAAGGAGGTTTTGGCTTCAAAGCTGGCTTGAAGAGTAGGCTTATTAGATTGCACTATATCTGTATTCTACATCAGAACAGTAGTTGAGTATTTCCATGTAAAATTACTATAATTGTAATGGATGACAGGGAGTCTCGTTATTATGCAACAATTAAAAGGCCTAAAAATAAAAAATAAAGATTATATATATTTTAACCATTATTTTGACAGGGAAATCATACCGACACACTCTTTTTCAAATGAGCCCTGCATAAATACATCAAACACACAATACCGTTCAAAAGTTTGGGGTCACTTAGAAATGTCCTTGTTTTTGAAAGAAAAGCACATTTTTTGTCCATTTAAAATAACATCAAATTGATCAGATACAGCGTAGACATTGTAAATGTTGTAAATTACTATTGTAGCTGGAAACGGCTGATTTTTAATGGAATATCTACATAGGCGTACAGGCCCATTATCAGCAACCATCACTCGTGTTCCAATGGCACATTGTGTTAGCTAATCTAAGTTTATCATTTTAAAAGGCTAATTGATCATTAGAAAACCCTTTTGCAATTATGTTAGCACAGCTGAAAACTGTAGTGCTGATTTAAAGAAGCAATACAACTGGCCTTCTTTAGAATAAATGAGTATCTGGAGCATCAGCATTTGTGGGTGTGATTACAGGCTCAAAATGGCTTGAAATGAAACTTTATTCTGAAACTCGTAAGTCTATTCTTGTTCTGAGAAATGAAGGCTATTCCATGCGAGAAATTGCCAAGAAACTGCAGATCTCGTACAACACTGTACTACTCTCTTCACAGAACAGCGCAAACTGGCTCTAACCAGAATAGAAGAGGAGTGGGAGGCCCCGGTGCACAACTGAGCAAGAGGACAAGTACATTAGTGTCTTCTTTGAGAAACAGACCCCTCACAAGTCCTCAACTGGCAGCTTCATTAAATAGTACCCGCAAAACACCAGTCTCAATGTCAACAGTGAAGAGGTGATTCCGGGATGCTGGCCTTCTAGGTAGAGTTGTGAAGAAAAAGCCATATCTCAGACTGGCCAATAAAAAGAAAAGATTAAGATGGGCAAAAGAACACACTGGAGTTGCCTGGAGTTCCTGGAGTTGCCTCTTCACTGTTTTCAAATGATAAATTAGCCTTTTGAAATGATAATCTTGGATTAGCTAACACAACGTGCCATTGGAACACAGGAGTGATGGTTGCTGAAAATGGGCCTCTTTACGCCTATGTAGATATTCCATAAAGAATCTGCCGTTTCCAGCTACAATAGTCATTTACAACATTAACAATGTCTATGCTATATTTCTGATCAATTTGATGTTATTTTAATGGACAAAAAAAAAAGAATTTCTTTCAAAAACAAGGACATTTCTAACTGACCCCAAACTTTTGAACAGTAGTGTATATACAACATATACACGGAGTATACCAAACATTAAGGAACACCTTCCTAATATTGAGTTTCACCCCTCAGAACAGCCTCAATTCATCGGGGGATGGACTCTACAAGGTGTCAAAAGCGTTCCTCAGGGATGCTGGCCCATGTTGACTCCAATGCTTTCCACAGTTGTCAATTTGGCTATATGTCCTTTGGGTGGTGGACCATTATTTATACACAACGATGCGCCTGGCAGCTACTACCATACCCCGTTCAAAGGCACTTCATTCTTTTTTCTTGGATAAGTATGTGGATATATTGAAGCAACATCTCAAGACATCAGTCAGGAAGTTACAGCTTGGTCGCAAATGGGTCTTCCAAATGACCCCAAGCATACTTCCAAAGTTATGGCAAAATGGCTTAAGGACAACAATGTCAAGGTATTGGCGTGGCCATCACAAAGGCCTGACCTCAATCCCATAGAAAATTTGTGGGCTGAACTGAAAAAGCGTATGCGAGCAAGGAGGCCTACAAACCTGACTCATTTACACCAGTTCTGTCAGGAGGAATGGGCCAAAATTCATCCAACTTATTGTGGGAAGGTTGTGGAAGGCTACTCAAAACGTTTGACCCAAGTTGAACAATTTAAAGGCAATGCTACCAAATACTAATTGAGTGTATGTAAACTTCTGACCCACTGGGAATGTGATGAAAGAAATAAAAGCAGAAAGAAATAATTATCTCTACTATTATTCTGACATTTCACATTCTTAAAATAAAGTGGTGATCCTAACTGACCTAAGACAGGGAATTTGTACTAGGATTAAAGGTCAGGAATTGTGAATAACTGAGTTTAAATGTATTTGGCTAAGGTGTATGTAAACTTCCGACTTCAACTGTATAACCTTAAAACCAGTCTTTGTGTGTTTGCAGCTGGGTGAGGAAGAAACACCCTGCCATGGAGCCTCTGGTCTCAATGCCCCCCAGTGCTGACCGGAGAGACATGTGGCGTAGCATGACTGTACTGTCTCTCTTGGAGCACCTGCACGGCTACACCGACCAGGACGACGAGGATGATGATGAACTCTTCTACGGAGCTGGAAACAACTACTCTCAGGGTTTCACTATGCCAGGTGAGATACAGAGATATGGAGGGAGACAAGGATGGAGATGTGACTTAATAGAGTGGTGTTTATATGGACTAGGAGGATTATTAGGTGTCTGGTTAGACTGTAAACTCTCCTTCCAGACTCACATTAAGCATCTCCAATCCAAAATTAAATCTATAATCGGCTTCCTATTTCGCAACAAAGCATCCTTCACTCATGCTGCCAAGCATACCCTCGTAAAACTGACCATCCTACCGATCCTCGACTTCTGCGATGTCATTCATAAAATAGCCTCCAACACTCTACTCAACAAATTGGATGCAGTCTATCACAGCGCCGTCTGTTTTGTCACCAAAGCCCCATATACTACCCACCACTGCGACCTGTACGCTCTCGTTGGCAGGCCCTCGCTTCATTATCGTCGGCAAACCCACTGGCTCCAGGTCATCTACAAGTCTTTGCTAGGTAAAGCCCCGCCTTATCTCAGCTCACTGGTCACCATAGCAGCACCCACCCGTAGCACACGCTCCAGCAGGTATATCTCACTGGTCATCCCCAAAGCCAATTCCTCCTTTGACCGCCTTTCCTTCCAGTTCTCTGCTGCCAATGACTGGAACGAACTGCAAAAATCACTGAAGCTGGAGACTCATATCTCCCTCACTAGCTTTAAGCACCAGCTGTCAGAGCAGCTCACAGATCGCTGCACCTATACATAGCCCATCTGTAAACAGCCCATCCAACTACCTCACCCCCATACTGTGTTTATTTATGTATCTTGCTCCTTTGCACCCCAGTATCTCTACTTGCACATTCATCTTCTGTACATCTACCATTCCAGTGTTTAATTGCTATATTGTAATTACCTCGCCACCATGGCCTCCCTTATCTTACCTCATTTGCACTCACTGTTTATAGACTTTTTTCTTTGTTTCTACTGTATTATTGACTGTATCTTTGTTTATTCCCTGTGTAACTCTTTGTTGTTTTATGTGCGAACTGCTGTGCTTTATTTTGGCCAGGTTGCAGTTGTAAATTAGAACTTGTACTCAACTAGCCTACCTGGTTAAATAAAGGTGAAATAAAAATAAATAAATGACAAGCTGTTCTATGGAGAAAACCACATTTCCAACCATGGTTTTGCAATGCAAGGTGAGAGAGACACGGGATGGAGGGAGTGGGAGGTGGAGAGATGTTGAGGTGGAGAGTGAGGGTTATTGGGAGAGAGCAATTGAGTGATAAATAACATTTCGTTGTCACATTCTTTGTAAACAACAGTTGTAGACTAACAGTGAAATGCTTACTTGCTGTATGGGTCCTTTTCCAACAATGCTGAGTTAAAGATAAACAATTTAAATAGTGACATCAGGAGTAAATACACAGTGAATAACGAATAACAATAATGAGTAAAAATAACATGGCTCTATACAAGGATTACCAGTACCGAGTCGATGTGCAGGGGTACGAGGTAATTGAGGTAGCTATGTACATTTACAGTACCAGTCAAAGTTTTGACACACCTACTCATTCAAGGGTTTTTCTTTATTTTACTATTTTCTACATTGTCGAATAACAGTGAAAACATAAAAACTATGAAATAACACATGAAATGCCTAGTTAAATAAAATTTAAAAGATCATATAGTAACCAAAAAGTGTTAAACAAATCAAAATATAGTCTATATTTGAAACTTTCCGAAGTAGCCACCCTTTGCCTTGATGACAGCTTGGCACACTCTTGGCATTCTCTCAACCAGCTTTACTTGGAATGTTTTCCAACAGAGTTTCAAATTAAATCAAATTTTATTGGTCACATACACATGGTTAGCAGATGTTAATGCGAGTGTAGCGAAATGCTTGTGCTTCTGGTTCCGACAGTGCAGTAATATCTAACGAGTAATCTAACAATTCCCCAACAACTACCTAATACACACAAATCTGAAAGGGGTGAATGAGAATATGTACAAATAAATATATAGATGAGCGATGGCTGAGCGGCATAGGCAAGGTGCAATAGATGGTATAAAATACAGTATAAACATATGATATGAGTAATGTAAGATGTGTAAACATTATTAATGTGGCATTATTTAAAGTTCCACACATATTCTGAGCACTTGTTGGCTGCTCCCAAACCATCTCAATTGGGTTGAGGTTGGGTGGTTGTGGAGGCCAGGTCATCTGATGCAGCACACTATCACTTTCCTCCTTGGTCAAATAGCCCTTATACAGCCTGGAGGTGTGTTTTAGGTCATTGTCCTGTTGAAAAACAAATGATAGTCCCACTAAGCACAAACCAGATGGGATGGCGTATCGCTGCAGAATGCTGTGGTAGCAATGCTGGTTAAGTGTGCCTTGAATTAAAAATAAATCACGACAGTGTCCCCAACAAAGCACCCCCACACCATCACACCTCCCCATGCTTCACGGTGGGAACCACACATGCAGAGATCATCCGTTCATCTACTCTGCATCTCACATAGACACGCGGTTGGAACCAAAAATCTCAAATTTGGACTCATTAGACCAAAGGACAGATTTCCACCGGTCTAATGTCCATTGCTCGTGTTTCTTGGCCCAAGCAAGTCTCTTATTATTGGTCTCCTTTAGTAGTGGTTTCTTTGCAGCAATTCAACCATGAAGGCCTGATTCACCGAGTCTCCTCTGAACAGTTGATGTTGAGATGTGTCTGTTACTTGAACTCTGTGATGCATTTATTTGGGCTGCAATTTCTGAGGCTAATGAACTTATCCTTTGCAACAGAGGTATCTCTGGGTCTTCGTTTCCAGTGGCGGTCCTCATGAGAGCCAGTTTCATAATAGCGCTTGATGGTTGTTGCAACTGCACTTGAAGAAACTTTTAAAGTTCTTGAAATTTTCCAGATTGACTGACCTTCATGTCTTAAAGTAATGATGGACTGTCATTTCTCTTTGCTTATTTGAGCTGTTCTTGCCATAATATGGACTTGGTCTTTTACCAAATAGGGCTATCTTCTGTATACCACCCCTACCAACACAACTAATTGGCTCAAACGCATTAAGAAGGAAATACATTTCACAAATTCACTTTTAACAAGGCACACCTGTTAATTGAAATGCATTCCAGGTGACTACCTCATGAATCTGGTTGAGAGAATGCCAAGAGTGTGCAAAGCTGATTTGTTTAACACTTTTTTGGTTACTACATGATTTCATATGTCATATGTGTTATTTCATCGTTTTGATGTCTTCACTACTATTCTACAATGTAAAAAAAAAAATAGAAAATCCCTTGAATAAGTAAGTGTGTCCAAACTCAGTGCAAGAGAGTTAGTCCAAAAAGTGTCAATGAAGGTAGTCCGGGTAGCCATTTGATTAGCTATTTATCAGTCTTGTTTAGCAGTCTTATGGCTTGGGGGTAGAATCTGTTCAGGGTCCTGCTGGTTGCAGACATGGTGCACTGTTACCGCTTGCCGTGCGGTATCAGAGAGAACAGTCTATGGCTTGGGTGACTGGAGTCTTTGACAATTTCTTGGGCCTTCCTCTGACACTGCTTGGTGCAGAGGTCCTGGACAGAGTATGTGAGCGGAGCTGGAGTAGAGCGAGGTGTGGAGTGTGCCCAATTTGACTGGAGCGCAGAGCGAGTTTTCCAAAGGCTGGACCGTCGGCCTTCTTGCACACTCCAGTAGTGCTCACTTCACGAGCTCCGGGCATGCCTGGTCCAGCATGCATTTGTAGGCTACTTGTGTGCTGCTATAGCCCCTTGCTATAGCTACTGTCATGGAGTTCGCTAAATATTTTCATAAAGAAACTGATAAAACAAACAGGTTAAAAATCAAGGTGACTTACGAAGATGAGGAGGACCAAGAGCAAGAGAGGGAGTGCGGTGATGTGTCTATGACTAAAGAATCATTGTGAGATCTGAAAAGACACATATCCCACAAGCATGATGGGGTACTTACTACGTGCAAATGCTAACAGAAAGGAAGGAAGTGGCTAGCTAGCTAAGTGGGTCATTGTAGCAAAGTATTTCTAAACTAAAAATCAGATCTCTTAAAGGTGTTGTTAATTTTCGTTCTGTTATACAATGAGGGAAGAAAGTATTTGATCCCCTGCTGATTTTGTACATTTGCCCACTGACAAAGAAATTATCAGTCTATATTTTTAATGGTAGGTTTATTTGAACAGTGAGAGACAGAATAACAACAAAAAAATCCAGAAAAACGCATTTGAAAAAGTTTATGAATTGATTTGTATTTTAATGAGGGAAATAAGTATTTGACCCCTCTGCAAACATGACTTAGTACTTGGTGGCAAAACTCTTGTTGGCAATCACAAAGTGGGATTTTGTCCCACTCCTCTTTGCAGTTCTTCTCCAAGTCATTAAGGTTTTGAGGCTGACGTTTGGAAACTCGAACCTTCAGCTCCCTCCACAGATTTTCTATGGGATTAAGGTCTGGAGACTGGCTAGGCCACTCCAGGACCTTAATGTGCTTCTTCTTGAGCCACTCCGTTGTTGCCTTGGCCGTGTGTTTTGGGTCATTGTCATGCTGGAATACCCATCCACGACCCATTTTCAATGCCCTGGCTGAGGGAAGGAGGCTCTCACCCAAGATTTGACGGTACATGGACCCGTCCATCGTCCCTTTGATGCGGTGAAGTTGTCCTGTCCCCTTAGCAGAATAACACCCCCAAAGCATAATGTTTCCACCTTCGTGTTTGATGGTGGGGATGGTGTTCTTGGGGTCATAGGCAGCATTCCTCCTCCTCCAAACACGGCGAGTTGAGTTGATGCCAAAGAGCTCCATTTTGGTCTCATTTGACCACAACACTTTCACCCAGTTGTCCTCTGAATCATTCCGATGTTCATTGGCAAACTTCAGACGAGCATGTATATGTGCTTTCTTGAGCAGGGGGACCTTGCGTGCGCTACAGGATTTCAGTCCTTCACGGCGTAGTGCGTTACCAATTGTTTTCTTGGTGACTATGGTCCCAGCTGCCTTGAGATCATTGACAAGATCCTCCCGTGTAGTTCTGGGCTGATTCCTCACCGTTCTCATGATCATTGCAACTCCACGAGGTGAGATCTTGCATGGAGCCCCAGGCCGAGGGAGATTGACAGTTCAGTTCTTTTGTGTTTCTTCCATTTGCGAATAATCACACCAGCTGTTGTCACCTTCTCACCAAGCTGCTTGGCGATGGTTTTGTAGCCCATTCCAGCCTTGTGTAGGTCTACAATCTTGTCCCTGACATCCTTGGAGAGCTCTTCGGTCTTGGCCATGGTGGAGAGTTTGGAATCTGATTGATTGATTGCTTCTGTGGACAGGTGTCTTTTATACAGGTAACAAGCTGAGATTAGGAGCACTCCATGTAAGAGTGTGCTCCTAATCTCAGCTCGTTACCTGTATAGAAGACACCTGGGAGCCAGAAATCTTTCTGATTGAGAGGGGGTCAAATACTTATTTCCCTCATTAAAATGCAAATCAATTTATAACATTTTTCACATGCGTTTTTCTGGATTTTTTGTTGTTGTTATTCTGTCTCTCACTGTTCATTTCTTTGTCAGTGGGCAAACGTACAAAATCAGCAGGGGATCAAATACTGTGCCATAGCACATTTTTTATTTTAAGGATGTTTAAAATATGAGCACCACATCAAACAGCAGTGTTGCGTTAGCCGGTTCTTACTTCAGTCTAGACCTGCTATTAGTTTCCCAAAATATTTCACCTTAAGGGAGGAATGGAGTTAATGAAGTCCCTCCACCCCCTCTCTTCTTCCTCCCACTCTACTTCCAGACACACACACACACCACCCTCCATCTACACACATAGGGAAGGGGATGGCTTCTCTCCAGCCTGTTTAATCATTCAGTCATCTCTGGGTAGACTAAGGTGATTGTGATTGGACTGTGTTCGACTGATGCGCCGTGCTCTCTGCTCCTATTTAAACCATGGTTGTGTGGGCTTCCCTCTGTTCGCTCTCCAGTGGGTTTTTCCTCTTTGTCTCTCATAATAATGTGATGTTGCCAATAGCCAGAGCCTTATCTAGTACAGCAGAGGAGACAGCCAGGCCTGGTGGAGCCAACCAGATGCTGCTGATATTGTGCAGCACTAGGACCTACTTGGGGACCCACACTATGACAAATGTCAATGTTGTGTGTTTTCTTTTAGATATTGTTTTATTTTTTGAATGACAAAACCACTGTTTGGCATAGATGCACAATCCTTTGTCAGTTATCCTTCTGTAGTGGTGTCATTAACACGACAGAGTTATGTCATGCGTCAGAGCCCACATCCTCAAACCAAAATTTTACTCGCTTCTCCCTGAACTTTTTTCCTTCGTATGGATTGGATTGTTATCTCTTTGCGTGTGTGTTCTGGTGTGTCCATCTCTGCAGAGGATCTGACCAAGCTGCTGTCTGTCAGTCTGTCTGTGATTGCGTCAGCCTAGTGCGTATGTGGGCTGGTAGCCACTACGGACCAGTGAGTCACTTTGCCCAGGCTGAGACTAGTGATTGAACAAGGTCAGAGCTGATAGGAGAGGAGTCTGGAGGTGGAGGGAGCAGAGCAGGGGAAGTTGAATATGTCAGGCTCAGAGAATGTCCATGGAGGAGGGAGCAGAGCAGGTGAAGTTGATTACGTCGGGCTCGAGGAGGGAGCAGAGCAGGTAAAGTTGACTACGTCAGGCTCAGAGAATGTACAGTCGTGGCCAAAAGTTTTGAGAATGACACAAGTATTAATTTTCACAAAGTCTGCTGCCTCAGTTTGAATGATGGCAATTTGCATATACTCCAGAATGTCATGAAGAGTGATCAGATGAATTGCAATTAATTGCAAAGTCCCTCTTTGCCATGCAAATTAACTGAATCCCCCAAAAACATTTCCACTGCATTTCAGCCCTGCCACAAAAGGACCAGCTGACATCATGTCAGTGATTCTCTCGTTAACACAGGTGTGAGTGTTGACGAGGACAAGGCTGGAGATCACTCTGTCATTGATTGAGTTCGAATAACAGATTGGAAGCTTCAAAAAGGAGGGTGGTGCTTGGAATCATTGTTCTTCCTCTGTCAAACATGGTTACCTGCAAGGAAACACGTGCCGTCATCATTGCTTCACAGGCAAGGATATTGCTGCCAGTAAGATTGCACCTAAATCAACCATTTATCGGATCATCAAGAACTTCAAGGAGAGCGGTTCAATTGTTGTGAAGAAGGCTTCAGGGCGCCCAAGAAAGTCCAGCAAGCGCCAGGACCGTCTCCTAAAGTTGATTCAGCTGCGGGATCGGGGCACCACCAGTACAGAGCTTGCTCAGGAATGGCAGCAGGCAGGTGTGAGTGCATCTGCACGCACAGTGAGGTGAAGACTTTTGGAGGATAGCCTGGTGTCAAGAAGGGCAGCAAAAAACCACTTCTCTCCAGGAAAAACATCAGGGACAGACTGATATTCTGCAAAAGGTACAGGGATTGGACTGCTGAGGACTGGGGTAAAGTCATTTTCTCTGATGAATCCCCTTTCCGATTGTTTGGGGCATCCGGAAAAAAGCTTGTCCGGACAAGACAAGGTGAGCGCTACCATCAGTCCTGTGTCATGCCAACAGTAAAGCATCCTGAGACCATTCATGTGTGGGGTTGCTTCTCAGCCAAGGGAGTGGGCTCACTCACAATTTTGCCTAAGAACACAGCCATGAATAAAGAATGGTACCAACACATCCTCCGAGAGCAACTTCTCCCAACCATCCAAGAACAGTTTGGTGACGAACAACGGCTTTTCCGGCATGATGGAGCACCTTGCCATAAGGCAAAAGTGATAATTAAGCGGCTCGGGGAACAAAACATCGATATTTTGGGTCCATGGCCAGGAAACTCCCCAGACCATAATCACATTGAGAACTTGTGGTCAATCCTCAAGAGGTGGGTGGACAAACAAAAACCCACAAATTCTGACAAACTCCAAGCATTGATTATGCAAGAATGGGCTGCCTTCAGTCAGGATGGGGCCCAGAAGTTAATTGACAGCATGCCAGGGCGGATTGCAGAGGTCTTGAAAAAGAAGGGTCAACACTGCAAATATTGACTCTTTGCATCAACTTCATGTAATTGTCAGTAAAAGCCTTTGACACTTATGAAATGCTTGTAATTATACTTCAGTATTCCATAGTAACATCTGACAAAGACACTGAAGCAGCAAATTGTGGAAATTAATATTTGTGTCATTCCCAAAACTTTTGGCCACGACTGTACATGGACTTGGTCATGGGGTTAATTTCCACTTTACATGGTAGAACTCATTTCTTTCTCTAATCACTCAGTCAACTTCTTTCTTAGTAACACAAGGCAGATGCTGTGATGTGCTCGCCTGGACTTTGACATGATATCTGTATCTGATTCATTATATTTGATGACATTGGCACGAACATTGTTGAATGTGACAGGCTGGTATAGCAGTAGTTGTGGCCTGAAGGTAAACTTATGTTGCTGTCTTGTACTTGTTGTGTAACATAAGGTGCTAGAAGCACTAATGAAGCGCTAATTACTGCATGCTGTTTGTGTCATGGCTCTGGTTAGAGACACAGTATAGTCATTCTTGGCCCACTGCTAAAGCCCTAGACACTGGCTGTGATGTAGGGTACACTACACAGAAAACAATGTATTTCAAGGCTATAGCCTATTATGTGTTTCAGAACCTCAAAACGGGAGGGATCCAGTATTGAATGAATACAAAAAGCACATCAGGCATTTGACATAAAAAGATACAATGGAAAAGGTGACAGATTAGATTAGATTCCTAGATGCCGTACAATCTGAAATCTGATTCTTCCTGTGTCCCTGTAACTTCCGATTTTTCACTGATAGCAGTACATTTGATAGATGCCATGATAAGATCGTATAGCTATTTGCCTGTTTTAATGACTCATTTTTAGTGGGTTAGTTTTGGGTTCATTTGCAAATTTTTCCTATTGAATGCAGTGATTAACCTACCTGAGTCATCATATAAAAGATTGCCCAAACAGCCTCCTCTCTGATAACACAGTGAAGTTCAAAATCAACACTCATTCAATCATTCCTAGTTTTTCTTTCTTGTCTTATACTAGAGATGATGGTGATGGAAATTGTGTTTTATTATATTAGCTTTCAAGTAGATTACATTATTAATCTTTCCACAATAGAGTTTTATGAGCTTGCTTGAACTGTGATAACGTGTCCAATCTGGCCTTACCCAATTACATGAAGACAACATGGAGAGAGACTATCCATCATGTATTTTTTCTTTCCCTCAGTTACCTTTCCCCCCCTACCCAGCAGTCTGTTATTTTGTAATTTGTCTGCTGGGGTTTCTTCTGCATTATGTGTTACCAATTAATCAAAGTTAAGCCCATTTAAACCTAAATCTTGTTTATGTTGGGGGAAAATGTAATTCCCACCTCTCCCCTTCAAAGGGAAGCACAAAAAGATGATTTGTATTTTCGATTTGATTCACCGTTGCTTCCGTTGTTGGGCGGCCTGTAGAAGGTATTTTGGGAAATTATACCCACTATACTTTCCTTTTCCCTTGCTGCCGTCAGTCTGTTGTGTTTGCTCTCTGTGCCATGCTGTGGCTGTTAAAACATGTAGAATAGAGCTTAGAAATAACTGGAATCACAATCATTTGTACTAGCGTGGCTTTGTAGGGCAATGCCTGGTGGGAGGCTGATTTGTGAGAAAGATGAACTACAGTGTGAGTATGTAGAAGTGTGATAGAAATGTACAAATTCAATTGAGTTTAAATTTGTTCATATAGTAATCTATTTTCCAGCCCAACACCTCCCAGTCTGAGCCTCCTATACCGCACAACACACAGTCCCGTATTCTTCATCATTCCTCCATTAATCCATCTGTCTTTCTATCTCTGTATCTCACCCTCTCTCTCTCGCTCTCTCTCTCTTTGTCATTCCGCTGAAGCATTCTTAAGAGATTTTAGAATTCCTAAGGGGTTTTTGTGTGTAGGGAAGCTCAGTATACCACCGCTGCTTATCTAGAGACTAAAAACCACCCCAGCAGCACCAACTCTTACTGTGCAACAATGCATCCCACTATAGAGGGAGCCATAGCTTGACTGCATTAGAGCGGTGAGGTGTTTTTGAGAAAGAGAGGGAGGTGTGCATATGGCCTGTGGTGTATTTGACGTCAAACGTCCTGGTTTGTGACCCCCGTATCAGCCTTTCTTGCTCAGTTTGTGCCCACACACAACACCACCACTTATTTCAATGATTTCCGCAAACATACACCCCTTCGCTCACCGGCTCCAGAAGCAGCAGTTTGAAATTGCCGATTAGAGAGTAGCGAGTGTTTTAAGTTGCCATGGCAACTGGGTGAGTCATCCCGCTGCGGTCAGTTTAGTCACACTTGCACTGTATATCCCTCCCTCTTCCTTCTCTCCCTCCTTTCCTCCCACTCGCTCTGCTCGTACACCATATGATTCTACCTGTTCTTTTGTCACCTTTGCTGTCGTCAAAGAGGGGGTGGCAGATGCAGGTCTTTACAGGTTAGCAACTGTTAGAGTTGTGAGTCAAGGATGGTAGAGAGGCGCTGTGACGGGGAGTTTGATGAGGGCAACCCGAGTGCTGCTGTGCTTCCTTTGATTACTTATTTATGGCCCAGGCTAATCAGTAAGCCCAGTGTCGACAGCTTCACAGGGGGGATAAAGGAAGAGAGAGCGCGCTCAGACAGACTTCATTTAGCTGGTCTTCATTTGTTGAGAATGCCCAGAGCACTTGGATTTCTGATTGAACAAGTCTAATAATGTGCGGGTGTACATTTTGGTTAATTATGGGGATTATTGTCGTTATGAGTGTGGCTTTAGTCATCTGGTGCTTTGTGAACCTGTGTTCACATCAGGGCGAACTCATCGCCCAATTCATGAAAAATCATGACTCGTCATTATTATTATTATTAATGTCATGTAGTTTGGTTTTAGACAATTGAGTTTTATTTTCCTATTTCAACTTGGCATATTTTACTTACCTGTTAGACACTTTGTAATCTTGGTTTCTCAAGCAACAGATGACTGACAGATGTAACGTGTTCTGCTCTCTATAATGAAGGGAAACTATCTGCTATTTGCTGCTGCTGTATCTACTGCTGCTACTCTCTATACTAGTCTGTTTTCTGTTAGCCCTCCTCCACCCCAGCCTGCTCCTGTTTGGCTGCTTTTCTTCTCAGAGGGGGATTGGTATATATCTCAATCACTGCCTGTAGTTGATTAATAATGGTAATAATTGATGCATTGCTCTGGCAGTGAGTTCCCCTGAAGGAGCAGAGCCTAATGGCAAGACCACATGTATTGTCATCTAATACGTGGGTTTCCTGTCTGAAGTTCTGTTGTTGAACAACTTCAGTTTGGATCAGATACTCTACACTAGGGTGTAGAGACGGTTTACTGGGACACAGAAGTCTAGTCTTGGACAACAACAAAAAAAAAAACTTTTTCAATGAAGAATCTCAATTGAACACAATCTTTAGTTTAGGACTAGTGTTTATCTGTGTCTGGGGAAACTGGCCCTATATGTAGATAGCTGTGCTCTGTGCTAGTGGGAATACTGTTTGCAATATGTAGATAGCTGTGCTCTGTGCTATTGGGAATACTGTTTGCAATATGTAGATAGCTGTGCTCTGTGCTAGTGGGAATACTGTTTGCTATATGTAGATAGCTGTGCTCTGTGCTATTGGGAATACTGTTTGCTATATGTAGATAGCTGTGCTCTGTGCTAGTGGGAATACTGTTTGCTATATGTAGATAGCTGTGCTCTGTGCTATTGGGAATACTGTTTGCTATATGTAGATAGCTGTGCTCTGTGCTATTGGGAATACTGTTTGCAATATGTAGATAGCTGTGCTCTGTGCTAGTGGGAATACTGTTTGCTATATGTAGATAGCTGTGCTCTGTGCTATTGGGAATACTGTTTGCTATGTGTAGATAGCTGTGCTCTGTGCTAGTGGGAATACTGTTTGCTATATGTAGATAGCTGTGCTCTGTGCTAGTGGGAATACTGTTTGCTATATGTAGATAGCTGTGCTCTGTGCTATTGGGAACACTGTTTGCTATGTGTAGATAGGTATGCTCTGTGCTGGTGGGAATACTGTTTGCTATATGTAGATCGCTGTGCTCTGTGCTAGTGGGAATACTGTTTGCTATATGTAGATAGCTGTGCTCTGTGCTCGTGGGAATACTGTTTGCTGTATGTAGATAGCTGTGCTCTGTGCTCGTGGGAATACTGTTTACTGTATGTAGATAGCTGTGCTCTGTGCTAGTGGGAATACTGTTTGCTAATGTAGATAGCTGTGCTCTGTGCTAGTGGGAATACTGTTTGCTATATGTAGATAGCTGTGCTCTGTGCTATTGGGAATACTGTTTGCTATATGTAGATAGCTGTGCTCTGTGCTAGTGGGAATACTGTTTACTGTATGTAGATAGCTGTGCTCTGTGCTAGTGGGAATACTGTTTGCTACTGGAGGGTTTGATTTGGCAAGTGGGTTTTTATTTTTTATTTTTACCTCAGAAGAACTATATCAGCTGTAAATGAAGCAGGCTGTTTTGGGTTGTGCTTTCACACAGTGAAGATTACAGAAATAGCATGAAACACTTTGAAATTAAATATATTCTCTTTAGGCGAGACATTTAAATTTTCTTCGACAGTTAATGTGTGAATGTGCTTTTTCTTGAGTTTGTGAATGCAGTGTTTGATTTCTATGCATAATGTCCTAATAAAAGAATCTTAGAAATTAGCCTGATCAGTCAAAAGTGGCTGTCATCAACCATCTCTGTAAAAATGCAAACCATAGGCTCAAGTTATAAATAAGCCTACATTTTGTAAAAGCACACAGTAAAAATAGGCTTACATTTAGCAAGTCTCCCAGCACTTTCTGTCTTTCTGCAAACTGTTGTTCAAAGCTGCTCTGTGCTCACCTCCCTCATTATCTTTGTTACTCTGACATGTTTCTAACAGTGTGTGGAGGTGAGAAGGAAAAAGTTCCTCCTTCTAGACACTTACAGTATCTGACACAGTTCTAATGTCAATTTGTCATTTCCCCCTAATGGTTTGGGGGAGTAAGCTGATCCTAGATCTGTGCATAAAGCCGACTTCTACCCGGAGTCTAACAAGATGGCTGACAGCATACTGTATGTTTCTCTAGTGAGCCATCTCAGACCGCTGACCTCTAACCCCTGTCTCTCTGTGTCTTCTCCCCAGGACGGTTGCATGAGGACGGGCTGGAGCAGAACGGGTACCAGGGGGCGTGTGTGGGGCCGGGGCTGGGGCTCAGGACCCTGTGTGTGAACGGCACAGACACAGAGACAGACCAGGACCACTACCCAACCTCCAGCAGAACCAGGTCCCGATCAGAACGCCTCTCCAGCTCCTCCTCCAACCCCTCACGCAAAGGAGTGTCCACCTACAGCCGCATCCGCAAGCTGTCCAACTGTAAGCAGCAGTGAGAGCAGCCCCGAGACCCCCAGCCCTGAACACACACTGGACAGGTGAGGAGAAGGAGTAGTCATACAGGACACCTGTACAATGTTGTGGTCTACATCTAATTATAAATTGGGTGGTTCGAGCCCTGAATGCTGATTGGCCGTGGTATATCAGAGCGTATACCATGGGTATGACAAAACATTTCTTGTTACTGCTCTAATTATGTTGGTAACCAGTTTATAATAGCAATAAGGCACCTCGGGGGTTTGTGGTATATGGCCAATATACCACGGCTAACGGCTGTGTCCACGCACTCCGTGTTGTGCATAAGAACAGCCCTTAGCCGTGGTATATTGGCCATTTACCACACACCCTCGTGCCTTATTACTTAAGTGTATGGAGACACCCTTTGGGGCTGATCCTGTGACCTTGAGATGATAATGCTCTTATCTGAGATGTAATCTTCTCTGAGATCCTTAATAAATACAAATACAGGGATGAACTGATCCTTTGATCCCCTACTGAAACATACAGCTAATTGAACATGTATGCCCCCACCCAACATATCAGGGAAATAAGATTCTGATTTAGTCTGCCTGGAGTAATTATCCATCAGTGCCTTGATTTCTTTCTTCCGAGCCACTCTCAATGTAAACAACAGGCCAGAAGAGTCTGAGTGTAATTATGGAGCCAAATAGAACAGTGGAGTGGTGCTGCCTGGGTGTCTCCAGGGAGAAAGAGAAGAGGAGAGGCAGGCTGGTTTGGTGGAGAGCCTGGATGGGGGCTGGATGACGCAGTTTAGGGTGCTGAGAGGGGTGGGGGAGGCAGGAAGAGCCCTGACTGACGCTGATGCTCTGTATGGATGGAGAGGAGTGGAAGAGGAGAGGAGGAGTGTGTGGGCGGGCTGCGTGGAAGGGAGATGCAGCATAATCAGCTTTTTCAAGGGTTTTCTCTTCTCCCTCTTTTTCTATATATTTTTCTCTCTGTCGGCCCTTTTTGTTTTCTCTCTTTCCCTCTCTCCGTGTTCCCCCAGTGGCACCTGCTTATTCATGTGTTCCTCTCTTTCCTGCTCTCTCACTCCTCTTTCTATCTCTCCCTCAGTCTCTTTATATGAGTCATTCCTGAGTACGCGCTCTGACTCTTTAACAAGCTCCCCTTGCCTCACGCCTCACATTTCTTTTTCTGAAGGAGAAATTAAGGATCCCATCAAATGTGCTGCTGTACTCCTGCCTGGTTAACAGGATCATACAAATGCATTGTGTTCCAACACAAATACCCTCACACCATCTCCCGAGCCAATAGGCGATTCTGATGCTAATTTGAAGAATACTTCTGACAAGAATATTCCTTCCTAACCCACATGTTTTTAGCCATTTTATCATAGTTTACAACATTGTGAGGGTGCTACATGAAAAAAAAACATTTGTCTGACTATTTGTTTAAAATAATGAGTTCAATAAAATAGACCGGAGAGCTAATTGTATTGTCATATTTGAAATGCCACATCATCTACAGTACTGTATGTAATTGAGTGTGACTGATAAGATGACATCATCTCCAACTTGTTTTTTGCCGTCAGTCACATGGATGGATCTGGGACCACAGCTAATCAGTGAGAAATGGAATAGCTGTCCAATAGCAGCAACGAGCCGTGCGGCATCCTTTCTGAGTCATCGGCATGCAGGCATCTCCCACGCAGTCTGCCGAGGGGGAGAGGGTGATCACTCCTCCACAGCATCATCCTAGAGACATCCGAGAATACTGAGAAGCCTTTTCACACTAAGGGAGAGAAGGGTGGAATGGAGGACGTGGTGGGGGGAGGGGGACACCATCCAATCTATATTAGTTTGTGCAATCAATGACTCACAGCCCGGCTGAGACTGGGTGTAATGGACTGGACAGGATATTGTGTTTGGTAAAAGTCAGACCGATCGAGGTCCTGGCTGCAGTCTGGAGCCTGCTGCCTGACAGAAAGTCCAGCAGATTCCAGCAGTAACAGCCTGCTGTCTGACAGAAAGTCCAGCAGATTCCAGCAGTAACAGCCTGCTGTCTGACAGACAGTCCAGCAGATTCCAGCAGTAACAGCCTGCTGCCTGACAGAAAGTCCAGCAGATTCCAGCAGTAACAGCCTGCTGCCTGACAGAAAGTCCAGCAGATTCCAGCAGTAACAGCCTGCTGTCTGACAGACAGTCCAGCAGATTCCAGCAGTAACAGCCTGCTGCCTGACAGAAAGTCCAGCAGATTCCAGCAGTAACAGCCTGCTGCCTGACAGAAAGTCCAGCAGATTCCAGCAGTAACAGCCTGCTGTCTGACAGAAAGTCCAGCAGATTCCAGCAGTAACAGCCTGCTGCCTGACAGAAAGTCCAGCAGATTCCAGCAGTTGGTTCACAGAGGGAAATCCTCCACATCCGTCTCTGCGTGTCACGCTGGCTGATTCTGTGTGGGCGGCATCCCACTCACTGTGAGTGGCCACAGGGAGGCTTACAGCGCCCACTGAATGACTGGACAGATACAGATACAGACACTATCCATAAAACCTTGGTTCCATTGGTGTCATAGACTGTAATACTATGTGAATCCTCCATTATTCAGCCATCTCTAACTGTATTGTGTAAATTTTAAATGACTGACTGAGTAATACTGTAAAAGTCTTGAGCTAATTGTGTGTTTTGATTCTCTCGTAGGTCTCTAATTCCCTCCTCCCTGATGTTGGGGAGATGAATGTTTTGACAGCCTGGCCTGCGGGATGCGATAGCAGGACTGAAGACTGACAACATAACGATGATGATGATCCAAGAGTGAAGCACCAGAAAGAAATGGAGAAGAAGAGGGTAGGAGGACTAAGACTTCCCCCCTCTGCAAATCATATTAAGGGACCCCCCTGTATTAATGTAGCTCGTTTTAGACTACTACACTGTTTATCCTACAGTTACTCTGTATTAAAGCGCACATTGTGATGTGTATTGAATGACATTGATCATTTCAATAAATTACAATATTGGTAATAATAATGATCATTTATATAAACTGCATGCTATTTAGGCTAAAAGAAAGGGATCTATAGATACGCCAAGCATACATAACTATTCAGGAATGTCTTGGCTTGGTTTTTAATTTTGCGTCTGGGTTTTGTTTCAGTGTTTTATTCCCCACAATGTTTTTCATTATTATTTATATAAAACGCACCCCAACCTCACCAGCTGTGTTTCTTCAGTGATTTCTCTTTATTTGTGGCTGTATTATACAGATGAAGTCAGAAGTTTACATACACTTAGGTTGGAGTCATTAAAACTTGTTTTTCAACCACTCCACAAATTTCTTGTTAACGAACTATAGTTTTGGCAAGTCGGTTAGGACATCTACTTTGTGCATGACACAAGTCATTTTTCCTGCAATTGTTTACAGACTGATTATTTCACTTATAATTCACTGTATCACAATTCTAGTGGGTCAGAAGTTTACATACACTAAGTTGACTGTTCCTTTAAACAGCTTGGAAAATTCCAGAAAATTATGTCAGAAACTTCTGATAGGCTTATTGACATCATTTGAGTCAATTGGAGGTGCACCTGTGGATGGCCTACCTTCAAACTCAGTGCCTCTTTGCTTGACATCATGGAAAAGTCTAAAGAAATCAGCCAAGACCTCAGAAGATAATTGTAGACCTCCACAAGTCTGGTTCATCCTTGGGAGCAATTTCCAAAGGCCTGAAGGTACCACATTCAACAATAGTATGCAAGTATAAACACCATGGGACCACGCAGCGGTCATACTGCTCAGGAAGGAGATGCGTTCTGTCTCCTAGAGATGAGTGTACTTTGGTGCGAAAAGTGAGAATCAATCCCAGAACAACAGCAAAGGACCTTGTGAAGATGCTGGAGGAAACTGGTACAAAAGTATCTATATCCACAGTAAAGAGTCCTATATAGACATAACCTGAAAGGCTGCTCAGCAAGGAAGAAGCCACTGCTCCAAAACCTCCATAAAAAAGCCAGACTATGGTTTGCAACTGCACATGGGGACAAAGATTATACTTTTTGGAGAAATGTCCTCTGGTCTGATGAAACAAAAATGGAACTGTTTGGCCATAATGACCATCGTTATGTTTGGAGGAAAAAGGGGGACGCTTGCAAGCCGAAGAACACCATCCCAACCGTGAAGCACGGGGGTGGCAGCATCATGTTGTGGGGGTGCTTTGCTGCAGGAGGGACTGGTGCACTTCACAAAATAGATGGCATCATGAGGAAGGAAAATTATGTGAATATATTGAAGCAACATCTCAAGACATCAGTCAGGAAGTTAAAGCTTGGTCGCAAATGGGTCTTCCAAATGGACAATGACCCCAAGCATACTTCCAAAGTTGTGGCAAAATGGCTTAAGGACAACAAAGTCAAGGTATTGGAGTGGCCATCACAAAGCCCTGACCTCAATCCTATAGAAAATGTGTGGGCAGAACTGAAAAACTGTGTGCAAGCAAGGAGGCTTACAAACCTGACTCAGTTACACCAGCTCTGTCAGGATTAATGGGCCAAAATTTACCCAACTTATTGTGGGAAGGTTGTGGAAGGCTACCTGAAACGTTTGACCCAAGTTAAACAATTTAAAGGCAATGCTACCAAATACTATTTGAGTGTATGTAAACTTCTGACCCACTGCGAATGTGATGAAAGAAACAAAAGATGAAATAAATCATTCTCTCTACTTTTACATTTCACATTCTTAAAATAAAGTGGTGATCCTAACTGACCTAAGACAGGGAATTTGTACTATAATTAAATGTCAGGAATTGTGAAAAACTGAGTTTAAATGTATTTGGCTAAGATGTATGTAAGCTTCCGACTTCAACTGTAAATGTATAATGTCAATCAAACAATAGGCAGTTTGAAACTTTAGAACCTCATCCCCAGGCTCAATTGCTAGGTTCAGAGAGAAAGATAACTGACTGATGGGTGAGATTACAAATGTTATGACATTTCGCTGACATAAATGAATTTGGCCTGCTTTTCACTTCTCCAGCTTCTTTAAATAACAGCTGTAATTGGTTACATGAGTGTGCTGTTGCAGTCAACCCTGCAGGCTGCTCTAGAGCCACAGCACTGTACTGCAGATCGCTTCACCTTGACTTTGATGTATTATTCTTACTGGTCTATTGGCTGGTGGGAGGGTTGGCTGCAGCCTACTTTGATATGATATGTAGCTCCTGCTGTGACGGGCTTGTTTTAGTGGAGCTGGCCTGGCCAAGGTATTGATCCAGGATGTTACTTTATCCTGAACTGGAGCACAACAGAGGAATCTTCACACGGACCTGACATGCTACTCAAACCATGCAACAGTAGATTTTGTATAAAACCAAGAGCAAAATAGAAAGAACAGAAGTTATAGCTTTGCTGTAGGGTGGTAAATAAATCCACACGTTAGTGCTAGTCTAGGGTTGCAAAGGGAGGGTTTATTACTGAAATCTTTCTAAGTTTACCAGTAAACTACCATCTTTTTGCATGCAATGCAAAAAGTCCGGATAGCCATTTGATTACCTGTTCAGGAGTCTTATGGCTTGGGGGTAAAAACTGTTGAGAAGCCTTTTTGTCCTAGACTTGGCACTCCGGTACTGTTTGCCATGCGGTAGTAGAGAGAACAGTCTATGACTGGGGTGGCTCGGGTTTTTGACACCACAGGTGTGGTGTAATTATCTCTGGTCCTCTGTGGCTCTATCAAATGTAGAATATGTAAAATAATCAAATAAGATGATTTTTAAATAAAAAATAGAATGACAAAGCTGTAAAATATTGTCCTAAATATAAACAATCAACTTAGTGAATACCATTGGTGTTTAAATATGAGGGTCTCAGCATGAAATATCCTTTCTTTTTTGTGCACTTTTATTTATTTTTGGAAATATGTCTTTGTTTGAAGTGTTTTGGCGCCAAATTGGTTGCAATTGTGAAAAAAGTCAATCGTTGCAAGAGTTGCAGAGGTAATTTTAAATAATGCCATTTTTGATTTGATGCTTTTTTGTAATTAATTTGGCTATTTTTCTTTAATCATACCAGATGGTTTATCTTTTACAAAACGCATGGACAATATAAACAGATATAATAAATGAATAGTATATATGAATACATGTTTTAAAAGTTACCTTAGATTCTATTAATTACCAAAATGACAGAAGATTCCGGTAACTTTTGGTAAATTACCAGTAGTTTAGCAACCTTAGTGCTAGTGGTTTATAATTTATTAGTGTAATAATGTGACTAAGTTATTTTAATCATTGGAGTAAATCTATCAGGGAATCTGATGGAATGCTGGCATTTATCATTCTGTGGTATTTGTTGATGTTGGCTAGGTGATAAGGTTCTTATGGGCTGAGTTTACATAAGCAGCTCAATTCTGATATTTTTTTCCACTAATTGGTCTTTTGACCAATCACATCAGATGTTTTCACATAAGCTCTTTTCCAGAGCTGATCTGATTGGTGAAAGGACCAATTAGTGAAAAAAAATCAGAATTTGATTGCCTGTGTAAACTCAGCCATGGAGGCTGATACTGCTACCATATTTTCCCTCCGCTCTGCTATAGGCTGGGAATCCTTATCACTGTGGAATCATAATTAATTGATGTGCTTTGGCTCTGGTGCATACAGTGCATTCGGAAAGTTTTCAGACCCCTTGACTTTTTCCACATTTTGTTACGTTACACCCTTATTCTAAAATGGATTAAATTGTTTTTTTTCCCTCATAAATCTACACACAATACCCCAAATGACAAACCAAAAACAGGTTTAGACATTTTTGCAAATGTAATACAAATAAACCCTGAAATAACACACTTACATAAGTATTCAGACCCTTTACTCAGTACTTTGCACCTTTGGCAGCGATTACAGCCTCAAGCTTTCTTGGGTTTGACGCTACAAGCTTGGCACCTGTATTTGGGTAGTTTCTCCCATTCTTCTCTGCAGATCCTTGCAAGCTCTGTAAGGTTGGATGGGGAGCATCGCTGCACAGCTATTTTCAGGTCTCTCCAGAGATGTTCGGTCGGGTTCAAGTCCGGGCTCTGGCTGGGCCACTCAAGGACATTAAGAGACTTGTCCTGAAGCCACTCCTGCGTTGTCTTGGCTGTGTTTTTAAATTTTTCAACCACTGCACAAATTTCTTGTTAGCAAACTAGTTTTGGCAAGTCCTGTCAGGACATCTACTTTGTGCATGACACAAGTAATTTTTCCAACAATTGTTTACAGATTATTTCACTTATAATTCACTGTATCACAATTCCAGTGGGTCAGAAGTTTACATACACTAAGTTGACATCATGTCATGGCTTTAGATGTTTCTGATAGGCTAATTGACATAATTTGAGTCAATTGGAGGTGTACCTGTGGATGTATTTCAAGGCCTACCTTCAAACCCATTTCCTCTTTGCTTGACATCATGGGAAAATCAAAAGAAATCAGCCAAGACCTCAGAAAACAAAATTGTAGACCTCCACGAGTCTGGTTCATCCTTGGGAGCAATTTCCAATGGCCTAGAAGGTACCACGTTCATCTGTACAAACAATAGTACGCAAGTATAAACACCATGGGACCACGCAGCCGTTGTCCCGCTCAGGACGGAGACGCATTCTGTCTCCTAGAGAGGAACGTACTTTGGTGCGAAAAGTGCAAATCAATCCCAGAACAACAGCAGATGCTGGAGGAAACAGGTACAAAAGTATCTATATCCACAATAAAACGAGTCCTATATAGACATAACCTGAAAGGCCGCTCAGAAAGGAAGAAGCCACTGCTCCAAAACCGCCATAAAAAAAGCCAGACTATGGTTTGCAACTGCACATGGGGACAAAGATTGTAATTTTTTTAGAAATATCCTCTGGTCTGATGAAACAAAAATAGAAATGTTTGGCCATAATGACCATCGTTATGTTTGGAGGAAAAAGGGGGACGCTTGCAAGCCGAAGAACACCATCCCAACCGTGAAGCACGGGGGTGGCAGCATCATGTTGTGGGGGTGCTTTGCTGCAGGCGGTGCACTTCACAAAATAGATGGCATCATGAGGAAGGAAAATTACATGGATATTTTGAAGCAACATCTCAAGACATCAGTCAGGAAGTTAAAGCTTGGTCGCAAATGTGTCTTCCAAATGGACAATGACCCCAAGCATACTTCCAAAGTTGTGGAAAATGGCTTAAGGACAACAAAGTCAAGGTATTGGAGTAGCCATCACAAAGCCCTGACCTCGTCCTATACAAAATTTGTGGGCAGAACTGAAAAAGCGTGTGCGAGTAAGGATGCCTACAAACCTGACTCAGTTACAGCAGCTCTGTCAGGAGGAATGGGCCAAAATTCACCCAACTTATTGTGGGAAGCTTGTTGAAGGCTACACGAAACGTTTGACCCAAGTTAAACAATTTAAAGGCAATGCTACCAAATACTAATTGAGTGTATGTAAACTTCTAACCCACTGGGAATGTGATGAAAGAAATAAAAGGTCAAATAAATCGTTCTCTCTTCTATTATTCTGACATTTCACATTTCACAAGACAGGGATTCTTTTCTAGGATTAAATGTCATGAATTGTGAAAAACTAAGTTTAAATGTATTTGGCTAAGGTGTATGTAAACTTCCGACTTCAACTGTATATAGACAGGTGTGTGCCTTTCCAAATCATGTCAAATCAATTGAATTTACAACAGGTGGACTCCAATCAAGTTGTAGAAACATCTCAATGGATGATCAATAGAAACAGGATGCGCCTGAGCTCAATTTCAAGTCTCATATCAAAGGGTCTGAATACTTACGAAAATAGGGTATTTCTGTTTTTAAATTTGCTGAAATTTAAAAAAAAACTTTTTTCTCTTTGTCATTATGGGGTATTGTGTGTAGATTGATGAGAAAACATGATAATTTAATCCATTTTAGAATAAGGCTGTAACGTAACAACATGTGTCGACCCTCAACACCGGGAGGGAACAACACACTGGAGTGGGAAGGAAAGATGGGAGAGAGAAGTGAGGGAGGTTGTAGGAAAGAGTTGCAGTCACCTTACCTTTCTCCTCTTCTCGTCCTCCTCTTTTTCCTCTGACTACCGTTACAAGGTTGAAATGAGACAAACCACAATCATTAATGCTTCATTCATTTATTTACTGATTGGGAAAACCCCAAAATAACATTTTTAATTGTTTGGTCCCTCAAGGCTCAAATAGGTCTGGGTCAACAAAGTTGTTTATAAAGCTCTACTTTTTTTAACTAGTTCTTTGAGAAATTGAGCAGTAATAACTAACAAGCAGGAATACATAAATATATATTTTTTCTTTCATGGAAATAAATCTCACAATCGTAGCATATCAGTTAGCATTGCATGACTCCTAAACAAAGGTAGATTTCATAGAATACAAAACCTCTAGAAGTACCAGTGCTGATTTAAATGTCTATGTTCTGCCTCAAACAAAGTGTCGACCGACAACCATGGAATAATTTGGTACAGTAGTTCTGATAAAACATGGAGATATGTATTAAAATGGTTAATTGTCATGCAAACCTATGCACTGTAATGCATCAATGAATTGGACAGGCTACTTGTTAGTATACAAAAGGTATTTGACCAGTGCCCCCAGATATGTCTACACCTAATTAAAGACAGCTCCTCCAACATTGTGCTTGTATCTCACAACAAAGTTAATCTTTGTACAAATGTACTAATTTGTTCACCCCTCTAGTCGTTTTCATTAAGTTGGTGTTATCACCCCCTTTCTTCCATCAATTCAACTAAATGCCAGATATGATGCACTATTCCTCTAATTTCTGACAAGAATCAGAGAATGCTAAGTAACCAGTAACCTCAAAGGCATCTGATCTTGTTTGTTCCTAAGGTGACTGGCTGAAGGATCGGTCTTCTTCTTTCCTTGATGATGTTCCAACACCTCCATAAAGGCACCTGGTAATGACACAATATGATGCTGAAACATGTGAAGCCCCTGGGTTTCCCATGATGATGTAATGTGCACTGATGTGTGGGCTATGTGAAGGAGACAGAAAGGAAGGATATCACTAGCCTCTCCACGCTAGAAGACAAATTCAAGCCCTCTCACCACCTTTCATCTTGACCATTGTTTGTCTAATGAGGGAAGGTGCCTTCTTCCTTCCAGAGTCCACTCTGCTATAACAAGGAGCTGTCTGATCTCCATGATCTCCATCACACCCAAACATAGGGAAATGACAGCTAGAAATATCTCCCTCCCAATTACAGAAATGTCTATCTTTATTGCAAAGGCAGGTAGCCTAGCAGTTAGAGAGGCGAGCGAGCATCCGGAGGGTTGCCAGTTCGAGTCCCAGGTCTGCTGGGAAAAATCGGTCAGGAACGTAGCTGGCAACCGGAGGGTTGCTAATATCAAATCCTAGTGTTGGGATAAAGCAGAAGTCAAATTTCGGTTGGACCTTGTGTACAATTGACGAATAAAGTGATCTTCATCTTAATTGTGTTACACCCTCAGCCAGAGACCAAGCAGAGAGGACTACTACTAAGGGAGAGGGATTACCCTTCGTTTTTTGATTCATATTCAGCACCTTTTCCTGCAGCATTTTCCTCTGAACGTAAAGCAATAACTAGCCTCTGAGGAAACTGGGGATGAAGGTTACAGTAATGTACTGTTAAACCAAAGTTTCTTTGGAATTTACGGTAACATACTGTACCTTTTTTTCCAGTAACTTACAGGTAACTGGCTGCCTGTAAGTTACTGTAAAAACATCAGGATTTATTTTACAGTTTGGGTCAGAGAGCTGGGAGCCAGAGCTGCTGCTGCTGACTATAGCATGTGGGAGAAGCAGCACACTCCCAGCCATTACACAGCTAAGTGCAAAATAGTTTCCAAGGTAATTCTAGAACGGGCATGCCATTCCTTGTCTTCTTTTGGCCCATAAAACATAATCTGATAATGTGGTTATACTTGAATGGCAGCAGTGGGTGGCAAAGTCTACACAGAGGAAGTCAGAGGAGAACATGTGGATTTTGTTCTGGTTTGGAAGGGCAGTCCTTATAGCCCAGAGGGATCGCTGCTGCGTTGTCTACTTTCACAGGAAAAGGAGGGGGAAACAACAGAATATAAGCAAACAAAAAAAGCCTGTTTGGTGAACCCATGCACGAGAAAGCATGCCTTAAAGAAATTCAATGAACGCAAATGTCTGCGAGAGCAACATTGTCCCCATTCAAAGCCTTAATTTAAACCGTTACAGCTATAGACCTGCACTAACCAACACTGTTGGGGGAGGCCAAGGAAGCCTGCCTTTGATATGTGCTCCTGATTTGCAGTCAAGGTTTTTCTGGCACAGAAATTAGGCAAAAACCTGTCATTTAACTCTCACCCTGGCCTATAAGCTACTTATTGTCACAAGCAGAAGAAATATAAAACGAGCATAGACACATTTAAATCAAATCTGTCAACAATAAATACAATGGCATTGAACAACATGTCCTAACAACCATAACTTTTCTGGAAAGCAGTTTTCCCCTTTAAGAACATCTTTGAATAGAAACATGAGTCCAGACACTCAGCGACATTTGATGAAGGATAATGCTCTGATCCAGAGTGGATATGACGAGGCTGTAATTATGTAAATTCCGTAATATAGTCGGTGTCCAAATTAGGAGAGTCTCGTCCCGCGTCATATCCATTTAATGACAGTGTATGAGAAACAATTAATCTTCCCCATCGAATTCATTGTCCACTGTTTTCTGTTCCTAGTACCATAGATGCTGATTCAATTACATCAAGATTCAACAGAAATCTGTCCGAAAACATTCAATCATACATTACAATTTACGGAATTGCTTCAATTAATGACCAATACGGTACTGAAGTAGTAGATTAATGTGGACAATGTGAAATTTGGCTTCAAAAAAAATATCAGGGATACCTAATCATTTGTAAAACAATTATGATGACTTCAAGAGTCAAAATGCCACATGGAAAGAATATGATATATGTCAATGGCCAAAGACAACAGATATCCAGAGCCATATGTAACAAATGAAGTGATGAAAAAGTAATGTAAAACATAGATAAACCTATTTTGATATTCAGCCAGGACTGGCCTATAGGGCCCAGGTAAACTTTGTATCCAGATCTTTAGATGTTTAATAGCACCTGGTTTCACAGTGGATAGACTAGTGCAGAGGGCATACTGGCTCTTAAAGGGAAAATCCACCCCCCCTACGTCATTAATTGACTGTTGATACAGTCCCAAAATGTTATTGGCCTTTCAAGAAGCAAAGTGTCATCATGATGATGTGGCCGGTGACACTTTGCTTCTGGAAAGTCCAATATCTTGGAAACCTGACAACATTTTGGTACTGTATCAACAGTGGACTACTGAAATAAAATACCAAAAGATTGAGTGGCGTTTCATTTTAACATCTCTCAGAGGAGAAAGGAATCATATCAGTCAGAGACACTACGGTACTGTAGATACTATCTAGGGGTGGATTCTTCAGCTAGCCTACATGATACTGTATAGTGTAGCCTGTTTTCATGTTACGGGTCTGGAACATGCTAATTCAGACAGATACAGAGACATCGCAGTCAAATCAAACACAAAGATCGGGGAGGAGTGGAGGAGGACTGGAGCCATGCTACACTGGGCTGTGGTCGGGGGAGGCGTGAGTGACTGTCACCACACACTCAGTCACTGCCGCCGTGTCCTTTGTCCGTCGCAGGCCCGTGTACAGCCGCTCATCCAGGGTGGCGCTCAGCTTGTCCGTCAGCTCGGCTGTGATGGTTTGTGGGCCGTAGCCCTCGTCAGGTGGCTCAGGGGGGTGTTCTGCCTGCCTAGTGTCTTCCTGGGGGTCGGGCTGCTCCCCTAGCAGACCCTCTCTCTCCGGGACAGGGGGAGGGGAACAAGACGCCCTCCTTTTGTCGTCTGTGATGGTCACGGTGCTACTGCCACAGCTACTGCTGGGACTCTCTCTCCTGTCTCCTTCCTCTACCTCGGCACCTTCTGCCCCTCCCTCCACCACCGCCTCAGCCTTGGGTGTCTGGGGGGTGCTGGGGGTCCCCTCGCTGGCCTCCTCGTCAGGCGCACTGATGATGCGTGGAAGCGTGCTGTGGTAGCCTGTGTCCAGCGGGTAGTTGACGCTATCGCCTCGTCGGAGGGGGTTCCGCTGCCTCTCAAAGGAGTGGTACTGGTAGCGAACGCCTGGGTCGCTGTACTGCTTGTGGCGCTGCCACTGCTTGCGGAGGTGGATGCGCGAGCGATGTTTCTTCGGCGTCTCCTGCTGGTCAAACTGGGGGTCGTGGCGGAGGAACTCGTGGAAGAGCGTGTCCGTCTTCTCGTCGATGCTGTAGTCACGGTGGTGAATTGATAAGGGGGGTTGGGGGTGCGGCTGCGCCTCTCGCGGGGTGAACATCTGATCGTACGGAGACCAGCCCAGGGGAGACCTGTCCGTTTCTATGGTGATGCCGCCCATTGCACCCGCTGGCGTCTCCTCGTCTGGCTCTTCCTCGAAGATGCGGGCCTCGAAGCTCTCGACCACCGTGCCAGTGCGCCCTGCACTGGTGAAGTAGTGTCTCTTCTCCAGGGCCGATCTGTCCATACTGCCACTACTGCCACTGCTGCCAAACAGTCTCAGCTCCTCTGGTGCCCGTGATGGAGCCTCTATAGACGTATAGCCACTGTCCATCTGCATTAACTTACGGTTCCCTGACTCCCCGTCACTGCCCCTCTCTGACTCCACACTGTCCTGCTTCCCCCCTTTCTCCTTCTCTCCCATCCCTTCATTCACGGGCAGCTCCACGTCCCCCTCGGGTCCATCCCCGATGTCCTGGGAAGGGTAACTGGGCAGCCCCCCCCTCTTGCTCTGCCCCCTCAGGGAGCAGACACTGTCAGCATCGCTGCGAACAGAGTCCCTGTCGTTGTTGTTGATCTGGTCTGAGGAGCCGTATTGCTCCAGGGAGGCCCGGAGCGTCCAGATGTCTCTGTACAGGGCCTGGTGGTCTGATGCCAAGCTCTCCTGTCTACAGTCCCCCAGGCTTGCTGCCTCGTCCTGGGGCTCCGGGGACAGGCCGATCACCTCCAGCCCCTGGCCCGTGCTGCAGCTGGGTTCCACCACCACCTCCACCTCTAACCTGTGGTGACACACACAAGTATGAAGACAGGCGCACGCATGCACACACACACACACACACACACAGTACACTCTCATGACGCCCATACATATCTGATGTCTGATGTTTGCAGCCGCTGTGATTACAAGTGGTCACCATGACTTGCTATGGTAGTAGGATGTTTTCCACAAACCACTGAACTGCAATGCACCAATGTCACGTGCTTTGCAAATGTGTTGAATTTCCCTACATTGTGATCTTACTGGTCACGGTTATTTAAATATACATTAGCTCTTTGACATGACATAATGTATGGCTTGCATTATTTTAGCATAATGAAGCAACATGAATACTATCTGCTTCCAGAACTTCCAGCTTGTGGGTGCTCTATATGCGCTACAGTCAATTATGATTGCATGTCGACTTACATTAAATAAATAATTATTAATCTATGACAACTTTATGACAGCTAACGTTAGCATGCCTAGTTGGAAAATGTTTTATTTCTACAATTTCCAAAAGCTAACCAAACAAAAACATTACTTTTACGAGACGTGTTTGTGCTGTCATGTGCATTAGTAGCACAATTTAACTTATTTACATTCGTTTTTACCTACACTTGTATGTTGACTCCATATTGACGTTGAGGTTTTAAGTTTTGGCAGACTTTTCTTAGCGGATGTGGAATCATCGCAAATTAAATTATAGGGTGTTTCAGGCCCCAAAGTGAACATAATTGTATACTCGCAAACTCCATTAAAAACAAGGGCTGAGGGGCTTACGTTGCAAACTTCCCTTGCTTGGCTGATCATTTGGACCGATGACAAATATGGACGCGGGGATTCCCCCAAGGGCATATGGTGAGGGTAAGCAGATGAGGGTGTGTCTTTTATGAGTTTGAAACACAGCCATTGACCCTGACAACTATTCCTGTCTATGACATCACTCTGCGTCAGCGATGGAATGGGTTAGCTTGTTAAGCAGCTGTGGGTAAAAGTTGCCGGTAGGCACAGATCTAGGATCAGCTTACTTACAGATCTAGGATCAGCTTACTTACAAAACTTTCTATCAGTGTCTAGAGGCAACTGTGACTAATTCTTCCGTTAAGCAGAGAGGCGCTATCTACCGTAGTGATGACGGAGGCAAAGCAGTGGGGTGGAAGGATGGCGAGGGAATTAAAGATACCTGCCGAGGGAGGGTGGTGGCGAGGAGGGGGGCAGGAGGCAGGCCGAGGCGGAGGGGCGGCAGGGGTGATAGGTGGCGTCCTGGGTGCGGGCAATGTACTGGATGAGGTCAATGTGGTGGGCGTCGCTATCCTCCTGGTCCATGCTCTCGCTGGCAGCGCGCTGCCGCTGGAACTGCCTCCTCTTAGGGGACCCTGACACACAGAGACAGAGGACCTTAGACATTAGTCCGAGGGTACAGAGGGACATGGGACGGCAAAGGACGTTGGCACGAACATTCACCATAGTGAATGTTCAGCATATCTGAGGACAGCATCAAAATTGATCTGGAGGTGACATATGTGTCACAATGATGTCATGAAGAGATCCCAGCAGGCTTTCAGATATTTTGGGGGTGTTAGTCCTGTGTGCTGTTGTTCCCTGAGTATAGGGGGAAGCAGGAAAGGGAGTGGTATGAGTGTTTGTGTATGAGGGGATCTATGGGGAGGCTTCTGTTCGACTCACAATGCCTTGGAAGAGAAGAGCCCTACGTCATAAAGCCATCTGTTAGAGTGTGAGCACAGTGTGAGAGCCCTGTGTACATGTTTGTGTGTTATTGTGCACTATGCACCTTGCCAGTCCGGTGAAGCCTCTTAAAGTGGGACCTCATTCTTAAGAGGCAATTTTTCCACAAGGGAACGGGAGCCGATTTCCCAAAAGCATCTTAAGGCTAAGTTCATTGTGGTTCTAATGATGAACTTAGCCTTAAGATGCTTTTGTTAAAACAGGCCCAGATATAAATAGAATTTGTACACTAAATACAAAAAACATGAAAATCATGTAAATCCAAGCTGATGCTCCATCAATCTGTACATAAGCATGTCATCATAACATAATAATAAATATTAAAAGCCAAGTGTCTTGTACCTCTGGTGTCCAGACTGGAGGCCCGCTGGCTGCTGTCCAGCTTCCACTTCTTGAAGTATGGGCTGGCTCCCTCCAGGCTGGCATGGCGCCTCAGCTTGGTGAAGAACTGCAGCACCGGGCCCTGCCCCACACCTGCGCCAGGAGATGCACCCATCACAGACGTCACCGACGCCCCGTCACTCAAAGACGGACTTCCCCCATTCCTGGAGCCAGACACCATCACCTCAATCTGGGGGAGAGAGAGGGAGGGGATATAAGGGAGATACTCTAAGGACAAATGGAAGATGATAGAAATATGTGATTTTAATCTCTCTCTCCTTCCTCCCAAGGTTAAGAAAAACAAAAACAAATATACAATTTTCCATGCAACTTTTAACTTTCTCCTATCTACCACGGAGAGGGCCAGTGAGCAGCCAGGAGCGATGAGCAAATGTGGGGAGCAGCGGTGTCTGTAATCTCCCCTGACAAGGCTGTTCCAGAGGCTCTCCCTTATTTATCCATCATCCTCCACCACTGTTGTCATTAAGACAGAGTGACTAGGGACACTGTGGATGCACACTCCTTACTTCTCCTCTCACACATCAGAGGCTTCATAATAACCTCTTGGCTTCAATGTTCACTCAAGCTTAGTGTGTGCTACTGTGTGTGTGCAACACATTTGTATATTTGCAATCATGTCAATTCTCTATTTAAATGATCTAACTCCAATTCTATATGCACATTTCAAAGCTGATCTATCCCCCCCCAAGAAATTAATAAAATAAAAATGAGATTCTCTATTCAGACCCATCATACACATGATTAGTGGCTAACTGTATTCCATAGTAAAATGTTAATTAAATTAATTATAAAGGCTTAGATTCAACCCAACAACACTGTCATTCGGCCCTGTCATATGTAGGTAGGCACTGTATGTGATGATGAATGATTAACCGAGTCCCTTAATGTAGTGTTCAATATTGCACATAATATAAAATGTGATTGGTTGATTGTTGGGTTGATTGACAGATAGGGGTAAGTGACTCACACTGCTGGTAATGGGCTCCTTGGGAACCGGCGCCAGGGGACTCTCACTGAAGCTGGTGTCCACCAACGAGTTAAGGGTGTCCCCAGGGAGGGCTGAGCTGGGGCTGACACTCAGACTGGTCAATGCTGTCTGGGGCAGAGGACACAGGGGCCGTTGGGCACACAAAGCCGGCTACACACACACACACATACACACACGCAAACACATGCACATACACAGAATACACACCATCAAGGCACAGCCAGGAGGATACAAATACACAGACTGAATTCTACATCGGGACTGGGAGAGGTCGTTAGCCTACTAGCTAGTGACAAATCAAGTTCAAGCAAGTCCATTGCAAAATGATTGAGAAACCTCAACAATTGCAAAATCAATGTATATGGCCCATTGGAATGAGGAAGCAGAATTATCTATGGGCTGCATTTGATAGGCTTGATACATGTTGTGGGCCCCACATTGATGGATGGCCTAATTGGCCCAGTCATGACTATCACTGCTAATAGCAGTACAGTAAACCGGCTGTCACCTGGAAGATGGAGAGGCTGGACTTGGCGGCGGGGCGGGTCGTCATGGCGATGCTGTTCTCGGATGACTCACACTCGTGGATGGTGACGATCTTGAGGGCCAGTGGCGGGATGTGGAGGTGTGTGAGCCGCGCATTCTTCAGGTGGTGGAAGTCACCCTCGGTCAACGTGAACCTGAGGTGGAAAGGGGTTGAGAAACATGACAAAAAGTTCAGAGAGTTGGAGGCTGACACAATAGAAGTGCTGCTGTCACTTTCAAGGAATGTTCTTCTATCCTACTCCTTCTATCCTACTCCTTCAATCCTACTCCTTCTATCTTACTCCATGGGACCTGCAGGGAGTGAAGGCTTGTCTTCTCAACTATCACTACACCTGATTTCACTAATCATCAAGTGTTTCATTTGTTGGATCAAGCCTTTTAGTACTGGGCAGGAACACACTGAGGAATTCTCACTTCAAACTCAAGGCTCAGCTGTATTGTGTATTTTGCAATACAGAATTTGTCTCAACCTCATTTGCATATCAGAATGAGGTGGGGCTCAAGCAAAGAATTAGGACAGTCAGAGAGAGAGAAAGAGAGAGAGCACACGAGTGGAGAAGGACCGCCTCCTCTCAATGAAGCCACGGAAGTTCAAGGCCGACCTCTGTACCGCAGTCATGGTTAGCAGAAAACAGGATCCCCCATTATAGTGAATGGAAAAATGGCAATCTTCGTGGTCAATGTTTGTGTAAATAAAATTATATTCAAAGACAATCATGGTACCAATAATTGCTTCTAATATACCAGATATGAACTACATATACAAAGGTATGTGGACACCAGTTCAAATTAGTGGATTTGGCTATTTCAGCCACACCCGTTGCTGATAGGTGTATAAAATCGAGCACACCGCCATGCAATCTCCATAGACAAACATTGGCAGTAGAATGGCCTTACTGAAGAGCTCAGTGACTTTCAATGTATCACTGTCGTAGGATGCCATCTTTCCAACGAGTCAGTTCCTAAAATGTCTGCCCTGCTAGAGCTGCCCCGATCAACTGTAAGTGCTGTTATTGTGAAGTGGAAACGTCTAGGAACAACAACGGCTCAGACGCAAAGTGGTAGGCTACACAAGCTCACAGAACAGGAATTGTTTATTGCGAGATTCGTGAAATGGGTTTCCATGGCCGAGCAGCCACACACAAGCCTAAGATCACCATGCACAATGCCAAGTGTCGGTTGGAGTGGTGTAAAGATAGCCGCCATTGGACTCTGGAAATGGTTTGTCGAGATCGGTGTGGAAGAATTTGACTGGCCTACACAGAGCCCTGACCTAAACCACATCGAACACCTTTGGGATGAATTGGAACGGCGACGGCGAGCCAGGCTTAATTACCCATCAGAGCCCAACCTCACTAATGCTCGTGGCTGAATGGAAACAAGTTCCCGCAGCAATGTTACAACATTTAGTGGAAAGCCTTCCCAGAAGAGTGGAGGCTGTAATAGCAGCAAAGGGGGCACCAACTCCATATTAATGCCCATAATTGTGGAATGAGATGTTCAACGAGCAGGTGTCCACATACTTCTGGTCATGTAGTGTATGTCCTTGAACCAATTAATTAAAAATCGCACACAGAAGAAGTAATAAGGATAATTTATTTGCTAATGGTAGCCTGTAGTACTCCGGTCACCCTTCAACTTGATTTACTCAATGAGAGGGGGTAGCACTGAGCTAGCTAGCCTGCAATGTCACTTCCTGGAGTAGCTCAAACTGCACATTATCAAATATTGTCTATTATATTGACAAGATAGTCAAGTGACCGCTCTAAGAATGGAAATACATGTCCTCAAAGATGGAAGGCAGGCAGGAGAGAGCAAGATCAGGTGGGACCATTCTAACCAATGAGAGGGTAGATATGCGTATGAACAGCAGGCCACAGAGATAGATATAGGACTCATCTTTGTATCTGTGCCATTATAGCATCTGTGATAGTGCCATTTAGGCCTTCTTATTTTTCATTGGCTGATTGCTCCCAAGTCATAGGAATCCCCACCTAGTTTCCAACTTTAAAATGGTGGAAGCCCTCAATGGCAATGTCCATGCTGCAGGCACAACTCCAATATTAAAAGTATATATTTTCTCAAAGTTGCTTTCTTAACAATCTAACCATTCCCGAAACATCTAGAAGCCTCATGTAGCAAATTAGCAATTACAGTTTTCATTCACCAAATTCGACACTCACTCATTGACCTCAATAAAAAAAATCTAAACTTTGTGGGCTTATTTTTCGTGGACAGATTTTGGGCTGAGTAAAACCTCTCACTTCACCTCTTCCTCTCTGATTTTATGTCTCCCTGAGAAGCCATCAGAACCGACATTTGGCTTCAATGCGCTATTGAGGCTTCACATAGGAATGAATGGTGTCATGTGATCGAAGGCTTTGTCCATTCATATATTCAGTCATTGGAGCACACAGAGCTTTGTTACCATACCATAAATAATACATTATGAAAGTAGGCTACACTGCATAATTATGTTATGCGAGTATGTCTACATTTTGGAAATCCTTTCAATGAAAAATGTGTGTATGATGCAGTTTCGGAGCATCAGTCCCTATTATTACCCTATAATAAAGCATCATAACAGCTCTTCCAACTGCCTTTATAATGTATTACACAGATGGCTCTTACAAAGTGTCTCCATAATGTCTTCTAATGTAACAAAGTAAGAGCCAATCTTTTCACCGGTTTTAAACACACAAACAGCTTGTTGCTAAGGCAGTCGTTGTATTATATTGTAGAATATGAGCGTATTCAGAGTAGTCTACTGCGGGGGGAGTGAGTGGTTGTCTGGCGGAGGAATCTGTCTGACCTACGGCCTTTCTCCTGGGCCTTCTTGCCGTGGTCGAAGAGTGCCACCTCATTGAAAGAGACGCGGCGGCCGCCCTGGGTGCCTGTGGACAGGAAGCGCTCTGTCTCCATGTCCATGTGGGAGCTGGCGGCCGATAGGCAGTCTGACTCGTCTACGCGGATGGTGATCTGTCCTGGGGGGGGGTGAGGGAGGGAGGGAGGAAGAGAGGTCAGGGTCTAGTGGAAGGTTGGTCCCAGGAAGAATCAAACCTATGATCCAGGCAAGCACCATGCTAAGTGTGTGCATGTATATATGTAGGACATGCACTTTGTTTGTTCTAATTTATTCAGGACAAAGTAGATCTGATATTGTGTACTAAATGTCCCTTGCCTTAGGTAATTACTTTGTCTCGCTTAATGAATGTAAATGTATTCCCGAATTATCATACCCAGGAGAGAGCTGAGATCCTCAGATAAACCACATTGAAATGTCTGTATATACAGTGCATTCTGAAAGTATTCAGACAATTTTGTATATAATGTTTACATATCCGACACTACTCATATAAAATGTATACACTGTATTCATTCCTTTAATCTCTAGCCACTTTAATAATTATAATTGGATGAAATAAATGTATCACTAGCCACTTTAAATGATGCATTTATATAATGTTTACATATCCTACATTACTCATCTCATATGTATATGCTGTACTCCGTACCATCTACTGCATCTTGCCTACACCGATCAGCCATCGCTCATCCATATATTTATATGTGCTTACTCGTATTCATTCCTTTACTCTTGTGTGTATAAGGTAGTTGTTGTGTATTTGTTAGATTACTTGTTAGATACTACTGCATGGTCGGAACTAGAAGCACAAGCATTTTGCTACACTCGCATTAACATCTGTATGTGACAAATAAAATTTGATTTGAGACCCCTTGACTTTTTCTACATTGTTATGTTACAGCCTTATTCTAAAATCGATTATTTCTCCTCAACATCAATCTACACAAAATACCTCATAATGAGAAAGCAAAAGCAGTAGGTAATTTTTTTTTGCATATGAAGCCTAAAAAAATTAAAAACTGAAATATCACATTTACATAAGTATTCAGACCCTTTACTCAGTTCTATGTTGAAGCACCTTTGGCAGCGATTACAGCCTCAGGTCTTCTTGGGTATGACGCTACAAGCTTGGCATTCCTGTATTTGTGGAGTTTCTCCCATTCTTCTCTGCAGATCCGCTCAAGCTCTGTCAGGTTGGAAGGGGAGCGTCACTGCACGGCTATTTTTAGGTCTCTCCAGGGATGTTTGATTGGGTTCAAGTCCGGGCTCTGGCTGGGCCACTCAAGGACATTCAGAGACTTGTCCCGAAGCCACTAATTCATTGTCTTGGCTGTGTGCTTATGGTTGTTGTCCTGTTGGAAGGTGAACCTTCGCCCCTGTTTGAGGTCCTGAGCACTCTGAAGAAGGTTTTCATCAAGCCTCTGTACTTTGCTTCGTTCAGCTTTCCCTCAAACCTGACTAGTCTCCCAGTCCCTGCCGCTGAAAACATCCCCACAGCATGATGCTGCCACCACCATGCTTCACCGTAGGGATGGTGCCAGGTTTCCTCCAGACGTGACGCTGGGCATTCAGGCCAAAGAGTTCAATCTTGGTTTTATCAGACCAGAGAATCTTTTTTCTCATGGTCTGAGAGTCATTTAGGTGCCTTTACTGAGGAGTGGATTCCGTCTTGCCACTCTACCATAAAGGCTTGATTGGTGGAATGCTGCAGAGATGGTTTTCCTTCTGGAAGGTTCTCCCATCTCCACAGAGGAACGCTGGAGCTCTGTCAGAGTTACCATTGGGTTCTTGGTCATCTCTCTGACCAAGGCCCTTCTTCCCTGATTCCTCAGTTTGGCAGGGCGGCCAGCTCTAGGAAGAGTCTTGGTGGTTCCAAATTTCATCCATTTAAGAATGATGGAGGCTACTGTGTTCTTGGGGACCTTCAATGTTGCAGAGTGTTTTTGGTACCCCAGATCTGTGCCTCGACACAATCCTGTCTTGGAGCTCTACAGACAATTCCTTTGACCTCATGGCTTGGTTTTTGCTCTGACATGCACTGTCAACTGTGGGACCTTATATAGACAGGTGTGTGCCTTTCCAAATCATGTCCAATCAATTGAATGTATCACAGGTGAACTCCAAACAAGTTGTGGAAACATCTCAAGGATGATTAATAGAAACAGGATGCACCTGAGCTCAATTTCGAGTCTCATAGCAAAGGGTGTGAATACTTATGTAAATAAGGTATTTCTGTTTGTTTTTTAACTGTTTTTGCTTCGTCATTATGGGGTATTCTGTGTAGATTGATGAGGGGAAAAAATATTTTATTCATTTTAGAATAAGGCTGTAACGTAACAAAATGTGGCGAAAGTCAAGGGGTCTGAATACTTTCCGAATGCACTGTACATGGCATGACTACGTACTGTAGCAAAGGAGCATGGCTTCACTTTCACAAAACCTTTTGTTCTTGGGTTAGTACAATACATGGCAATATGTCCAATGGCCATGGGTGTTTACTGGAGACGGCAAAGAAACATTAGTGACTTTAAATCAATCATTTGCATTGAAGCAAGAGTGTTTTATTCAGCTTCTATACATAATTTTTCCAAGTGCTGACGAATGAGAAACAGGGGGTTTTGATTTACCATGTACTGGCTGAGACTCCTCCATGTAGCTGGTGTTTGTTTTCTCAGGGTCATCGCTGGCCCTGCAGCACAGAGGAGCACCGATCAATGCATCTTTACCCCTGAAGTCTATAGCTACGTCGCAAATCACACCCTATTCTGTATGGAGTGCACAACTTCTGACCAGAGTCGCATCAAAAGTTGTGCCATACTTCTAGAATAAGGTGTCATTTCAAATAAAGCCATATGCTTAGCCCTAGACTGTAGGCGAGCTGACAGGAGCACATTGAAAGGACAAACATACTCTCACAGCAAGGTCAATCGGACTAGTAGCAGCATAATCAATGTCAGGTGACATGGAAACCTTCAGGGAAAATGGGCCTCTTGACCTCTTCAATAGAGAATGGGATGTCAGTTCTATACTATGGGTTTTCTTTCTAATACAGAGTACTATTTCTACTAATAAATATTACAAATTAGATCTCTACTAATGCCTACTATGATACAAATGGCTGCAGTTCTCTTCGTAGTAACTTCTCTAAGGGGAGAAATTCTCCCTATTATATTATCTGTAATTTCCCTAAATTCACTGATGCACTGTGTTTTTGACTCCCACCACAGCCTTATTCTGGAGCAGTAGACCAGCTGAGATCTCTTCTCTGTCAGAGTGTCTATAGTTCCTTTATGCTATATTTCAGTAATAAGGCACGAGGGGGTGTGGTATATGGCCAATATACTACGACTAAGGGATGTTCTTAAGTACGACGCAACACGGATGACTTATTGCTATTATAAACTGGTTACCAACGTAATTAGAGTAGTAAAAATAAATGTTTTGTCCTACCCGTGGTTTACGGTCTGATATACAATCAGCATTCAGGGCTTGAACCACCCAGTTCATAATATCTGTGTGAGAATGACTTGAGGGATTTCTCTGGCTGCCCGGCTCTGTGCTTTCATTTCCTGTGTGTGTGTGTGTGTGTGTGTGTGTGTGTGTGTGTGTGTGTGTGTGTGTGTGTGTGTGTGTGTGTGTGTGTGTGTGTGTGTGTGTGTGTGTGTGTGTGTGTGTGTGTGTGTTGCAGCTAGAACTTATGACAGTGTGAGACGCAAAATTAATCAGCGTTGATGGCTGCTATGAAATCTCATTACACTCATCATTTGTACCAGTCTGCACTACTCTACCCCGGCCAGCCTGCAGCCTGCCACTGTCTGACTCTGCTGCAGTGTACTGAAAAGAGAGGAGCATGGAAATGGAATAAACATTTCATATACAAATAGAAGTCTATATCTCAGACATTACATCTACAGAAAAGGTGCTATTTCTAAATGAAGCCGATTCATAATCACTTACAAATGAAAATAATGATGTTTCCATGTTAGATCAACAATGGTCTGTAGACAGACAACAGAACTCAATAATAGCGGAATGCACTGTACAGTCTTTTTTTTTTTTACCATACTTACAACATGCATTGTTACATCTCTGCATGCACTCTTTATGTCAGAGGGATGGACACACATGTGCATGTAGTGTATTGTATTGTGCCCCAGTTCTAATAATGACAGGCTGTGATGGTTTGGTAAACACAGGATTTGAATGGTCTCCATCTCACTCATAGACATGCATAGTTACATTACTAAACCATGCATACTAGTGCCGTGGTTATTGTACTACCAACGGAATTTTACTTTGCCCGGAGTACCCCCTCATGTGCATTTTACCACTAAGCCTATGTTCTCATGAGTCTTCTCAAGTACCCCGTGTGGATAGGCCAAGTACCCCCAGGGTCCTAGTATCCCTGGTTGGAACCACTGGACTAGTTGTCTGACCTGGCATGGCGGCAGTCTCCATCATAGCAACGTCTGCAGACGATCAGCAGGACAGACAGCAGGACCAGTATTCCCCCCAGGAAGATGGACAGGAGCACCAGCAGTAGGACGTAACCATCCTGTTGTTTACCAGGCTCAAATGGAACCCCCTGGAAAAACATAGGAGAGAGGATGAGGGAAAGTGGGAACTGTAGAGACAAGACACAAAGCTGTAGGGATGTGAAGGACTGATGGAAGAACGGAATATAATAGAACTAATCAAGGTGGTTAAACCAGGGATAAAAAGAAAAGAACCCTTGGAACTTTAAAACATGCCCCCATTCAGACAATTACATTTAATATCCATCTATTACTGAATCTATTGTTTCAGATTGAGGTTTGGTAGATCATACCCTGCCTGTGTGTCATGCTACTGTGGTTAGCGATGAGTGGGCGGAAGGAGAGTATGCACAGGTGTGCTCATTGTTCTGGGGTTGAGACGATAAGTGCACGGCTATAAGATCCTGAGAGGTATGGGGGTTTACTGAGAGGGAGACGGGGCGGAGACCTGAGCCACTAAGACTGTGTGTGTGTGGAGAGAAGAGAAGAGAAAAACACAGAGCCATGTATCTTCCCACATGAACATCAAAGCCCAGAGAGAAGCCACTTGTAGAAGGGCCTCTTGGCTAACTGTTCCCCTGGTCCCTTTGTGAGCAGGCTATTCAGGTGAGACAAGGCAGCAGGAGCGCTAAATGGAAGAAAAAAAGCAACACTGCACTTCTCTACACTTCCCTCTGTAACAGTTTTTCTTTTAATTGCATTATCTTGTTAGAGAGCAATTATTACACTCCATACATACATACTACCTATTGCATAACACCAGGGATGGTTAGACTGATCACAAAAAAAGCCACATCAAAGTCAGGTAGTGTTCGGATGTGAAAAACACACAATGCTACGAGAAAGGCCTCCCTAAACAGCCCATTGGGCAGAGGCATTACCTTACCAATTACAGCATGCAGCTTAAAGCCATTGATTTACCCCCACTAGTTGGTGCACCATGAATCTATAAACGCCACAGAGGTATTAATCCATTGGGGCCTGTGCTATTAACCTGTCTGCACCTAAGACAGGAAAAGATGCTCTGAGGGGTGGGCTGGAGCTGACTGAATACAACAGGGGGGAGATTTTAGGGTGTCTAGCTGTCTGACTAAGACACAGTTTAGGTTTTATAAAAAATGTCAGACTGAATGAGGTTGGACTCGATAGAATTATGTGTAGTCTACCTTTAGGGGTGTGTGTGTGTGTGTGTGTGTGTGTGTGTGTGTGTGTGTGTGTGTGTGTGTGTGTGTGTGTGTGTGTGTGTGTGTGTGTGTGGATCAGCTTTTGGATCAGCCAAGGCAGAACGCCTTTTCCACTGGCCAGATAGTAAACTTTTATCTTGCCAACACCACATCAAGTCACTCTGGCTCTAGGGTGTGTGCTGTGTGTGGCTAATTGAAAAGGCAACATAGCTGAGCATTGGAATCTGTTCCGTTGATGCACTACTATCAAAACAAAGGCTTGGAAACTAGCTAGTTCAATCAGAAACTAACTTCTGCAGCTTCTTTGATCCATTGCATTGTTAGATGCAAACCGCTCAAGAGAAGCAGCAGTACACAGCTGTTATACAGTGGTATGCTGCTCATGTACATCTGTTTAATATCACAGACACTTAGCAACCAAGGTTAACAACTGTACCATACACTCAGTAATATGCATGTTACCCCAGCGTTAATGACCGCTGACGTCAGATTGTGAATTCTCTAAAAGGGGAAATTAAACTCGAGATTAGATCACAGATTCAATTATTTCAGCCCCAGACCAGGATGTTCTCTCTATTAGCCAGTCAAGCTGTATAGAAGGAGAACACAGTCAGCTTGAGCAGCTAGCAGAGCACGCACACACAAACACACAGGCACGCACACACGGCTCACACACAGTCTTGGCAATGACTTACGGTGGAGTTCTCAGTGAGGTTGATCCAGAAGGTAGACTCATTGCTCATGGTCCAGGCGAGCGTGAGCGTCCCCCTGAGACAACAGACAACAGGAAGTTAGGAAGCTCCCGGAACAAACCACAAAACACTCCACAGAGATTTGGACACCGGTTCTGTTCTCCCCACTGACAGACATGCAGTCAGAACACAGGCAGCCAGGTAGAATTTTTTTTGTTTGATATCTCAGATATCTACTGTAAATATATCTGCAGATATTTGTTCCTCTTAAAAATAATTGATGAATATGCAGAAAAGCAAAACAGAATAATACAGGCCAGTCATAGGCCAACTTTATTAACCTGTTAGAAAAGTGCCTTTTAAACTGAACAAACACAGAAAATAACATATACCAATATATACAGTTGAAGTTGGAAGTTTACATACATTTAGGTTGGAGTCATTAAAACTAGTTTTTCAACCACTCCACAAATTTCTTGTTAACAAACTATAGTTTTGGCAAGTCGGTTAGGACATCTACTTTGTGCATGACACAAGTAATTTTTTCAACAATTGTTTACAGACAGATTATTTCACAATTCCAGTGGGTCTGAAGTTTACATACACTAAATTGACTGTGCCTTTAAACAGCTTGGAAAATTACAGAAAATGATGTCATGGCTTTAGAAGCTTCTGATAGGCTAATTGACATCATTTGAGTCAATTGGAGGTGTACTTGTGGGTGTATTTCAAGGCCTACCTTCAAACTCAGTGCCTCTTTGCTTGACATCATGGGAAAATAAAAAGAAAATCAGCCAAGACCTCAGAAAAAAATTGTAGACCTCCACAATTCTGGTTCATCCTTGGGAGCAATTTCCAAACGCCTGAAGGTACCACGTTCATCTGTACAAACAATAGTACGCAAGTATAAACACCATGGGACCATGCAGCTGTCATACCGCTCAGGAAGGAGACGCGTTCTGTGAAGGACCTTGTGAAGATGCTGGAGGAAACAGGTACAAAATGATTTATATCCACAGTAAAACGAGTCCTATATCGACATAACCATAACCGCTAAGCAAGGAAGAAGCCACTGCTCCAAAACCGCCATAAAAAAGCCAGACTACGGTTTGCAACTGCACATGGGGACAAAGATCGCACTTTTTGGAGAAATGTTCTCTGGTCTGATGAAACAAAAATAGAACTGTTTGGCCATAATGACCATCATCGGAAAAAGGGGGAGCCTTGCAGGCCGAAGAACATCTTAACCGTGAAGCATGGGGGCAGCAGCATCATGTTGTGGGGGTGCTTTGCTGCAGGAGGGACCGGTGCACTTCACAAAATAGATGGCATCATGAGGTAGGAAAATTATGTGGATATATTGAAGCAACATCTCAAGACATCAATCAGGAAATTACATCTTGGTCGCAAATGGGTCTTCCAAATTGACAATGACCCCAAGCATACTTCCAAAGTTTAAGGACAACAAAGTCAAGGTATTGGGAGTGGCTATTACAAAGTCCTGACCTCAATCCCATAGAAAATGTGTGGGCTGAACTGAAAAAGCGTGTGCGAGCAAGGAGGCCTACAAACCTGACTCAGTTACACCAGCTCTGCCAGGATGAATGGGACAAAAAGTCACCCAACTTATTGTGGGAAGGTTGTGGAAGGCTACCCGAAACATTTGACCCAAGTTAAACAATTTAAAGGCAATGATACCAAATACTAATTGAGTGTATGTAAACTTCTGACCCACTGGGAATGTGATGAAAGAAATAAAAGCTGAAATAAATAATTATCTCTACTTTTATTCTGACACTGAGAAACTGAGTTTAAATTTATTTGGCTAAGGTGTATGTAAACTTCCGACTTCAACTGTATGTACAGATACTGTAACTTCAAATATTTGTCCATACATGAATGACTACAAATGTCAACATCTCCAGACTATAAAAGAACCAAAACTAGCTTGTGTCTGCTGAATGGTAAAAGAGTCATCAGCCAGGCAGCCGAGCATCCATGCTGTAAATTCTCTCTCTCTCTCTCTCTCTCTCTCTCTCTCTCATCGCATTACTGTGAGATAGCTGTGGTGGTCCAACAGCTGAGGCCTAATGCGTTCCCTCACACACAGCAGATCATAGCCATTAATGCTGCTGCAGCCTTCCGACCACACTGCATACAGTACACACATACACACTGTTACACATGCGCACACACACACACGCACCTGACATGTGCTGGAGCTGCCTGTCGGAGTGTCTTACCCTGATGGAGGGCTGTGTGCAGCAGCTCTGGATGTTGGTGTCTCCCAGCTCAGCTCTTCCTCAGCTCCCTTGCTGCATTCTCAGCCTGCCTCTGCCCACCCACCTGGCTGGCCAGCCTCCTCAGGGCTGTTTTGTCCTCTCAGCATAGGCTTGCCTAGGCTCTGACCAGAAGCTCAGCTGCTTAGGAAGCAACAACAACAAGGCACCGGCAATCAGATATGGTTCCCAAGTGGGTGGGCCTATGCCCACCCATGGCTGCGCCTCTGCCCAGTCGTGATTCATAGATTAGGGCCTAATGAATTTATTTAAATTGACTGATTTCCTTACACTAACTGTAATTCAGTAAAATCGTTGAAATTGTTGCATGTTGCGTTTTTATTTATTTATTTTGTCATTCTGTATAGTTCACCACCTGTCTGAATGCTGTTACATGCATAATCATCCATGATGTCTATGATTTACAGTGTGACTACTCAGTTGACTGCTTTGGTGGTAGTAAACTGAAAATGACTATTGATATTTCTCCACTAGTCTTTTACATCTCATATCAGCCTTCTCTTCTCTCCCTGGATCTGCTGCATTCCTCATAAACTGCTACGTAATAGACCTTTCAAACTACTTTGAATCCCAAATGTTACCTTATGTTGTTTGCCTTTGTTGTTATATAAAGCCCATAACATCTGAATTGATCGTCTCTTTCTGATATTTCCTTTGTACAGTCCATGACGTTGGGATGAATTGGCTTTGATCAACAGAAGAGCATTGCGATCGCTAATAGCGTATCGACTGTTTATTCCTATAGCAAGAACGCGTCTCGGTGCGTGCCTGATAATCTACAGGCTATTCTATTCTATATTTGATTATATTTATGTAAAATAATTCTACAAAAACGGCCCTTGCGCTGCTAGGTGTTTCCATTCTTTCTACATGGACTGTTTGCAATATCACCGACTTAAACTGCTATTCAATGAAAACAGTGGGATGGATTTGGAAATCTTCATGCCGACAGTAATCGATTAAATAGAATACTAAAATCTGATTTTAATGTGGAACCGATAGGCTAAGGTTTGATGTCCATCACAAACGTGAATGTGCAAAAAAAAAAATGCCACTCACCTAATTAAAATTGAGGTGGTCCGTGTAAGGAAACTTAGGCAGAAGCCAATAGCGCCAAAACCTTCGCTTACCACTTAAAGTCGGATTTAAAAGCAAAAACTATTTATGAATGAAACCCTATGGCTTAAGACACACCCACCACCCGGGACGCGCCACGTGACGTACGTGATTGAAGAGCTGGAGGAGGCGTGCGCTGAAGATCATCAGCATCCTTCCCTTCAAAGGTAGGCTGTTTGGGGGGATGGGGTGAGACGTTATGAACACGCTTCTGGTGGAACAGAATGAAAATATGTAAATTCACATTATGTTCGGAATGAAGAATTCTAATAGGCCTAGAATAATGGTTGATAGGTTTCCGTTCTGATGTAGACTATACCTAATATGACTTATTATTTATAATATTATATATAGAGCTCTACTATTTTATTAGATGGGCTATACTTTAAATTGAACATTATTATCTGAGCAACCATAGTGGGTACTGTAGTGTCAGGTTCTGTATTATTTTGCAGCTTTTGGTAAAACAGAATCACACTTTAACTTTGATTTTGTTCACCTTGGTGGGTCAGTTGGCACCTGATAGATCAGTGATGATCTTATCAATCATCTCATCAGTGGATCCTCTTTGACATTCTAACGGCGCCACCCCCTGGCTGTGAAAGGTTGCACACTACCACATATGCCTTCACTTTTTCAATAAATCTGTCTATTTACAACGGCAAATAACCAAAATATGAAATATTCCGTCACACCGAACGAGACACATTTTCAGATTGAACACTGATGGATAGAAATCCTCGGATTTAATATGTTAAATATAATATATATATAAATATACAATATATATAAATAACTACATTTCCCGTCATCCTTTGAACGCTCATAAGGCATTGTGGCTCGGTTATCAATGTCCTTGTCCTATCAGACGCACACTGTTTGACTGACTTCGCGCAAGGGCTTGGGGATCCGTTTCTACTTGAATTATATTTATTATAACAAAATGATGGCAGCAAGGTTTCTCCATCGCTCTCTCCCTGTATTGAGGCAAGCAAGATGCTACGCCGACGCACCTTCAGGTTCTGCCCAGATGTCCTTCACATTTGCCTCGCCAACGCAGGTAAAGTAGTCCGGGGTTGATGAGGCTTATGTTATGGGCCTACGGTAGATTCCTAGCTAGCTATCTCTCCAATAATATAACCAACGACTGATATAACGTCACTCTCTTAATAATAAAGACACATTATCTAACCATACGCATGTAGTTAGCGACAAATGCCTGTGGCGTGCACACCGCTCAATGGCTAGCTAGTTTAACTTGGTAACGTTAGCGAGTTGGTTAACCTACTTTTTACTGGTGCTTGTAACAGTTAGTTGACGCTCGCGCGTGTGTATTGTTCCAACCAAGCCTCGCCAAATCAGTTTAGCATGCCTAAAATTGTTCTGTGCAACAATGTGTCCCTACTCTGTGTTGCCACTTGCTAGCTAACGTTCCATTGCAATAAATAACCTGATTGTCAAAGCTAGTTACCACAATGGGTCACAGGCCCTTGACTTTCTTATTATTTCACCTTGAGACTAGACGGGGATTACAGTACTACTCAATTGTTGGAAACCATTTCTGATTTAATAACGAAGATTGGCTAAATCTTCAGGAGTGTGCTGACTGCACCTTTTTAGTCACCCACATAACTAGCTAGCTATTCTGTTAGTTAGCCAGGTACACGTTAGCGTTATGGCTAGCTAGATGTCACTGAATTGCATCGGACAGTAATTTATTAGCTAGTTGGAAACAGTCTTACCTAGTTCCATAACTCAAGTCAACATTAAATATGATTTGAAGCTAATTCTGTTTGCTGTCAGGCAGTAATGGCATATTATGAGTACGATAACATAACTGCAATGTACCTTACCAGAACCTCATTGACAACTAAAATATAGTAACATAACACCTCAGTAAATATGCATGGACTTTATCCATTAGAACAATTATCTAGTACTGCATGCAGATACTGTATATTTCCACAATTCTAAGAAAATCAATAATAGTCAATGTACAGTAATGTATGTGTTTCTCCTTCTCCCAGGTGTACTTCAAGGAGGCCAGTGTGAAACAGGTTGACGTGCCCACGCTGACTGGTGCTTTCGGTATCCTCCCCGCCCACGTCCCCACGCTGCAGGTTCTCCGGCCCGGAGTGGTCACCGTGTTCAACGATGATGGCTCCGCAACAAAGTTCTTTGGTGAGATTTTGCTTGATGGCTCAGTGGTCTGATGACATTTTAGGATTTTATGCATCAAACATAAAGGGCAAAGAAGAGGCGCATGAGTGTACCGGTTGGACGCATTGAGTGTGAGTAACTCTGTTTTGTGCTGTCAACTGGGGTTATATGTAGAAACCAGATAACAAAGTTTTAAAGCAAGCCTCTTGATAAAACAAGTCCCCAAGAAACTGGGAGAGTGAGCAATCTGTTTGTTAAACAGCGCTGCGACATGAATCCAACAGCCCATTGCCGCCTTCAAAGGAAATGACAACTTGGAGACTCAAACGAAAGTTATGAACAGTTAAATGCTATCCAGGAAAACATGGCTTTAATACACTCGATGCACACCAAAACTGCTACAATTGTTGAAAAAAAGCAGATTTGCTCAAAGACAGAGGCTATCGTGTCAGATACGCACAAACAAGGCGTGCGCATGAATGAACAATTAGCCTTTTGGGAACAAGGTTGTGAACTTTTGAAGAATTGGACCAGCAAGAAAACACAATGAGATGTAACATGAGAATTTTGTCCTGACTAGAAGATTAGGTAGAAGGAGACCTTCCAGCTAACGTGGTCAAACTGATTTTCAGAAGAACTTGCCGTGGGTATATCACCAGAGGATCTGGAATGATGCCATTGGAACGGAGTGAAACAGAAGAATGCTAAATACCCACTCATGGGGTTTCTTCAAACTATGGAACTATCAGACCAAAGTCAAGAGGGCAGGTGGTCAAAATCCAGGGCTAGACTACTTGATTTGTCCAGGACCTGTCTGCTAAGGAGGAAAGAACTGGAAACTGGAGAGGGACTTGTTTGGGGGGCGGCAGGTAGCCTAGTGGTTAGAGCGTTGGACTTGTAACCAGAGGGTTGCAAGTTCGAATCCCCGAGCTGACAAGGTAAAAATCTGTCGTTCTGCCCCTGAACACCGCGGGCGCCGAAGATGTTGATTAAGGCAGCCCCCCCCGCACCTCTCTGATTCAGAGGGGTTGGGTTATATGTGGAAGACACATTTCAGTTGAAGGCATTCGGTTGTACAACTTGACTAATAATGGTGACTTTGGTTTTTGAAAGCGGGCACGATGGAAATGTCTATAAACAATTTTATTTTCCTTTATTGCCCTATTTCTATGTCAAACGAGACGACTGCGATTTTAGGTCGCCTGCTAAAATAATAATTCCTTTTTAATCTGATATAGCATGATTTCTATCTGAACTCCAGAGTTGCCCCTGGAGGGGATATACAATGAAATCTGGGATGTCTATGAGGCGTTTACCAGGTTTATTTGCAGTGTTTTTATTTTTGTTTAACCTGTAGTTTGGCTCTCTTCAAAAGTAAAAGATTGTATTCCGGCTTATGTTCAGAAATGTTATTTTCTTTATCTTGTAAATACTTTATGGGCATTTTCCAACATTTTTGTGTTTTTTACTTTAGCAGAGTATGAGATTATCATTCCCCTAAAGTATGCATAAAAAGGATCCCAAATTATGTCATGTGTTTGCTTTCCTGTCTACATTTGTAATGGTAAAAGGTATTTTAATTTTTACGTATTCTGTTGCTAAGTTCATTTTCTGTTGGTGTAATTCTGCATGATACAGGAGAATGATCCTACATCATGAATCTTTGAAGACTGTATATATATATTTTTAAATACGTCTTAAGTTTTTATAAGGTAAATACAATTTCTGAAATTAACAATTTTAAAATATTTACTGAAATGACGTCACTCAACTCAGTGCTTCTGAGTTTCCGTGTATCAAACCGTTATATTAAAACCAGGAAAATCTGGAGTCCTCTGCAGTTTACAGACCCATAAGTGACGACCAAAATAATCAAACTCATAAACAGAATGGCAAGTCTTATCATACAAGAACATGTTTCAGTATAATACACAAATTGCTGTACGTTATCAATAATGGCTGTTGCCAAAAAGCCTTTTGACAGTCTTGACTAGCCTTTTCTATTCAAAACTTTGGAAGTCTTCAACTTTCCAGCTAAAATTATACATTTCATAAAAATATTAAATATTCACTATCTGATTTGTAAATTGCTTTAGAAATGGGCATGAGACAGGAATGGCCTCTCCCTCCTCCTGTTTGCACTGGCAATTGAACCGCTTGCAGAAAGAATTAGACAGGACCCAAACGTAACAAGTATTAGTAAAGACAAATATAAACTAAGCTTATTTGCCAACGATATAACTGACTGATATTAAACTCAATGCCCCCTTTTAAAATATATATTTTTTTAAGTGGAAAATAAACTATAGGAAAAAGACAACCTCAGGATCTACAGCAATCCTTTAACACTAGAACTGCTTGGCCTTTCAGGCTATAAGTACCCGCTAGAGAACATTGCCGGGCCTCTACTTAAGCATATGCTTCAGATGCATATTATCCTGCAAGGTGCAGCAAACATAAGCACCAATGCTTAATAAATAAAGGATTAATTGCATGAATAAATAAACTCTGCAAAAAAAAGAAACGTCCCTTTTTCAGGACCTTATCTTCCAAAGATAATTCCAAATAGCTTCACAGATCTTCATTGTGAAGGGTTTAAACACTGTTTCCCATGCTTGTTCAATGAACCATAAACAATTAATGAACATGCACCAACAGCTTACAGACGATAGGCAATTAAGGTCACAGTTATGAAAACTTAGGACACTAAAGAGGCCTTTCTACTAACTCTGGGAAAAACGACAAAAGAAAGATGCCCAGGGTCCCTGCTCATCTGCGTGAACGTGCCTTAGGCATGCTGCAAGGAGGCATGAGGACTGCAGATGTGGCCAGGGAAATTACATTGCAATGTCTGTATTGAGACGTCTATGACAGCGCTACAGGGAGACAGGACGGACAGCTGATTGTCCTCGCAGTGCAGACCACGTGTAACACCTGCACAGGATCAGTACAACCGAACATCACACCTGCGGGACGGGTACAGGATGGCAACAACTGCCCGAGTTACACCAGGAACGCACAATCCCTCCATCAGTGCTCAGACTGTCTGCAATAGGCTGAGAGAGGACTGAGGGCTTGTAGGCCTGAGGGCTTGTAGGCCTGTTGTAAGGCAGGTCCTCACCAGACATCACCGGCAACAACGTCACCTATGACACAAACCCACCGTTGCTGGACCAGCCATGACTGGCAAAAAGTGCTCTTCACTGACGTGAGTCATGGTTTTGTCTCACCAGGGGTGATTGTCAGATTCGCTTTTATCGTCAAAGGAATGAGCATTACACCGAGGCCTGTACTCTGGAGCGGGATTGATTTGGAGGTGGAGGGTCCGTCATGGTCTGTGGTGGTGTGTCACAGCATCATCAGACTGAGCTTTTCATTGCAGGCAACCAACGCTGTGCGGTACAGGGAAGACATCCTCCTCCCTCATGTCGTACCCTTCCTGCAGGCTCATCCTGACATGATCCTCCAGCATGATAATGCTACTACGCACAGAATGATCAGTATGGCTGATTTACTGCAAGACAGGAATGTCAGTGTTCTGCCATGGCCAGCGAAGATCCAGGATCTCAATCCCATTGAGCACGTCTGGGACCTGTTGGATCAGAGGGTGAGGGCTAGGGCCATTCCCACCCCAGAAATGTCCAGGAACTTGCAGGTGCCTTGGTGGAAGAGTGGGGTAACTTCTCACAGCAAGAACTTGCAAATCTGGTGCAGTCCCCCAGCCCCTGCACCAGATGTGATGATCCTTTCCTGCATCTTTATTTTTTTATATATTTTTTTATTTTATTTCACCTTTTATTGAACCAGGTAGGCAAGTTGAGAACAAGTTCTCATTTACAACTGCGACCTGGCCAAGATAAAGCAAAGCAGTTCGACATATACAACAACACAGAGTTACACATGGAGTAAACAAACATAAAGTAGAAAAAAAACAAGTCTATATACAATATGTGCAAATGAGGTAAGATAAGGAACGTAAGGCAATAAATAGGCCATGGTGGCAAAGTAAGTACAATATAGCAATTTAACACTGGAATGGTAGATGTGCAGTAGATGAATGTGCAAAGTAGAAATACTGGGGTGCAAAGGGGCAAGATGAATGAATATGGTAGGGGATGAGGTAGTTGGTTGGGCTATTAACAGATGGGCTATGTACAGGTGCAGTGATCTGTGAGCTCCTCTGACAGCTGGTGCTTAAAGCTAGTGAGGGAGATAAGTGTCTCCAGTTTCAGTGATTTTTGTAGTTCGTTCCAGTCATTGGCAGCAGAGAACTGGAAGGAAAGGTGGCCAAAGGAGGAATTGGCTTTGGGGGTGACCTTTGAGATATACCTGCTGGAGCGCGTGCTACGGGTGGGTGCTGCTATGGTGACCAACGAGCTGAGATGAGGCGGGGCTTTACCTAGCGGGGACTTGTAGATGACCTGGAGCCAGTGGGTCTGGCGACGAGTATGTAGCGAGGGCCAGCCGACTAGAGCATACAGGTCGCCGTGGTGGGTGGTATTAGGGGCTTTGGTGACAAAGCGGATGGCACTGTGATAGACTGCATCCAGTTTGCTGAGTAGAGTATTGGAAGCTGTTTTGTAGATGACATTGCAGAAGTCGAGGATCGGTAGGATAGTCAGTTTTACTAGGCAAGTTTGGCGGCCTGAGTGAAGGAGGCTTTGTTGTGAAATAATAGAAAGACGATTCTATATTTGATTTTGGATTGGAGGTGTTTAATGTGAGTCTGGAAGGAGAGTTTACAGTCTAGCCAGACACCTAGGTATTTGTAGTTGTCCACATTCTAGGTCAGAGCCGTCCAGAGTAGTGATGCTGGTCGGGTGGGCGGGTGCAGGCAGAGAACGGTTGAAAAACATGCAGTTGGAGGCCACGGAGGGAGTGTTGTATGGCATTGACGCTCGTTTGGAGGTTAGTTAACACCGTGTCCAAGGAAGGGCCAGAAGTATACAGAATGGTGTCGTCTGCATAGAGGTGGATCAGGGAATCACCCGCAGCAAGAGCGACATCATTGATATATACAGAGAAAAGAGTTGGCCTGAGAATTTAACCCTGTGGAAACCCCAGAGACTGCCAGAGGTCTGGACAACAGGCCCTCCGATTTAACACACTGAACTCTGTCTGCAAAGTAGTTGGTGAACCAGGCGAGGCAGTCATTTGACAAACTTTAGATTACAAGATGCGCCCATCTCATGTACAATTTGACAGCTGATAGGCCTAATATTGTCACTCATCAGATTGTCAATGTAATCTTGTCTATAGCCTCTCTCTTATTGTGTGAAATTAGTTTTGATGTGCAGGCTGACATCTTTTGATTCCCGCTCAAGTTGTATAGAGTCAAGGATATGTCTTGCATTATTTTAAAGGCATACTTTAACACACAGTATGTTTTAATTTCCATTAGAATACATTTGAGTAGTAATGGTTACAGTAAACAATCCTGTAACTGCTTATTTTTACAAAGTTAAGCGTAAGAGAACGGATTCAACCCACAAGGCGCGCTGTCCAATTATTTGCTGCTGATTTAATAGGCATAACACACTACACAATTTGTCTTTCTAAGTTTAAATCAACCTCTTCACCCTCAGCATTCAGTTAGGCCTAATTTTAAATTGAATTGTAAAGTGCACAATTATCACCTGTTCATCCATTTGTCATTCTGCGAGGAGTGTGACACACTAGCGCCTGGCTGAGTACCAACAACCAACAGCACATAAAGGCGTCCTAAAATTCAGAATCAAATGGCATAATGATCCATAGTATTTCTGAAATTCACCCACATGGAAAACCTGAAGGCATAGAAACTGTGAATATGAAATAACATTTCAATTACAGAATTAAAAAGCAATTTTGGACTGACCAATGTAAACATTTTCAAATACTTGAAGTCAGAAGTTTACATACACCATAGCAAAATACATTTAAACTAAGTTTTTCACAATTCCTGACATTTAATCCTAGTACAAATTCCTTCTTTTAGGTCAGTTAGGATCACCACTTTATTTTAAGAATGTGTCAGAATAATAATAGAAAATTATTTATTTCAGTTTTATTTTTCTTTCATCACATTCCCAGTGGGTTTGAAGTTTACATACACTCAATTAGTATTTGGTAGCATTGCCTTTTAAATTGTTTAACTTGGGTCAATTGTTTCGGGTAGCCTTCCACAAGCTTCCAACAATAAGTTGGGTGACGTTTGGCCCATTCCGTCTGACAGAGCTGGTGTAACTGAGTCAGGTTTGTAGGCCTCCTTGCTCGCACACACTTTTTCAGTTCTGCCCACAAATTGTTGGAACATAATTAATGAAATTACAGTTAACAGGAATGTAAGCTCTCTGTGTATATTTCAAGACATGGCATATGAGGGTGGGTTGAGATATGAAATGGGTTGGACCGTACTCTTTTCTCGTCAATCACTTTGAAACTTTTGCTTAACTGGAAATCAAGTGATCCTCCGTTGAGACGATGGAAGAATCAAATGCATTATTATTTGAACATTGAAAGGGTGTGGGTGACCAAGGCAGTGGAGTAGTTCCAGGTCATATGTAATCGTCTTGCAGGTGCTGGGAGCATGTGGGTCTGGGCACGGGTGACGTCGTTGATGTTTGTGTGCGTCTGTCTTGTCTGTTTTTTTTTAAATTGTGTGAAATCTCTTATCACACACAAGTCTATGCTGTGAGACAGGATGCTGTTCAGGATCGCCCAATCCACAATACGACCTATAGGCCCTGTCTCTAACTTCCTGGCCCTTGCATAAGCTCAAACTAAAATGGTTAGAATTCGATAGGTGTAGCAACATGGTGGGAATTCCACTGTTTTTAACCTTATATGAAATTGTGGGTGAGTCTGTCTGATGTTTATGGTTAGAGGGACTAGTGGTATCACCTAAAATGTATTTGATTCACTATCGCTCGATTTTAATTTTTTTCCTCTGACACCCAAATGTGTACAAATACCAGTATGTGGTAGGCCGATACATACTTTTGGAAGCTTTGATTGCATTTTTGATGACCCTGTCATATCAACTTAAATATCTGATTAATAAAGCAATGATTTCTAAGCTACTTACGTACCAAGTGGGGACAGTGCTTAAGCATGTGTTCTGTGTTTCTAGGTGATCGCAATGGTCAGTTCCATATCAATAACTGGCCACTTTAATGTGGACCAAAGTCTTCCCAACAATATGACTGCATCCTAGACCTGGAAAAATCTAACTTAGCCTACATTTGAAAGTGTTATGCTACTTCCCCTGCTTTTTTTTAATTACAGAAAGGGCCTTAATTGTTACCCAGAAATTATTTGATATTGAACTGCTTCATTGGACCTCTTCTAACATGGAACATCCAGCAGGGGTCAGTCCTGTCTTGAATTGTGGGGATGACTGCATCCTAGACCTGGACCTAGAACTTGGTGTAACACTTTCAAATTGTAGTGTACTTCCCTGGATTGAAATCAGCTAAAACAAAATTCTGCATATTAGTGACTGCACTGAACTTTAAGAGACTGTTGCAGTCTGTGCATGAAGGCAATGCATTTAATTAATTTCAATAGAGTAGGTTGTCTACGTGGGGCTGGGCGGTATGATTGGTGGCTGAATAGAATAGGTTGCTTTACTCATGCTGTCTGTTTTTCAGTGAGCAGTGGGTCAATCACAGTGAACGCAGACTCCTCGGTGCAGCTGCTGGCTGAAGAGGCTTTCCCCCTGGACCAGCTGGATGTGGCTGTAAGTACCCAGCACCCACTCATATAGACCTATTTATTATCTCTATGGCAACGGGTGGGCAACTCTTGTCCGGCAGGCTTGTCTTCCAGCCCACCACATCACACCTGATTCTAGTAATCAACTAATCATAGTTGTTTAGTTGGACTGTGATTTAGGTTAACCTGAGGTGTATTCATTACGGGAACCGTTTACCATTTTAAGAACTAAAACAAAACAGAGGGTCCTACCTGAATTTATCAAATCGAAACTCTCGTTTGCGTTTTCCTTTTGGAGTGAACGGTTTCTGTTGCTAAACGTTTTGCAACAGATAAAATATTTTGCAACAGGATCGGCTGAATGATTACACCCCTGGGGCGTATTCAATTCTGTTGCAAAAACATTTATTTTAATGAAAGCAAAGAACTGATGGACTTACCTGAATTTGGCATGTTCTTTTTTTTAAACTGTTTGGCTAATGTTTACACACCTGGTGTAGTGTGTTAGAGCTGGGCAGGAAGAAGGGCCGAGGAGGGATACCTTATGTTTCCTGTGCCAATGGGAGCAGAATGCCCTTAAATCATTGAACCAGAGCAATCACAAGATGCTCTTCATCAGAGCAGTAACAATTCCATGAACATTTCCCATCCTCTACATTAAGAATGCTTAATTCTCTGAAAAGCTAGGCTAGAGTTGTGATTGGCATCATTCAGCCCATGCAGTCATTGATTATAAAAAATTTAACTGGGTGCAGCTCTGTCAGACCTTAGCCATAGTTTTGGAAAAGGAAACCTTCCATGAAATGACCAAATCCCTTACTCAACAGAATTCCAGCACAGCATTTGCTCAAATGTCAGTCAAAATATGTATTTGTGTGAAATGTCCCCAAGGCCATGTTGCTCTTTACTAGTCACAGCCCCATCAGCCGACTAAACATGTTCATCGTAGAGGAGCTCTCCCCCTCCTCTCTTTCTCTCTGACTCTGTCCAGAATGGCACATACTGTCAAGTTGACTCCAAAGAAATGGATGACTTTTTCTTTTTTTTTTTCTCTGTGAGAACAATGCACAGGAGAAACCCTGCTGTTAATAAGGCAGGAAAGGTCAGTCACTGTTGAGTTATAGCAGATGTGCCAAGTTCCCACTGGGAGACCTTTAACTCCCAGCTACGTTTGGCATTTCTACGCTATAATCGCTACTGTAACTAATGGGCCTTTCACAGGAAAAAGGCAATGTGAATTTGCAATGCTAGTCTCTCTCTTCCAGACCTGCCAACATGCACACAATTTTAGGTTAAAGTACGCTGGAATGAAAAACTGCCCTAAAATAGGCTTCTCGTTGGCACATTGTGGTTTTTGACCCAAAGGTTTGAAGTTGGAACGGAGCCAATCAGAGGGCTTGGGCGAGAAGAGAGAAATTCTAGCTCTACGCTCCTGCATCATGGACTTCAGGAAACAACAGAGGGAGCACCCCCCTATACACATCGACGGGACAGTAGTGGAGAAGGTGGAAAGTTTGAAGTTCCTCGGCGTACACATCACAGACAAACTGAAATGGTCCACCCACACAGACAGCGTGGTGAAGGCACAACAGCGCCTCTTCAACCTCTGGGGCGGCAGCCCCATCAGTTAGAGCGTTGGACTAGTAACCGAAAGGTTGCAAGTTCAATTCCCCGAGCTGACAAGGTACATATCTGTCGTTCTGCCCCTGAACAGGCAGTTAACTGTTCGTAGGCAGTCATTGAAAATAAGAATTTGTTCTTAATTGACTTGCCTAGTAAAAAAAAAGGAGACTGAAGAAATTCGGCTGTTTTCATCGCCTGGTACGGCAACTGCTCCGCCCACAACCGTCCAGAAGGTAGTGAGGTCTGCACAACGCATCACCGAGGGTAAACTACCTGCCCTACAGGACACCTACACCACCCATAGTCACAGTAAGGCCAAAAAGATCAAGGACAACAACCACCACTGCCTGTGAGGTCAGTACAGGTGCATCAAAGCTGGGACCGAGAGACTGGAAAAACAGCTTCTATCAAGGCCATCAGACTGTTAAACAGCCATCACTAACACTGAGTGGCTGCTGCCAACATACTGACTCAAATCTCTAGCCACTTTAATAATAAAAAATTGGATCTAATAAATGTATTACTAGCCACTTTATATAATGTTTATATATCCTACATTACTCATCTCATATGTATATACTGTACTCTATACCATCTACTGCATCTTGCCTACACCGGTCAGCCATCGCTCATCCATATATTTATATGTACATACTCGTATTCATTCCTTTACTCTTGTGTGTACAAGGTAGTTGTGAAATTATACTACTGCATGGTCGGAACTAGAAGCACAAGCATTTCGCTACACTCTCATTAACATCTGCTAACCATGTGTATGTGACAAATGATTTGATTTGCAGCCCCCCCTAGTCTTAATACTCTTTTCCCCCCTTCGAGCTGGATGCCAGCGCTCCACTTCGTCCATTTATACCAGTGATGAAAATGGATAGGGAAAATGGACAACAAGCCTTTTTCTAAATACCTTTTCCATAATTGGGTCCTAGTCGAGCATATCCACTTATTTCGTACTTGTCTCCTTCGCTAAGGCGTCATTACGAAGCGTAGTTAGCTACGGCGTTTAGTCAAGAGAATACTTTCTTTTGCGCACTTAATCACCGCAACAGTATTAGGCGCGAGCGCATTGGCGAGAAAGGAAACGTGGTGTTGCGATAGTTCAGTGCGCGTTGCTGCATGGATGGAAACAGACATGGCAGAGAGCTGTTCTGCTAATACCGTCTTTCACAAAAAATATATATATATTTGCCTACCTTTAAAAAAAAGAGAATTTTAGCCCCCTAGAGTTGCTGTCTGCTCCCCGCAGGAATCTAATTAGCATAATACAAGAATCCCCATCAATCTGTCAGTTTTTAGAGTTTTTTGCATGGGCTGCGTCTCAATCCACCGCATCTGCCGACATTGCCCTTCTGCAGTGAAAGGTGACAGAACTAGAGCGGTGTTCCCACAAAAAAGTCTAGAGTCCGAATGGTTTGGCCTACAATGATGACCCCACTATGGAAAGATTTGGCTCCCACGCACACGATGTCTGTGAGCCTCACGATAGTGCTCTATGACTCCCACAAGCATCATGGGACTCGTTTGTAGTCTGTACAGACAATCTGCCAACTACTGTATGTAGTGTCTGAACAGAAGTCAAAACTGTAACTTGGCCACTGGGACATTCACTGTCTTGGTAAGCAACTCGTGTAGATTTTTCCTTATGTTTTAGGTTATTGTCCAGCTGAAAGGTAAATTTAATGTCCCAGTGTCTGGTGGAAATCAGACCGAACCAGGTTTTCCTTTAGGATTTTGCATTCGCTTAGCTCCATTTCTTTTTTTGCCCTGGGTAAATTCCCTAGTCCTTAACGATTACAAGCATACCCATAACATGTCACCACTGTGCCTGACAATATGGAGTGGTACTCAATAATGTTGTATTTTTGGGGCAAATGTAATAATGCTTGGTATTCATGGAAGAAGAAAAAAAGTGAACTGCTTTGTCATGTTTTTATGCAATATTACTATAGTGCCTTGTTGCAAACAGGGACCATGTTTTTGAATATTTATAAAATTGCTAAATGTCAACAATGGGCTTCTAATGATGTGATAATAGTCAGTTCACCAATGACAAGGCATGTTGAAGGAATGGTAGTAATCACACCTAACTTGATGGATTAGGTCAGGGATGGAGATCTGGAACAAGCCCATAGGCCTAGTTCAGTTTCATAGTCCAAATTGCCTACAGTAAGCTAGACTACTACATTGCATCCAGTAATTGAATTATTTTGATTTTTCTCCCCAAACAAAATTAAGCCAGTTTACATTTTCACTAGACTATCCACATAAAGAAACCTATTAATTAGAATAATCATTACCCCTACATTTAACCTAGAATGAGTTATTGATACCACCACAATTTCATTTAGGATCAAACCCATTTGAAAATAGTTTGCCTGGCAGAAGCATAAAGAACAGGCTGTCCTTTTGTTTTGTACAATGTTCTTTGCTCAAAGATTCATCTGTACAGGATTGGATTATGTAGCTTTAGCATCGCTGAAGCAGTGTTTCCCCAAACTATGCTTACAGGGGCCGCCTTGCTCTGACCCCTGTCTAAGGCTGTGTTTACTCATGCAGCCCAGTTATCTTTTGCTCAATTATTGGCAGAATTTAAGTGATTGGTCAAAAGATCAGTGGTGAAACGTTTCAAAATTAGGCTGCCTGTGTAAACTCATCCCAAAAACTATTAGCCTGAATTGGTTATTCAGTTCAATGTAAAAAATAGACTGGTACTGTGCTAGCATATTTAGTAAGCATGATGTCCAGCACTTCGTAGTATGGCTATTGGGATATGGTTGTTGTGTATCTGATCTTTAGGCTGCCAAGGCCAACTTGGAGAAGGCCCAGTCTGAAATGGTGTCTGCGTCTGACGAGGCTGCCAGGGCAGAGGTCCAGATCAACATAGATGCCAACGAGGCCATCGTCAAAGCCCTGGAGTAGGCCGCGTGACTGGTCTCTGTGGTACGTATTGCAACCATGTACCTCTGTGAGGTGTTATAAGTGTAGAGCATATGAGCTTTACATCTGACCTAGACTCTGTTGGAAAAGTTTTAAAATGCATCTAATCCTTGCTCATATTCTCCTTGAAGCGATCACTGTGTATTTTAAAGGCTTACTTGCCGAGCTAATCGCCTACCAGCTATTTTTATGAACGTAGACAACACATAGTGACTTAATGGGTGATGACGAGTTAAGCACAATTCAGCCACATACTAAATATGCAGGGTCGTTCTTGTTACTAAGCTTTGACGTTGGCCAACAGAATTTTGAAGGGAGAGATTTCCATGACTTGATCACTGATCTCACGCAAGTGAGTTCAGAGCTTGTTTCAGCATGAGCAGCGCTATTGAGTACTTTCACCCTTTTTGAAGTAGTAAACTAGGTGGGACCATAGAGAATGATAGAGGCCTCCTGGTGGCCAAAGGGCTCTATTGGCATGAGTAGCGCTATTGAAGGATTCTAATGTTTTAATGTAGTCAACTGGGTTGGACTTTCAAATTCATTGGCTGATCCATCCTGGTGACCCTGTTGGAGTCATGTCCAACCGGGTCATCAGGAGGGATCAGCCAATCAATTTTCAGTGAACTGAAAAGAGGAGCGACCCATGGATGTGTGCGCTTTGGGGACCTTCAACAGAATGTGACTGGCAGAACAGGTGTTGTATGTGGAGGAAGAGGGCTGGTTTTATAAATATGCATTCAACCAGTGGGTCTTGCGACTGGTATACAGAGATGAACAGTTTACAGAGGAGTATAGAGTGCAGTGATGTGTCCTATAAAGAGCATTGGTGGCACATCTGATGGCCGAATTGTAAAGAACATCTAGCCGCTTGAGAGCACCCTTACCTGCCCATCTATAAATGACGTAATATAGCATGGTCATCTGATTCAGGGTTAGTTTGGAAGCTGGGGTGAAAGAGGAGCGATTACGATAGAGAACCATGTCTAGATGTAACCTTAGCCTGCAGCTTTGATATGTGCTGAGAGAAGGACAGTGTACCTTTTGCCGTGCCATACTCCCAAGTACTTGTATGAGATGACTACCTCAAGCTAAACCCTCAAACCCTCAAAGGTAGTAAACATGACCTTTGTTTTGGAGGTTTTCAGAGTACAAGACTATCATCTGCATATAAATGGATGAGGGCTTCTTACTGCCTGACCTATGTTGATGTAAATTAAGAGCGTGGGGCCTAGGATCGAGCCATGGCGTACACCCTTGGTGACAGGCAGTGGCTGAGACAGCAGATGTTCTGACTTTATGCAATGTACTCTTTGAGAGAGGTAGTTAGCAAACTAGACCAAAGACCCCTCGGGAAAACAATACTCCTTAGCCGGCCCACAAGAATGGAATGGTCTACCCTATCAAAAGCTTTGGCAAAGTCAATAGAAATAGTAGTTTTTTTTTGGTGTCAAGTTTCAGGAGCTCCTTTAGCACCTCTGACTAGGTGACTGCCTGCAGGGAGAAACTTTGTGGAGGGGCAGGGGAAAGAGGGAGAAGCATCGGGGATCGTTGCATTAGAAGGGGTGGGAGATGAGGAAATATTGGATGGGCATGGAGGCATAGGAATCCTGACTTAATGAAGTGGTGTATAGAGCTCAGCCATGTGCTTCTTGTCAGTAACAACCACATCAACTTTAAGGGACATGGGCGACTGTGAGGAGGGTTTAGTCTCCAGGTCTTTAACTGTTTTGTGCGGAGGTTTATTCTCTAGGTCTTAAACCGTTTCCCAGAACTTCTTGGGGTTAGACCAACATAGAAGTGGAGTAACTCTGCAAGATCACAGTTGAACCAGGGGCTGAACCTGTTTTTATTTTTTATTGTTATTTTCTTTATGGGGGCGTGTTTGTTAACAATACCACTGAAAATATCAAAGGTCCAAGTGTCCTCAACAGAGGGGATCAAGCTGAGTCTATTCCATTTTATCTCTGGTTCAGTAAGTATTTGAACAGGGTCTTTAGCACACCAATGTTATTTGTCAGACTGTTTTTATTTCTGGATGACACTACTTACCGTAATCATATTTTCGCCTTTGTTCCAGGTGTCGTGTTGATGTAAAGGAAATGAAAATTCTCCAACTGTTTCCCGGACCAGTCAAGTCAGTAACTGCAAGATCTCATGCTTGCTTTGTACAGTGGAATGAAATGACCAATAAATTTATTTGGATTTACATGCCAATAATTCTGTATTTTTGTTCCTTTTATGTAGAATTCAATGACTGGTATTGTGTGCTCAATTTTCTGTAAGGGAAAAGAGACTGTACACAGAATAAATCTATGTTTAATGTGTTTTTCCTGTATTTTGTGGTTACACTTAATGCAGTTCTCCATTCCGCCACTTGGTGGCAGTAACTTCGTAAACCATTGTAGACCAGTCACAGCAAGTAGCAAATGGAGCTGTTCCATTGTGGTGAGACAAACCCATTAACCAAGGGTAGCTATTATAATCACATTTGTTGATTTGGCTATGTTGTGATTTCTCAAGTGTTATAATTAATTTATTAAAGGCATCGAATGTTATTTATGTCCATACTGATTTTGGTGGTATGCTTGATTTGGTGTTTAACATTTTGTCAGCAGGTGGTTAGCTTTGGTGTTACTCAATGTATGTGGGGGGTGCTGTTGACCGTGTAAAGATCTCCATCAGTCCCTCTGTCTCTTGGTGTGGGCATGTTCTGTGAGTCAGGATAGTTACCTCAGGTTTCTGTGGTGCTGCCCATTCAAACAGCAAGTGGTGTAAAAAAAGGCCTCTGGTCTCAACCATAGGTTTCATCTTAACAGGAGCACTCCAGTGTTCTAATCATGTGCTGACTCAAGCCTTTCAGTCCTCCAACCACAACTGGTTTTATGAATGTCAACTCTTGACCAGTCCTCAACTAATTTAGTTTTTTTTTTTTTACTAGTGAGCAAGTACAGTTGAAGTCAGAAGTTTACATACACCTTAGCCAAATACATTTAAACTCAGTTTTTCACAATTCCTGACCTTTTTAATCCTAGTAAAAATACCCCCTCTTAGGTCAGGTAGGATCACCACTTTTAAAAATATTTATTTAATCACATTCCCAGTGGGTCGGAAGTTTACATACTCAATTACTATTTGGTAGCATTGCCTTTAAATTGTTTAACTTGGGACAAATGTTTCAGGTAGCCTTCCACAATCTTCCATGAAGTTGGGTGAATTTTGGCCCATTCCTCCTGACAGAGCTGGTGTAACTGAGTCAGGTTTGTAGGCCTCCTTGCTTGCACACACTTTCAGTTCTGCCCACAAATGTTCTATGGGATTGAGGTCAGGGCTTTGTGATGGCCATTCCAGTACCTTGACTGTGTTGTCCTTAAGCCATTTTGCCACAACTTTGGAAGTATGCTTGGTCATTGTCCATTTGGAAGACCCATTTTTGTGACCAAGCTTTAACTTCCTGACTGATGTCTTGATGTTGCTTCAATATATACACATAGTTCTCCTCCCTCATGATGCCATCTATTTTGTGAAGTGCACCAGTCCCTCCTGCAGCAAAGCACCCCCACATGATGCTGCCACCCCCGTGCTTCACGGTTGGGATGGTGTTCTTCGGCTTGCAAGCCTCACCCTTTATGTTAAATAAAAGAAAAGGTCATTATGGCCAAACAGTTCTATTTTTGATTCATCAGACCAGAGGACATTTCTCCGAAAAGTATGATCTTTATCCCCATGTGCAGTTGCAATCCGTAGTCTGGCTTTATGATGGCGGTTTTGGAGCATTGGCTTCTTCCTTGCTGGCGGCCTTTCAGGTTATGTCGATATAGGACTCGTTTTACAGTGGATATAGATACTTTTGTACCTGTTTCCTCCAGCATCTTCACAAGGTCCTTTGCTGCTGTTCTGGGATTGAGTCGCACTTTTCGCACCAAAGTACGTTCATCTCTTGGAGACAGAACGCGTCTCCTTTCTGAGCAGTATGGCGGCTGCGTGGTCCCATGGTGTTTATACTTGCGTACTATTGTTTGTACAGATGAACATGGTACCTTCAGGCGTTTGGAAATTGCTCCCAAGGATGAACCAGACTTGTGGAGGTCTACAATTATTTTTTCTGTGGTCTTGGCTGATTTCTTTTGATTTTCCCATGATGTCAAGCAAAGAGACACTGAGTTTGAAGGTAGGCCTTGAAATACATCCACGGATAGACCTTCAACTGACTCAAATTATGTCAATTAGCATAGCTTCTAAAGCCATGACATTTTCTGGAAATTTCCAAGATGTTTAGAGGCAGGGTCAACTTAGTGTATGTAAACTTCAGACCCACTGGAATTGTGAAATAATCTCTGTAAACAATTGTTGGAAAGATTACTTGTCATGCATGAAGTAGATGTCCTAACCGACTTGCCAAAACTATAGTTTGTTAACAAGAAATTTGTGGAGTGGTTGAAAAACGAGTTTCAATGACTCCAAAATAAGTGTTTGTAAACTTCTGATTTCAACAGTATCTGTGAATAGACAGAGCCCCCCCCTTGCACCTTTTTAATTCAACAACTGTTGTAACCACGTTCGCACCAATGATGGAACTCACTTAATTGTTTTTATAGTGTGCTCATTAAAATGGGTGTTGAACTTCTTCTGCCTGCCTTTTGACCAGCACAATTACACTGTAGCCACAGACTAGACAGTGGAAAACATGGATCAGATTCTGCAGGCAGGTTATACTATACTAAATGGTATACAGAGTCCAGTCCTGTGATTCACAGTAGTGGAAACACCAGTTTCCGTTAACATATTTTTTAAAAGCCTCCACATCTTGCATACTCTATTCTCCTCTACTGGTCTGTTGACTGTGAGCTACAATCTACATATTATTTTCTTAGTAGTGACTCCAGTAGGTGACGCTGTGGATCGAGATGTCATCTAGAGGGCTATGTCACTTTATTGGGAATTCCAGTTATTGTACAGATGGAAGGGGTGGACATTTTTGGATCTTTCCTTTGGCATAAGAATGAGATCTGAGGAAGCTGTAACTGAATCAAGTGAATGCAGAGAACAGGGATACAGGGTTCTTGTTTTGCAATAGCATTGCTCAACAATGTGTCATAACATGACGCCATAGGCTGGTTAAACATTTTGTCAGTCCCCCTTAACTGCACCAGGCTTATTGAACTTCTATTTCAGTCTATGCTGATAGATGGTGACTCATTTACCGATCTCGTTTAACCCAGAACTAAAATCTTGCATAATTTGATCATAGCTACGGTATCGTTTATGTTTACATAGTCTGTTCATGAGATGACTTATCTACTAACTTCAGCCCTAAAACCACTTGTGTCTCTTCGGTATAAAGGATGCACTGGATACTTGTTTGTAAGACCTCTTTATTGGTATAAAAGCAATGTACATTTAACAAAAACATAAATGCAACATGTAAAGTGTTGGTCCCATATTTCATGAGCTGAAATAAAATATCCCATAAATTGTCCATACCCCCAAAGCTTACATCCCTCTTAGTAAGCATTTTCTCCTTTTCCAAGATAATCCATCCACGTGACAGATTTAGCATACCAAGAATCTTATTAAATGGAATTATCATTACACAGGTGCACCTTGTGCTGTGGTCAAAAGGCCACTAAAATATGCAGTTTTGTCACAACACAATGCCACAAATGTCTCAAGTCATGAGGGAGTGTGCAATGGGCATGCTCACTGTAGGAATGTCCACCAGAGCTGTTGCCAGAGAATTTAATGTTCATTTCTCTACCATAAGCCACCAACATAGTTTTAGATAACTTGGGAGTACGTCCAACCGGCCTCCCAACCGCAGATCACGTGTCGTCAACGTTGTGAACAGAATGCCCCCATGGTGGTGAAGGGGTTATGGTATGGGCAGGCATAAGCTACGGACAACGAACATAATTGCATTTTATTATTTGCAATTTGAATGCACAGCGATACCGTGACGAAGTCCTGAGGCGCTTTTTAAGGTATCTTAAACCAACAGATGCATATCTGTATTCCCAGTCACGTGATATCCATAGATTAGGGCCTAATGAATCCTCTATGATGTTGTGCAGTACAAAATGGCTGAAAGGGTGTGTCTCTGTCTGGGGCTAGGCGTGGTTGTGGCTTGGCTGGGGTCTGTGTAAAATATCCCCGGCTCTTCCTGGGGCTGCTGAGAATGATTTTTATTTCGATGTTTCATTCCAATAGGAGGGGTGTCACATTCTAGAGAGATTTGGGGAGTGCCAGGGTGAGGCTGTGGGCACAGGGGTCTAGAAGTGTGTTAACCCCCTCCACTTACTAACACTTGTGTGATTCACTGTGTAAGTGGGGGCATGTCCTTTCATGCTCCCACTAAAATAGTAGGCCTATGTACATTTGGATTTAGTCAATAAATAGGTTGGTAGAAAATTACTTTGCAGCAGCAGTAAAAATATAACGTTTCCCTAACGTTTGTTAATTTTCCAAGCCATTCATGTCCATTTGGCCAATGATGTCGTTATGTTGGGATGGAGAGGGGACTTTGCGATGAGCGAACACTTTCATGTTTTTGTATGTCCTAGTAACCTTTTCATCCTGTGATGTATTGTCATTACTGATCACGCACAGTCAATTCTACGTGTTTTTCACAGCGTATTACTACCATTTATACTGCATGGCGGCCTGGCCCAATGGGAGAGCCTCTTCTAGGGCGACAGGTAGCCTAGCAGTTAAAGCGTTGGGCCAGTAACCCGAAAGGTACAGTGAGGGAAAAAAGTATTTGATCCCCTGCTGATTTTGTAAGTTTGCCCACTGACAAAGAAATGATCAGTCTATAATTTTAATGGTAGGTTTTTTTGAACAGTGAGAGAAAAACGCATGTGAAAAATGTTATAAATGGAATTGCATTTTAATGAGGGAAATAAGTATTTGACCCCTCTGCAAAACATGACTTAGTACTTGGTGACAAACCCCTTGTTGGAAATCACAGAGGTCAGACGTTTCTTGTAGTTGGCCACCAGGTTAGCACACATCTCAGGAGGGATTTTGTCCCACTCCTCTTTGCAGATCTTCTCCAAGTCATTAAGGTTTCGAGGCTGACGTTTGGCAACTCGAACCTTCAGCTCCCTCCACAGATTTTCTATGGAATTAAGGTCTGGAGACTGGCCAGGTCATTGTCATGCTGGAATACCCATCCACGACCCATTTTCAATGCCCTGGCTGAGGGAAGGAGGTTCTCACCCAAGATTTGACGGTACATGGCCCCGTCCATCGTCCCTTTGATGCGGTGAAGTTGTCCTGTCCCCTTAGCAGAAAAACACCCCCAAAGCATAATGTTTCCACCTCCATGTGTGACGGTGGGGATGGTGTTCTTGGGGTCATAGGCAGCATTCCTCCTCCTCCAAACACGGCGAGTTGAGTTGATGCCAAAGAGCTCCATTTTGGTCTCATCTGACCACAACACTTTCACCCAGATGTCCTCTGAATCATTCAGATGTTCATTGGCAAACTTCAGACGGGCTGGTATATGTGCTTTCTTGAGCAGGAGGATCTTGCGGGCGCTGCAGGATTTCAGTCCTTCACGGCGTAGTGTGTTACCAATTGTTTTCTTGGTGACTATGGTCCCAGCTGAGATCATTGACAAGATCCTCCCGTGTAGTTCTGGGCTGATTCCTCACCGTTCTCATGATCATTGCAACTCCACGAGGTGAGATCTTGCATGGAGACCCAGGTCGAGAGAGATTGACAGTTCTTTTGTGTTTCTTCCATTTGCGAATAATCGCACCAACCGTTGTCACCTTCTCACCAAGCTGCTTGGCGATGGTCTTGTAGCCCATTCCAGCCTCTACAATCTTGTCCTTGACATCCTTGGAGAGCTCTTTGGTCTTGGCCTTGGTGGAGAGTTTGGAATCTGATTGATTGATTGCTTCTGTGGACAGGTGTCTTTTATACAGGTAACAAGCTGAGATTAGGAGCACTCCCTTTAAGAGTGTGCTCCTAATCTCAGCTCGTTACCTGTATTAAAGACACCTGGGAGCCAGAAATCTTTCTGATTGAGAGGGGGTCAAATACTTATTTCCCTCATTAAAATGCAATTCCATTTATAACATTTTTCACGTGTTTTTCTGGATTCTTTTGTTGTTATTCTTTCTCTCACTGTTCAAATAAACCTACCATTAAAATTATAGACTGATCATTTCTTTGTCAGTGGACAAACGTACAAAATCAGCAGGGGATCAAATACCTTTTTCCCTCACTGTAGCTGGTTCGAATACCTGAGCCGACAAGGTGAAAAATACGTCAATGTGCCCTTGAGCAATGCGTTAACCCGAATTTGTTTTTCCTATTTTGTTGCCTTAAAACCTGTAATTTAAAATGATTTTTATTTGGATTTGATGTAATGGACATTCCAAATTGGTTTAGTGAAATGAAAATAATTGCTTGTTTCAAGAAATAAAAAAATAAAAAGAATAATGGAAAAGTGTTGCGTGCATATGTATTCACCCCCTTTGCTATGAAGCCCCTAAATAAGATCTGGTGTAACCAATTACCTTCATAATTAGTTAGATTGCACACAGGTGGACTTTATTTAAGTGTCACATGATCTGTTACATGATCTCAGTATATATACACCTGTTCTGAAAGGCCTCAGAGTCTGCAACACCACTAAGCAAGGGGTACCACCAAGCAAGCGGCACCATGAAGACCAAGGAGATCTCCGAACAGATCAGGGACGAAGTTGTGGAGAAGTACAGATCAGTGATGGGTTATAAAAAACATTATCAGAAACTTGGAACATCCCACGGAGCACCGTTAAATCCATTATTAAAAAATGTAAAGAATACGGCACCACAACAAACCTGCCAAGAGAGGGCCACCCACCAAACTCGGACCAGGCAAGGAGGGCATTAATCAGAGAAGCAACGAAGAGACCAAAGATAATCCTGAAGGAGCTGCAAAGCTCCACAGCGGAGATTGGAGTATCTGTCCATAGGACCACTTTAAGCCGTATACTCCACAGAGCTTGGCTTTACGGAAGAGTGGCCAGAAAAAAGCCATTGCTTAAAGAAAGAAATAAGCAAACACGTTTGGTGAGACTAAAATGTAGCTTTTTGGCCATCAAGAAAAACGCTATGTCTGGCACAAACCCAACACCTCTCATCACCCCGAGAACAACATCCCCACAGTGAAGCATGGTGGTGGCAGCATCATGCTGTGGGGATGTTTTTCATCGGCAGGGACTGGAAAATGGTTAGACTTGTAGGAATGATGAATGGCGCTAAATACAGGGAAATTCTTGACGGAAACCTGTTTCAGTCTGCCAGAGATTTGAGACTGGGACGGAGGTTCACCTTCCAGCAGGACAATGACCCTATGCATACTGCTAAAGCAACACTCGAGTGGTTTAAGGGGAAACATTTAAATGTCTTGGAATGGCCTAGTCAGATCCCAGATGTCAATCCAGTTGAAAATCTGTAGTATGACTTAAAGATTGCTGTACACCAGTGGAACCCAACCAACTTGAAGGAGCTGGAGCAGTTTTGCCTTGAAGAATGGGCAAAAAATCCCAGTGGCTAGATGTGCCAAGCTTATAGAGACATACCCCAAGAGACTTGCAGCTGTAATTGCTGCAAAAGGTGGCTCTACAAAGTATTGACTTTGGGGGTGAGTAGTAATGCACGCTCAAGTTCTGTTTTTTTGTCTTATTTCTTGTTTGTTTCACAGTAAAAAATATTTTGCGTCTTCAAAGTGGTAGGCATGTTGTGTAAATCAAATGATATAAACCCCCCAAAAATCAATTTTAATTCCAGGTTGTAAGGCAACAAAATAGGAAAATTGCCAAGGGGGTGAATCCTTTGCAAGCCACTGTACTGTTTTCTACATTGTGGATTAATCGTTTTGATGTCTTCACAATTATCACTATGAAATAACACATATGGAATCATGTAGTAACCCAAAAAGTGTTAAACAAATCAAAATATATTTTAGATTCTTCAAAGTAGCCACCTTTTGCCTTGATGACAGCTTTGCACACTCTTGGCATTCTCTCAACCAGATTCACCTGGAATGCTTTTCCAGCACTCTTGACGGAGTTCCCACATGCTGAGCACTTGTTGGCTGCTTTTCCTTCACTCTTCAGTCCAACTCATTCCAAACCATCTCAATTGGGTTGAGTTTGGGTGATTGTGGAGGCAAGGTCATCTGATGCAGAACTCCATCACTCCTTCTTGGTCCAATACTCAAACCAGATGGGATGACGTATCACTGCAGAATGCTGTGGTAGCCATGCTGGCTAAGTGCGCCTGAGTTCACTAGCCATTTGTCTTCGTAATATATTTTGGCTGTGTGGAGATTTCCTGTTCAGTTATATCCCTCTCCTCCTTGGCTCTTCCTCCAACTCTGCATCAGTCACTCTCATGTGAGCTGTTCATTTTCCTTTGTATCAAGATTACAGTACTAAACTGTTCTGGTTGCTCTCTCTCTTTCCATAACACAGAGCACCACAAAGGAATGCATTTGTGTTACACACACCCAAGCGTGCGTCACACAGATGCACACGCATGCAGGCACGCACACACAGACAACTAGGACTCTCAAGAGAGTCAAGTGATGGCTCAGACATGTCAGTGTACTTTTAATAGCCTGGTAGGTCCAGACAAGTATAATGTGGTTATATGATTGGAAGGAACTTTTATTGGGGGGTAGTGCCAAAGATATGGATACCAGGGGGAACACCTTTTTGGGTATCTTGTTTCTCTTTTCTGGCTCATGAGTTATTTGGAAACTTTTGACACTGCAGTGAAGTTCAGTGGACTTTAAAACCAGAATTTACCCTCAATCGGTGGTCTGTCACTCACGTCACCCCCTTCCCTCCCTCTGGCTAGCTAGGTGACCCTCCTCTCCCTGTGTGACTGAGCGCTCAGTGGTTTCCTAATCACATGCCTCTCTGCTGAAGCACTTTGAAAATATGTCATTGAGCTAGTTTCCACCAAGGACAACCAAGGCAGGCAAGCAGGCATAATTCCTTTAACACGCTTAGACCAGCTCTGGCAGGGCCCAGATACCAGCGCTGTCCTCCTCACGCCTGCATGCAACCTCCGTCCAACAACTTCCAGTCCAGGGCACACTGGCGCTGGCACCAATGTCAGCTCCGGAGGCCTGTTGTCTGGCTGTGGCCCGGCACTAAGGGCACAGAGGAATACGGTTATCACAGTTGTCCCCTCGGACCGTGCTGATTGGCCAGTGACACTTTGTGGGAAATTACAAAAACAACGATGACAGTGACACCCATGCAGGGGTTTGGCACTATCTTAATTGATAGCAGTGAACCTGTTTGGACTGCAGGAGTCCCCATAGATAGGCCTGTGTAGATTGGTATAGGCTTAGAGACCACCAACAGCTTGTCCTTCAGAATGTATCCCTGTCAAAAGGGGGAATGTTCCATTAAGGATTCCCAATGATATCCATCCTTCCTCCTGCGTCAACCTCCTATTCCCCCCCCGACGTCAGCCCATTTAGGATTTTCCACCCTCATGGTCTTGAAAACCACATTCACTGCTTATCTGCATATTATGGCCTGTGCCCTAGCGACCTAATACGTCAGACCAAACAGGGCTACAGGGACAGATATGGTACAATCTGCCCCTTTCCATTGCAGCTATCTGTTTGTCAGAGGACATATTAGATTTCAGTGGTTCTGAGTGTGTTCAGCCCCGGCCAGGGCGGTCAGGCATCCCCAAAATGCCGTCATTGGTCAGTGCCCCACGTGCATTAGGAAAGGACGGAGGTCAATTCCATAACTCCCTACAAATAGATTCTCAGGGTATTTTTCCAAAATGCTCTGAAAGATGGAGATGTATGTTTTGAAGTGGTACTTGGTACTGCCCATTCTTTGACAGTCGAAGTAAATAATGTAGTGTTGCATCTTTGACCAGGAATATTACATTATCCATTATTAGGGGTCTGACTCCCTTGCCAAGTATTTTCTTAAATAATTCATTTGGCTAATATTAGTCCTGCATGATAAACACGTCCTTAACCAGCAGTTAATGTCAGATGTCAACTGGACGGTAAAAATAGACACATCTGACTAATTAACTCTGAAGTTTTCGTTGGCTGACTGGCTGTATCGAGTAACGTTAACAGAAATAATACACCAACCTGACTAAACATAGCCAGATAGCTATCTCGCTGGACTTAGTCTGCAGTATTAACCTTGACTAGGGTCTTTTTTTCAGACTATTCTAGACAGTGTGAGGATTTTGTGCAACAAAAGATCTGTTCATATAAATTATTCAGAGAATAATGCAAAAAAGAACATTTGAAATGTCTCTGGTGCGGAGAATTCTCCCCTCACAAGTTTTATAGCTACGGGATGCTTTTCTCTGGCAGTGGGTAGTTAAGAAGTCGAGCCACAAATTCCTTTTCGGCTGCTTATGAACTCAAGTCTGTACTTTTGATCTCTCAAGTCTCCCCTACATTAGTCATATTATATAATAGTGTAGATATAGACGGTCAGTTTGAAGTTGCTGCTCTGACTCACTCCTTGTTAATCTAATGTAATCTCTCTGGAATAAATGCTGTAACTGCAGATGGATATCATTTTCAGTACATGCCTTCTCAGAAATAATCTATTGAGAGCATTAAGTCATCAGTTTGTGCAATGTACATGTAACTGGGGAAGTCAAGGGTGAGGAAAGATGGCTACATTTGATTTGCATCTATTTGTACAGTAGTACTGTCCCTTTGTGGAAGTTACTGGCATATCCTGCTAATGTTAGTGACTATTCTCGGAACACCTGATTTCCCAGTCTGCAGTCTAGAGTGCATTGAACCCTCAGCTGTAGATTTACAGCCCACACTAGGCTGTTATCAAATCAAGTCACATTTTATTTGTCACATACACACATTTAGCAGATGTTATTGCAGGTGTAGTGAGCTGCTTGTGTTCCTAGCTCCAACAGTGCAGTAATATCTAACAATTCACAACAACACACACATCTAAAAGTAAAAATAATGGAATTAAGAAATATATAAATATTAGGACGAGCAATGTCGGCATTGTGGCATTGACTAAAATACAGTAGAATAAAGTATATACATATGAAATGAGTAAAGCAGTATGTAAACATTATTAAAGTGACCAGTGATTCCATGTCAATATAGGGCAGCAGCCTCTAAGGTGCAGGGTTGAGTAACCGGGTGGTAGCCGGCTAGTGATGGCTATTTAACAGTCTGATGGCATTGAGATAGAAGCTGTTTTTGTCTCTCGGTCCCAGCTTTGATGCACCTGTACTGACCTCGCCTTCTGGATGGTAGCGGTGGGAACAGGCAGTGGTGGTTGTTGTCCTTGATGATCTTTATGGCCTTACTGTGACATTGGGTGATGTAGGTGTCCTGGAGGGCAGGCAGTGTGCCGCCGGTGATGCATTGCGCAGACCACACCACCCTCTGGAGAGCCCTGCGGTTGTGGGCGGTGCAGTTGCCGTACCAGGCGGTGATACAGCCCAACAGGATGCTCTCAATTGAGCATCTGTAAAAGTTTGTGAGGGTCTTAGAGGCCAAGCCAAATTTCTTCAGTCTCCTGAAGTTGAAGTGCCGCTGTTGCACCTTCTTCACCACACTGTCTGTGTGGGTGGACCATTTCAGATCGTCAGTGACGTGTACACCGAGGAACTTGAAGCTTTCCACCGTTTATCAGAGAAGTGGGTAGAGAGAAAGGAACTGGCAGAGGGAGAGAGGAAAGTCAGGGGGAGGATGAGGGAGGCAGGGAGAAAGAGGGGGCACCCGGGACCGAACCAGAAGGAGACAGGAATGAATGACGTCTCTCTCCAGTGACGATGGAGTGCTATTTGAAGCGTGTGATAGGGAGAAGGCCGCAGCCAGTGCACTCTACTCCCCTGATGTCACAGATGAAATCAGGCTGCTCTGCTAGCCTTGGCTGGCTGGGCAGGCGGGGCCCTGTGACTGATAATGACCTTCTGTATCAATGATTAGATTACTGCAACCAGGAGAGAGGAGAGGATACAGAGAGAGAACCATGAGAGAGGGAGATAGAGAGATTGCGAGGAGAAATAGAGTAAATAAAGACTGCATAAAGAGAGCGAGAGAAAAAGTGGGAGGAGGAGTGCCCGTCCAGTGCTGATTAAATTAGCCTAGCTCGTTCAACGCTAAGCCCAGGATAAGCAAGGATTAGTGGCCAGGAGATTCTGCAGGTTCAGGCATGTAGGTGTGGATGTGTTCATGCATGTGTGTGAGGGTGAGTGGGTGGTTTCTCAACTTGTTTGGACCGAGATAGGAAATGGGTGTATCTTGTACTGATCATTGTGTACTGTACACAGTATATCTGTGCACAGTATATCTGTGCACAGTATCTGCATCAGCCCTGAGACTGCCTGATTCAGCCCTGAACCTTAGTCATTGTTACTAGCTGGCTACCACCCAGTACTCTACCCTGCACCTTAGAGACTGCTGCTCTATGTACATAGTCATTGAACACTGGTCAATTTAATAATGTTTACGTACTGTTTTACCCACTTTACATGTATATACTGTATTCTAGTCAAGGGTCATCCTATATAACTACTGCTGTACACACCTTTTCTATTCACATACTCTCCATTCTGTCTGTATTCAGGACTCTGACATTGCTTGTTCTGATATTTCTTCATTTCTTTCTTTTAACTTTTTTGATTATGTGTGTATGGTTTTGTATTGCTCTGCATTAATTCATTGCTCAAGCTGGAAACACAAGCATTTCGCTGCACCTGCAAATCTGTGTACCTGACCAATACACTTTGATTTGACATATTATATGTACTTTGTTCCTTTAGAAAACACAGGAACAGCAACATGGCAGTGTCTATGTCAATGACCGCTGGATAGAAAGGTGTTGTATAACTAATGGGATTCATATTCATAAGGCCAGTCTCAAAGAAGTCACTAAGACTTAACAGAAGAAATTAGTGATGTACCAGAAGTTCATTCCTCAGTGACAAGGTGTCTCATGTTCTACTCTGCCGGGCACTTCTTCCAATTCCATGAACTGACTTTTAACCTTTTTCCAGTCCACCTATGTACCTATGACACACTGCATCTGGCTGCCAAACAAGCAAATAAACAAATTGAGTTAACACCCTCCCGGCGTGACCAATTTCACCGCTATAAAAGTTCTTATCGCGCTCGGGTGGGCGGGGAGTCTTTTTGTGGTGCCTTTCAATGTGACAACACCACTGCCATAAAAGGCAGCAATTATCAGGTCCACTTTGTGGGGGTGTTAAGCTTACGCCATTTGGATCTGGCTGTGCTCTGTAAGAGTGGCTGCTGGGATGGAGGGGGGGGATGTCCACCTGAGGAGCCAGTCAGGGTGTCCGACTGTCCGCCTCACGAACTGGGATGTGCTGTGAAATAAGAGAAATTATTATGGCTCAGGACATGATCTGAAAACAACACCAGCTTTGAGTCATTTCCTGGTGTTTTTCCAATGATGTAGCAGCAGTACACTACATACTGAACCAAATAGTTAGAATTCAAGTCAGACTTCTTAGTCATGGATGGTGAGGTAATTGATGTTTTGATAGCCATCATTGACAGTGCTGCCTGGAGGGCCAGACTCATAGCTCCACACTTCTCTTCCTGATTGACACAGCCCTGCCTATAGACACTGGTCCAGGTATAAGAGCTAGTCATGTTACTCAACAGTTGAATGACCTATCATTGACAAACGGTTTCTTTGATTACACAGTACATTTATCCTGCTATAACTGACACTTAGGAATGTGTTGACCAAGACTGTGATCATGTGATGACACCTCAAATGTTGTTCAACGGCAGTTGAAAGATAGAAGAACAGTGTGTCAAGATACACCGTAACTGCCATATGTTGTATGGAGTAAATGTCAGCCTGATGGTGAAATGCTTGAACTATATCCATCAAGAGGCTACCAGGTTTCTGGTTCAAAGTTAAACTCACTACTGAGAGAGTATATATGAATGGATTTTTGTTGTTGTATGGATTTGTAATGTATACATACATACATTTTTAAAACATCACAAATGGTGTTGATTACTTATTCTGGAAACCATGTTTGACTTACTAGTCTAACCATTTATAATGTGAACATTGAATAACCTAGTTGGCACATTTTGACAATTTTGTTCTGCGCTGTCATCTGGAAAACCACTGATGTGTTATCAATCGTCTGTGACTGAGCTGTGAACCACTTCAGTTGAAAGGAGCTCCTCCTGGTGCAGGTGTGGGATCATAGCCCTGACTGTACCCCAGCCCTCCAGCCCTATTACTGTACTTCTCAGGCCCTCTCTTCTAACAGGCCAGGGGGTCAGATAACTGGTTGTAGTGGTGAGTGGGAGCTTTCCTAGAAGTCAATTCCATGTATTCTAAGAGGATTGATGATCTGCCATGGGATATATGATCTGAATAACAATATTCTGCCCTCCAGTATACAGGTGCACCTATGACTTACTTGAATAACTCAAGTTCTGACTCATCTCTAAACTCTCAGGTTGGTTAACTTCCCACACCGTGAATCTTTAAGGCTCACTCATCTGTGTCTATGTATCCACTTACTGTCTTTATATACAGTGTCATTAGGCTGTGGCAGGTGTGTCCCACTGCCTTTCCGTGTGATTCAGGAGGATATCATCGCTTGAGATTAACAAGCCGTGAACCGCTTAAATCCAGCTTGTTTCTTTCTCCGAAGTCGAGGGCGGCCCACTGGTGACTTTGATTGACTGGAATGCTGTTCACCCACACACATATGCCCACACAGGCCCCACACACACACACACACACACACACACAGACACACGTTCACAGTGTCACACTCCCACAAACATACTCACACTCACTGTCACACACATCTGATATCAAATGTGAAATGTTTACAACCCACCCACACCACTCCCATGCTCCCTTGTCAATAAAATCTTTCCTGTCCAGAAGTATGTGAGAAGTTGCTATGTATACTGTATATGGTAACTCTGTTAGTATGCCTACACATGATTACCCAACCACATATAGTAATCCGTCTGTATGGCTGTTTTTTTATGATCTTCTGATCCCTATGATAATATTTGCCCTATAAGCCCCTAGAGTCTATTGACCCGTCAATCTAAGTAACATAATAAAAACATCCCCATAAAAATCCATAAATTTAAGCTAGATACGTTTTTTTTGCATGGGCTGCGTCTCCATCCACGACATCCACCTATGTCGCCCTTCCGCATCTGCGTTGGAAAGTGGCAGAGCTACAGTGCTGTTTGTCAGACCAGGAGACACCCCGAAAATCGGTCTTCTCACGAAAACGTCTGTAACGTCCGAATGGTTTGGCCACAAGCTTCACGGGACTCGTCTGAAGTCGGTAACATTGATGTGCAAACTTTTGTCTGTAGCGTTTGAACCGTTTGGGCTACAAATTTGACCCCACTGTAGAAAGGGGAGACTCACGAACACGATGGTGTTCTAAGTTTTGCTCTACGACCCCCACAAGTGTCACGGGACTCGTCTAAAGGTAACCCATACAAATGAATGGAAGTGTGAAGGTAGTTTTGTGCCAACAACAAAAAATATCACTTCACTTCACATATCTTTGGAAGATACCTAAAGGGGTCCTAAAGTTCTAGCTAAATGATCTATGGTATGACCTTCTTTAAACAATTCCATATGCCATCTTAGAACACCCCTCCCCCAACGGATTAGACTTTTAAGAAATAAGCAAAGGGCGATGGTAGAATGTGTCACTCCCTTTAAAAAAAATGCCCGCTTCTCAGCCAAGAACGTTTTTTGCCCCTGAGGAGAACAGGCTGTTTGTCTGATTATGAAACCCTGTTTTTGTTCTGTAAACACTGGACAACCAGCATATGTATCAGTGCCAGGAAGCTGAGTTGTGTGTGTGTGTGCGGGTGGGTGTGTGCGATCATGAGGTAGCCTCTAGCCTCAGAGCTTCAATAGGAGCAGTGGTTCACCATATTGTGTGGTGCTCAGTGCCATAAATGTCTTCTCTTACACTACATATATAAAAGTATGTGGACACCCCTTCAAATTAGTGGATTCGGCTATTTCAGCCACACCTGTTGCTGACAGGTGTATAAAATCGAGGATGCAGCCATACAATCTCCATAGACAAACATTGGCAGTAGAATGGCCTTGCTGAAGAGCTCAGTGACTTTCAACGTGGCACCGTCATAGGATGCCACCTTTCCAACAAGTTAGTTTGTCAACTTTCTGCCCTGCTAGAGCTTCCCCGGTCAACTGTAAGTGCTGTTATTGTGAAGTGGAAACATCTAGGAGCAATAACGGCTCATCTGCGAAGTGGTAGGCCATACAAGCTCACAGAACGAGACAGCCGAGTGCTGAAGTGTGTAGCGCCTAAACATCGTTTGTCCTCGGTTGCAATATTCACTACCGAGTTCCAAACTGCCTCTGGAAGCAACGTCAGCACAATAACTGTCCGTCGGGAGCTACATGAAATGGGTTTCCATGGCCAAGCAGCCGCACACAAGCCTAAGATCACCATGCCCAATGCCAAGCGTCAGCTGGAGTGGTGTAAAGCTCGCCTCCATTGAACTCTAGAGCAGTGGCAGCGCTTTCTCTGCAGTGATGAATCAAGCTTCACCATCTGGTAGCTCGACGAACTAATCTGGTTTTGACGGATGCCAGGAGAATGCTACCTGCCCAAATGCATAGTGCCAACTGTAAAGTTTGATGGAAGAGGAATAATGGTCTTGGGCTGTTTTTCATGGTTCGGGCTAGGCCCCTTTATTACAATGACATTCTAGATTATCCTGTGCTTCCAACTTTGTGGCAACAGTTTGGGGAAGGTCCTTCCTGTTTCAGCATGACAATGCCCCCTTGCACAAAACGAGGTCCATACAGAAGTGTCTTGCGATATAGATGGGGAAGAACTTGACTGGCCTGCACAGAGCCCTGACCTCAACCCCATTGAACACCTTTGGGAAGAATTGAAACACAGACTGACTGCGAACCAGGCCTATTCGCCCAACATCAATCAGTGCCCGACCTCACTAATGCTCTTGTGGCTGAATGGAAGCAAGTCCCTGCAGTAATGTTCCAACTTCTAGTGGAAAGTCTTCCCAGAAGAGTGGAGGCTGTTATAGCAGCAAAGGGCAGGCCAACTCCATATTAATGCCCATGATTTTGGAATGAGATGTTCAATGAGCAGGTGTCCACATATTTTTGGTCATGTAGTGTATCTCTCAGACTCCTCCAGCAGAATGGTGCTTGTCTCTCATCTCCCCTCTCTCGTCCCTTCTGTCTTTCTCTCCCACCCCCCCAACCCCCTCTCTCTGGTCCTGGGAGAGGCTGACTCATTATACTGTGATGTTTGGGACTGTGACTCGTTTAGAGGCATCCCTCTGCCTGTGGGTATGGGTTCATCATTGAAACACTTCAGCCTCAACAAGACTGTGTCCCCTGTCTTCAAGGAAATAAGGGGCATCGGGTTCATCAAATCACATAATTGTGTTTCAAACTATATTGGCATCTTTGTAAATCGTGCTACCATGCTGACACACCACACAAATAGATATAAATACTTATAATGTAACAATTTACTGTATCACATCTACTTGTGGACTTCAGGTAAGGGTTTATTAACAAGTTTGCACACAAACTGACATGTACAATAGTTGGTCTAAGCCTACCACATGAACAATGAATAAATTGTATTAATGTGTAATAACTGTCAAGGTATGATTCCTGGCATAGGATTGCTATTGTTTGAGGAGCAACCTGGAAGTCATAAACTGCAGAACTGGTCCCTTGCCAAAAAAAACTTTATTTATATTCAGGTAGGCTGTATCCATGGATTGTGTTGTCCTGCACTGGTTGCCTAGTGATGTTTTATTTTTTCTTCTTTTTCTGTCGTCACTGGTGCTCCTGAAATCGTTACTTCGTTTACTTTTTGTTAAGGTCGTAACTCAGTTGACTATGATTTATGTTTTTGTTCTTCGGGATAAAAGTCCTTACCCTTGTTTAGACTACAATAGATGCGCAATCACAGACACTACAAATCCCGTGCATTATTTAAAGCTTTGCCCAAGCACATTCTTTTCAAAGGTGGAGCACGAATTTGGCAGCAGATCTTGGAAACGAACTCTCATGTGAGGAAGAATTCCGTGGCTACCTTAAATGGCATCCTGACATAGCAAGAACCGTAGTCTACTCTCCACCCATAACCGAGAGGGCTCGTTTAAAAGGTGTCTCGCCTCCCGAATTGCACTTGTAATACGAAAGACACTGGGTTGTAAACGTCATACAGGCATTTTAGGACAACTGGAACTCAAGCGGTGAGCAAGAGGAGGGCAGCGCTGTCCTCACTACTACAGTCGAGACGCACACATTTGTCTGCGAATTTACTGTCACAGTGGATAGCCTACTGACCTATGGGGATATAGTCTACTTCAGTCTTTCTCATAGTTTGGGAAGATTTACATGCCAAAGCTGGGGAAGCGTGTTGGAAAAACTCAAGCTTTATCGCAAAGCTTTAAAGTTCTCGCCACAATAATTGGTAAGTTACATTCAAACGTTGGACTCATGTCAAACGTAAAAGTAGTCTTAGTGAATATTTCATAACCATGTACATTGATGATTCTAAAGTTTTAATAGCCTACCTTTGAATAAATATTAGAAATTTGAGTGGGTTAGATTTGGACATGTAACTCTTATATTTGTTATGTTTTTAAAAGGTAGTGTCTGTGATTGGGCATCTATTTGATAGCGGACATTGATACATTGTCTCACCGTTTTGTTTTGATTACATTAATTTCATTCAAATGGAGTTCTGCCAACTTCTAAGAGTTTCTAAATCACGCATCTACATGTAGCCAATTGACTTAATAATAAAATTGATATTGTCAATGGAATTGGTGTTATCTGCAGACAGTGAATATGGTGTTTTTTATTGACCTATAGGATAGCTGATGACAGCACGCATCCATATGTTATGCAATTATAAGCCGACGACAGCCTAGCCTACCTCTATATAGACGCCAAGTGCAGAGTCTGTGATATTGTATCATTATCCAAACTGACTTTACAGTCAGCTGCAGCTGTACTCAGAGGGAAAATGCCGGTAGGCTAGCCTACTTTTCATTCGAAATGTGTTATAAACACCTTCAACAACAAATAGACAAGTTAAGGCTCCCCTAGTACCTCCATTGACCACTGGATGGCGAGCGAGTATCTTGTTTTTATCAAGCTCCTATCATAAACTCAGTCAACATTTGCTCTACATAGAATACATATTTCTCACTTTACTATGTAAGCTACGATATTTACAGTAGTCAAAGCGGCCCGTTTTAAACTTTTCTCTTAAAGCTATGTAGCCCATGACTCGGCCAAAGTGAGCTTTTCCAGGATCGGCTTAAAACTGGGGTTGGAGAATACACTTATCTTAAGTAACCTGATGTCTGTGATATTTAGGGGTTGACAAGTATAACAGTCGCCCAAGTAGGGTATGTGAGTTTATGTTGCAGAAGAAATAGTATGTGCGTTCAGAGAAGTCAGTGGATAAACATAGGGATAGTTGCACAGCAGTTGGCAATGCGCAATCACGCACATAATGTGCAGTCGAACTGAGTTGCCGATATTTCCACTTTTTCTTGTAAAGCTGATTGTAGGAATTGCATGACGTAGGAACCGAAACCTGTATATCTCCAGTGTACCTTCTATCCCGAGAACATCTCAAAGAGCTGATGGAGAACAGCACTTCCTGAAGGGAATACCCCATCTAATGCGTAATTTGCATACCGTGCGCGATTACTTTAATGGTTTTGGATGCAGCCAGACGAAGGAAATGACGTCAGCACTGTACTATTAGTAATGACGATGATACCCAACGTGTGTAACCTGAGGTTGCGCAACATTGTATAGTACATTTCGTGACATAGTTATAGGAAATGGACAATGTGGCAATTTAATTGCATTGTGCAACCTACTTGCATTGTTTCCATTGTAGCCTGCATAACCTATAATAAAACATAGTCCTAAATTTAAAGGCCTACCCACATAAATGATCTATATAAGAATATGAGGTAGAATGTTTTCATTACAGCAGTCTTCGGTATTGGATTTGAAATTCCACCACATATAGAGTTATCTTCTGTGACTAATATATTATGAATGGCTAAAGTTGCCTGAGTGCTGGAACGATCCTATTGCTTGACGCGCCGAGGCCTGGCCCCCTTCAAGCCGATTGGTTCTTTGTGACAAAATGGTGTGGGAGAGAAAATGGGAGGCATCTGTTCGCCACGTGGGTGTAAATCTACTTTTGCCATTGGCTTAGATCAACAGCGTTTTCGAGAACTTCTCTTGTGATTGGGTAGAATGTCAGCGGACTGGGAGAGAGATTTTTCTATCATTGTGGAAGTGAACTACTTTGAGACAATGTTCATTGTCGATTTTTCATTCGAGCAGCTGTGGTCATGGGTGCACAGTGGAGAGCTATACAGTATTAATCTTACGAGGCTTTTGAATTCTGTAGGTCTTGTATTTGGCTTCAAGGCAGCTTTCAGTCCCATGCATTTAAAACAATAAAAAGGACAGAAAGCTTTTAGCCGGTGTTGCGCATTTTCTCTCAGAAAGGCAATAGTTATTTGCGTAGTTGATGGTCCGTGGCATATTCCCTGTGAAACAAATACTTGTATTGATGCTTGGCATTCATAAACCTCTGAAGCGTTTAAAAACCTTGAACATTTGGAGTAGTCGTTGGAACCTCTCTTGAGCAAATTGCATACACAAGAAAAGCGTATTAAAGCCTTTCTCTATAAAACTAGTTCTGGGAATATTCTCATGATCGTATCAGAAGAGCGAGGACTCGGGTTTATTCAACCTCTCGGCAAACAGAGAAAAAAAGGCACCAGGAGAGAGAGAGAGCCTCTTTCTCTCTTTTGAATGCAAGGAGTTTCTCTCTCTGAAAACAAGGGACACTGCGTAAAGGGTCTGCTCTTTCTCCCCGACCACGCTCAACTCGCATTGTCTCTCCCCTGACAACAGGCTATCGAATGGACCAACATCCTAGCGCCCGGAGCTGCACCAGCCGCGGGGCTCCGTCCTGCGAGGCCGTCCCGAGTGAACCCTCGATGAATTTGTATATCCATTCCACAACCGGCACACGCTTCGAGCTTGCTCTTCCCCTGGAGGAGACTGTGGAAGGACTGAAGAGAAGACTTTCTCAGAGACTCAAAGTACCAAAAGAAAGACTCGCCCTTCTACATAAAGAAACGTGAGTAGACTAACTTACATCTATGAACATCAGTATATCCCACTGTCATACGGTATAACATATGTCATACGGTATAACATATGCATACATGATATAGTATTTGCTATGTTCAAATCTCTGATGTATACAGGAATATTTTGCATTTATTTAAACGGTAGAACATTGTGGAGATCAAGAATAGCATAGGTTGGTTATCAGCACTATTTTCAAGGGAAGCAGATATTGGCCAGAGCTAGCAGTATTGGAATTAGGTATGGAAAGGCAAACTGTTCAGTCACGGTTTGGAGCCGTAGCCTTTTGATGAGGAATTTGTGGGGGGCATACTTGCATTGATTCCTTCAGCGTTCACTATAAATACCGTTACTGATTTAAATATATTTTACAAATTATTAACAGCTTAGATTGATGTATTTGCTGAATGAAATGCATACGAGCAATGGTGCATGTTTACTTAATTTATATAGCTACCGTCTGACCATTGTATGTGATCTGAAGTACATACACAATTATGCTGAGGCTTGGGGTTTAGAATCTAATTGATGCTATCAATACGCAAGTGGGGTGCGCCATTGTATTCCATGGTTAGTGTTCTGTGAATGTTAGGGGAAGACGAACGCAAGGCATCCCTTTAATTTCTCATTTTTTTATGATATATTGTTACACACAACTTTCTACAATCTCCTTGCATACCAGCGAACGCATATTCACTGTTTTCTGCTCACGTTTTATTACGAGGAACCCCCCTGGAGACAATCCCAAATGAATGTAGAGAACATAATTGCCATTTTGAAAAGGGGAGCTCTTGAGTATATGACGATAGTTTAACAACGCGTTACAATCGTGTGTTGCACCTTTTTTTATTTAAAGCAAACTGAACCTGTTTTAGTCGGTTTTCAATTGAGTGAGATTTTCGTGCGTTAAATGACAATGTACGAGCTGTGGTATGTTAAGGAAGGTCTTTGTCACTTGATGCAAATCGACATGTCGCATTGTTTTTCTTTTAAATAACAACCATCCCACATCCCCCTAGAATAATCGCCTCCAAATCAAATCATCCCCTAAAACGGAGTGCCTTTTTTAATAGTCTCTCCAAATAGCTGCATTAGGCGCTGCTGACTCCCTTTGTTCAGCTGGAGGTGACATTTAGTTCACACTGTACAGTACAGTAGGCTAGGCCTTTCACAAAGAAATGCTTCCACAAGCCTACTGTCACGGTTAAGAAGAGTGACATTAAAGTGACAATGCTAGTGGTCTATGTGATTACATTATCATTCATTAACCTGAACAAGACATTAACTTTTCTCCACTTCTTTTTTTGTTGTTGACTTGATGCGGTCTGGAAAAAGACCAGTCAGAATGACAAATGAAATGGCTGTCCAGTAAATAGACAGAAGTGTTCCTAAATGCAGGAGTAAGTCAGTTAAAATGTCAGTTTGGCTGAAAACCAATAGGATGTTTTTTTCTCCCCTCAGGCGTCTGAGTTCAGGAAAACTCCAGGACCTAGGGATATCTGATGGGAGCAAGTTAACACTTGTACCTACAGTTGAAGCAGGCTTAATGGTAAGGATAATCAGACAACTCAACAGTGTGTGTTGTGCTATAAACATTTTGTCCTCCAGATAATACAAGTGTTATTAATATCAGACAGGTTAATGTAGGTAATTAAGTCTGTGTTGATCTCATCTCCTTCATATCTTTGAATGCACAAGCCTTTCTCCTTTGTCTACTAGGCTTACAAGTAAATCATGTTTTTCTCCTTGTCCTTTCTATGAAGTCTCAAGCATCAAGACCAGAACAGTCAGTCATGCAAGCTTTGGAGAGTTTAACAGAAACTCAGGTAAGAACTCTTTCAAATCAATTTATTTAAGTGGCCTTCATGAATAGATCATTTAGTATACCTGCCTTAGAGATCAAACAATGATTACATAATTGATTTGACATACTCGTGGTTTAATGCGAAACTTTAACAGGTTGCCCCTGGAAAAACATGGAGAATTGCGTTTTAAAGTGCATGAGATCTGTTTGCATGTCAAGCTGGAGCAGTCCAAAATAGTTTAGAGAAGAGCTAAGATAAGACTGAGGCTGCTGATGAACACAAGGCTCTTTCCATGTTTAATGTTAGCCTCTTAAACAAGCAAGCTGGCCACTGGGCACTGCGGATATTAAAACCAACACCCTCTGGTCTCCTGGCAACTTCTTCGCTGTGTATGTGTTTGTGGAGGCAAGCCCAGGCAAACCCCACCCAACATGGGTCTGATTGAGAGTCAAGTCAAACCCCCATCCTTGCAGAGCCCTGGCTGACTCTCCACTCACCACAGAGAGCTGCCTCCACGAAGCAAACACATATAGACTCAACTCATAAACAGAGATTCAATTGACAGATGGGTGTTTCGATCAATAGTATCCTATAGTTCCTGGAAGCATAAAATGCATGCATGAGTACTTAGTGCCCGTGAACTTGATGTATCTTTGTGGAACTGTTGAAGTACAGTAAGAATGTGAGTCACTGATATGATAAATAGTGAAAGTGAAGGGATCAGGACTGATCTCATCTCCTCAACCTCAGAGCGGGTGAGAGAGTCGATGGTACTGACAACAGCGATGACGTACTGTCTCAGCAGCTGACTGACTCCAGGTGTGTTGTTAAGTTTGTGATGCACATAGTTGCAGTAAAAATATGTTACTAATGTTAGATAAGCCCTTGTCATAAAATGGACCAGTAGCACACCTATATTTGGTGGTTTTGTGAATGTGTTATTGAAGTAACAAGTTTTACTTCCTACTAACATCAAGATAATAAAGTTTGAGGACAGAAAACACATACTGGTAAAACACATAGTAGCAAGTCAAAACCTCAGTGTGGCTTCTCTCCCGCTGATATTTTTCACTGGAAATCCTGGCGTTGTGTGTGTGTGAGCTCAGCGCCTGCCTGCGCACAGCAGTGGTGACGACAGATGAGTGAGTGTGTTTGTGTGTGCTTGGGTGGGTGGGTGGGAGTTGGGTGTGCTGGAAGCACGCCTTTCTTATCATGCGGTACGCCTTCACTGGGCGGCCCACACTGACTGCTGTTTCCACTAGTCAAGGCTTTCCCATAATTCAGCAGTGCCAACCACAAATAGTCTCTACCCTGACTTGCCTCAGCTCTGTATTCAAGCCCTATTGGCCTTGCCTCTCCTCCTCTCTCAGGCAACAGGAAAGGGTATATACAGCAGTTAAGACTTATAGTAATTTTGAGTCACTTTGGTATGACTTCCTTCTTCATCAGGCGCGCCTCTTGTCTCCAAGACTTTACTGTAAGAATGTGAGCTGGTGGAACTATTGCCTGGTGAGTAATTCAATGGGCTCATATGCACAGACAAGAATGAAAGCCCAGTAAAATAAGAATGCCAGTATAAAACTGATTTGATGTGTTTCTATCCGGGAGAATTGATTCCTGCTTTATAATTCATGAGGCGGAATGGGACGATATAGATTGGGGAGAGATTACCGATACTGGGTTAGATAAAAAAAATAGGAACACGAGCTTTCCTGTTCTCTTCCTCCTCCAACTTGGGGGCTATCAAAAATCAATCAATGCACTGAGCTCTTAAAAGTGTCTTGATAGGTTAACAGATACCCCTGTATTCCAAAATAGCCAGGCTAGTTGCTGGCTGGTAACATTTGGAAAATTGGTAGCTTAAGCTTCTCCCTCCCTCCCCCCAAATATGTGTGGTCTGGTCGGGGTTGGAGATCAGGTAATGTGCCAGGAAGTCCAGTGTGTTCATAGAAGCCCAGCTTATAACGGTTCTAGTCTGCTTCTGGAGGAGTACTCAGCACCCTGCTCAGCCGGGTGGCTTCCTGAGAGAGATCTATTTCAGACTTCCGTGGAGCAGGATAGAAAGTGTTTTATGGAAAGGGAGGCCAATTATCCAAACTCATCCATGGCCCTATGATTTGAATGTGCTGTGGTTTGCAAGTCTTGTTCTCTGCCCAGTGCCTGCCTGCTGCCTGCAGTCGACTGTATGTCCTGCTGTATTTTGACTGTGGTAGAATAGGCTGGACTCTGTCAAGGGCACTGGCTCCCTTAATTCCTCTGCTTGACTTCCCAGGCAAATTTTCTCCTGACATCTAAGCTGCATTAAGCCACCACCTCCTGACAGTCCATCAAGACTGGGCTGGTTTTCACCCTCTGTCTGCCCAAGATAGGCTTAGGTTGAGCTGAGCCTGGGATTGTGTCTGTCTGTGGAGAAAGCCTCTTAAATGCAGTTTTCTTCTGTTGATGGAAGAATGAGAAAATGCCCTTTCGAGCTTGGACTCAGACAGAGTATTGTGATGTAATGTCTGTGTATGAGAAATATGGTAGGTAGATAAAGAGTAATGTTTACCATGGCTGGTTATAGTCAGCTTCATTAGCTGCTATTGCTTGATTATGTTTCAGTCTGGAAAATAAGGATTGTCCAGTCCTTTGTATGTTATAGTGAGTGTTTGCTCATTGGTGCTTGTATGAAACCAAGCCCCCTAACCATCCCCCACACACTGCCCTTCCCCCACCTCACCCTTTTGTTCCACTTTTAAAGCATAAACCCCAATCAAATCCACAAAACCTGCCTAGCTGACCGATCCTCCAATACAAAACAATGACCGAGAGTCAAGCTTTAGGTTTAGGTCTCCCCGATGACTGTTTTCCACATTGAGTGAAACAGTGCTACGAGGCCATTTCAAAATAAATGTATAGCCCAGCTGGAAGGATAGGATGGAGGAGAAGATTGCCATATTGTCCTGGAGGAAGTACATATATTGTCTTTGGGGAGGTGGTGTCTTGGCCAGGTCCCTGAGGAGTGCATTCTTACATTTCTGGTCTACGTTTTCTCACCTCCTCCTCCCAACACCCTCCTCCACCAGCCAACGCTGGCCTCTGATTAAGACCCAGCATTGTTATTGTGTCTGAAAACAGACAGATGCAAATAGTGGGATCTAACAATATATGAGTCACCTCTGGGTCACCCTCTTGTCATTTCCAGTCACTGCACTCCCCAAGGGAGCGTGGCAAGCTGGGCCAGGCAGGGGGAAGGCAGGGCTGGAGTGAGGAATAGATGGCCTTGGTGAGTCACGTCATTCGTTTTAAGGCGTTGCGGCGTGTTGTGTACAGGTTGTTCTGAACCACAGAGGGAGGATGTTTGGATGGACAGGCGTGACTCAAAGATAAGGAGATGGGCAGAAGGAGGGTGGGTGATAAGGAGGAGGAGAGGGGGAAAGGTCACCTGGAGGTAGAGGAGTGTTCTGTGTGTTGGTGGTGGAGCGTTGCTATCGCAGGTTGCTCTGATAAGGCCTTGTCTTGTCACAGGTCTATTAACTATATGGTCCATTCCAGTTCATGTCCTGCACCTTATAGTCATATTTTACTGTTCTTTTCTAGATTAGATATTAGAAGTACATCATAAAATGTGTGTGTGTGTGTGTGTGTGTGCGCACACGTGTATGTGTCTGTTTGTGCCTGTGTGTGTGTGTGTACGATACTGCTCAATGCAATTGGTCAATATGTTTATTTTTCCAGACCCCTGCCCTATACTCACCTTATCAAGATGGTAGTTAATCAGCCAGTCAGACACTACTGGAAATCATTGTTCTTTAATTGTATTGAGGATTTGGGAGTGGATGGAATTGAAAAATTACTGAGTCACCGTGTCAATATGAGAGCGTCAGCCCATCTATAAAACCAGCCTGCTGTCTTCCTACTTCAAATCAACGTTTTTTATATGCAGGTGGGAGTCTTGCCTTTAAAATGGTAATTTCTCCTCGTAAATGAAGGCTATTAATTCGGAGCTGAATGTGTAAATCTAATTGTATATTGACTGATTGAAAGACAATAGTGAAAAAAGGGACTATTTGTTTCTGTTCCCTATAAATCCTAGCCTGAGAACGCATTAATAAGCTGGTGAAGTGTTTCTGCACCTGTGTAATCTCGTTGTGATTCAGACAGGCACATAGAGGAGGGGTGTCAAGGTGTGTTTGAGAAATGGGGGAGTTTGTTTGTGTGTGTTCCTGTATGTGGGAGACAGTAAGAGCGAAAGAGCCCTTGAGTGTGTTTCCAGTGAAAGTATAGTGTGTGTATTATGTCGTGACGATCATTGTTTTTCATCAGCTGGCGACCTTTGTGCTTCAAGTGCTCCTGCAGCATGTGATCGTGACTGACTGGGCTAGTGTCTGGGAGGCGGAGGCCATGAATATCTTGTTAGATAAAACAGATAGCACAGATTGCACACAGGGAGATGGGCTAAGAATACACACAAACCCTACCGGCTACCACATCTCAGCGCTGTGGAAAATTAACGCATGGGTTTTCAATCTACTCCAAATGTTGTTTTATTCATCTACACTCCTTTCATTTCTCTGTCCTGTTGTAGAGCCAGCATGTGGTTAAGCCTGGCCCTCATTCTCTCTCTGTCTCCCCCCCTCTTATCACAGAGACTCGGTCGGAATGAATTCATCAGTTGGAATCATAGGCCTTGTGCATTGGTGTTGCACCATCTTTGATCGCCCAGAGAATGGAGAGAGTGTGTATGAGAGAGGGATGCATTCGCAATAGCAGCAGGTGCTGTGATACGGCAAGGCGAGCGAAAAGACTCCGTTTTTAAGTGGATTGCTTTGCCTCTGTTTCCTTAGAACCTTCAAAGCCATTGTGGTTGACTGGAAACAGAGGTATTGTAGAGGGCTGGGGGGATGGAGGGATGGAGTGGGGGGTGGAGGGCTGGAACCAGGAACGTGATCATTATGCCATTCTGTCTCTTTTTTTTTTCACCCAGCTCATCAAATTCACTGATGGCCACCTGGCTTTCTGTTTCTCATTCGCCCTCTTTGCTTTCTGTTTCCTATCAGGCACTATTACAGACGGCTATCTCTCCAATGATGGGGTCTTTTGAAGATGGGGCCTGCTTTTAGGATTTGGGGCATGGTGCAGGCGCCATAGATCTTTTTCTCATCTTTTGAAAATCATGTTATTGCTCCTTAACCCATTGCCTGTCTGCAAAAACAGCGTATCAATTGTTTCCCAGTTTGATCAACACATCTAGGTTGATAGGTGAGTTAATAAGCTGGTTTCTGAACTTCACCTCTCCCCTTCCCTCCTTCACCTTGCTGTTTGATAGGTTGACCAGGAGCTTCTCAGCCGTAATGCAGCTGAAGGAGAAGGGTGATTCCTTCGCTTGAACCCTCCCACAGATCCCTGTCCTCTCTGATCTCTGACGCAAATGCTGCTCAGTTGTTCATGAATGTCAGCTCAGTCCTGTTCCCAGCTCCCTCTCTCCCTCCCCACGTCTCTCTGCCTGTCTCTCAGTACGCTTAGTGTGCAAAGGAAAAAACGCCTGCAAATGAGTTCCTTGAACCACAGGGACCCCAATAACTAAAACGGTCAGCCACAGAGGTGGAGGAGGAAAAGAGTAAAGCATCCAGAAGCACACTCTCTGACACCCCACCCCCCTTCTACATCCTCTCTTTCTCCCTCATCCCCCCCATCCATCCCTCCTCCCCGGTCTCTGCTTATCATATTCTCCCTTCTCTGCATAGCAACCAAAGCCTGCTGCTACAGCTACACAAAATGCCACCCGGTCGCTACTCTCCCAACAACAAAACAAAATGGCAGATGGAGCAAGATGGTGGGAGGTCAGGTTGAACTGAACAGAGAACTGGGTGTTGTTCATATAGTGCTATTGTTCCTTCTCAAACACCCAATTAGCTGATAGGCTATCATTGACTTATCACAGCACTGTCTATGAAATGTACCGATCAGAGTACACTTTTTGTCAGACAAATGGACAACTAGTTTGTCCTCGCTCTTCGCTCCGCATACCATTCTCGCTGCGTCAGGACAATAGGAACAATGAGGAGGCCATTCCTTTCTGTCTAAACATAACAAAACTGGGGCCCTAGCTCACTGTCATTCTCCTCTACTGGAGCTGTCCTGACTGACAGGAGCGACTGTCTTCTTAGGGCTTAGGAATTTGTAAAGACACCAAGGAGGAAGGCGGTTAAAGGCTCAAAGACTCTGAGAGAGGCTCTTTGTCTGCTTTGTTCTAGAAGTCCTATATTTTTTTGTTCCTGACATCAATGTAATACTGACTTGTCTCAGGAGAGCAGAAAGGCGTGTACGGACAGGTTTTCTAGGTAGTGATACGCTATCTGAGACATGGATGTTTTTACATGATGGTTTGAACAGCCTCTCCTGCAACATGTACCCACTGGCTGTTAACTGTTAGTGTTACCTCCCATCTCTCCGAAGACTGACCTATTTCAGGTGTTCCAGTCCATAGCCTCTGGCTCCACCCCCGGCTCAGAGCTGCAACCTGTCCCGTTTCCCGTCTTGTCCTCCCCTTTCAATCTGAGATGGGGTTGCGGAATGACTGATCAGACCCAGGCTGGAATTCCGAGCCCAGGGTCTTATTTGGGTTCCTCATCTATTTCTGGTGGGAAAATAAGGCATGGACCACAAAGACCTGAGAGTGAGCGGTTTAAAGGGCAGGCTGAGAGTTCTGGAGCCATTGCTTAAGTCGCTTAATGCTTTTGTTTATGTGGGCTTGTGGCCTTTTCAGTTATTACCTAATGGGAACATTGTGGTGGGTGTGCGTGCGTGTGCGTGTGTGTGTGTGTGTGTGTGTGGGGTTTGGGTGAAAACTTCAGAATCAGACTTGGCTTTATGAGTCAACCACTGAGATGCCAGGGCCAGGAGTGACACATGTACCAAGGGAGTGAGGGATGTAAAACAAAAAGAGAGAGAAAACAAGAGGCGGAGCTTGCATATATGACGGTCTAGTTTGAGGTTTGCCATGTGGGGTTGGGAGCTCAGTATGAACCCATCATGAATCTCAGCTTGGTGTTTTTTAAATAATCCACACTAGTCTTTAAAGGGAGATGGAATGCCTCGCTCTTCTTCTCTTTCTCGCTCGTTCTCTCTCTTCTCTCTCAGCAAAGCCACACTGATGTGTCATCCCCCTCTCTCTTCTCCACCCAGATCAAACACAGCGCTGTGACTCCCTCAAGGGCTTTGTGTGTGTGTGTGTTTTTCGTTGTCTTTTGTGTGTGTGATGGGGTTTTGCAAACTGCCTACTCATTCTCCTGACAGCTGTCAGTCAGGGATACAATCAACTACCCCCTCCTTCTGTTCCATCCCCCTCTCCTCGCCTCCCTCTCTTTTCTCCCTGTCCCCCTTGGTTGACTCACAGGTGACCTTTGTGTGAGGAGTTTACTAGAGCCATCTCACCTCGTGCTTGTCCTCTGCTTTCCCATGCCTGCCCTTACTAAGAACAGCACCATAATGTTTCATTAGTCATCATCATCGTCTTTTTTCAAAATGCGTACCACCGTGCTCTGAGCACGCAAATTGGAGCACGGGAGGGTTGGAGTATGAGTCCAAATCAAAGTATGCGAAATGGAGCACGGAGGTCACTTCTCGAATGCGTACTCCGTTTGTACATATTTTGAAGCATGCTTTGATGCAAGCTTCAACAGAAAGTATGCACAGAAATATGACGCAACCATGTAAAGAATTACACAACATTTCTTGTCATCATTGGCGCCCATGATTTGAGCTGAAGCGAGAGAAAATACACTACAACTTCGGAATCAAATGTTGCCTATTCACATCTCATATGTTGCCTGACTACATAATTTATGTTGATACGTAAATTTTTTTACATGCTGTGTTCATTTTGGCATGTTTACCTGCTTACAATACCCACTGTAGTGTGCGTAGATCACAAGCCCATTGTAAGTCAATAGGGATATCTGGCTAGCTAGCTACTACTGTTATCTAGCCGGATAGCCACAAAGAATTGTTAGCTAGCTAACTACCCACACTGAATTGACATCTGCCTTGCATAACATTATTTTTAGGTCGTTTTTGCCTGTTAAACTATCTGGTTAGCTACATTATTACGATTCACTAATAGCTAGTTATGAAGTAAAACGTTTGCTTTGTGTATATCTTGTTTTGTCGCTATTTTTGCAATTGTCCTGGCTGGAAGAAGGTTCAGTGAATGGGGAGGTGCAGCGTGAGGTAATACGTTAGGGTGCTTCTCAAATGGAATGTTTTATGCGTTCTCCACACTCTCCTCCTCACAAGAACGAACTCAAGAGAATGTCCTCGGAGAATGCACTCGGAGCATGAGAGTGTGGAGCACGGTAGTATGCATATTGAGAAACACCCACTATATTAACATGACATGTAATTAGGACTAGTGAACAATCATACATTTATATTCCTATGTGTTGGCTCATTGTGAGATGCTGGGAGATAGAGGTGTTGTGTTGGGTGACGTCCCTCCTCCCTCCCCCTCCTTTGATCCTCTCCGCTGTGTGTCAATACCAATGTGCAAAGGTCACCGTGGCTGCAGATAGCCGGCGGTCGATAGAAAAATAAATAAGCTGAAGAAAGAGAGGAAAATGATGGAGGGCAGAGCCTGGTGATTCAGAGGGTTAACAACAGGTCAACACACACAAGCACCCTCCAAAGGAATATGGGTCTGGAGGGAGCGCTCTCTCTGTTCTCGTTCTCTCTCTCTGTCTCTCTCTCTCTCTCTCTCTCAACTTTGTTGTCTTTAGCTCTCCCCTCTCTCTTTCTCGTCTTTCTCTCTCTCTCTTGCTCTCTCCTACTCCCTCCCTGTTGACGTCTTTCAGAACATAAGCATCACATTGTGATTGTGTTAGTGCTGAGAGCCTCTTGTATTCCTGTTCCTATCTGGGGAGAGCCTGAGACGTCATTACCTCAGTGTCCTGGGGGAGATGAACTCTCTGACCCGTCAATGCTCTCCCTTCACCAGAGCGGTAACAAGGTCCCTGGAAGGGTGAGACAACAGGGAGATTGTAGGAGCAGTGTGGCACTAATGTGTCCTACGGCCAAGTCGTGACAACGCTCTCTGTGGTGTGGCCTGGAGTGAGTGGGTCAGGGCCTCCATTCTTGGCTCCAGGGCCCATTCTCGTGCTCCTAAAATGGGCAGCCCTTCAAAATCTGCCGCAGACCACCGAACAATCGGGTATTATGAGTGTGTGAGGCTGTGGGGCGAGTGGGTCTTCGCTGCATCCTGTATCGAAGTTCTGATTTTTCAGGCCGGGGGCCAAACAGAAGCGTGGCCTTTGTACATCTGGGAACGAGGTTCAGACTCTGGACTATAGGGGCATTGGAAACAGGAGTGGGTGGGCATGGTGTATATTTGTGCACCAGTGTGCGTGCTTGATTGTGTGTGTGTTCTGTGAGTTTTCCAATAGCTCCCTTCATCCCCCCCAGCAAATGTTAATAGCCCAGTGTTTCAGTGTCCAGGGCAGTGATTGATTACAGGATGGGATAGTGTGGCGTACCAGCCTCTCTGCTGGGGCAATTCAATGCAGCTCAATGCACTGTTCTGTCTTTCTGCTTTCACATCCATACATGTGCTTTTGTTAAACTCATTAACAAAGCCCCAAGCCTGGAAAACAATGATGTAGAGCTAACAGACCTTCTCTTGGTGTATATAGACCTACCTATTTCTGGTATATTAAACATTTAGTTAGTATGCATTTAATGAATGTTGCATAAGCATTCAATATATAATGAGTTTTTGTAGTCGGTAGTTCATAAACTAGGTGACTTAACTCTCTCCTCCTCTTCCTGTCTCCAGGTCAGTGACTTCCTGTCTGGCCGCTCTCCTCTGACCCTGGCGCTGCGAGTAGGTGATCACATGATGTTTGTCCAGCTGCAGTTGGCTGCCCAGCAGTCTGGAGGGCAGCACTTACAGCACAGGCAGCTCATCGCCCGCGGGAGTGCAGAGGGCACCATGGGACAGTCCACAGGCGCGTCTGGAGGGTTCAACAGCGGGCATCACCCCCGCGCCCCCAACCCCCACCACCAGCACTCTCACCCCCACTCCCGCCCCCATCCTAACCAGTCCCAGGCCCACCCAGTGCCCTTCCCCTCTACCAGCACGGCGGCCTTCCCCCCTGCCCCCTCACACCAGCCCTCTCCTCCCATGTACCCCTCTTCCTCTTCCACCCCCTCAAGTCACTGCAGCACCCCTCCTCCTGCTCCTCGTCCCTCGCTGCCCGGCAGTCTGTTTAGTCGCTCCCACCAGCCCTCCCCGGGTCGACCCAGCCCCAGCCCCGCTTCCGACCCCCAGAGCACCCCCACTGCAGCCCCCTGTCCTGAGGTAAGACCCCCACCAACCAATCAACCTGCCTACTGCTTTATAACACTGTATTACTCAGTGCATACCACGCTTACACAAAGGCGGGCCAGGACACAGCACACACCATCATTACCTCGCCATAGACCAGGACAGATGAAAGGATGAAAGAAAGAGAGGGAAGAAAGAGGGAGAGGAGTTAATGAGTTAGTCTGTGTAGGTTGTTGTCTTGTGGATCGTTAGCCGTCTCGCTGGTCAGCAGGCCTCTCTCACTGCAGCCTGGAGCTAGGAGCTATCTGTCACTCTGGAGCTAGGAGCTATCTGTCACTCTGGAGCTAGGAGCTATCTGTCACTCTGGAGCTAGGACTATCTGTCAATCTGGAGCTAGGAGCTATCTGTCAATCTGGAGCTAGGAGCTATCTGTCACTCTGGAGCTAGGAGCTATCTGTCACTCTGGAGCTAGGAGCTATCTGTCACTCTGGAGCTAGGAGCTATCTGTCACTCTGGAGCTAGGAGCTATCTGTCACTCTGGAGCTAGGAGCTATCTGTCACTCTGGAGCTAGGAGCTATCTGTCACTCTTTTAATGACCGTTGATTTCCACCAACTTGGTTGTTATTTTCAGAGTTTGGTTGTTATTTTTGTTATTTCGCCTGAACTCAACTCTGAGTTTTTAGAAGCAAAACCAGAAATGGGTTGGTGTAGTTTAGAGGCCAGATAGAACAATGAAAAAAGAAACTTCTTCACTCTGAAATGTCCCCCTACCTCTCCCTTTTTCGCTCCCCCTCTTCCTCCTGTAGGTTTTCACTTTCAGTTCACAGAGCTGAGCAGGGCAGGGCAGGTAACAGGTTTGTTGTCAGGGACAGTAAAAGGAGCTCTTATGTGTCTTCTGTATCCCTATACGAGGAACGACGTTAGGGTTACTTACAACATCACTCACTGTTACAACATGGCTGTTATAACTGGGTGGTTTGAGGCCTGAATTCTGATTGGCTGAAAGGCATGGTATATCAGACCATATACCACGGGTATGACAAAATGTTTAGTTGTACTGCTCTAATTACGTTGGTAACCAGTTTATGATAGCAATACAGCACCTCGGGGGTTTGTGGCATTGCGTCGTGCATAAAAACAGCCCTTAGCCCTGGGATATTGGCCATATACCGCACCTCCTCGGGCCTTATTGCTGAAATATAACATGTATGTTACAACACGAGGTTCAGGTCACTGCCACTTCATCACTTGTGATAAACTGTTCTATTTCAGTAGCATGTTCTATGTGTGTCTTACGTGACCACGTATTGCATACATGCATCTCATGGTCATAATGAAACTACTAAAAACTACTGTCGAGTGGCTGTATATTTCCTATCACTCACTGGAGGGAGAGTGTTGGTTTGTTGATGTCTCCTTTCCTCTCCTCTACAGGCTAACTGTGCTAAGAGCCCCAGCAACGGCACTAGTGCTTCAGTGCACTCCTCCTCCTCCTCCTCCCGTAAACCAGGTGCCATCATCGAAAGCTTTGTCAACCACGCTCCTGGGGTCTTCTCAGGGACTTTTTCAGGTGAGTGAGGGCCAATAGCATTACACTAAGGTTTTAACTCTGAGACTATGGCATAGCACTCTGTCAGTGGCTCAGATTACTACTGAGTCTGGGGTGGGGGTGTTATCTGTGGTTAGATTGGAGCTAAGGGGAGTTGTAGTGGTTTGTAACACTCTCCATCTCTCGCTCTCTTTTTTTCTCTCTCTGTCTCTCTGTCTCTGTCTCCTTCCCTCCCTCAGGCACTTTGCATCCTAACTGTCAGGACAGCACTGGGCGGCCCAGGCGAGACATCGGCACCATCCTGCAGATCCTCAACGACCTCCTGAGTGCCACGCGCCACTACCAGGGCGTTCCACCCTCCCTCACCCAGCTCCGCTACCAGACCCAGTGTGGCTCGCCCTCGGCCGCCTCCACGCCGCCCTCACCCCCTCCTTCGCCCCCAGCCACCACCGCTGGCATTGCCGGCATCTCTGCCAAAGCTACCTCGGTGCCCGCCAGAAACCCCATCTCACCCCCCCTCCACCCGCTGGTGCAGTGCCAGAACCAGATCCGCATGTGCAAGCCCCCTGGTGAGCATTGATAACATCCCGTACACATACATGCACACACACGCACACAAACACACACACACACACAAAAGGCCCTTCACTGTCTTTGAGCCCCCTTGCAGCAGAGCAACAGATGTTGTTGTTGTGGATGAGAGTGATTGAAAGGACTCTAGTCAAGAGCTTGTTAAGGAATTTAGATGAGCCGCTGGTCCGTTGTAGAGCTCATAAGAGGATTCATCAACGGCTTTGTTTCTGTCGTTGTGTTTCTGTTCAAATGCTGTTCAACTTATTATACCCACATGTTTTGCTGGACTCGATAATACAATTGGATCAGATGCCAGTTCTGATAAACACAATTATGATAAACAAGCTTTTTCTTTCAACTCTCAGAATGACTTTTCAGAACCTTGCTCAAAAGAGAAAGAAAGGGAATACAGAGGTTGGCAGAGAGGTTGTTGCGGGGGTTGGAAGAGCGGAGGAGAGGAGTACGGTGGGAGGAGAAGCTCCTCTAGGCCTGTTCCATCAGGCTCCGTTGTCAGGCAGACCCAGCCGCAGCAGAAGACCTCTCTTTGTCTCTGGGCTGAGGGGTTAGGTTTATCCCTCAGAGGGCCTGACTGGGGATTACTGCCCTCCACACAGAGCCTAGGACAGATCACCACTGATACCATTCACAGGCATGTGTCAGGTAGTCTTAGTGCTGAAGCGCATTGTCCACACTCTGCTTGTTTAAACTTTACCAGAGGAAATCGAACTGTTCTTCCATGAGTCTGCTCTTGTTGCATGTTGAATAGAGATGGATAGTTGAGGAGGATCTCTGAATGGCCCTGATTAAAGTTTTATGTGGTCTCTTTGTTTGAAAGAAAAACATGAATTCCATGGTAGACAAGGACTGACATCAGCACTTGTTTTGTAACTTGGCATTGTGATAGAATGGAGCACTTAATCGAAGCACGGACCGAAAGTTCACCGAACATCCAGGGAACTCTGCAGTACCCAGTGAGCCCTTTAAAAATGTTCTGCACAGTTGAATAATACATGCTTATTTTCTTAACCCAGGAAGCCCCCTTCCCTCACCACTACCCCTCTCCCACTCCTCCACTCAGTCGTCATCCCATGCTTTTTCTCTCTTTCTTTGTCCCACTCTCCCCCCGTCTCTCCCGTGAATGGGCCGTCCCACTGCTTCCTCAGTCGCTGTCCAAAACTAGCCTCATCTGTAAAATCCATCTCTCTCTGGTCTCGTCCAGCCCAGGACACCATCAATGGCGGCTTGTGTTCACTCCGACTTTAAATAGATAGATTTATACAAAAAAAATTGAGTGCTGAAAGAATGCACATTGTGTTTGTAGGGCAGTGGGAGGAAGACAAAACAACACACATTAAACCTCCTTTCATAAGATTGTTGGTTATATCTGGCCTCTGCTAACTGCCCACAGATTCATTTGTATTTTCACTGAAAAAACAAAGGGCTAAATAAATGCCTTTGGAGTCCGACTGGCGACCGGCTGAATCCACTCGCTTATCAATTAATGAGCTGGGGCATTTCTGTATGGACGGAAGCTGTCTGTCTGTCTGTCTGTTTAGCTTTGTAACTTGGGAAATGCTTGGTGAGGAACATTTTAGAAGGCAGATGACTAAGTGTTCCGGTAAAACCCTGAGACGACGGTCTTATCAGCCGACACCTGGTGAAAGACTTCACAGCTTAACTCTTCGTAGAAGCCCGCTTCCATTGGACTACAGGAATAACCTATGCTTACTGCGTAGTACCTTCCCAGACCTTTAATGTCTGTGTTATGTTACCTCAGGTTGAGACAGCCTCATGAAAATGTCACATAGCTCTGCTATCTCCAGTGAGCCTTTACCCTTTCCACTGCAAGTTAATGTGCAGAGACGGGAGGATAGAAGAGGGCTTTGAATAAAGAGCTTCGATCCATCCGGAGATAGCTGGAAAAGCTAGCCTAGCTAACTAGCTAGAAAAGTCTGGTTTTGATTGTGGGGTGGCAGCATGGCTGATTTTGGTGGTGGTGACTGCTGCGTGCAGGTCTTTGTTAGGCCCAGGGCCAGCGGCAGGGCCTGAGGCTAGGTTCTGAGGGAGGGCTTTAGAAGGGGGTGTTAGGCTAATTGTTAGCTGAATTCCTGTGCTCAGTGGGACCCCTAGCCTGCTGCCCGGCCCAGTCCTTTGTCTGTCTGCTGTGACCCAGGCTCCATGCAGGGAACCAGGCTCAGCCATTGTAGGGCAGAGAAGAAGGGAGAGAGAAGGAGAGAAGGAAAGAGAAAAATAGGGAGGAAAAGATGGAGCGAGGGAGCCCTCCATGCCTCAGGATTAGACCTGGTTTTAAGACCCACCCCTCTGCAGCTGCTTGGTTCAACAGATCGGGAAAAAGGGAACAAAATGAGTTGTGAAAAAAGGAAGGGAGGGGGTAACTCTCCTCCCCCTCCTGTTTCTTCCTCCCTCCCATCTCCTCACTATCCGTCAGGTCAGGTTAGTCTAGCTCTGGCTGAGGGAGGCAGGGTGGAGCTGTGTGTGTGCACGGAGAGAAAGAGAGCGAGAGAGAAAGAGCGAGAGCTAGCGAGAGAGGGATTGGGTGGGAATGGCTAAATTCCTCTCCCAGCTTGTTTAATCCAGCCCAGAGCGAATGGCCTTTGCAGTCGGTGCATTCTACTGGAAGACAAATCTGTGTTGAAATGTTAACGCTCCGTAGTCTGCCACTGCCTCGCGTTAGCATTGTCAACATGGCTAATTGTGAACCGCTAGCTCTGTTCTACTGTGGCAGCTCTTCGCCACGTCCTCCCCTATTATTGAACCTCTGTCAGTCCCCTCTTCATCTCTGGACTATGTTTGTCTCCTCTCCTTGTTTCTGACGTGTGTGTGTGTTGGTATCAGTGTCGACCTGACCAGGAGCCATGATCCCTCACCCTGCTCACTTTGTGCTTCTGCATGGTTGACCCACCAAGCTAGGGAACCAGGGCACTATGCATAATTCATTGACCAGCATCGCCAGGCTGTCAGCGAGCATGTAAGCAGCCACCCGGCCAGTGAAACACACACACATTGATGAGCAACAGTAACCGAGCCATCTAACCCCATCCCTGACCTATCAGGCTCGACCTATAACAGTGCCAGCTAACCAACCGCGTCAGGTGCCCTTTCATTGTCTAACGACGACAGAGGGAGAAAAAAGAAGAGAATGTTAAATGTGTCTAAAAGTCATTTAAAAGCTCGTGCCCCTGCAGGGCTGTCGATGCCCTTTCAACGCCTGTCAAAACGGGGCTGTTCGCTCCCTTTGACTGGTCTGACTCCTTCAGTTTCGCCCTATTCCTCTGGGTTTCCTCTACCTCTTCCTCTCTCTGTCTCTCTGTCTTCTTCTTTGGGCTCCGGATGGCTAGGATGGATGGCAGGACAAAGGCAGGGCTATGTGTTCCCCAGGCCTGTGTTTACCCTCTGGGCTGTGCTCAGGGCCGAAGCCAACCAGGAATGACATGTGTCTGTGTTGGAGGATGGGCCTGTAGCTGCAGTGCTGTATGGCTGACTAGGAGAGTAGAGGAGCACAGGGGGCAAGGCAAAGCCGCAGAGGGTTGGCTCTGTGTCATGTTTTGGAAAATGACTTTGGCTTTCCTCAGAGTAGTAGGCCTAGGAGTGTCAGTAGGTTTTCTGTTTTAATGACTCTAGAATAGGTGGGGCTCCACCACTGGTTACAAGGATCAGGTCCCATTCAGCTCCTGGAGATCTTGGTGGGATTTACTACAAGACCGTAAAAAGCAAGGTTCTTCCTGTATTTAAACCCAGGCTATTTTTGCTGCAGTTTGAGCCTTCACACACTACCTGATCCCCTGGGGCCTAGTTTTTTAAGAGATCTTTTCAGATTTCAGCTATCAGAAATAAAATGAATAGAACAGGAGTCCCCATTCAAGTCAATGATTTTTCCATTCTATGAATTATATTTCTATGCATTTAATCCTATTGGATAGGCAAAATCCCGATAGATAGCTTTTGAAAAACTAGGCCCTGATGCTCGACAAACAACTCTCCTTCCATGAGATCACAAGAATTATGATGGCAAACAAACAATCAACAACACTTTGAAGCTCCTTTAATCTCCTCTGTATTTGTCCTACCGTAGCCCTCCTACTTGGCCCAAGTTCGAGAAGGCCAGGAGGCTGACTGACAAATTGATTGTTCATAGATCAGCCTCTCTCTCTCTCTGTCTGTCTGTCTGTCTGTGTCTCTCTGTCTGTGTCTGTCTGTCTGTCTCTCTGTCTGTCTCTCTGTCTGTCTCTCTGTCTGTCTGTCTGTCTGTGTCTCTCTGTCTGTGTCTGTCTGTCTGTCTCTCTGTCTGTCTCTCTGTCTGTCTCTCTGTCTGTCTGTCTGTCTGTCTGTCTCTCTGTCTGTCTGTGTCTCTCATTCAAGGGCTTTATTGTCATGGGAAACTTATGTTAACATTGCCAAAGAGAGTGAAGTAGATACTAAACAATAAAATAAACAATACAAATGTACAGCAAACATTACACTCACATAAGTTCCAAAAGAATAAAGACATTACAAATGTCATATTATGTATATATACAGTGTTGTAACTATGTGCAAATGGGCGGCACACTGGTATCTCACCCAGTAGATATGGGAGTTGATAAAAATTGGGTTTGTTTTCTAATTCTTTGTGGATCTGTGTAATCTGAGGGAAATATATGTCTCTAATATGGTCATACATTTGGCAGGAGGTTAGGAAGTGCAGCTCAGTTTCCACCTCCATTTTGTGGGCAGTGTGCACATAGCCTGTCTTCTCTTGTCTCTGTCTCGGTCTCTCTGTCTCGGTCTCTCTGTCTCGGTCTCTCTGTCTCGGTCTCTCTCTGCCTTGCAACATGGTGGTCAGTTGCTACTGCCACAGCCCAGCTGAGATCCCCCCCAACCTGCATGAAGTACTGTATGTAAAGTAGCCTGTGTGTTTATGGAGTGTATGCAGCCATTCTCTGAAACAGTAAAGGGTGCGGAGTGTTTGATTTGGCTGGGTGGAGTTCTGGGATTCCACAGGGGCTTTTGGGTTAGTCTCTACCTCCTCCCCCCTCCATAACACCCCTACTACCACCCACACCCCTGCTGTGCTCCTCTGTCCCTGCACCATGTTGTACGTGGTCCTCTGTGGCCTGCCCTGAGCAGCTGGACAGCAGGGGGGGAGCTGGAGAGGGTTTTGTTCTCATAGCTCAGTCAGCTACAGCTCTGTGACTGTGGTGCACTCCTGTCAATGCCTTTAGTCACTGTAGGCTTTTACTGGGCCTGTGAAAGTGTGTACTGAGGACAGGGTGCAGGAAGGTTGCATAACCAGAGAGAAAGAGAGGGAGGGAGGGAGGAAGGAGGAAGGAGGAAGAAAGAGAGGGAGGGAATGCCCTCTGTTGTGTGTTCCTTGTTCTCTCTGCTCCTGACTGGTCCCTTGCCTAATATTTGCCTTGGTGGCTTCCAAGAAAATATGTGTTATTACTTCCTCCTCCTCTGTACTGAGTGCGTCAGAGAGCTGTGTTTGTCGGGCCATAGAGAAACCACAATAGAGAAACCAACAATACGGAATATGTGGAGGGTTTCACCCTGCTAGTGTTTGCGCTATGCCTTTGCGTTCTTTCTCCCTTCCCCCATCCACCTCTATCATTCTCTCCCTCTCTCTCTCCCTCCCTCCTGTGTGTGTGTTCTATAAGGAGTCCGCGCCCCAGGCGCCAGTCACTCCTCATTAAGCAGGGCTTGAGCTATGTGACCCACGCCTGACCAGCTTTGAGGTGCAGGAGACAACCCCACGTTTGTCTGTGGCTTTAGACTAGAGAGCGAGGGAGAGAGAAGGAGGGAGAGAGATAAATAAAGGGCAGCTGGAGAGGAGAGAAATCCCTTTTCTCTCTGAGAGAGAGTGCAAAAGAGAGAGAAAGTAGAGGGCATGTGGTGGGGTTTCTTTTCTGTGTAATTGAAGGGAGCTCTGTAATGACTTAGCCGAGGAGAGGGGGGGGAGCGCAGGGGGAACAAAGCCCCTGGCAGAATGTATAGCTTTCGCATGCAGGCAGCTGAACAATGCCCCTAACACACAAGAACCCACTAGTTACCCCCTATAATATATACCAGGCAGGAAATATAGTCCTGTGGCATAGGACCTCATGTAGACATACAGTCTTATCTAGTGAGGAAAACGTAGTATAACTTGTGCAAAATAGACCTTGTACTATTTAATTCAGTGCTCCTCCATTCAGCTCTATTCTTTCTGAAGCACCAGCAGGGCTGAGAGTTAGTTAGCATGCATTGCCAGGAGTAGTGAATATTTATAGCCAGAGAATCGCTCTGCTCAATCCGATAAGCAAATGAAGGGAAGAGGTAAATGAAGCCCACACAGAGTCACGAATTCATTCCGATGGGGGAAGTGGAGGAGGAGGGCACAATTGATTGTGAAAAACTGCCAGCTACATCTGATCCCTTACCCTCGCCTCCCCCATTCCCCATCACCCGTGGGGCGGAATTCCACTGCCCGCGCCCCTTCCTTCCGCCCCACCTAGCCCTCTCTGGGGAGACTGGCCCATGAAGGGGGGTGGTGGGCTGGGGGTAGAGGGGTAAGGGGAGGCAGTGGGAGGGTGATGGATCAATGAGCTGGGAGCAGGATTCTGCAGCCATAAAGAAGAAGCCAAGCTCTCTTCGCTTGCATTTTCTATTGAAAGCCAATAGCAGTGTCCTCGGCTGGAGATGGATGGCTGCACTAGAGCTAAGGTTTAATCAATAGGTCTTTTTCATTTGCCATCGATCCATGTTAAAAGCTACTGCTGCTGCGGCTGCTGTGTGTGTTTGTGTGTTAGTGTGTACACACTTGTGTGTGCCTGAGTGTGCCCGTGCATGTGTGTGTGTGCATGCACTTTGTGTTTTTTCGAGAGAGAGAGGGCTTTGGGTTATTGACGTTCTAGGCCATTACTTCATTCCGAGACAGATACTAATGGAGCTAGCTAATAGATTGTGCTTGCCTTCCTCCCCAGCTCCTGCATATATTTCTAAATGAAATGAAGGTGGAGTTGGGTGGTGTGGGCAGGCATTCACAATGGAACCAAAGGCCTCTCCCTGGAGATCAGCCTCTCATATAAGCACATCAACAGCTAGAAATGGACTTAGTCACACAGCTCTGACAAAGGCACTGATTTGGAATGCCAGTCGTAGTTATGTGTCCGCATTGATAGGCATAAATTAGAGGGTGTGTAGTGTGTGTGTGTGTGTGTCTGTGCAAGAATGAGTGAGTGTGTTCTTTCTGTGATTGTGAGGTTTCAAGGAGAATTCTGTCCCAGTCATTTTCTCCCAAACAGTGCTAAGGGGGTTGTGAAGGACACAGGGCTAATAGAACACAGTGGGGCGTTTCACTACACACTCCAGACACTAACCACTGTGTGGTTAGTTGTACAAGTGTCTGTGTCAGTGTCTGTGTGTGTCTGTGTTTCAGAGCCTTAAGAATGACCACAGCAGCATGTCTTTTTGTCTCTCTCTGTCTGAGTCACAGCATAGTCATCACTCCAGTCTGAGGTTATTTCTCCTCTGCTTGGCCTTAGATAACACTGGATGCACACTGAACAGAGCTCTCTGTTCCCTCTCCCCCTCCATCACATATACAACCTCTCCTACCAATGCTTTATTTATTTACTGTACTCTATACATCTTGCAGAAGGTAATGGAAAAGTATGACTGTTTGAAATAAGCTGGTTCGGTCTTGACCTTCTGCTTTCCTCCTCCAGGTGACCGTGTGCGTCAGACAGAGAACCGTGCGACGCGCTGCAAGGTGGAGCGTCTGCAGCTCCTGATGCAGCAGAAACGCCTGCGCAGGAAGGCGAGGCGGGACTCCCAGAGCGCCCTACCACTGGCTGCCCAACCGCAAGTCGGGACGCAGCAACAGCAACAGCAGTGTGTCCAGCGAGGGATCCATGGACCTCGACTTCGACGACTCTGTGTGGAAGCCCGACGTCAAGGCCGACATGAAGTCCGAGTTCGTCATGGCGTAATGATAAAGACGAGGATACCAATTGTCTGGATAATGGAGAGCCAGACTCTGGGATTAAGCGAGAGGAAGTTGGGGATGGTTTCGGAGGTGTGGAAAACAAGCTGGAGCCGAGTGTGGAGCATGAAGAAAAAAAAAGAGAGGGGGAAGAAAGCTGGTCATCCTCTTCTCTCGTGGGACAACCAACTGTCACACCAAAAGGCTCCCTGCTGACTTTCATCTCCTCCTACCATTAGAAATAAACAACAGAAACAGATTTTTGACATTTAGACTGGGAACGGATATGTCTGGACTTACGAGACTACAGTAATGCATATAGACTGCAAATACATACTGCCTATGAGAAGGAAAAAAACAGAACTGAGCATAACAAACTTGGGTGGTAGTGGTATTTTGCTGTGTTTCTTTTTCCATAGATTTTTTTCAAGCAGAACTCTGGAGAGAGATCCACACTGGACTTGTGAGCAGGAGTGATGGTGGCTGGGGCCGTGGTGTAACTACACAGGACAGACAGACAGATAACCGCTGGCCCCAGAGCCATCCCTGGCCTACTCTAATGGGCATTCTAGGTCTCCACTTCACCGACCAGAGTCAGCTTTTTACTTATAGGGTTATATTTTTATTTTCATTTGAAATGTATTGTTGTTGGTTTTTTTCTAAAGAACTATGTAGCATTGTTCACAAAGCATTCAGGTTTTCATCGACAGTTTCAAAAGTAGTTGTTGATTTGCCCAAATTTTTCATGATTTTGGAACAGCAGGTCAGAGTGTACAGGGAGTAGGAAATGAGGAGCAATGACTCATGGGAAATGGGCATTTGACTAAAGTTCAGACAATTACATGAACAGCAACCTCAGTGACATACAGTAGGATATTAATAGGAAATCATTAATTGATAAACAAAAATAATATTAATGGAGTGCTTTAGAGGATTTAAAAAACATGATTTAAAAATGTACTTGGAAAGAAATCTGTTTATTTAACTTTTCATCTGCTGTTTAAAAAAAACATTAGTCCAGTTTGTCTTGGGTCAAGCCTTTCATTAAATTGATAACTAACAAATGTATTCATCCAATCATTCATCAGCTCATTCACTCATTAGGGTCATATAGCCACAAACAAATAATGGAGAAAAAATCCCATTGAATCCAACTTGTGTCTTACAGACCTATTTCACTTATAGGTGGGGATCTCAAATGTGTGTGATATTTGGCAGGGGTTTATGTCTGTGTGTGTGTGCGACATTTGTGTATATTCATTGCGAGGGCTGATTCATCCCTTTTGTCACCCAAACCATGGAGGTTTGGTACAGACGATACTCTCCATTCCTTACCATTGAGATGATGTAGACATATGTCCCATATATTCCTTTTTGAACCAACGTCACACTTTAACCAAGGCCCTTGTTAGAAAAATGTGATTACGTCAAGCTACTTTCTAATATTGGAAAGGAGAGGTGGAAGAAAGCTAAGAAATCCCAAGCAGGGAACCTGTCTCCACTTTCATCAACCAGTGCCTCCACCAGTGGATTCCCTCACATATCAGATTAGGCCTTTGACAGACTTTCTAGGATATTTGCTGCTACATGGGTCTTTGATAGACGGGGAAAAGAGTAACTTTTCTTTGCATGCAAAAAGTGTGAATTATCCTGATATTTTTGTTGTTGTTGGAAGAAAACAAATAGAGGAGAAATGGGTGCTTTGAAGAGGAGGTAAAACATGCATGAATAATGATCAGCTGCTTTTGTTGGTTAGGTTTTTATGTTCTGAAAAACAACAGCAGTGTCCTGCTCCAAGTATTCTCAAAGTAAACCAAAACAGAAGACTGGACTCATATCTTACCCTGAACTGAACATTCCCTGGACTGTGATGAGCAAAGAGCAACTGACTTTCCTCCCTGAACGCTAGTTCAACCAACACCGATCTCCTCAACACAGAGACAAGTACCCGGGCCGCAGCCAACTATAACCCCCCTCAGCCTACTTAATAACATAGTGTTCAACAAGGTCATGTTTGGAACTAACTAACAGGGAACCCCTTTAGACCAGTGTGCACATCCCCGAACCCAAACTTGTATGGAGAAACACACAATGTCTGACCACCCTACCATGATTGCACTCAAACAGTTTGCAGTGAGAGATTACCTTGTTCGGTGAACCTCTTCTTTTTTTAAGTGGCCTTATCTTTCACTAAACAAGACAGGTGTGGCCTGGGGGACACGCTTTCTTTCTTTACCTGTATTTTGTCACAACGCTATTGTCACTGAGGATTCGGGCATCTCTTGTTTGTGTTTTTAAAGGGTGGAGTCTTATGTCAAGGCTTCTGTGCCTTAAACGTTGCCCTTGCAGTGTGTCAGATATAAGATGAACAAATGATTTACTTTGATTAATGAATTAATTCATATAAGAGTCTGTAACCACACGAGAGCTGTCGTTTCTAGGGGTAAGCACGTTGAGTGAATTAATATTGATGTGTTTGTTCCTCAATCGGTTTTCCCATTTTCTCTCCATTGTTTTGCCACGTTTGTTGGTCTACTTTGTCCAAATCCCCCACTCTGTCCTGCCCACCAACAAGCTGAAAATCAACACATTGACAAAACAAAGTACCTGAGGTGGAAGTTTTGACTGCAATGTGCAACTATGGCAACAAAGTGGCCTGACTCTGACTTGGCAGGTGTCCTCTGAGGACGTGAGACGACATGACATGCACTTCCTGTCTCCTTGGATAAGACATTTCAAAGGACAATTTACTCCCCCCTAAATTTAATAGAATTCTGTATACATGTATGAAATATACTCTGTGTGTGCCTCACTTAAGTGTGAAATAAAATAAAAAAAATACTAAATATTAAAAGATGACATGGGATGAGATGGGGCAAAAGAGGGGATGGGGAGGGCATTTAAAACAGTTTGTTGGTTGAGTTCTGATCACATCATTTAAGTTGCCTGTTATTTCTTGTAGCCAACCATTGAAAATAATGACAAGAGTCAAGAATACAATTTACAATGTTCTAGCTATAGACCGGTGTAGCACATGTGTGACTATTAATTTATGAAACCAAAACGGTAACTGTGAATGATGTATTTCTTTGTGCATTTGTATAAGTGGGACAAGGTGGTTGGGACATAGCAATGACTAATTCCTATGTCCTATTTGATGGAATATAATGGAAATCATGTTTCCCAAAAAAACCAAAAAATATATCAATATATTTTTTTCTTAAGCAATACATTTCAGTGTGACTTGTGATAGAATTTTTTTCTTTTTTAGGTAATAAATAAAAATACAAAACGATTAGACCCAATCGTCCGTGTGGGTGTTCAAATCCTTATTGAAGAATATTGAGTATTGAGTGAAATGTACCAAATAAGAGTTGTATTTTGAGTCTGTTTCTTTAGGTAATCAGATAGCAGTTACAGTATGAAAAAGAAGAAGAGCTAGGAAGTGCATCACTAAAGTATCACTTTGCCCATCATATAGAATGGCAATATATTAGCTAGAATATAACTGCTGGCTCATTTTACCACTAGGGAGAACGATAGAAGAGATGGAGAGGAGAGAGAGAGAAGCTCCCAGAGCTGAACAAACAGACAGATGAGATCTCCCTATCTGTCAGGCTGAGGATGAGAGGGAGTAGAGGAGAGAAAAGGAGTGACAGATTGGAGAGAGATAAGAGCAGTAAGCAAGTGGAACATGTGCAACGAACTCTGACGCCTGCAGTCACATCGTCAGGTTCTGAAGCACACACTCTCAGATATGGGAAGGAAGGCTGCTCAGAACAGAACAGCATGACTTGGTGATGTGGAAATGCCTGAAAGGCTTGCACTTCAAAGGACAAAGCTACTGTACGTCAAGGCATTGCTGCTCAGAATATGTCAGGCTAATGCTGCAACACAGTTCCTGGAGGGATGTTATTTACAGGGCAGAAGCAGCAAGGCTGGGACATTTTGGAAATGGCTGTTTTGGAATTGTGTGTTGCTATAGTGATCTTGTAAAGAGGTCTGCTAAATTATGGACGATCATTTTTTGGAGCTAATACCTGTGGGTGGGGGTACAGTAGAGTAACACTTAAGAGGAAGCAATTTGTTTAATTTTATCATTAAGTGCTAAAGTGCTGTGTAGTACTATGAAGTTCGTAGTCCTTTAGGATCTACTAATAATCTACTTTGACCAAATATCTGGTCCTTCTTTTATCTCTGACGTGTTATCAGAGCGTGATGCTTTTGCTATCTGATTAGAATGCAATACATATCAACTGTGCCAACCTCCAGCCAGCAGATGTATAGCCTTGGTTGCACCTCCATGTTGATGGTGAAGATAATAGCCAACGACTGTAGAGGTCTATCCCTCACCCCTTTCTTTCTTCATGATGATAGATGCAGATAGTCAAACCCTCCCACTTGCTGCCCTTCTCTCCCCACCAGGTACACGGCGTACAGCAGGGAATACATCCTCCACATAACACTTTAATAAGAAGCCCATAATTCAGGATATCAACAAAAGATTAGACATTGATCAGCGTCCTCCCATTTGATTCAGGATCAGTTCTCAGTACTAAACTCTTTTAGTTGAGAATAGGACTAGAACTCAGTAGATATAAGGGAAACCTCTAACATAAGAGAAGTAACTATTCCTATGATATACAGTATGTGAGTCCATGTGGGGGAGAAATGTAAAGATACCCCAGGGTTCAACACTGGGTATCCCGGAGTTATTGATTTGGTCACCCCTCAGAAAACAATAGAATGTATGGATGATAATGTAATCGGGTAGAGTAGAATTGGTGGCATCAAACGTTGAGCAGGCAGACATTCCTTGGTGCAGGTGTCTAAGAAATTAGGTTTGCCTGCTACCATAACTGTCAAATCAAATTGTATTTGTCACACACATGGTTAGCAGATGTTAATGCGAGTGTAGCGAAATGCTTGTGCTTCTAGTTCCGACCATGCAGTAGTATCTAACAAGTAATCTAACAAATTCACAACAACTACCTTATACACACAAGAGTAAAGGAATGAGTACGAGTATGTACATATAAATATATGGATGAGCGATGGCTGACTGGCATAGGCAAGATGCAGTAGATGGTATGGAGTACAGTATATACATATGAGATGAGTAATGTAGGATATGTAAACATGATATAAATGGCATCGTTTAAAGTGGCTAGTGATACATTTATTTCATCCAATTATAATTATTAAAGTGACTAGAGATTTGAGTCGATGGCCGAACGGCATAGGGAAGATTCACTAGATGGTTTAGAGTACAGTGTATACATTTGATATGAGTAATGTCGGATATGTAAACATTATATACAAAATTGTTTAAAGTGGCTAGTGATACATTTGTTACATCCAATTCCTATTATTTAAAGTGGCTAGAGATTTAAGTATGTTTGCAGCTGCTACTCAATGTCAGTGATGGCTGTTTAACAGTCTGATGGCCTTGAGATAGAAGCTGTTTTTCAGTCTCTCTCGGTCCCAGCTTTGATGCACCAGTACTGACCTTGCCTTCTGGATGATAGCGGGGTGAACAGGCAGTGGCTCGGGTGGTTGTTGTCCTTGATTATCTTTTTGGCCTTCCTATGACATTGGTTGGTGTAGGTGTCCTGGAGGGCAGGTAGTTTACCCCCGGTGATGAGTTGTGCAGTCCGCACTACCCTCTGGAGAGCCTTACGGTTGTGGGCGGAGCAGTTGCCGTACCAGGTGGTGATATAGCCCGACAGGATGCTCTCGATTGTGCATCTGTAAAAGTTTGTGAGTGTTTTTGGTGACAAGCCGAATTTCTTCAGCCTCTTCACCACGCTGTCTGTGTGGGTGGACCATTTCAGTTTGTCCGTGATGTGTACGCCGAGGAACTTAAAACTTTCCACCTTCTCCACTACTGTTCCGTCGATGTGGATAGGGGGGTGCTCCCCTCTGCTGTTTCCTCAAGTCCACGATCATCTCCTTTGTTTTGTTGCCGTTGAGTGTGAGGTTATTTTCCTGACACCACACTCCGAGGGCCCTCACCTCCTCCCTGTAGGCCGTCTCGTCGTTGTTGGTAATCAAGCCAACCACTGTAGTGTCGTCAGCAAACTTGATGATTGTGTTGGATGCATGCTTGGCCACGCAGTCATGGGTAAACAGGGAGTACAGGAAAGGGCTGAGAACGCACCCTTGTGGGGCCCCAGTGTTGAGGATCAGTGGGGTGGAGATGTTGTTTCCTACCCTCACCACCTGGGGCCGGCCCGTCATAACTGTCATAACTGTCTGTCTGTTCTGGCTTTTGATCAGTTAGGAGAAACCCATAGCTGTAAACAAAAACACAACTGAGAGAAAAAGATGCTGACATACATTTGCTGAAAATATATCGCAAACCCAGTTGCACCCCCTGTACATTTGATGTCTTTACAGTTTGTGTATTTGTCACGAGTTTGAAAGGTGAAAGGTCTGGGATTGAGCAGGCATCAGGAAGCAGAACACAGAAGACAGTATAACATTTATTTTAAGGAATGTTCAATTTCAACACATTTCAGTTTCTCCATTCTATTCTTTTGCTTTGTTTCCAAAGTTTTCATGAATATAATTTATCTTCCTCTTTATTCTTAAAACCATGCTAGTTAAAATACAGACATACAAACCAAACCCCAAAAACTGAAAGGGTCACAGGAAGCAATGCATCCCAGGAGGCAGGCGTCCACTTCAGCTCAAACAAAATCCATTAGCCATGTGCTATTACCAAAACAAGACATCCCATGCTCTGGAAAAACCTAGGCTCCACCATGCCTCCAGATTACATTCACATCTTCTGGCAAAACCTAGGCTCCAGCAGGCCTCCAAATTACATTCACATATTCTGGGAAAACCTAGGCTCCAGCATGCCTCCAGATTACATTCACATCTCATGGGCAACACCAAGAAACACGCAACAGGGTAATTAAATACATGTAGCTCAAGTCAAAATGACCAGGCAATTAACCAATAGAAAATCTTGTTAGGTTAAACATGCAAATGAGTCACACCTGTGACATATTCACCTGCCGCTGTAGATGTCTATTACCCTCCTGTGTGTTGTACTAAATTATCAAAGAGAGAGCGAGAGCAGAGATAGAGAACTCTTATGTTCACACATACTGGATGTTTACAGTAATGTTACAACCATGTGTTGATCAATTTCCCAGAAGAGGCCCTCTGTTTTTACGCTGACTTGGTGAACTTCTCTGCCTCCACACTTTGAGTCTGCTGACGGCAGGCCTGATGTTACTGTGTGTGTGTGTGTGTGTGTGTGTGTGTGTGTGTGTGTGTGTGTGTGTGTGTGTGTGTGTGTGTGTGTGTGTGTGTGTGTGTGTGTGTGTGTGTGTGTGTGTGTGTGTGTGTGTGTGTGTGTGTGTGTGTGCGCGCGCGTTCGTGCGTGCGCGTGCGTGTGTGAGAGTTGAGAGTGAAACTGAGCAGGAGGGAAAGACAGAGACCGTGTGTGTTCACTGAGACCACAGCTGCCACCACAAACTGAAATTCTTGTGGCTCTGGGATACAGGAGTCTCTGGATTCAGTACTGTTGGTGGGTTTTCAAACTTTTAACTGTGGTCAGACCAGTCAGCCTCAGTTGTTTACCTCACGTATGACAGAGAAGACTGCACCAATGGGAAAAACATAGACATCTCACTAAACAACAAAACTGATGAAAGGACATTATGTTACATCCTTTACATTGTGTTGCTGAATTTCTGTTTACAAATCTAGGCTTACTTTGTTTGAGGTGATTGGATACATTTTGATGACAATTTTTTTTTATTCAACTCAACTGTTTATGAAGTCTTCCTTTGTATCTGATGGTTACTCGTCTCTGTGAATACCGTGTTGCATAAGAATTATGTCTACAATGAGAACAACCTCGTGATGAAATCCTGGCCGAAACCTGCGTCTGGGTAATGAACACATTGAAGCACAAACAAACATTAGAGCGGAACTAAAATGTGTACGGATATAGCTCTCATGGCTCCTGCTGTTGGGATTCCGTTGCCTTTTGTCCCTGCCCACTCCAAATAGAAGAATGGTGATCTGTTTGGAATAATACCTGGTGGATATTTATGCAGCTGTGAGCTGAGGGGACCTTTGATATCTGTTCAGGCTCTCTTCCTGCAGTCCTCCGTGATGCGCTGCACTGAACAGCACATGGAGGGTCAGTTGAACAGTGGGGGCAGCTGTCCATTCACATCAATGAGCACTGACCTCTCAGAGCTGACCTTAAAGCATGCCCACGCATGACAAAGGGGTCAAGGTTAAAACAGACCTAGCTTAAACAGGATGTAGACCAACACAACCATGTGGCGGCCACTATTCAACTGTCAACTGTCAGTGGTGATAGGTGTGGTAGAATAACATTGTACAGATATTTCACTATGTCTCATTTCTAGGGATAGAAAGATGAAGGAAAGTTCAAATGTTTCTGAGAAGGATCCACATCAGATTGAGTCGTGGCACCTTTTAAAAAAGGTATAGGAAAAAGGTATAGCAGTATTTATTTATTTATTTCATCTTTATTGAACCAGGTAGGCTAGTTGAGAACAAGTTCTCATTTACAACTGCGACCTGGCCAAGTTAAGCAAAGCAGTGCGACACAAACAACACAGAGTTACACATGGGATAACTGTTTCTTTATGCAAAGTTCAAAAGTACCACAAAGTGAAGGTGAGCTTCTCATGGCAATTTGGGTTAACATTCAGGCTTGACATTCTGCTTTGTGTGAGGTCCTCCACGTCCCCACCTGGCAAAGGTGTTGTGGTCGCTCACAGTAGAATTAGCTGGTGGCCTCCTCTGCGACTGTGCTGAACACTTTTTATTTGGAGGCGTTTCTTTCTAGTAAAGAGCAGGGCTAGGCTTGGCATGTAGTTGCTCCGGTGACCTTTCGCAGCTGTGGTGAGAAAGATGGTGAGCTGAGCTGAGCTTATTTCACCTCGACAGGCCCTGCTCCCATCCGCCCTCCTCTACACTTCGCCCGCCTAACTGCTACCACCTCTCGCCTACAAAGCCACAGCCAGTCACAGGGTGCCTTTACAAATTACTGATCAGTGGCTGGTTGGCTGGCTGCTCGCCTGTTGCTCATCCTCCCATTTACTGGCTGTGACACGGGCCCTAACCTGACCTACACACCAGCCCTTAACACTCCCACCACATCGTGTTCAGCGTAGGCTGAACCTCTGTTAGACACTCTGGCTCCTTGCCTAATTAGGAAGCTGTCTAACTCAATTGTAATGTGTACTGCTGCTCCGAGCTGGCCAAGCCTGCTGTACAAATCATGTGTTTTATATAGCGGACTGCTCTTCAGAAAGGGCAGGGCGAGGCAGGCGGTGTTTTGGTTGCCTTCCAACAGGTGCTATTCAGCAGCCTGAGTACAATACTGTAGGCCGAATTCATTAGCATTTTCCCAGAATAGTGCCACATTTACCGCCCTCATCAGTAAATGTGGCACTATGAGTTATGGAATGGCATTACAGTGGGGAGAAACAGCTGAGGTCATTGGTACAGGGCTGGATATAAGGGAGCTGGCCTGACTCCAGCTCCACACTGCAGCCCAGGCCCAGGCAGAGGAAGGAAGGTCCTCCTGTCTGCCCCTCCCTCTCTGACAGCAGGGCAGGGATTCTGCAAACAACCCAAAATACGTGAGATCGCATAATAAAAGAGCATACAGCTGCAAGAATAGAATGTCACAGCTGCTGCATTCTTAGATGCAGCATTGACTCTTTACCAGGGTGTCTACCTCTAAGTAATCTCTCTACGAGCTCTTTGCTGTGTATGCACTGCTTTCACATTCTCTAGGCTGGCCTCAGTGGAAAATATGATAAACCCACTCATGGCCAAACCGCTGCACCCTGCTCAAAGGTCTCTGTCTAGGCGTTGAAGTGAGAGAGAGAGAGAGAGAGAGAGAGAGAGAGAGAGAGAGAGAGAGAGAGAGAGAGAGAGAGAGAGAGAGAGAGAGAGAGAACGGCCTGTCTTAATGACATAATGGTTGTCTGCTCAGCAGTTTTATATTATCAGAGGAAGAGGAGGGTGCTGGGAGGACAGATGGTCCTAAGTACCTATGACACAGATCTCTGGTGAACATCACAGACAGGCACAGAGAATCTCACACCCTTGAAAACACACCTAAAACATGGTTTACCATTTGCGACCAGTGTTTATATATGTAATGGCAACGCCAAAGATCACTTTCAATCACATGAAAGAGCAGATTTTGACCAAGATAGACCACTTTTTGGTTTTGTAGCTACAATTTCACGGTCTCTTGAAATAACATGTCAAGCTGTCTAAACATTTGCCTGTTTTAAGTAGGGATAATTCGTTGCTTTGCAAATGGGTGGAGATTGGAATGTCGGAAAAGAGTTTTGGAAAGGGACAGAAGCGTGTGTGCGTGCGCGTGTGTACACTCACACACGTTTGTATATTCTCACGTGTATGAAAGGAATTCGCTTAACTCGTCATCAGGACGACAGACATGCTTATGATAATCACAGCCATGTCCTTAACCATGTTTATTTTATTTAGGGAAAGCCCTGAGCTCGATGTTCATGAAACCCCTTATATGGTATTGTAAACACCTCTTAGTAACTCATCTGGAGCACACGCACAAAAAATGAATGAACACAGGAAGCCCTACTCTGGCAGGAAGTGGAGAGTGCGTCCATGGTAACAAACTGAAACCATAAGCAGCGAGGAAGGCTCACCTTTATTGCTATCTTGACGTCATTTCTAGTACAGAGAGACGAAGAGGGAGCAGCTGCGGGAGACATAAAACAAACAAAGTCTCAGATGAACTTTCAAATGCTTATAGAAAATGATGAGAGCACTGCCAAATGTTTTGACAGCATTGTCCTTTTAAGAAAATGTCTCTCTTGGCAAAGGCCATATGTTCAATATGTACTGTATGCAATCAAGGACAGTGTTTAAGTACTGCAGTCTAAATAATGACAGCCATTGCTCAAGTGTGACAAATACTACAAACATGTTATTGTGTAACACCACGATAGGAGAGCAATAATAACAATGCATTGTGATTTTCTGATGTCATTGTTTAAATGTATTGTTCAGGTAACCTTATGACCTTGGTGACCTTATGACCTATCCAGTTAGCCATTATCAAAATGATGCATCACAATCTGAGAAGTTCACTGGCTTGGTGTCAGTGTTGCTGGATATCAGTTAGTCACCATGTTTCCATCCACAGTTTTTATGCGAGTAAAGTCATACTGTATTACAAAAAAATCACGACAGCTGTGATGGAAACAGGAAGTTTTGGTACAATTTTATGAATGCCGACAGATCATTTGTTTGTTTGACAAATGTATAATGCGAGAAATGGAGGTGGAAATGCCTTTATGTGCAAATATGGATATAATAACCATTCTATTGAAGTAAACTTGGAGTCACACGATGATATGGTGCGTGATCCTCCCACTATGACTCGAGAAACCACGTACCATAGATTATTGCAGTGTGTAATAGGCTACAGATGAAAGTGCACAGTGATCTTGATGCTCTTTTCCAATAAATATTGAGGGTCGTATTCTGGTGACATGATGATCGATGCTTGACTGCTATTTGACAAATAAAAATATTCTCGCTCTTACCCATAATAATCTCATCATATAGATTAGCCTACCCACACTGTAACTGTGAGCTGTTGGCTAGAGTGCACGTGTCATGACCAGAATAGGCACATTTGCTATTTAACAGTTTTTGTGACCAAACTAAGGGTAGAATTGGAAATGCAAAAGAAACACACTGAACTTTAGATTTTTATTCATGACATGAAAACTTAAGTGAAAAACTACATTTTGTGTGCACTGCCTCATCATACACTGATTTTTATCCGCAACAAGTCAGTTTGTTAGAAACATACCACTGGTGGGAAAATGAACATATTTTCTTTATACAGATTTAAGAATATTCACATGAAAATCTGTCACCAGTTGGATGTAAACCTAGCTAGTGAGACTGTTCCCCTGGCCTTCTTCTTATCTCATAGTATATAGCAGATACAACTCTGCTGTTTTCATTGGCTTCATACAGTAGGTACTGACAGAAGAAGTAATTCAGCCGTCTTAGAGATCAGGTCCCCCCGGCTATGTAATCTTATTCATTATGAGCTAAAAGACTAAACTGATTCTATATCAGCATTCCTATCCTGGCTTTATGTGAATACATGTCAAGACCTGCCTGGGTAGAATGCACTTGGCATGGATGCATATTGTTTTGGTTCCTCTAAGTCAGTGGTTCCCAAACTTTATAGTCCCGTACCCCTTCAAACATTCAACCTCCAGCTGCGTACCCCCTCTAGCACCAGGGTCAGCGCACTCTCAAATGTTGTTTTTTGCCATCATTGTAAGCCTGCCACACACACACTATATGATACATTTATTAAACATAAGAATGAGTGTGAGTTTTTGTCACAACCCGGCTCGTGGAAAGTGACAAAGAGCTCTTATAGGATCAGGGCACAAATAATAATATAATAATAATCAATAATTTTGCTCTTTATTTAACCATCTTACATATAAAACCTTATTTGTTCATCGAAAATTGTGAATAACTCACCACAGGTTAATGAGAAGGGTGTGCTTGAAAGTGTGCACATAACTCTGCAATGTTGGGTTGTATTGGAGAGAGTCTCTGTCTTAAATAATTTTCCACACACAGTCTGTGCCAGTATTTAGTTTTCATGCTAGTGAGGGCCAAGAATCCACTCTCACATATGTACATGGTTGCAAAGGGCATCAGTGTCTTAACAGCGTGATTTGCCAAGGCAGGATACTCTGAGCGCAGCCCAATCCAGAAATCTGGCAGTGGCTTCTAAATAAAATACATTTTCAAAGAACCGCTTGTTGCAATTTCGATGAGGCTCTCTTGTTCAGATATCGGTAAGTGGACTGGAGGCAGGGCATGAAAGAGATAACGAATCCAGTTGTTTGTGTCATCCATTTTGGGAAAGTACCTTTGTTAATGCACAACCAACTCACTCAGGTGCTTCGCTATATCACATTTGACATTGTCCATAAGCTTGAGTTAATTTGCACACAAAAAATCTTACAATGATGGAAAGACCTGTCTGTTGTCCTTGTTAATGCAGACAGAAAAGAGCTTCAACTTTTCAATCATAGCCTCAATTTTGTCCCGCACATTGAATATAGTTGCGAAGAGTCCCTGTAATCCTAAATTCAAATCATTCTGGTGAGAAAGAACATCAGCCAGATAGGCCAGTCGTGTGAGAAACTCATCATCATGCAAGCGGTCAGTGAAAATTATGGTCAGTAAAGAAGCTCGTCTTTCAATAAAAAAATGTGTCAATACTTTGCCACCTGATAACCAGCGCACTTCTGTATGTTGTAAAAGCGTTACATGGTTGCTGCCCATATTATTGCATAGTGCCGAAAATACATGCGAGTTCAGGGGCCTTGCTTTAACTATTTTCACTGTAGTGTCCAAAATGTCTTTCAAGCTGTCAGGCATTCCCTTGGCAGCAAGAGCCTCTCGGTGGATGCTGCAGTGTACCCAAGTGGCATCGGGAGCAACTGCTTGCTACCACTCCACTATGTCTGCTTATTTTTTATTTCACCTTTATTTAACCAGGTAGGCCAGTTGAGAACAAATTCTCATTTACAACTGCGACCTGAACAAGATAAAGCAAAGTAGTGCGACACAAACAACACAGAGTTACACATGGGATAAACAAACGTACAGTCAATAACACAATAGAAAGATCTATATACAGTGTGTGCAAATGTAGTAAGATTAGGGAGGTAAGGCAATAAATAGGTCATAGTGGGCGAAATAATTACAATTTAGCAATTAAACACTGGAGTGATAGATGTGCAGAAGATGTATGTGCAAGTAGAGATACTGGGGTTGCAAAGGAGCAAAAAAAAAAGAACAATATGGGGATGAGGTAGTTGGGTGGGCTATTTACAGATGGGCTGTGTACATGTGCAATGATGATGCTTAAAGTTAGTGAGGGAGATATAAGACTCCAGCATCAGTGATTTTTGCAATTTGTTCCAGTCATTGGCAGCAGAGAACTGGAAGGAAAGGCAGCCAAGGGAGTAGTTGGCTTTGGGGATGACCAGTGAAATATACAGTTGAAGTTGGAAGTTTACATACACTTAGGTTGGAGTCATTAAAACAAATTTTCCAACAACTCCACAAATCTCTTGTTAACAAACTAAGTCGGTTAGGACATCTACTTTGTGCATGACATTTGTTTACAGACAGATTATTTCACTTATAATTCACAATTCACAATTCCAGTGGGTCAGAAGTTGACTGTGCTTTTAAACAACTTGGAAAATTCCAGAAAAGGATGTCATAGCTTTAGAAGCATCTGATAAGCTAATTGACATCATTTGAGTTAATTGGAGGTGTACCTGTGGATGTATTTCAAGGCCTACCTTCAAACTCAGTGCCTCTTTGCTTGACATCATGGGAAAATCTAAAGAAATCAGCCAAGACATCATAAAAATTGTAGACCTCCACAAGTCTGGTTCATCCTTGGGAGCAATTTCCAAATGCCTGAAGGTCCACGTTCATCTGTACAAATAATCGTACGCAAGTATAAACACCATGGGACCACACAGCCGCCATACCGCTCAGGAAGAAGACGCGTTCAGTCTCCCAGTCTCCTAAAGTGCAAATCAATCCCAGAACAACAGCAAAGGACCTTGTGAAGATGCTGGAGGAAACAGGTACAAAGGTATCTATATCCACAGTAAAACAAGTCCCATATCGACATAACCTGAAAGGTCGCTCAGCAAGGAAGAAGCCACTGCTCCTAAACCACCATCAAAAAGCCAGACTACGGTTTGCAACTGCACATGGGGACAAAGATTGTACTTTTTGGAGAAATGTTCTCTGGTCTGATGAAACAAAAATAGAACTGTTTGGCCATAACGACCATTTTTATGTTAGGACGAAAAAGTGTGAGGCTTGCAAGCCGGAGAACACCATCCCAACCGTGAAGCATGGGGGTGGCAGCATCATGTTGTGGTTGTGCTTTGCTGCAGGAGGGACTGGTGCATATCACAAAATAGATGGCATCATGAGGATGGAAAATTATGTGGAGCAACATCTCAGGACATCAGTCAGGAAGTTAAAGCTTGGTCGCAAATGGGTCATCCCAATGGACAATGAGCCCAAGCATACTTCCAAAGTTGTGGCAAAATAGCTTAAGGACAACAAAGTCAAGGTATTGGAGTGGCCATCACAAAGCCCTGACCTCAATCCCATAGAGAATTTGTGGGCAGAACTGAAAAAGCGTGTGCGAGCAAGGAGGCCTACAAACCTGACTCAGTTACACCAGCTCTGTCAGGAGGAATGGGCCAAAATTCACCCAACTTATTGAGGGAAGTTTGTTGAAGGCTACCTGAAATGTTTGACAAAAGTTAAACACTTTAAAGGCAATGCTACCAAATACTAATTGAGTGTATGTAAACTTCTGACCCACTGGGAATGTGATGAAAGAGGTAAAAGCTGAAATAAATCATTCTCTCTACTATTATTCTGACATTTTACATTATAAAAATAAAGTGGTGATTCTAACTGATCTAAGACAGGGAATTCTTACTAGGATTAAATGTCAGGAATTGTGAATAACTGAGTTTAAATGGCTAAGGTGTATGTAAACTTCCGACTTCAACTGTACCTGCTGGAGCGCGTGCTATGGGTGGGTGTTGCTATGGTGACCAGCTAAGCTGAGATAAGGCGAGGCTTTACCTAGCAAAGACTTATAGATGACCTGGAGCCAGTGGGTTTGGTGAAGAATATGAAGCGAGGGCCAGCCAACGAGAACATACAGGTCGCAGTGGTGGGTCATATATGGGGCTTTGTCACCAAAGCCCCATATATGACACACTGAACTCTTTCTGAAAAGTAGTATAACAAGCGGCAACAGTGAGAGACTTATTTCTGGAAAGGTGGCTTTTTAAAAGTAGAAGCTCTAACTGTTTGGGCACAGACCTGGATAGCAACACAGAACTCTGCAGGCTATCTCTGCAGTAGATTGCAACTCCACCCCCTTTGGCAGTTCTATCTTGGCGGAAAATGTTGTAGTTGGGGATGGAAATTTCCGAATTTTTGGTGGCCTTCCTAAGCCAGGATTCAGACACGGCTAGGACATCAGGGTTGGCGGAGTGTGCTAAAGCAGTGAATAAAACAAACTTAGAGAGGAGGCTTCTGATGTTAACATCCATGAAAACAAGGCTTTTACGGTTACAGAAGTCAACAAATGATAGCGCCTGGGGAATTGGAATGGACCTGGTGGCTACAGGGCCTGGGTTAACCTCTACATCACCAGAGGAACAGAGGAGGAGTAGGATAAGGGTACGGCTAAAGGCTATAATAACTGGTCGTCTAGTGCGTTGGGGACAGAAAATAAAAGGAGCATATTTATGGGTGATGTAGAATAGATTCAGGGCATAATGTACAGACAATGGTATGGTAGGATGTGAGTACAGTGGAGGTAAACCTAGGCGTTGGGTGACAATGAGAGAGGTTTAGTCTCTGGAGACACCAGTTAAAACCTCTTAGGGATCAGCAGCAGTGTGTTGGTTTTGGAGAGTCTGGCGTGCCCAAAGTAAAATGCCTGCCACTCAGGCCCAGAAACTAGGATATGCACATAATTAGTACTATTGGATAGAAAACACTCAGTTTCTAAAACTGTTAAAATAATGTCTGTGAGTATAACTTCTTTGGGAGCAGTGCATGAGGTGACCGTTTTGGAGAGCCTGGCGTGCCCAAAGTAAAATGCCTCCCATTTAGGCCCAGAAAATAGGATATGCATATATTTAGTACCATTGGATAGGAAACACTCTGAATTTTCCAAAACCGTTAACCATTTGTCTGTGAGTGAATCAGAACGCATATAGCAGGTAAAACCCAGAGGAATTTCTGTCCTGGAAAAAGTGATTTTGACACATTGCTCATTTGGGAACCCCTCCCTATTGAAAATGACCATATATAGGCATATGAATGCAGTACACGTCGCTTCCTTATGATGTCAACAGCCTCGAGATGGTGTTTTCCTCCATTTTGGATGAATTTAGAGCAGAGAAAAAGACCAAACAATGAAGACCTCTCTTTCTCAGAATAGTACCCGTGGCGCGCGCATGAGAAGTCACGGAGTGTCTTTTGTAGCGTCATTATTGATCAGTTTATATTCCGGCTGATTTATAATAGTAAATATACGTAAAAGTGTTCCTAAGGATACATTTAAAACTATGTTTGATTGTTCTTGGACAAGTTTATAGGTATAAGTTGGAATGAGTTCGCGCTGCTTCAATGGACTAGTGGAGGCTGTCGTTTCTGATTATAACGCGCGAACCAAATGGAGGATTTATGGATAAAATACGTTACTTTTTCTAACAAAAGAACCATGGATTGTCTTCGTTGGACACGTAGGATGACCTCAGCAGAAGTTCTTCAACAGGTAATTGATTTGTTTTCGCTGTGAAATGTGTTATGTGTGTGCCATGATGGCTAATCGATACATGGCTATTGGAAAAATATGTGAGGTGCTAGCCTCAAACAATGAAATGTGCTGCTTTCGCCGTAAAGCCTTTTTGAAATCTGACAACGCTGTGATATTGCCAAGAAACATAGATTTTGATGAGTATGGAACACTTGTATATTGGTGGATGTTTAATAATTCCATTTTGGGATTTTGAATTTGGCGCTTTAGATTTTCCCTGGTAGTGTCGGGACGAGCCCGCTAGCGACCCAGCAATCCCTGACTGGATAACAGAACTGATATAGCAGGTCAAAAACCCGAGCAAAATCCATCCGGATACATGCCTTCTATTACCATAGGCTGGTATAGAGCCTGGAGGATTCTAGGACTCAGGTTGCAGTACCTATGGCTTCCACTAGATGTCAACCGTCTTTAGACAGTGTTTGTCACGAACAAGAGCCTCATACAGGATGTTGATATCCGAGGAGTGACAAAGTGATTTCTGTCTGGTGCGCGAGAGACACGAGAGTGAGCACATCGTTTTTTTACTTTACTATCGTTCAAGATATTATCCGTGTGAAATATAATCGTTAATATACATAATAGTGTAGCTAAGGATCGATTATAAACTATGTTTGATTTGTTTGGAAAAAGTTTATAGGTATCATTTGAACGCTCTATATGTCTTGTATAATGGGACGAGTGGACGGTGGATTTTCTGAACAGAACACGCCAACCAATCGGAGATTTATGGATATAAACAATGACTTTTTCTAACAAAAGAAACATGGATTGTCTTGCTTGGACACTTCGGAATGCCCTCAGCAGAATATCATCAAAGGTAAGCGGTTTATTTTAACTCTTTTATGTGTTTTGTGAGACCCGCTCTGGTTATGAATTCATGCTAATGCATAAAATATGAGAGGTGCTATCCTCAAACAATCAAATGTTGTGCTTTCGCCGTAAAGCCTTTTTGAAATCTGACAACGCTGTGATATTGCCAAGAGTCTAAGCTTTTGAAGACTATGCAACACTTGTATATTGATGAATGTTTTATAATTATTCTTTTGGATTTTGAATTTGGCACCTTACATTTTTCCGGGTAGTGTCGGGAATGGGGCGCTAGCGCCCCAGCGCTCCTTAATGATGCTTAAGAGGTTTTAACTTCTTAGGGAGCGGTGGGGCGCTAGCGATATCACAGCGTTGTCAGATTTCAAAAAGGCTTTACGGCGAAAGCACCACATTTGATTGTTTGAGGGTAGCACCTAACATATTTTTTCCATTACCATGAATTCATAAGCCATCACGGTTCACACATAACACATTTGTTAGAAAAAGTAATGTATTATATCCATAAGTCTCCATTTGGTTGGCGCGTTATAATGAGAAAATAGAGCGTCGACTCCTCTATTGAAACGTGAAGAGAACTCGTTCAACTTATACCTATAAACTTGTCCAAGAACAATCAAACATAATTGTAAATGTATCCTTAGGAACACTTTTATGTATAAATAGTATAATATTTCAACCGGAATATAAACTGGGCGATAAGAAAGGAAAACAAAGAACGTACAGCCGGGAGCGCATTTACTTGTATTGACATCTGCGTGGACACTTCCTTATTCGTCTTCTTCTCTGCTCTAAAAGCATCTAAAATGAAACAGAACACTTTCTCGAGACTGTTGACATCCAGAGGAAGCGATAGGTACTGCATGCATATGCCCTTATATGGGCATTTTCATAAGGGAGGGGTTCTAAATGAGGCAATCTGTCAAAACCACTTTTTCCAGGACAGAAATTCCTCTGGGTTCTTGCCTGCCATATCCGTTCTGTTATACTCACAGACAAAATGTTAACACTTTTAGGAAATTCAGAGTGTTTCCTATCCAATGGTACTAAATATGTGCATATCCTATTTTCTGGGCCTGAATGGGAGGCATTTTACTTTGGGCACGCCAGGCTCTCCAAAACGGTCACCTCGTGCGCTGCTCCCAAAGAAGTTAAGCAGGGTGAGGTCTCCGCATGTGTGTGGGGTGGGACAAAACAGCTATCTAAGGCATTTTGAGCGGGACTGAGGACTCTACAGTGAAATAAAAAGATAAAAACTAACCAAGACAGCAGTAGACAAGGCATATTGACATTAGGGAGAGGCATAAAGCAATAACAGGTGCTGATCAGGAGAGCTAAGACAACAGCGGGTAAATGGCAATGAATGGGCAGAGAGGGTCAATTAGGTACATACAGGACCTGAGTTCGAGGCTGGGGCTGGCAGGTAAACAAAATGAGGTACCATGTTATTGAAACAGTCCAGGGGGCATCAGCTGTAAAGCCAAGTGATCATAGGGTCAAAAGAGCAGCAATAGGTGAGTCAGGGTGATTCGGTAGTCACTACTACGCTAGGCGAGCAGAGGACACAGCGTTCAGAAAAGCTAGCAGGTCGGGGCTAGTAGATGGTTCTTCGGTGACATCGTAACAGAATTGCCTGTTGAGACCACACCGGGGCGATCACGTCGGCAGTCCAATCGTGATGGATCGGCGGGGCTCCATGTCAACCATAAAGGGTCCAGGCCAATTGGCAAAGGAGCTATTGTAGCCCTAGAATTAGCTCGTATATGGGCCTAGCTCGAGGCAAGGTCAAGGCTAGCTGGTGCTTGCTTCGGGACAGAGGCATTAGCTAACAGTAGCCACTCGTTTGCAGTTTTCGAGCTGCGATGATCCGGTGTAATGATCCAGAGCGGCAGGAATCCGATGATGTGGTATAGAGAAGCAGTCCAATCTGCTCTGGGTTGATATCGCGCGCTGTGCAGACTGGTAGGTATTGTCCGAGCTAAGGCTGGCTGATGACCGAGAAAAAGGTGAAGACCACTAGTGGCTAACAAAGACAAGTAGCTAGTTAGCTGGCTAGCTCCTGATGGAAGTTCCAGTCATAAGGAATAAAAATAGCAGATCCGTACCACATTGGGTGAGGCGGGTTGCAGGAAAGTATATTTCGTTTGTAGATAGAAAGTTTGATTAAGATATATACGAAAAAGACTGGCTATTTACACGGGATAAGACACGGGATAAGACAAACACACACGTCCTACTGCTACGCCATCTTGGAACTACAAGATGTCATGTCGAACTGTAATGGATTTTGCACCATCAGTACATATACCAACACATCTTGACCATCAAAGTCCATTTGATGTCACAAAGCTGTCCAGTACGTTAATATCCTCTCCTGTGTTCCTGGTTTCCAGTGGTTTGCAGAAGAAGATGTCTTCCTTAATTGACCCCCGTAAATGTAAAGGACAGGCCTGCCAAGTCTGTTGACTCATCCAGGTGTAATGCATAGAATTCACTGGCTTGTATGCGATGCAGTTTTTGTTTCAAAACATCTCCTGCCACCGTCGTGAAACAGTGTTGTTTGATGAAGGAATTGTTTGTGTTGTTTTTTGGCCTTTCCCCCAGCATTGTCCCAGCTATATCCACAGCAGCAGGAATAATTAAGTCCTCCACAATAGCATGGGGCTTGCCTGTCCTAGCCACTCGGTAGCTCACCATATAAGACGTTTATTGCCCCTTTTTATTAATGGTATCTGTTGCTTTTATACATGTCTTACTACTCGAAAGTCGTCTTAATTCTCGCTCCAAAACCTCCTGGGGTTTATTTTTCAAATTGGCATGTTTTGTTTCTAAATGTCTGCGCAAGAGGGAAGGTTTCATCGAGTTGTGAGATAGTACTTTTGCACGCATAACATACTGTGGCTGAGGAAAGGCACTACTCCCAATATACACTACCGTTCAAAAGTTTGGGGTCACTTAGAAATGTCCTTGTTTTTGAAAGAAAAGCATTTTAGAAACAATTAAAATAATGGCTGTGTTTCGTGTAGTCTTACCCTTGCGTGACATTTTGATAACCATGTAAATCTCTTGTGGACAAGGTGACTTTTATCAATATATATACACTACCGTTCAAAAGTTTGGGATCACTTAGAAATGTCCTTGTTTTTTAAAGAAAAAAAAAAAAAAAAGTCCATTAAAATAACATCAAATTGATACAGTGTAGACATTGTTAATGTTGTAAAGGACTATTGCAGCTGGAAACGGATGATTTTTTATGGAATATCTTCATACGCATACAGAGGCCCATTATCAGCAACCGTCACTTCTGTGTTCCAATGGCACGTTGTGTTAGCTAATCCAAGTTTATAATTTTAAAAGGCTAATTGATCATTAAAAAAAAAAACTTTTGCAATTATGTTAGCACAGCTGAAAACTGTTGTTCTGATTAAAGAAGCAATAGAACTGGCCTTCTTTAGACTAGTTCTGGCTCAAAATGGCCAGAAACAAATAACTTTCTTCTGAAACCTGTCAGTCTATTCTTGTTCTTAGAAATTAATTATATCCATGTGAGAAATTGCCAAGAAAGTGAAGATCTGGTACAACGCTGTGTACTACTCCCTTCACAGAACAGCGCAAACTGTCTCTAACCAGAATAGAAAGAGGAGTGGGAGGCCCCGGTGCACAACTGAGCAAGAGGACAAGTACATTAGAGTGTCTAGTTTGAGAAACAGAAGCCTCAACTGGCAGATTCATTAAATAGTACCCGCAAAACACCAGTCTCAACATCAACAGTGAAGAGGCGACTCCGGGATGCTGGCCTTCTAGGCAGAGTTCCTATGTCCAGTGTCTGTGTTCTTTTTCCCATCTTAATCTTTTATTTTTATTGGCCAGTCTGAGATATGGCTCTGCCTTGAAGGCCAGCATCCCGGAGTCGCCTCTTCACTGTTGACGTTGAGACTGGTGTTTTGCGGGTACTATTTAATGAATTTGAGGACTTGTGAGGCGCCTGAAGCTGCTTTTCTTTAAAAAACAAAGATATTTCTAAGTGACCCCAAACTTTTGAACTGTAGTGTATATTTATATTTGTACAAAAAAATATATTACGTTGATGGAAGCCACAATCTATCTGCAATTTTAAAGCTGAGCCCTCCAATATAATAATAATAAAATATTTTAAAAAATACATCCCCATTAGAGCGGCTGTATGCTGTATGACCCTGAGTGGTTGAGCCTGCTCTGAGGCTGATGCTCCCTATTATATCTTCTCTCCTCGCCTGACCTCTCTCCCCACTGGCTCATTAAACCAGCAGCATTCACACCAACGCTACAACAATTCCTCACTAATTATGGCTTCACTGATGGTAATTATGCCCTAATGCTGATGAGGCTACTGGTCTATTAGCATGGAGGTTTGGAGATGGGGCTCAGACTTTGTTTGGCCCTCAAGGCTGAATCCGTGAGAGAGACCCTACTTAGATTGTGTGTTAGGCAAAGGACGGGGGGGTAACTGATAGTGAATTGGGCATGCGGTGGAGGTGGCGGGGTGCAGAAGGGGGACTGGGGGGGTCTGGGGTGCGGAGGAGGACGTGGAGGGAGGGGGGGTTGACTTAATGCTAAGCCACTGACGCTGAGCCTCCTAACGCCACCGACGCTGATTCCACCTAAATCTCTCCAGGAACCTCCTCCCCCCAGAACACACAGACACATACACCCTGCCCCTCACCTACTCACACCCTGCACGTCTGCTTGTTTGCCTCCTATAATAATCCAGACAGATTTGTTCTCCTCCCCACCCAGACCCTCTTTCTCCTGAAACAACCAGGGGGTGTTCTGGGTGCTGGGGTGGCCTGGGTTCCACTCCTCTCAGAACATGTCTTCCACTTTCAGAACATCCCCACCACTGAAGAACCAGACACTGTGGGAGTCCACCAGGAAGTGATGTAAATAAACAGTACCAGAGTGTTACACTGACTGTCGTCCAACCAAGAACATAAATCCACTCAGAAGACCAATCCTCAGAAAACATCTGTGTGTTCTGTTCAGCATGGTCTTATGCTTCAGAGCTGGAACTGCCAAATGGACTGTCATTAGAACTAGTCCACGTCATCAGCTTACACAGGCCCACTAATCATCAAAAGGCCAGCGGTTCTGCAACACTGATGTTTTTAAGGCGCAACAGTCATCATGACTTATCGTAGGGAATCCTGACAAGGTGATTTCATTCTATCATAGCTGAGGTATACCTATGGAATTGGTTGAGGATAGACAAGGCATTGCCAGCAGTGACACATCCACTAACACTGGTGATGAGCTGTCCCTCCAACAATATGGAGCCTCATGGAGGAGGGGTAGGTGCCCCCGCTGATCAATGGGGATTGTGTGGTGGGGCAGGTGCAGAATGGGGAGAGGTCCTCTGGATAGGACCAATAGTTGTGACTGATGATGTGCCTGGCCCCGTACGCGTGTTGCGGGGGACCTGGGACACTCGGGGGAATAGGTGTGTATTGGCGGGCTCTGCAGAGAAGCTTTCTGTTACATCGATCCGCAAACGTCAATTAGATAGACTCAAATAAATGTGCCCTTAACCTCCCCCAGTATATGCAGAAACTGGCCATGTAAACGACACCAACACAATAGCCTTGTCACAAGAGCTGTGTTGCCAGGTGGAATTGACTGAGAGCTTTTTCCACAGATTGTTTTTCACTTTGACCCTGTGAAGGCTGTCAGATACACAAATATATTTGCTTACTGCTTACAGACGCAGATTCTGTAAAAACGAACGTAGTCATCTGTCGTTGGCCAAATTAACTGTGTGTTTTTGTTCCTGGTATGGAGACTCGGTTCATTCTCTGTATGATTACTGCTGACTTTTCTGGTAAACAACTTTCAGCAGAACTTCCAATAACCGTGTGGCCCCCTGTCATAGCTGTAGTGGAAATAGGATGAGGTGAAATCATGACATAAACGTTAACATTCACTGAGTTATTTTAACATCCTGACACAGTATGTGACCATTGTCTTACAAACGGTCTGTTGAGGAATAGAGAACTAGCATAAATTCTGATACGTTTATGTTATGTTGCATCAGATATAAATTAAATTAGGAAGGGATAAAAAGCAACCAAACTGTTCTATATATTATCTCTACTGAGCGAGATTGTTACATACAGCAAAGACAAACAAATCTATATTATCTCTACTGAGCGAGATTATTACATACAGCAAAGACAAACAAATCTATATTATCTCTACTGAGCGAGATTGTTACATACAGCAAAGACAAACAAATCTATATTATCTCTACTGAGCAAGATTATTACATACAGCAAAGACAAACAAATCTATATTATCTCTACTGAGCGAGATTGTTACATACAGCAAAGACAAACAAATCTATATTATCTCTACTGAGCGAGATTGTTACATACAGCAAAGACAAACAAATCTATATTATCTCTACTCAGCGAGATTATTACATACAGCAAAGACAAACAAATCTTGTTTAGAAAAAACAGAAGTAAAGCTTTGTTCAAATACATATTTAAATCAAATCAAATCAAATTGTATTTGTCACATGCGACGAATACAACAGGTGTAGACCTTACAGTGAAATGCTTAATTACAAGCCCTTAACCAACAATGCAGTTTTAAGAAAATACCCCCCAAAAAAGAAATAGATAAGAAAAACAAATAATTAAGGAGCAGCAGTAAATAACAATAGCGGGGCTATATACAGGGGGTACCGGTACAGAGTCAATGTGTCAATGTGCTTGGGGCACCGGTGTTGAGGTAATTGAGGTAATTATGTACATGCAGGTAGGGTTATTAAAGTGGCATAGATAATAACAGACAGTAGCAGCAGAGCATGGGGGTGCAAATAGGTAGCCATTTGATTAGCTGTTCAGGAGTCTTATGGCTTGTGGGTAGAAGCTGTTTAGAAGCCTCTTGGACCACCTAGACTTGGCGCTCCGGTACCGCTTACCGTGTGGTAGCAGAGAGGAGTCTATGACTAGGGTGGCTGGAGTCTTTGACAATTTTTAGGGTCTTTCTCTGACACAGCTTGGTATAGAGGTCCTGGATGGCAGGTACTGGGCCGTACGCACTACCCTCTGTAGTGCCTTGCGGTTGGAGGCCGAGCAGTTGCCATACCAGGCAGTGATGCAACCCATCAGGATGCTCTCAATGGTGCAGCTGTAAAACCTTTTGAGGATCTGAGGACCCATGTCAAATCTTTTCAGTCTCCTGAGGGGGAATAGGTTTTGTCGTGCCCTCTTCACGACTGTCTTGATGTGCTTGGACCATGTTAGTTTGTTGGTGATGTGCACGCCAAGGAACTTGAAGCTCTCAACCTGCTCCACCACAGCCCCATCGATGAGAATGGGGGCGTGCTCAGTCCTCCATTTCCTGTAGTCCACAATCATCTCCTTTGTCTTTACTTGGATAAAAACAACCAGCCTTTTCATTTCTATTCATTTATGTGGAATTACTGCTCTATTTACATACACAAATGCCATACCAGGGTCTGGGGGCCTGTTTGAAAAGCACAAGATTACAACTGACCCTGACAGCTATTTCCAGTAGAGATGGGGGTAAAAGTAACACAAACATACCCTACCTTGTTTTTCCCCCAAATGGAGACCATCCCTTTTTGTGTGTGAAATTAGTTTTGGGAGTTTGTCGATCTTTTATTTACCATATTATACGTGCCTACATCTAATTTGCATGAATTTCTATGGTTTGCACTGCCTCTCCATCCTTTTGTGCTTCCTAATTGAATTATTGTAGACTCCTCCCCCTTGGCTGGTCCCCTTGGAGATGGGAGTTAGCCTAGGTCTGCTACACCTGGGCCTGATCAAATAACTAGCTGCCTGAGCTCTTTAAAATTGAGCTTCCAGTTTACTCTGTTGGATGAGGAAGACTGCTGCCACCGCTAACGCTTCTATCGTCGCCGGGACCACGTCACACCCTGCCACTGATGACTTTGTAACCAGAGGGGGACCATACATGTGTTAGTATGGTTGAAGACTTTGGTTCAGAATGGCTCGCTGCTCATGCATGTTTTCCTCTCCCCCTCTGTCGCCTGCACTGGACCGGACCATGGGCTGGGTGCCATTCTACAGATGCATGATGACGACGAGGAACAATCTCTGGGGTTGAATGTTTGAGGTTGGTGTGACTGTGTGTGAATGGTGTGAACCTGAGATTATTGCTGCATTAAACCCTTAACCTCATTAGTATTGTCTGTGTGGTGGCCTGGGATCAAAGAAACCTGTTTTTCTCACACACACACACACACACACACACACACACACACTTGCGCATACAAATATCTCTGTGCAGACGAGAAGGAAATAGCCTACAAAACTGACCATGTCCAAACACTCCATTATGGAGCTATACAGCTCTGTAAAAAAAATAAGAGACTTCTGCAAAATTATCAGTTTCTCTGGTTTTACTATTTACAGGTATGGGTAAAATGAAAATGTTTGTTTTATTCTATCAACTACTAAGAACATTTCTCCCTGAAAATATGATAATTTAGAGCATTTATTTGCAGAAAATGACAACTGCATCATTTTTTGTTATTTTGACCAGTGTTGTCAGACCTCGAATAATGCAAAGAAAAGAAGTTCATATACATTTTTAAACACAATACTAATGTTTTAACTTAGGAAGCGTTCAAAAATCCATAGTTGGTAGAATAACCCTGATTTTTCAATCACAGCTTTCATGTGTCTTGGCATGCTCTCCACCAGTCTTTCACATTGATGTTGGATGACTTTATGCCACTCCTTGTGCAAAAATTCAAGCAGCTCAGCTTTGTTTGATGGCTCATGACCATCAATCTTCCTTTTGATCACATTCCAGAGGTTTTCAATGGGGTTCAGGTCTGGAGATTGGGCTGGCCATGACAGGGTCTTGATCTAGTGGTCCTCCATCCACACCTTGATTTACCTGGCTTTGTGGCATGGAGCATTGTCCTGCTGGAAAAACCAATCCTTAGAGTTGGGGGACATTGTCAGAGCAGAAGGAAGCAAGTTTTCTTCCAGGACAACCTTGTACATGGCTTGATTCATGCGTCCTTCACAAAGACAAATCTGCCAGATTCCAGCCTTGCTGAAGCACCCCCAGATCATCACTGATCTTCCACCAAATTTCACAGTGGGTGTGAGACACTTTGGCTTGTATGGCTCTCCAGGTCTCGCATCCACTGTGACATTTGGTGGAGGATCGGTAATGGATGGTCACAAGCCATCAAAGTCGAGCTGCTTGATTTTTTGCGCCAGGAGTGGCATAGTCATCCAACATCAATGTGAAAGACTTTGCTTCACTACATTCCTACAGAAAATAATGTGCTTTTTACGCCATACATTTTCCCTGACACCCAGGAGTACTCGCTACATTTCAAATGCTTAGCAGGACTGAAATGGTCCAATTCATGCACTTATCAATTGAACATCCCTGATCACCCCCGCTTCCTCTGATCTGGGGGACGCACTAAACACAAATGCTTTGTTTGTACTGTAAATGATGTCTGAGTGTGCCCCTGGCTAACAATAAATTAAAATAGCAAGAAAATTGTGCTGTTTAAGCTGGTTTGCTTAATATAAGGAATGTGAAATGATTTATGATTTTACTTATACTTTTCATACTCACAGTACCAGTCAAAAGTTTGGACACCTTCTCATTCAAGGGTTTTTATTTGTACTATTTTCTACATTGTAGAATAGTGAAGACATCAAAACTATGAAAAAACAACAAAATAAGTGTTAAACAAATCTAAATATATTTGAAATTCTTCAAAGTAGCCACACTTTGCCTTGACACTCTCTCAACCATCTTCACCTGGAATGCTTTTCCAACAGTCTTGAAAGAGTGCCCACATATGCTGAGCACTTGTTGGCTGCTTTTCCTTCACACTGCGGTCCAACTCATCCCAAACTCTCAATTGTGTTGCGGTTGGGTGATTGTGGAGGCCAGGTCATCCAGGTCAGCACTCTATCACGCTCCTTTGTCAAATAGCCCTTCCGCAGCCTGGAGGTGTGTTTTCCTGTTGAAAAACAAATGATAGTCCCACTAAGCGAAAACCAGATGGGATGACCCATCACTGCAGAATGCTGTGGTAGCCATACTGGTCAAGTGTGCCTTGAATTCTAAAATCATTGAGTGTCACCATCAAAGCACCCCCACACCACCTCCTCCATGCTTCACGGTGGGAACCACACATGCAGAGATCATCCATTCACCTACTCTGTGTCTCACAAAGACACGGCGGTTGGAACCAAATATCTGGACTCAACAGACAAAAGGATAGATTTCCACCGATCTAGAGTGTGCAAAGCTGTCAAGGCTTTGCACACTCCAACATTAAAATTTGATTTGCTTGTGTTTCTTGGCCCAAGCAAGTCTCTTATTATTATTATTGGTGTCCTTTAGTAGGGGTTTCTTTGCAGCAATTCGACCATGAAGGCCTGATTTCATGCAGTATCCTCTGAACAGTTGATGTTGATGTGTCTGTTACTTGAACTCTGAAGCATTTACTTGGGCTGGAATTTCTGAGGCTGGTAACTCTAATGAACTTATTCTCTGCAGCAGAGGTAACTCTGGGTCTTCCTTTCCTGTGGGGGTCCTCATGAGAGCCAGTTTCATCATGGCGCTTGATGGTTTTTGCGACTGCACTTCAAGAAACCTTGAAAGTTCTTGACATTTTCCAGATTGACTGACCCTCATGTCATAAAGTAATGATAGATTGTCATTTATCTTTGCTTATTTGAGCTGTTCTTGCCATATGGAGTTGCCCTTTTACCAAATAGGGCTATCTTCTGTATACCCCCCCTACCTTGTCACAACACAACTGATTGGCTCAAACACATTAAGAAGGAAAGAAATTCCTCAAATTAACTTTTAAAAAGGCACACCTGATAAATTAAATGCATTCAAGGTGACTACCTCATGAAGCTGGTTGAGGGAATGCCAAGAGTCGGAAAAGCTGTCATCAAGGCAAAGGGTGGCTACTTTGAAGAATCTGAAATATTACATATTTTTAAATTTGTTTTACACTTGTTTGGTTACTACATGATTCCATATGTTTTTTCATAGTTTTGATGTCTTCACTATTGTTCTACAATGTAGAAAATAGTAAAAACTTGAATGAGTATCCAGTGTCCAAACTTTTGATTGGTACTGTAAGTATATTTTTGCAATGACATTTACTTTTGATACTTAAGTATACATAAAACCAAATACTTTTAGGCTTTTTCTCAAGTAGTATTTTACTGGGTGACTTTCACTTTTACTTGAGTCATTTTCCACCACCACGCTAGAGTAGCTAATGCTAGTCCTGGATGTTGTGTATTGCGTTCAGCCAATCAGGTTGCAGCAGTCTGTTTTTTCATCCCTGGTCTGATAGTTTCAAAACAAAAGATTGCTGCAACCTGATTGGCTGAATGCAATACACAACATCCAGGACTAGCATTTGCTACTCTAGTATGGTGGTGGAAAATAGTATTTCATTTAAAAAGAATGCATCTTTTTTTACCTGCCTTCTTGCCATTAAATCGAGATAAGGAGGAAATTGACACCTTTGCAGCCTGAATGGAGAATGTTTATCTCCCGTGGACTGGTTTGTATATGAGTGTATAGCCGGCTGCATGCATTCCCTTTGGATGGTAGGATTAAACGACTCTATCGCCAACTGCTGGTATTGGGCTACCATTTATCCAGGCAGCAGGTTCCTAATCTGTGGAATCAATATTTCTCCCTGAGGCACTCCATCATACTCACAAGTAAATTCAAATGAGATAGTTAAGCTCTATTGGAATATAAGAAGTGAAAAAAAATGTCATTGAGTTCGACATGCTATTTACGGTCCAACCATTCATCCTTTAGCCCTCCAGGAACTGGAGGAAAGGTTCCATAAATTCACAGGTTAAATCAATATTTGTTTGACAGGATAAATTGAGATTTAAAAAGCTTTTATGACTTTCCTATAAAATTTACATCAAATATTCAGGAACAGCATATCACTTCACCATTAAGCAGATCTGCGGTTTTACAACGTTGCCAATACAAATGATGCTACCGTCGCACATGATGGCAGGTCAGAGCAATATTCATCCTCTGGAAATTATTTTGAATTATAAATGTGTGCACCCGAGGTCTCAAATGGAAGGCAAAGATAAGAATAATAAGGTCACCATCTAAGGGAAAACAGTGCTCTGTGCGGAGGTGAGCAATGACTATGACATTTCCCAAACTAGGCTAATTTCCCAGAACATTCCATGGTTACACACCATTGCATCATAATGATATGTCCACATCCATTCTCTTAGTCTTGTATCTGTCATCGTTCTGCACACCGTCCATTTTTTACGAACCACAACATAGGGTCTGCAAATAATAACCCTAAATCTGTAGAGTTATAATGAAACGTATCTCTTCCCTGCATTTTCTTTTATGTGATTGAAAGTTTCATATGATGGCATAATTAAAAACTTCGGGCTTAATTCAATCAAACTTGCATTGCAACATTGACGCCATAGCTCTTTTCCCTCAGTAGGTCTACAAATAGTCTGGAAACAAATACACAGCATATACATTTCTATGGTTTGATTGAATTTCAACATCTGAATACAAAAGGTTTAAATCCTCCTCTCTGTCTCATTGGCTGAGCTGGCTGAACAGACAGACACAGACTTCCTTTGTCATTACGAGAGGCCAGGGGACGGGATCCCTCAGTGGAAGCTATTGTGAAATTTCCGCGCTGGTGTGAGGTGACGGCAGGGATGGGATTCCCTCTACTTACTCTCCACTTCCTGTCTCTGCATGCGACCATGAGGCACCTCCTCGCCCTCCAACAGGAAACAGGAAACACCGCCATGACTTCTGACTGACTGCCGCCCAAACACTCAACCCTCAGCTCAAACCCAATTTACACAGAAGCAGGTCTGTGTAGTAGGTGTGTGAATGTGAAATGTATCTGATTTGTAGCTTGGAGTTTTGGCTTACTGGATTTTTCTGTCCTTAGTTTTAGGTCCTTATTTCACATGTTAACAGTTTAACCTGGAGTTTATTTTTGTTGACTCCCCATTTCTGAACCGTTTCCTCTTTTACAGTAGGTGGCCTGTGAAAGCAGAACGAACCCCTTGAACTCTTCACTAGTGCGTGCCAGCTGCTGGTCGGCCAGTTGGCTGATTGGACTCTGAGTTGTACTTCCTTCCTTCTTGTTGGTGACTGTCTGTGTCTAGTGTCACAGGGCTTAGTATGAGGCACACACACTGCAGAGTCTGGACTGAATCATGCATAGACCAGAGCCAGCAACCGGCCGGAAGACAAGCAGAAACAATAAAGCAGAGTACAGAGCAGTGACCCTGTCCACCACCATCACCTCACAGAGGCCTCACGCCTCTCAGCTAGATGGATGGGATTCTATGCTGATTTAAGCTGTTAAGTCATATCTGGTTTGTTTCAATATGCCAGGGTCTTCTGTTGTGCTTTGTTTGAACTTTGTTTTTGAGGAGGGAAATACCAGATTCAATGTTGACTTCAAGTGTCGAAGTGCTTGATAACAAATAAGGGTCTGATACCACTTAACCATAAATCAGGTCGTTTAGATCAACACATGATGTAATCTAGGATAACAGCAAAAGGAATACATAATAGGAAAAACTAATATTTAGTCATTTGGCTATGTGTCAAACACAAGAATACTCCCTCCCTACACGTTTAGAAAGTACAGTGCACGGTGTCACACGCTAAGAAAGCACAACAGTTAAGAGTTTTTTTCTGTGCTTTCCCCCTCCAGCATGGTGACATTTACCAAACTGGTTGTTGACTTAATGAATCGTGAACAGAGAGGAGTGACAGTCAGGTAGGTAGGTAGTAGTGTCGACTGGCTCCACTGTTTCTCCATCCATCTCACTCATGCCCCCTGTTGAGAGAATACAGTCAGTGACACTACACGACACGGGCCCTTCCCCTCTCCACTCCCTAGTCCCCTCCCCTCTGCACCCAGACAACCATTCACATGTCAGTCAGCCCACACCTTTCACCCCACACCAGTCTGGAGCTATTGATCCTCCTTGATTGATCTGGGCCCTATCCATCTGCACAGAGACTCTGGCCACAGAACTCAAGGAGAGGGAGAAAGAGAGAGAGAGAGAGAGAGAGAGAGAGAGAGAGAGAGAGAGAGAGAGAGAGAGAGAGAGAGAGAGAGAGAGAGAGAGAGAGAGAGAGAGAGAGAGAGTCCAGTCTAGACTGGACAGCTGGCACTGATAACTAATCTGCCTCTGCCTGGCTTTTTGTAAAACATGAACTGGGCAACCTGATAGCATTAATTAATAAATGAACGATGTCTCCTGTTTCTCCTACACTGGGCCCCCCTGTTCCACTGGGGTTTGCTTACACAGTCACACTGGCTGTTTTGGAGCCCATGGGGATAGTTGTACACTGAAGAGATGAACAGACCTCTGGATAAGAGGCACTTTAACACCAAACATGCCTGGACCATTGAGAATAAGGTCAGATAGTGACAATACCATTGATGATATACCCTCCAAATGTGCTGTGGGTTTGAGACATGGTGGATGATCTGCCATGCTTGTTGGGGAAGGACTGCATCTCTTTATTTTCTTTGAATAGCTTTATAAGTGGTGAAGGTGGGGGTGGTGGATTTACAACCCTAGCTGTACCTCAACAGCGTAATGAACCCTGCTATTCTCTTAGCCTGGGGACACCTGCGGTAGGAGATGCAGGGGTGGGGTTGGAGTGGGGAGGTGGTGGCAACATGGAGAAAGAGAGGTGGAGTAGAGGTGAAGATGGAAAGAGAGAGGCTGTATTGTGTGCTCTCAGAGGCTATTAGTGGGGCCCCTGTATGGCGGGGCAGATGCAGCACTGGTCTTGGCTGAGGTAAGCTTGGAGGCAGGCCAGGCAGCCAGAGAAGAGTAAGCATGTGAGCAATGTGATGATTATCTGTAAGAAAACAGAGAGTGTCTGTTCCTCCACCCTGCCTGGGCAAGAGGCTCCCAAAGCAGGTGTGCACAGCGGGGAAGAGTGGAGGAAGAGGGGAGGAGAGGAGAAGAAGGGAGTGGTAGTCAGGAGAGGGATAGATAGATAGATAGATAGATAGATAGATAGATAGATAGATAGATAGATGGCTGCAGGTAGTCTGAGTAGAGGTCAGAGCAGGTGGAGGGGAGAGGCATGCAGGCCTGCTGGCAAGTACTGATGAACCCTTCTCATACAGCTCAATAACGAACTCTGACACAGAAAGATCGTGTGCCTCTGAGCATGAGGTTAGATCAGGACTCTCCGACCCTGTTCATGGAGAGTTGCCGTATTGTAGGCTTTCACTCCAACCCCAGTTGTAACTAACCTGATTTAACTTATCAACCAGCTAATTATTAGAATCAGGTGTGCTAAATTAGGGTTGAGTAAAAACCTACAGGAACGTAGTTCTCCAGGAAAAGGGTTGCAGAGCCCTGGCTTAGATAAATGTTAAATTGTGAAACAACAGTATATCAGAGAGGTTGTGGATGGCTGATTGGATCAATGGGAACCCATGTGGTGTATAACCTGATCTGGCTGACTTTCCCCTGGCCCTCAGCAGGACTCCTGCCATGCCACCTGTTTTCCCCACAAACGTACACACACACAGGCACGCATGCATGCACAGACACTCACCTCAACCTTTCACTTCCTGCATCAGCCTACAGTAGCAGCCAATGTATGGTGTTCAATGTAGGCCTACATTCCATGAGACTTTTGAAAAAAAGTCCCTCCGCTCTCCCTTTCCTCCACTGACACTGACCAAAAATGGACACTGTCTTCCAGCTGATTGCGAAACTCGAGTTGCACAACATTAATTATTCCTCATGCGCACATTCATGTTGTTACTCCTAGGAACAGAGAAAGTTAAATATATTAAAAAAGACCCAAGCCGCTGATAATAACAACAATTCAAGCCTACAAGTACACTTTCCTACTCATTCATTACTGCCGCAGTGCTTGTTGTAGCGCTGAGTTGAAATAGGAAGAACACGCATTGTATGGCTTATAAAAGTGTTGAATACAAAGTGTTGACAGTGCTGAGTAAGAACTTCAATATGAACTCACTCATAAAAACAGATCTTTGCTGTATTCGTTGACAGTCTCTCTCTAGTCATGGTTTTAAATTATTTGAAATCTCAGTATCAAATTTTCTGTAGCTTTCATTTATGCCCGCTACATTACTGCAGACACGGTAATCTTAGCCATCCGATTGGCCAGCGGTAGGCCTATAGTGCACTTGATTTGCTGGGAAGGCAGAGTTTGTACCTTCAGACACATGAAATGGTTCAAAATGGCAAATGTTTGCCTACCCGGCACGCAGGGCAGCTGAATCGGGTACACCTACTGCCAACAGGTTTTATTGCTGGGTTTTTTACAGAAAGGTTGGGTGATCGACTAGCAATGCCTTGGAGATCAACCAGTCGATTGCGTTTGACCAGTTGGTGACCACTGCTCAAGAAAGTTGAGTGAAACTCATTGTAGTGTTTCTCTCTGTGGGCTGATATAGGTGCAGCTTAGAGGAACATTGGTCATTTCCCCCTGAGCTTGCAGATGGCTGGAACAGAAAGTGAACAACGTCCAAAAGAAAAAGGCCAATTTTTTTTACAATGGTTTTCACAAATACAATGGTTGTCTATTTTTCTCCCAATAAGCAAAAGCAGAATGTATATTTTCCATGAAATCTGAATAACTTAGTGAAGCTGTAGGCTACAAGATTAGTCAGACAAAAATAGTCAGACAACAGAATAAGAATCATTCAGTGAATCTACATTGGCATGACAGAAGAGACTGCAGTGAACCTGGCTGTGTAAGCATCAGTATATTTACATGTACAGGAGCAGGCCTACAGGCCTATAGCACTTTACTTAGTGAGTGCTGCTGTTGCTTAATGACTTCTGATTAAACAGAAGTGGGTGTATGCTGTATGGGGAGATTTCTCACGAAGGGAAGTGGTGGATTGCAGTCTCGTTTTAGCCCTCTGTGTTTAAAAATGGCCAAATCTTACTTTCATTTCGAAGCTGAAAGGCAGGCTAGCAATTACACTGAGTCACATGATTCAGATGCATGGTTCTTTACAGTTCCACTGTGGTGTTGGCTGATATGGCAAGAACGAAAAATAGTCACTCCACTGCCAGACACACACAGCCACTACCCTCTGAAAGTCTCCACAGCCCATATGTGCATGCAGCCCTCGTCTTTGCATGTATCAATCTCAGGCTACATTGAATACGCTGCACTGGAGTGAATGAATTGGATTCGCCAGTAAACCTTCAAATCTTCCTTGTCTAACGTAGCCCAGGACCCTTTGTAATGATATTGTTCTCTGTTGTGTTCTCTGTTCGATCCTTTAAAATCAAGATCAATATCAAAAGACATTTCATTTGGGGAAAAATGTGTTTGTGTACGCCCGCAGGGCCGGCTCTAGCCTTTTAGGGGCAATAAGCGAGATTTGGTAGAATTTCAAGTAATTAATTTTTTAAGACATTTTTTCAGTTTAAAGCTAATTTCCTGTAATTCTACACATTTTTCCATGACTTGTGCCATGTTAATGATATCTGAGTGAGAGTGACTAACAAAATCAATGGGCGCCCCTTGGGTGTCAGGGCCCCTGGGCACTTGCCGTGCTTGACCACTCGGTATTCGGCAATGATTATTAAAAGACTTGCCAGCTAACTTCCCAATCAAAAAAATGGTAGCTGACATGGCCAATTGAGTGACTGTCACTGACTGACATAACAATAGAACATTTGCTGATGCAAACAAATGTCCAACTTTTACTATTCTAACTCTCCCTAGCGGCCTGCGGCCCTAGGCAACTGCTTATATCGCTTATTTCTGGAGCCGGCCCTGTGTGTATGTGAATCCTCACGTCTGTGTGTATGATGTGAGTGTGTGTGTGTGCCAGTGTGTGTAGCCTAATATATCACTTTGTTTCAAGTTTCAGAGACTGATATGATAAAAAAAATTATCTTCAACAGGCCCTGTCTCTTTTCCTGGGCGAGTGTGACGCTGATGAATGGCTTTCAGGCGGCCCAGAGAAGCACAATTAAGATTCCATCAGGATAAAGGTAAGGGTAAATTATTTACATTAACAAGGGGCTCAGCTCACCCAAACATGCCACCACAAATGGAAAAAGCCTATGCTGAAAGTTGGGAGCTGGAGCTTCTGTAAATTGTGAGCACTTCTAATTAATGAGCTTGGCGGTCATGGTGTGTGAGTGTGTGTGTATGTGTGTGTGTCAGGGTTTTTTCTGCACAGAAAAGTCCAAACAGTAAAAATGTTTAATGATTTAAAATAAAAATTTGGGGGGGATGGTAAAACGTTTTCAGTGTAATTTTAAATGATTAAAATCAGACATAAAGTGTGTAGAAAAGATAATTGACCTATATACTTTTTTATAATATAAACTTTGAGAACTAACAATCAACAAAAAGCTAGAGAGTCAAGAAGAATATATATATATATTTTAAATGATGCATTCCGGAGTATTTTTGCCCCATTGATTTTGTTATAATGTTTGAGTCACTCAGACGGCATAAGCCATGGCAAAATGTGTATAATTGCAGGAAATTAGCTTTAAAACTTAAATACTTTATCTCCACCACATGACAACATGTGTAGCAGGAAACTAGCTTTAAAACAGTTCATTTTTGTTACTGCGGCCAACATGAAGGCCTCAAGTGTTCAGTCATCAACCCCACAGTCATCAACCCCACCAATGGCCATGCCCATAGTCATGCCTCTATTTGTGTGTGTGTGTGTGTGTGTGTGTGAGTGGAGGGGTAATGAAGTGGCGAGGGATTGCACACCCATCTCAGTAGAGTGCTTCTAGTGAGTGTGTGATAGTTTGCTGGGCACATGCCTCTGTGGCTTTTTAAACCCTTGTCCTCCTCTCCCACTTGAAAATTGAGAACCTGCGTAATAGATATCAAATACTGTATGTTCTCAAAACTAGATAGATTTCACATGGTATTGACTCATCAGCCTAATGCAAAATACTCTACAACGTATTCTCGATGCATGGGGTCATTGAATAATATTTCTATGAAGTTATTGATTTTGAATAAATCAATATACCACACATCTATTGAACTTACCCTGTAAATTCCACAGGCATCTTAAAGTGAGGAACAGTTTTCTTGGCGAAGAATAGGAACGAGAACAACAGACACATTTGAATGGAAAGTCCAGGATGGAAAATAGCAAAAAGTGAAATACTGATTGGGAGATTTGTTTGACAGCTTCCAAAACAAACATTTGACTCTAAATGACATTTCGATAACATTCTTAAATTCATAACACACCTGCAATTTGGTTTGTTTGGAGTTTACAGATGCAATCATTTGTGTGCTTCCTCAAATGTCTTGTGCAGGCTGGCTCCATTGTTTTAGTTTGAGAATGCATGAGTGCTTGTTGGCCAAGTTCCCTTTTCTGAGACTCGCAAAGGGGAACTGGGTGAGCTAAACGGCACGTTACCGAAACTTCACAGACCCTATCTGACAGATCAATATTTTCCATAATTAATCTGAAAATACTTACGGTCATTCCGTGACCCTGCAACAATCTTTACCTAATGTTGCAGAACTGAACCAAAGTTAACATTTGTCCAAACTGAGCCACTGAGTTAAAACTCTAACATTCATTTGGACTGTGAGTGAATAATATCCTGTCAGGTAGCACTTATTTTGGATATTCCAAAGTTCGGTAGATGTTCCGTAGATGTTCAATAACTGTCAAAAACATTTCAACTAAGTAGCCACTAACCCTAGCCCTAATACGAACCTTAACCCTTACCCTAAGCCTTATTCTAAACCTAAACGTGATCTTAGCAAGCAGATGCCTATCAACAGATAGTTTGTTGATAGTATGACCATCTGTAGATCATAGTGTGACCATATCATTGTATAGAGTGTACAATGCAATTGCACCATGGATGATTGAAATGTGAACCAATTTTGCATCGTCTTGACTTGTAGCTCTAGAATGGCCCCCCATCTCTCTCCTCCCTATATACCTGACATACCAGGCTGGCTGCCTGCTGGCAGTGGAGGCTGGAGGCTGGCCTGCTGGTAGGGAGGCTGGCCTGCTGGTAGGGAGCCTGCCCTTGGTTGGTTTGATGGGATCATTCAAGCAAAATGGGCTGTGGGTTTCAGCTCTGTCTGTGTGGGCGTGGTAAGATGCGTGTTGACATACAGTACTTCTCAATTTTTCATAAATAATCCTTCCTTCCCGTCAGGCAGGAAGGGGGGGTAAAGTGGCGTAACTCCTGGTTCTGAGAAAGCAGGATGTTCTCTGACCCCTCGTCGCTAACGAGTGGGGCGTTGGATCTAAGTTAGTTGGCCTCTCTTTTTTTGACTGATAAAGACAGAAGTGAAATGCCACAGTTCTCAGTGGACAGCCAAGGGGGGAGACACAATTAGAGGAAGTGATTGTTGTTGTAGTCATCCTCTTCGTTTCCTTCCCCTCTTTCGCTCTCTCTAGCTCTCTTTCTCTCTCTGTCCATTTCCTGTGCCCTCCCTCCCACTCCCTCTCCTCTCATCTCCTCTCTCAATCCTGTATTTGTTAGTCACCCCTCACAAAGTCTCTGGCTGTGTAGGCTGGCAAGCACAAATAGTAGTCACGTATGTTGAGGTCGGTCAGATCACTGTTGTTCTCCTGATTCATCATAGACTCACTTTAAGCCTACGCATTCAACAGCAGACACTTTATGAGAGGCTCTTCTCTTCTCGTGTGCAGCTAAGGCCTTCCATGTACTGAACCACTCTTGAGGTGTGGCCTACCTCCAGTTTGTAGGCCACACCTCAAGAGTGGTTCAGTACATGGAAGGCCTTAGCTGCGCATGGATGCCTTTGTAGTGACCTTTCCCCTGGCACAACCACTGCACTAACACTGCCCCCAACACAACACCCACACACTGCCCTCTGCGATATAGAGCCGTATAGGGCTGCATGTCTCTGGGGGGCATGACTGTGTGTCTGTGCCATGTGAGAATGTGTGTGATGCGGTGCATTTTCTCTGTGGTGAGTGTGTGTTTGGAGCTAAACCTGCCCTGGGGGAAAGCTCTGTCAGTTCAGCTCAGAACGCTGGGCTTCAAGCCAGGAGAGGCCTCTCTATCTGGGGGAGACACAGCCAGAGAGGTGGCGGGGTCGAGAATGCGGCACTGCATTGAACAATGCATGTTGTCTCTTCTATAGACTACAGTTCTTTCTGTCATGTCAGACAGAGAGAGAGAGACTTTTGTTTTTTAAGATTTGTAACCTTTCCAAGTCTTACAGTAAACATTATTGCCTTTTTAAAACTGTCTGTGTGGTGGCCTGGGATCTGCTGAACCTGTTTGACATGTTATTGTGAAGTGGAATAGGAACACTATATAAAAGAAAGTGGGCATGCAAAGGGGATAGTTAGAGCGAGCAGTACATGCACTTACACACACACACAGCCTCCCCCGCACATTGACAGCATATGCACAAGGGAAGTGACTGCGAAATGAGGCCAGTCTAGCAGGTGTGGTGAGCCTGTGTGTGTGTGTGCTGCCTGTCAGGTGCGGCGATCTTCAGTGACGTGAAAGGTCCTGATGAACATGCTTAATTTATAGAATTATTAAGTCCAAATAATGACATGTTTTATTCATCAGTAGATGGTGTGTGGTGAAGGAAGACACTGTGGGGGTGGGGGACATCACCATCAAGAACTGGGTCAAGCCCATTGTCTCATGTAGTTTGAGGAGCACAGTGACAGGTCTAGGAGTACTAGGAGAAATAAAGCCATGCAGAGATACAACTGCTATATTAGAGATGCTATTTAGATTCATACACAATATGACAGTCACGACTAGGGTATAGCTTCTGTACATTGTGTGGGTAGGCTGAGAAATGGGCTGATCGGATGTGATTTGTCTATGGTGAAGTAAAGGTTGTATAACAATGTCCTAGAAATGCTATTTTGACGTCTGTCACTTTCGTGCATCTAGACCTAATGCCCTGTCAGTGGATGTCTGATTAAGATGTGTTTTGAAGGACACAAGGGGTTTGGGAAAAAAATTACTTGTTTTGATGTAATGGATCAGACAAATGATTTTGCAAAGACCTATATGTAATGAAAATAAATTAATACAATACTGAGTTTTGCGAATACATTTTGTTTATTTCCATGTTGCTAAAAATATTGAACCAGTCACAAATCCTCTAGCAAATCTAATATGGCAATGGAGAGTTGAGAACATTTTGTTTGGTTCAATATTGTCAATCAAACATTCAACCCATCACAAATGCTTACAAATCTAATATCGCACAAGTTTAATATGCACACAAGTTTTGGCTACCACCCCTGAATTTGTGCCAGTGTTCCACTTTAAACCTTGTTAATTTACTGGGAGTGTTGTAGCATTTCATCCCCCATCCTCTGAAGTGCCTCCCAGGGTACAAGGCTAGGTGACAGATCCCACATTGTTCATTGTTCTCCTCTCCTTTTAAAAAAGGCAAAAAAACTTCACAATGGTGTGGGTTGGCAGGAAAAAAATTGAATTACAAAGATCCCATTTTCAACCCCCTTTGATCTAGTGTGTTTGGATGTTGGTGTATGTGTACAGGAGGTGTGTCATGGGAAAGAGAAGGAGGGAGTGGGGGAGTCCACGGTGGTGTGAAACTGTCCTTCTGGGTTTGAAATGAAGAGAGGGGAGGAGAGAAGAGTACATACACATCATGCAGAGAGAGGGCTGTTTATTTACCGTGCAAGCTTCCCACCTCCAGGCCTTCCAGGGGAGTTCATCCCCAACCTTGTCCCCCAGCCCCATTGCTACCCCTCCGGCATCCAGCATCACCGTGGTCCCAGGGTCCATCTTCAGCCAGCCAGGGAAAAGGCAGAAGTAAAAAGCCTCCCATAGCCCTCAGCCATTTTCTCTCCCCCATCAGGGTCTGAGAATGGGGAAACCATGCGATGCTTCTGCTTTGGCATCGAGGCAAACAAAGAGTCTCTTAATGCCAGAGAAGTGTTTATTCAATCCCAGCCAGCCTATCAATTGCATCTCTGCAGCCAGTTGATAGGCAGGTTATTCACCCTGACTCCATCTCATTTCACATGCTTTTTAACCTCCGATCTTTCAGCCACAGGTTTCTTCTCTCGTTGCTGTTTTTGAAGAAATTATTTATGGCTGTAGCAAAAATAAGAGATGACAGCGAGGCAGAGAAATAAGTCTGGGAAAGAGAGAGAAAGTGATGAAAGGAGAGAAAGGGCAAGAGAAGGAGAGTGGGGGTACAGTCGCTGTGAGCAGATTGAGGGGGCGCGTGTTGTTGAGGTGTCCGGGTCCCTTGTGTCTTCCTGTTCCTGGCGTTCGCCGCCTGTCAGAGAAAACAGCCCAGCCATGGAGACAGCTGAGCTCCGGAGGCTGTGGGGGCGAGAGCAGCACTCCTGTTCCCGCTTCCGTACCCAGCCTCAGCCCGCGTTCCTAGAAGTGCCTCAGGGCTGTGAAGGGGGCCCAGCCATGCCTAGTGTAGGAGGGGGCTGGGTACATATCTCCCAGCCAGTAGTATTCTTATGCCGCAATAGCATAAGAATACGACAGCTTGGCATTGACAGGCTTCTGTTAGCATTACTTTTTTTGCTTAGGTTTAGTAGGTATGTGTTTCTGTCTCTCTCGTGTCTCCTTTTCAAAGAATGACTGCTAGTACTTTCACTACCCTTAGGATTTCCTCCGCTAAGCCTCCGCTCAGTCTACTCTTTGTGGGCCTCTGACCTCCCTAAATGCCCCCTGCCCCCGTACCCCCAGCACCCCATGCCCTTCCTGCCATCACAGCCTTGTTTATGAGCCCCTTTCCTAGAGGACAGGTTAATGGAGGCCCTGGCTCGGCTCAGGCCCGTCTGGTTTCTATTGACTCCCTAATAAGACATTTCATCTCCTGCCTGCTGGCCAGAGAAGCCTCTCCCCTTCCCCAAAAAACAGAGTTGCGTGTCTCTGTTTCAGCCCCACAATTAATGGAGAGCCACAGCAGCTCTCTGCAATTCTGCACACAAGGTTGCCCTGTAAATCAGCTGCTCAAGGACACAATAACAGCCCCCAAAACACTGGGTGACAGGCACTGTGATCTTTTTACTGGGGACGAATGAAAGGCAGGAACTGGGGGAATGGGGAATGGGCCTGGATCCTATTGCTAGGGGCTTAGGAGTTTTAAATCACCTTGATTTCTGTGCTCTAACGGAGGCAGGCAAAGGCACACTCCCACCGACCCAGTGAGGCCAGAGTCCTCCTATCCTGTAAACAATGTCCGCTACTCCCTCTGTCTCCCCGGGAGGAAAGGGAAGCAGCATGTCCTTGGGGCTTCACCTTTGACCCCTGCCTCATGAAATGTGGGCTCCAGGTCTATAGATCTGGGTCTGGGGCATGGTCTTGTTTGAACAGGATGGAGTCTCTAATGGGTGTGTGTGTCTGTGTGCGTGCGTGTGCATGTGTGTGCGCATGTGTGACTGTGTGTTTAAAGTGTCATGACTGAGAGGGGAAGTCGGGGTGAGAGGGTGAGGTGGATAAGGGTACGTGTGCACAGGGCAGATTGGTGCTGATATAACTTACATGAGGTTTACTTTGTAACAAATGAGACGTGATGATCAGTCAACAATGCACAATGCACTACGTACTACAGCTGCAATAATATCCATTAATGTAAGAAGATTTATTGATTAAAATTGCTTTGTCAAATTGAACTGTGACATTTTGTTTTTTGTGAAGCATTACTGGGGCATCTTGCTTTCAGGCAGACAATTGTGTTAGTCAATGGAGCATGTCTATGGAAGAGCTTCACTGATCCAGAGTATATTACCTCCAAAACATCCTACATTCATTTTTGTTCATTGATCATTTCGGTCAGTGGTAGTAATCACTTCTCAGTGACACAATGGTGTGTTTTGACGTTATTACAATAAAATGACAAAGCAGAGGATGAGGAATCCACTAGAATAAACATCTGGGGCTTTGAGGGGAATCTCACTTTAAAACAGAGCCACATTCTGAAACTGGAAGAAATTCACTGGTATTAACATTAAACAGAGAATATGATGTTTAATAGGGTTTTCATTAGGCAAATGGTTTCCATGAAGACGAATAAAAACTGCATAGTTAAAACACATTGGACTAACTGCAGCCTTTTAATTTGGCACCACTAAATGTATCACCAATCCTTTTGAAAACAGCTTTAGTGCTAGAAAATATGCTTCCAAACAAGATGTGTTTGTAAAAATAGTTGTGTTGGGTGTCACTGACTGTCTGGCATTCCCCTAATTGAGATCCATGTGTTTCTATGTTTCAAATGATGGATTAAAAGCCAGGCTGCCTCTTGTGTCTCTCGCCGTTGTCAAGCACCTCCAGCGTACGGACGGCTGCAAGTGACGTAACCTAGCAACCGCTGGGAAGCTGTGAGAGAGGGAGCCCTAGAGAAAGCCAGAGAGAGAGAGAGGAATTCTCGCTTATTCATGCCTTTGTGTTTGGCCAGCTATTTTAAGCTGCAGAACATTTCTTCCTGCTTCTCCGGCACCCAAGGACTCATTTATTTTTAGATGTATTATAATGCAGGGCTGCTTTTCATTCTAGTCTTTTCTCTTGGTGAACACTGCTTCCACAGAACCAACCGCGTAGGACGATGGCTTTGTGGGGAGAAGGAAGAAGGGAGGGGAGAAGAAGGGAAGAGAGGGGGGAAGAAGGGAGGAGAGGTATAGGATGAAGGAGGGAGTGTTATCTGTTTGTTTTGGCTGAATGTGTGCTTTTTGTTTGAATTATGTCTCATGTATGACGTTGTGTCTGTTTTTTTTTTATATGGTCTTTTTCAGGCCATCTGGAGTAGTAGAACACAATGGCTGCCGGTTCTTGAATGTTTTCTTAGCACTGTCATTCTTTTTTGCGTTTGTCTTATTCGTGTCTTTGTAGTTGCTACGTGCAGATGTATACATAGGCCCAAACCTTGAAAATACAATTTGTTCCAGACAACCAACCCAATTATTTCCCTTATTTCCCTCCCTTTCCTTTCTTCATTTTCTCTTTCCTAGTCCCTGGTTTTGCATAGTCAAACCTGGAATACTTTACATGCGCACAATTCATTTCAATTGGGAGTGTTTACCGGCCCTGTCTGAAGGGTGGTTGGTCTGTCTCCGTCTGGCTGTGACAAGATATGGCTGGTGAATTCTGAAAATCGTATGAGGGCTTTGAGGCTTTTAAACACCCTAGTGTCAATGTGATCTTGTGTCAATGGGACCTTAACCCTTATGTGGTGTTCGGGTCTGTGGGACCCATTTTCAATCTTTACTAAAAGAAAAATGATACAATGAATAATTTGTTCAACCTGAGACTCATTGGCCTTGTTTCATTTTCTGTGAAGATCATGTAAAATAACACAATTACATTGAGTGCACACTGTGTACACCCCAACACATTTATATTACATATGTGGTGTTCGGGTCCACTGGACATGAGAGTGATAAAAGTGTGTGTGTGTGTGTGTAGGTGAACCTCCCTGGGGCTGCTGTTTCAACAAGGCACCAAGAACCTGTCTGTCTCCCAGCCTGTCTCCCGCTTTTCTCTCACTCTTTACCCTTTGTAGTGTGTGAAACTACACAATGTCTTGCTGGAATCTGCACAATGTTATTATTCACTTCGATAACTGTGACACCAGAGCAGCTCGGCGGCAGAGAGACAAGCTAGCTGCAATCAGGTCAGCGTGGGACAAGTGGGTGGACCGCCTCCCCCTGTTTTACAACCCTGGGCCAACGTTACTGTTGATGAGCAGCTTATGCCATTTAGGGGCCGCTGCCCCTTCAGGCAGTACATACCGTCTAAACCCGCAAAATATGGAATCAAGATCGACTGTAGTGACGCCTCTTGTACTGAGATGCAGTGCCTTATCCGATGCGCCACTCGGGAGAATAACCAAGGGATGCGGGTTGTCCTAGACGTGACACAGGGACGTGACACAGGGACGTAACATCACATGCGATAACTTTTTTTACTTTGCACGAGCTGGGACAGGAACTCCTCAAGAGGAAGCTGACGATGGTAGGAACAGTGCGAAAAAACAAGCCAGAGCTCCAACCTCAGCTGATGAAGACACGGAACAGGCCTGTCAATTCCTCTAAGTTTGTGTTCATGGCTGACATGTCACTAGTGTCCTACGTGCCAAAGAAAGGCAGAAATGTGGTACTCATGAGTACGCTGCATATGGATGGGAGAATCTGTGGCCAGGAACATAAAAAATAGAAATCATAATGGATTACAATGCCACTAAGGAGGGGTGGACAGTTTAGACAAGCTGGTGACTGGCTACAGCTGCAAAAGAAGAACCCACGCTGGCCAATGGTGATATTCTTCAACATCTTGGACATCTTGACGTGCAACGCGTTTGTCATCTGGATAGCGTTGAACCCAGATTGGAACAGAGAGAAGCTCCAGAGGAGACGGCTCTTTCTCAAGGAGCTGGGCAAGGCATTGGTAAGACCTCAAATCCAGAGAAGGCAACGTATCCCAAGGACCCCAGCTTCTGCAGCCATCGTGAGGAGGATTCAGGAGGAGAATGCTGGTGCCCCATCCGCCCAACCCACAGAACCAACACCAACACAACTCCAATACCGGAAGTAAGTGTGAGTGATGTTGTTGCATGTGTGTGTGTGTCTGACTCTCCTACCTTGGCCTGCTGTAACTATATATGTGAGTGAGTGAGATGTTAGTAAAATTCCTGAACTGTTTTTCCCATCATTCTAGATTGCAGCCGGTAGCAACAAGAAGTGCTGTTATGTGTGTGAACCCAAGAAGGACATGAAGACACAGTACACATGCATAAAGTGCAAGAAATATTTTTGCAACACACACACAGTAAAACTCAGTCCCTCATCTGGTGTGTAAACCGGCCTTAATTTGTGTTCAATGGGGCTCATTTCCATTTCCATAAAATACTGTATGTAAAATGTGTCCTTCCAATTTGTTCATTTCAAAGAAAATATACAATCAATAGTGATGAAAACCTTGTTTCACTTATATTTGTTCAAGATTAACGTGATTTATTCCACCCATGTCTTGATTATAATACATTTTTGTTTACAAAAATTGCATTATATAAAAACAATACGAATAGTTATTTTATTGATAAATGTGATCTAGCAGAGGTAAATGACAAATATTAACCATGTATGCTGTCTATATTGCATATAATTAATATAAGTCATCATCTAAGTATTAAGTATTTAGATAAATTGTTCTGGCTGTATCGTTTTAAACACCCAATAATGCTGTGGGTCCATCAGACCTGCGAACATTTGGTGAATAACAAAAACATGAACACCACACAAGGGTTAAACGGCCTAGCGTCAATGTGACATTACTGTCATTGGATAAGAAAGGTCAGAGCCGAGCCACGGTGGCAGGGGGTATAAATAAGCGCACCACACTGCTCATAGAGGGCTTGGCTCCAAATGACCTGCCAATCTCTTCCCCTCACGCTTCCATGTTCATTCCCATTAAAGAGCATTATCAGCATCAAACCCCCACCAGCCACAGGCAGACGCTCTGTCTACACACACTCAACCACATACACTCCACTACGCATTTATTTGGACAGTGAAGCAACATTTTTTCATTCGGCTATATATTCTTCATTCATCCCCCCTCCTCTCCCCTGTAACATTGCAGTGAATGAGAATGTGTTCTCAGTCAACTTACCTGGTAAAATAAGGATTAAATAAAAAAACTTAAAAAATCCAGAAATGTGGAATGTCACCCACCTTTTTATTTGAGGATATTTTCATAGATAAATGTTTAGAAATGAAAGACCTTCATGTATCTAGTCTCCTGATATGAAGGTGTCATAAGTATTTGGACAAATTCACTTATAATGTCTAACATTTTGTCAAAGGTTTAGTATTCGGTCCCATATTCCTAGCACACAATGACTGCATCCAGCTTGTGACTCTTCAAACTTGTTGGATGCATTTGCATTTTTTTTTGGTTCTGTTTCCAATTATGTTATGCCCAATAGAAATGGATGTATTGTGTCATTTTGGAGTCACTTTCATAGTAATCTAATATGTTTCTGAACACTTCTACATTAATGTGGATGCTAGCATCACTCATCACTTTTAACGATACATTCATGATAATCCGTAATCTACGGAGGTCCGTCCCTTAGATGTTGTTGGGGAACCAGTCCTCCCCTCTCTCCCCTCAGGCAGTAGAGCGGTTCTCTACCCTGGTGCCGGCTCACTAGCAGATTCCAGTACTTCAGCTCAGCTAACATGACAGGCCAGGCAGATGATGATGATAAATTTAGAGAAGAAAAAGCAATTACTGAAGCAGTTAGGCACAGTGAGTACGCACTGCAGGCAGGCAGTCAGTCAGTACACACACACTGGGGTTGTGGATGCATCTATTACAGAACAAAAATATAAACATATAAAGTGTTGCTTCCATGTTTCATGAGCTGAAATGAAAGATCCCAGAAACGTTCCATACGCACAAAAAGCTTATTTCTCTCCAATTTTGTGCACAAATTTGTTTACTACCCTGTAAGTGAGAATTTCTCCTTTGTCAAGATAATCCATCCACCTGACAGGTGTAGGATATCAAGAAGCTGATTAAATATCATGATCATTACACGGGTGCACCCTGTGCTGGGGACGATAAAAGGTTTTGTCACACAACACAATGTCACAAATGAACTTCTGCCTGTCCTCGACCTGCCTATTGCCTGCCCCTTGTATTTTAATAAATATCAGAGACTCGAACCATCTGCCTCCTGTGTCTGCATCTGGGTCTAATTATAATTGGATGAAATAATGTATCACTAGCCACTTTAAACAATGCCATTTATATAATGTTTACATATCCTACATTACTCATCTCATATATATGTGTATATACTGTACTCCATACCATCTACTGCATCCTGCCTCACTCATCCATATATTTATATGTACATACTCGTATTCATTCCGTTACTCTTGTGTGTATAAGATATTTGTTGTGAATTTGTTAGATTACTTGTTAGATACTACTGCATGGTCGGAACTAGAAGCACAAGCATTTCGCTACACTCGCATTAACATCTGCTAACCATGTGTATGTGACAAATAAAATTTGATTTGATTTGATTTGCCCAGTGTCGTTATAGTACAAACTGGTCATGACTGACCCAGGAGACTCGGACCGGCTCCACAACCCTGTCTCCCTGCAGGGAGCCACCATTTCATCCCAGGACCTCCCCATCCGGCTTCTTCAGCTGCGGGATTGTCTGAGAACAGCCACCAGGACAGCTGATGAAACTGAGGAGTATTTCTGCCTGTAATAAAGCCCTTTTGTGGGGAAAAACTAATTCTGATTGACTGGGCTTGGCTCCCCAGTGGGTGGGCCTGGCTCCCCAGTGAGTGGGCCTATGCGCCCCTGCCCAGTCATGTGAAATCCATAAATTAGGGCCTAATGCATTTATTTCAATTGACTGATTTCCTTATGAACTGTAACTCAGTAAAATCGTTGAAATGGTGGCATGTTCAGTATAGTTCTGCGTGATGCTGTGCGTCATATCAAGTCCTATCATCGTCCTGTCTCAGGGCTTCTGAAGATGCTGTTTTATTCCAATGGGGTTTGGCTGAATGATACTAGCCTCATAGAACTATGAGTCAAGCACATAAAGGAAGCAAAAAACAAATGTTTGTGACATAGAATGCAGTGTACAGTGCTGTATGTAGGTTACCATGTACTTGCTATTGTTTTTGTGTGGCGTCAATTGCACAGCTGTCAACCCTAAAGAGACAGACACATAGTCAGAAAATTAGGTAAGCTTGCTGATTGACAGATAGATTGGGGTTGCCATAGGTACTGCTAAAGCCTTTCTTTCTCCTGAGGAATACAGTGAAGAAAAAAAGTATTTGATCCCCTGCTGATTTTGTAGGTTTGCCCACTGACAAAGAAATGATCAGTCTATAATTTTAATGGTAGATTTATTTGAACAGTGAGAGACAGAATAACAACAAAAAATTCCAGAAAAAAGCATGTGAAAAATGTTATAAATTGATATGCATTTTAATGAGGGAAATAAGTATTTGACCCCTCTGCAAAACATGACTTAGTACTTGGTGGCAAAACCCTTGTTGGCAATCACAGAGGTCAGACGTTTCTTGTAGTTGGCCACCAGGTTTGCACACATCTCAGGAGGGATTTTGTCCCACTCCTCTTTGCAGATCTTCTCCAAGTCATTAAGGTTTCGAGGCTGACGTTTGGCAACTCGAACCTTCAGCTCCCTCCACAGATTCTCTATGGGATTAAGGTCTGGAGACTGGCTAGGCCACTCCAGGACTTTAATGTGCTTCTTCTTGAGCCACTCCTTTGTTGCCTTGGCCGTGTGTTTTGGGTCATTGTCATGCTGGAATACCCATCCACGACCCATGTTCAATGCCCTGGCTGAGGGAAGGAGGTTCTCACCCAAGATTTGACGGTACATGGCCCCGTCCATCGCCCCTTTGATGCGGTGAAGTTGTCCTGTCCCCTTAGCAGAAAAATACCCCCAAAGCATAATGTTTCCACCTCCATGTTTGACGGTGGGGATGGTGTTCTTGGGGTCATAGGCAGCATTCCTCCTCCTCCAAACACGGCGAGTTGAGTTGATGCCAAAGAGCTCCATTTTGGTCTCATCTGACCACAACACTTTCACCCAGTTGTCCTCTGAATCATTCAGATGTTCATTGGCAAACTTCAGACGGGCATGTATATGTGCTTTCTTGAGCAGGGGGACCTTGCGGGCACTGCATGATTTCAGTCCTTCAAGGCGTAGTGTGTTACCAATTGTTTTCTTGGTGACTATGGTCCCAGCTGTCTTGAGATCATTGACAAGATCCTCCCATGTAGTTCTGGGCTGATTCCTCACCATTCTCATGATCATTGCAACTCCACGAGGTGAGATCTTGCATGGAGCCCCAGGCCGAGGGAGATTGACAGCTCTTTTGTGTTTCTTCCATTTGCGAATAATCGCACAAACTGTTGTCACCTTCTCACCAAGCTGCTTGGCGATGGTCTTGTAGCCCATTCCAGCCTTGTGTAGGTCTACAATCTTGTCCCTGACATCCTTGGAGAGCTCTTTGGTCTTAGCCATGCTGGAGAGTTTGGAATCTGATTGATTGATTGCTTCTGTGGACAGGTGTCTTTTACCCAGGTAACAAGCTGAGAATAGGAGCACTCCCTTTAAGAGTGTGCTCCTAATCTCAGCTCGTTACCTGTATAAAAGACACCTGGGAGCCAGAAATCTTTCTGATTGAGAGGGGGTCAAATACTTATTTCCCTCAATAAAATGCAAATCAATTTATAAAATGTTTCACATGCGTTTTTCTGGATTTTGTTGTTGTTATTCTGTCTCTCACTGTTCAAATAAACCTACCATTAAAATTATAAACTGATCATTTCTTTGTCAGTGGGCAAATGTACAAAATCGGCAGGGGATCAAATACTTTTTTCCCTCACTGTATGTAAAACATTGCATGAAGGTATGATTTGTATTTGCCTTGGACAAACACAGGAGATTGAAACTCAGTCTCTACTACACACACAGACACACACATGCACGCTTGCCAAGGAGAAAATAAAGACAGCTCCAACCGGCGGGCTGTGTGTGTTTGTGTGGGTGGAGAGAGAGAGTGCAGGTCAGACCCACGCAGTCCTCATTCAGGCTTGCAGTGTACAGCGCATGCTAACTAAAGCAGGGCCTGAATGTCAGCAAGAACAAAGCACACTCCTACCTGACACACACACCTACAGTACACACTCCTACACATATACACAGGCAGGCAGGCATACACACACCTCCCAAAACCACCCCCACAACCCCTACCCTTCACACTACCGCCCCCTCAGAGTCCATTAGAAAAAGGACCATTGTGCTTCTGTTCAAAACATCCCTCTCCTAGCAGCTCACAGACTAAGAAAAGACACTGCACATAGAGGACATATTTGTCACATTGCTTTGTTTTTTTTAAATACTCCCTTTGCAGTCTCCTATACAGTACCGTACAGTCTCTACTGTGTTTCCAAGTCAGTTACAGTTCATCCATAAAACATAACATGTAAATGTATGGTAAAGACTACCAAACAACAGATTGTTCCTGGCAAAACAATGATGGACGTATAACTCTGGCAGTGTGTTCTTCCACAAATGACATGCTAGTCCATGTTCCTTAATTTTTGGTTACCTTGTCACTCCACAGAGTAAATGTTTGATTACAGTACACTTTGGGCCTGTTTGATATCCAGGATGTTCCAAACAAGGTCATCTCATTGTGCCTTTGGGAGTTGATTGATGTAGTAGTAGAAAACTTGGAGAGAGAGTGTATGCGCGCGTGTGTGTGTGAGTGGAGGTGGTGGTGGGACTATAAACTGCACCAAAATGCTTTCAGAGAGAGAGAGATAGGCCCCTCCAGATCAGGCCTATGCCCCCAACCCTGCAGCAAGGACCTCAACATGCCCAGTCCGTGAGCAGAGCAACAGGCTCAACCCCCACCACTACACCTTCCCAAGCCCCATCCTGAGATCTAAGAGGCATTCAGCAGATGCTCAGCATGCTCTGCTCACACCTAATGGTCCGAGCCTAAACCACACAAATAACTACACTGGATACTATGGTAAACAAAGCTTTGCTATCTCTTGCTCGAATTTACAAGGTCTGAGGTAATTGGCCTTTGGTCTAAAGAGCAGGAACCCAGACTTCACCAAAGAAATCAGAAAGACAGACGTTGCCATTCTACAATAAACATGGTATAGATCATAGTCCCAAAAGGTTTTGCTTGTAGGCAATCAAGTTTTCTAGATATGTAACTTTCAAAATACATAAATCATCCCCTTAAGATGCATTTTCAAATCAATGTTTATTTGTCACGTGCGCCGAATACAACATGTGTAGACATTACAGTGAAATGCTTACTTACAAGCTCTAACCAATAGTGCAAAAAAAAAGTATTAGGTGAACAATAGGTAAGTAAAGAAATAAAACAACAGTAAAAAAAGACAGGCTATATACAGTAGCGAGGCTATATACAGTAGCGAGGCTACATACAGACACCGGTTAGTGAGGCTGATTGAGGTAGTATATGTACATGTAGTTATGGTTAATGTGACTATGCATATATGATGAACAGAGAGTAGCAGTAGCGTAAAAAGGGGGTGGTGGGTGGCAGGACACAATGCAGATAGATAGCCCGGTTAGCCAATGTGCGGGAGCACTGGTTGTTCGGCCCAATTCAGGTTTTGCATCATTTGATGCAAAATGCAGCATCATATAATGCAAAATGGATCATTCGGGGATGATTTATTTATTTTGAAAGTTAAATATCTTGAAAACCTGATTGCTGACAAGCAACACATTTTGGGACCATGTCAACAATGGACTAATGAAACAAATACCAAAAGACAGTTTTTGGGTGGAGTTTTCCTTTAACTGAGGAGCCATTAGAAACACAGGCCGTAAAACAGTGATCACTAAGGTCATTACAAAAAACACCAGACTGATACCTATCAGGATTATTTGTGAGAATCAAGAAGAGTAGCCTTTTCTAGGTGTTTGGAGTCATACCTTGTGAGATTGGTAATAATCTGAGTGAGATTTAGGGACTGCCATTGTTTTAAGACTTGCTCAGGTGGTTTAAGCATGTCTCAGTTTAGGTCACCTAGCAGGAGAAATTCAGACTTAGTGTAAGGGGCCAGGAGTGAGTTAAGGCAGGTAGGATACAGGCCGGTGCTGATGGTAGACGATAACACCCAGCAACAGTCAACAAAGAGCTATCATGAGAAAACCAAAAGATAATTAATTGACACATTGTAAATTGGAATGCTATCTGGCCCTAAACAAAGAGTACACAGTGGCAGAATACCTGACCACTGTGTCTGACCCACAACTAAGGAACACTTTGACTATGTACAGACTCGGTGAGCATAGCCTTGCTATTGACAGAGACTGCTGTAGGCGAGAGAAGACAGGCTACGTGCACACTGCCCACAACACGAGGAAACTGACCTACACTTTCTAACCTCCTGCCAAATGTATGACCATTTTAGAGATACATATTTCCCTCAGATTACACAGACCCACAAAGAATTAGAAAAAAACCAAACACATTTTGATAAACTCCCATATCTATTAGGTGAAATACCACAGTATCCCATCACCGCAGCAAGATTTGTGACCCGTTGCAACAAAAGGCCAACCAGTGAAGCACAAACGCCATTGGAAATACAACCTATATCTGTTTATTTCTTTTCCCTTTAGTACTTCAACTATTTCCACATTGTTACAACACTCTACATAGCCAGTAATATAACATTTGAAATGTTTCTGTCCTTTTGAAACTTTTGTGAGTGTGACGTTTACTGTTAATTTCTGATTTTTTTATTTCACTTTTGTTTATTACCTATACCTCTTACTTTGGCAATGTAAACATGATTCCCTTACCAATAAAGCCATTTGAATTGAATTGGATTGAATTGAGAGAGAAGGAGTAAGAGACATGGATTCATATGGCTTCGGGACAGTTCAGATAAAATCATCATAGCGGTGTCCGTGGGCTGGGGCAAATCAAGTCGGGAGGCAGCTAGTTACCTGAACATTTACACAGCTATTTGGGACCTCCAGTGACTCAGGCTCATGAGTTGGCCAATGGAAGGAGAAAGGTGCATGAGGCATCCAGGGAGGCTATGTATTTGCGTTTGAAGGGTACTTTGTGCAATCGTGCGTGTCTCTATATGGGTGGGTGGGTGTCTGAGAGAGACACAGAGAGAAGGATATAGTATTTGTCTTTCATTCTGTCTGTCTGTTTTTCTGAGTGAGTGTGAGAAAGAAAGAGATTGTTTTTCAGTCTGTCGATCAGTTCATGTGCATAGAGTGTGTGAGGTAGCACGTGTATGGGTGATTGTAGGTAGGTATAAAGTAAGTATGTTTGTGTGTGGGGGCGACTAGGTGTGTGTGTGAGCTAAGGTATATGTATCTACCGTGCAGTGTGTGGGTGTATGTATGTATTTCGCTGTCTGCATGTGAGATATGAGCTTGTTGAGGGGTAGCTCCCAGGTCAAGGCTTACCTCACTGAACGTGTGGAATATAATGTCAGCCAGCGTCTGGCGAGGCAGGAGCAGTGCGTCACACAGAGGCAGAATGTCACACTACACCAATGGAACAGAGGAAAGAGTGGAGGAAAGGCCAGGGACAGCTGTAATGCCACCTACTGTTTGCTCCTCTCATATCAACAATGTTCCAACCTTTGCATTATCTTCTAGATTATCTCTATCTAAGTCAAATGACTGTTCCTGTTAGTCTGTCTCTCCAACGCTTTCCATCCTGTTACCTGTATCAGGGCTATGATATAACACTGTGGGACAGACTGGGAGCCTGCTCAGTCCTGTCTACACTCTACTGTATGTAGGACAGCCTCAGGGCTGATACTCTCAGCACCGTCTCTCAGGCCTCAGCTAGCTCTCTCTCTCTCTCTCTCTCTCTCTCTCTCTCTCTCTCTCTCTCTCTGTCGTGACATTCTGTCCATGAAGTACCAATGGCAAGGGCATAGCCTGAGGGGAATTTTAAACATAGTCTTGTGGCCTCAACATAACAGCATGTCGTATGGTGGGGAGTGTGGGTGGTAGACATTCTGGCACAGTTATGTAATGTAAACATCAGCTAGGCTGCCTACCAAAAACAGTCATTATTTAGAAATGTCCTGTACCTTTACAGACAATGAGTTAAAACACTTGTAATTCATGTCTTGCTTATGCAAATGATTGCAAAGAAAATGAAAATATGTTTGTTGTGGATTTTAACGCACTGAGTATCCAAATGCAAATGATATAGTAATGCATTCTATGTCTCTGTCTCTCTCTCTATCCTTCCTCCCCTCTCTTTCTCCCCAACCTTTCTCTCTACCCCTCCCTATCTTTTCTCTCTCTTGCACTCACCCACTCTCTCTAGTATCTGTGGCAAGTGGAAAGTGTGGTTTAATGTGATGGACTGTCGGTGCCCCCTCCATGCCCACTGGCACTGCTGTTGGCCCGGTGTTAGTCAGACAGAGAATGCATCAAGCTGTCCGGCCTAATGCAGACCGGCCTAATGCATCAAGCTGTCTGAATGGAAATCTCCTCTCTGATAGCTTGTTCTTTGAAAGATGTGTTCCTCTGCGAAGGCGTAAGTTCATATGAAGTTCAAGGCAGAAAATGAAAGGAACTGGAGAGATGTAATCTTGGGTGGGATGAGAGGAGAGGCAGAGCACCGGCAACAGAGAGAGAGAGAGAGAGAGAGAGAGAGAGAGAGAGAGAGGGCTCACCATTCTCTAATTCCAGGAAAGCTGTGTGACCTATTCTCATCAGGACTCGAACAGCACTAATGCATTAGTGATTGAGGTGGTAACACCATTTGCACTACAAAATCACTATCTGGTGAGAAAATTGTCTCATATCTCGTCAGATTGAGAGGTCAGGTTTGTGCGATGCTTCGTGTCATAGCAGCATCGCTGTGTTAAGACTCAGCTTGAAGGAGTCAGTATGATTGATCTGCAATATGTGACCCCTCCTCACTGCCTCCACTGCTCATCCACACAGGTCTAAATGATATTGACAGTGGAATACATTTTCCGCATGAAATCCTGTCATTTCGAGAATCCCCCCCCTTCAACTCTCCTATTCACTGAAGTGCTAAATAATTACATTACTTTCCAGCGCCTAATTTCACTGAGAGCAATAATCTAGTCCCACAGCGTCATTTATTTTCCCTTGATTTTTATATCAGTATTGGTCAATTAAATTGGACGATTTGGTCAGCAGTTGATGTTACTCTTCAATAACACAGACCCCAAAGCAAATCAGGGGGAGGAAAATAGGTTTATTCAAGAGAACAAATCATGCGGGGAGGTAGATGGTGATGTTCATGCTCCCCTGTCCTCAGTGATTCTCTCCAGTGATTCTCTCCAGTGATTCTCTCCAGTGATTCTCTCCAGTGATTCTCTCCAGTGATTCTCTCCAGTGATTTCCTCCAGTGATTCTCTCCTGAGATTCTCTCTTGAGATTCTCTCCAGTGATTCTCTCCAGTGATTCTCTCCAGTGATTCTCTTCTGTGATTCTCTCCAGTGATTCTCTCCTGTGATTCTCTCTTGTGATTCTCTCCAGTGATTCTCTCCAGTGATTCTCTTTTGTGATTCTCTTTTGTGATTCTTTCCAGTGATTCTCTCCTGTGATTCTCTCCAGTGATTCTCTCCTGTGATTCTCTCCAGTGATTCTCTCCTGTGATTCTCTCCTGTGATTCTCTCTTGTGATTCTCTCCTGTGATTCTCTCTTGTGATTCTCTCCACAGAACAAAGGGACAGGATGCAGTTTTATAACCCAGCCCTAGCCTGTGGTTGACCAATTAGAATTCCTTGCAATAAAACTGGGCCAATGCCCAAATAACAAGTATCCTATTTCAGGTTCAACGTATAAACTATTTGGACCAATGAGAACTTTCCATGTAGCTATGAGTCCCGGACTGAAATTCCTCCCATGTCTCTGACCCATTGATATTGCAGAAAAAAACACTATTTCCATTGATCGTTAGTACTCTATTGACCTCTCGTCCTCTGCGTTGTGTATTTATCTTCTAAATGTTCTTACAATAGGTTGTGACCAATAGTCCCATAGGCACAGCTTCCGTTGTTCTAATTCAGCAAGGTTGTATTCTAATAGGATTTTTTTTTTTTTACTCTCACACTATTAGGAGTTTGTCAGTGGCAGAAATGTCCCAAGAATGGACTGTTTCCCCATGGCCATTTTGTATGGAACACTAATAAAGTTCCCTGCATGTCCAAGTCCTGCTGTGTTGTTTCTTCACAGTCCAGTGTGCGCTAACCACTAAAGACATAGTCGTCATTCTGGATGTATGGTGTCTTTGCTGTCTGGTTGGTGTCCGTGGTTACTGAGTCAAGGAGTCTGTGTCTCTGTGGTGGTGTTAGCTATACACTATTACGTAAGTCAAGTTGAGTCTGACTGGTATTTCCAGTGCGAGAGCAGGGAGTTTCTGCTCAGTGGAATTTCAATTACTTTGTGTCTGACTTCTTGGACAGAGTGACTTCTTCTCTTTGTTATCTTTGACAGGATAATGGGGAGTTACATCACCTCTGGAGAAGAGAAGAGCATCACTCTCTTTATCAACGTAACATCTGGAGGAGAGAAGAGCCTCTCTCTCTTTATCAACGTAACATCTGGAGGAGAGAAGAGCCTCTCTCACTTTATCAACGTAACATCTGGAGGAGAGAAGGGCCTCTCTCTTTATCAACATCACCTCTGGAGGAGAGAAGAGCCTCTCTCTCTTTATCAAGATAGATCACCTCTGGAGGAGAGAAGAGCCTCTCTTTATCAAGATCACCTCTGGAGGAGAGAAGAGCCTCTCTCTCTTTATCAACATCACCTCTGGAGGAGAGAAGAGCCTCTCTTTATCAACATCACCTCTGGAGAAGAGAAGAGCCTCTCTTTATCAACGTAACATCTGGAGGAGAGAAGGGCCTCTCTCTTTATCAACATCACCTCTGGAGAAGAGAAGAGCCTCTCTTTATCAACATCACCTCTGGAGAAGAGAAGAGCCTTTCTCTTTATCAACATCACATCTGGAGGGGAGAAGAGCCTCTCTCTCTTTATCAACATCACCTCTGGAGGAGAGAAGAGCCTCTCTCTTTATCAACATCACCTCTGGAGAAGAGCCTCTCTCTCTTTATCAAGATCACCTCTGGAGGAGAGAAGAGCCTCTCTCTCTTTATCAACATCACCTCTGGAGGAGAGAAGAGCCTTTCTCTTTATCAACATCACCTCTGGAGAAGAGCCTCTCTCTCTTTATCAACATCACCTCTGGAGGAGAGAAGAGCCTTTCTCTTTATCAACATCACCTCTGGAGAAGAGAAGAGCCTTTCTCTTTATCAAAATAACATCTGAAGGGGAGAATAGCCTCTCTCTCTTCATCAACATCCCTTCAATTCCCCGAGCTGACAAGGTACAAATCTGTTCTTCTGCCCCTGAACAGGCAGTTAAGCCACTGTTCCTAGGCCGTCATTGAAAATAAGAATTTGTTCTTAACTGACTTGCCTAGTAAAATAAAGGTAAAATAAAAACTTCTGGAGAAGAGAAGAGCCTCTCTTTTTATCAACATCACCTCTGGGGTAGAGAAGAGCCTCTCGCTTTATCAACATCACCTCTGGAGGAGAGAAGAGCCTCTCTCTCTTTATCAACATCACCTCTGGAGGAGAGAAGAGCCTCTCTCTCTTTATCAACATCACCTCTGGAGGAGAGAAGAGCCTCTCTCTCTTTATCAACATCACCTCTGGAGGAGAGAAGAGCCTCTCTCTTTATCAACATCACCCCTGGAGGAGAGAAGAGCCTCTCTCTCTTTATCAACATCACCCCTGGAGGGGAGAAGAGCCTCTCTCTCTTTATCAAGATCACCTCTGGAGGAGAGAAGAGCCTCTCTCTCTTTATCAACATCACCTCTGAAGGGGAGAATACCCTCTCTCTCTTTAACAACATCACCTCTGGAGAAGAGAAGAGCCTCTCTCTTCATCAACATCACTTCTGGAGGAGAGAAGAGCCTGTCTCTTCATCAACATGAATTCTGGAGAAGAGAAGAGCCTCTCTCTTCATCAACATGAACTCTGGAGAAGAGAAGAGCCTCTCTTTTCATCAACATCACCTCTGGAGAAGAGAAGAGCCTCTCTCTCTTTATCAACTTTACCTCTGGAGTAGAGAAGAGCCTCTCTCTTTATCAACATCACCTCTGGAGGAGAGAAGAGCCTCTCTCTCTTTATCAACATCACCTCTGGAGGAGAGAAGAGCCTCTCTCTCTTCATCAACATGAACTCTGGAGAAGAGAAGAGCCTCTCTCTTTATCAACATCACCTCTGGAGAAGAGAAGAGCCTCTCTCTCTTCATCAACATCACATCTGAAGAAGAGAAGAGCCTCTATTTTTATCAAAATAACCTCTGAAGGGGAGAATTGCCTCTCTCTCTTCATCAACATCACTTTTGGAGGAGAGAAGAGACTCTCTTCATCAACATCACCTCTGGAGGAGAGAAGAGCCTCTCTCTTTATCAATCTACTGTTTTAGGCTTACTGCTTTAATCAAAACAACACACTAATCTTGCAATTGCCTGATTGATCCAAGTGTAACCTTGACAAATTTGTGTTTAATGATTCAGGAAACCTAGAACCTCACGTTATGTAGAAATAGAAGCGCTTCTCCATTGTGTTATTGCTGCTAAGATCCATTGGTGCGCTATTCAATTTAATCTCAAGATATTTGTGGTGGAGTGAGAAACATGAGGTTTGGAATAAGGTTGTTTGCTGCAGAGTTAAGGCAACCTCGGCTAAGTACCATTCAAGCTTCTTCTGGCAGAAAAGCCCTTTAATCCCGACACAGACAAACGGCATGCTGATGACAGAGCAAGGGGTCACACTAAACGATGAATGCTGATAATGATGAGCCAGTCCTCCTTACTTCCCCTTCCCACGTGTATACACACACACAGACACCCACACACACTCACAAAAACACGTACGTAAACACACTCTGGCTCCTCCACACAGTAGATAAACAGATATCATTGTGTATACGGGAAGCCAAAACTCCTTTTTCTAAGGGAATCACATTTCTTGCCCTCTTCGACACAACTCTCCCACCCCCATGCATTGCATCTCACCGTCATCATTGCCCCTGAACACAAAGCTCAAGGCAGTCTTACCCAAACTTTTCTCCCTCCCTCTCCCTCCCTCTCCCTCCCTCTCCTTTGTCGCCCTCCTTGGCAGCTGTGTCAATACACCTTGGCCCTAAACAAACCCTGGCCAGAGCTATTGTACATGCTCACCTTGTAGAACTAACTACAGGAAGTCTGGACTGACAACTCTATAAATGGCTGCAGTCAGCCCCCAGAACTACATTGATTTTTACAAAATCAATGTCGAGATTGCGCTGGCATATTAGGACTTTGCCGTAGCATAAATTTCACAATTAATTGTTGCCTGTGAGGCCCAGCTGTGCAAATTAAAGTTCTCTGAAAAGAGCCATGGTGGTGTGGGTTGTCATATAATGAGGGCCCTCTCTGTTTGAGTAGACTGGGATGCTGACTGGGAGGGCCTGGACAGCTGTCCTCCATATCTCAACCCAGAATGGACAAACTTGGTTCCTGTCCAAAAGAAACGGGAGCTCCCTTGATTTGACAGACCTTCAAAAAACCACATCAGACTCGTCTACTTATTTGGGTTTCTTCTTGGTAAAAGGAAAAGGCAACTTATGGGTCTGAATGACGTGTTAACTTTTCATTTCCCGTTTTTGTAACTCTTTCTTAAATAATTTTTGGACTCATTTCCTTTTTGCCCCATGGCCTTTATTGCTACCATAAATGTCTAGTGTTGGCTTTCTCCCCAGGATCAGACCTCTGGTCAAGGAGTTTAGCTGGACATTATTCTAACTGCTGGACATGATTTATCTTTCATTTGGACTTTTTCCTGTCTCTCATTTCCCCTTTTGTATGTTTTTTCACCCCGTCCGTTGTTTTGTGTCATAACAAACTACGGTGCCCTAACCTATACCCCTACCTCTATTTTCATACACTTTGCTTGGAGTGTGACTTCGTGTTTGTCTTTCCACTCCATAATGATTCTCTGCCTGATTTTCAGTGGAGCAGCGATGCACAAAGCCTGGTAAGTTACTCTCTCTCTCCTGGTCATGGGGGGTTAGGCTATTTTATTTCGGAAGGCATGTCTATCTGGGTCATATGACGTCAGTGCCTTGGAGGGTGACTGGGAGCTGAGGTAGGTCTATGCGTCTGTGGGCCCATTACTGCTCCCCCTGTCCTGCTGTGTAGTGTAGGTGAGTCATGTCTGCCATCCCCTTTATGGGACCAGTGCCACGGTAGAGCTGAAACCGGAGAGCCATGTGCTGACAGCCGCCTGCTGCCCCTGACTCTCCAGAATATTAATGGTAGCTGCAGGCACTGCCAGCTCTCTGTTTCCACCACTCGGCCTGATAACATGTAAAGGTTCTGGAGTTTGTGAGCTCCTCCTGACCACGCCGCAGGCTTGGCTCAGGGTCCTGCCGGGATCACAGCATCACGCAGCCCGGTGAGTAACGGGCATGGCTGGGTCTAGGGACACACGCACAGATGCACGTAGACAACACTTATGCACGCATGCATGCACTGAGGCACTCTCTCTCTCTCTCTCTCTCTCTCTCTCTCTCTCTCTCTCTCTCTCTCCCCCTTTCCCTCTCTTCCTCCCTCTCTCTTCCTCTCTCTCTTTCTCTCTCTCACACACATGCACGCACAAGCGTACACACTCACTCTATTCAGGGCTTTGTCTGTCCCTCTCGGCCCTGCAGCTCAGCAGTTAGAGACAATGGGAAAACACTGGGGTAGAGGTACTCCCAGTTGAGGTACAGAGGAATAATGCAGGCAGGCCAGGTCTGGACAGTGGCCACAGAAGTTCCAGAGTATGACCTGCTCTCAGGGAAAATGCCATAGCTACCAAAGACAACCTGCAACGCATATAAACAGCCTGCAGGCAGAGGGCAGCCTGAGAATCTCACAGGAGTCTCTGAGGCTAGAGGGCACTGGGAGCAGACATGACATACCCTCTAGCTGCATACAATGATAACGACTTGTCCACACTTCCAAATAGTAAAGATAAACACTTGCTCTTCAGGTTATTTCATGGCCCTTGGGTTCTAAATTTGGCCCTGGTAAGAACAGAGCACATCTCACCCAGCCCAACATGTGGCTGGGGGCCATTTCCTGGAGTCTCTGACCTTTCTGTCTCTCTGCCGGAGATGAAGATCGGTGAGGCCCAGCTGCTGACACATCAACCAACAGAGAAAGAAAGAGAGAAAGAGAGAAAAAAGAAAAGAAAAAGCCGGGCTGAACAATGCTCTTGAGCGGTGATTGTTGTGACTAAAACCTTAGTGAATGCAGAACTAGGGTACTGTCCCCCGGCCGCCCAGCACAGGAAGCTGCCCTTTTGTATTGGGTTTTTTAACACAGAGACAAAATGCTGACCACACACCACAGACCCCTACATAGAGTGCAAGCACTTTTACTGGTGACCTTTACATTGGTTGGTTGGCTCTAAGAGCTCTTTCGAAAATGGCCTCCCCTCCTTGTGTGTTGACTCTGTTTGCTTTGTCCAGGTGTTCTCGACAGAGATCATCTTTTCAAATCAGCAGAGCGATAAACCATGACTGGGCAAAGAGAAAGAGGCCTCAGAACTGTCTCTGTCTTACTTGCAGATCTCAACAAAACTCCACTTCCCATGGCTTTGTATAGTATACTGTACGTATAGTTTTTTCGCTCTACAGGTTGCTTCCTCCTATTTATTTAACCCCCTAATGTTGATGTCCACACCCCCTCTGACATCTAATTAGCATAATAAAAACATCCCCATAAAAAGCTGTTCGTTTAAGCTAGAGATCATTTTTTTTGCATTGGCTGTGTCTCAATCCACCACATCCGCCTACGTAACACTTCCGCATCTGCGGTGAAAGGTGATAGAGCTAGAGCGGTGTTTGTCAGACCTTGAAAATCCTGAAAATCGGTTTTCTCACAAAATCAGCTGTAGCATCTGAATGATTTGGCCTACAAACTTTTGAGACTCTCACGTGTTCTCAGTTTTGCTCTACGACACCCACAAGCATACTGGGACTCGTCTGAAGTCGGTACAGCCGAACTGCCAACTTCTGTATGTAGCGTCCGGACAGTTTGGACTACACGCCCCTCGGTGTAAAGGTGAGACTGTCACGAACACGTACATGTCCGTTGTTTTACTCTAGGATGCCCACCAGCCTCACAAGACTTGTCTGAAGGTCCCTTGGTACCAGTAGAAACATTTAATGGAAGTATACTCTATATGGAGAATGTTTAGCGACAAAAATAAGGGGTCAGATACATGTAAAAAATAATAATAATATAATCCTGATCTTTCTTATATGCCACATGACCAAAGGTATGTGGACACCTGCTCTTTGAGCATCTCATTCCAAAATCATGGGCATTAATATGGAGTTGGTCCCCCCTCTGCTGCTGTAACAGCCTCCACTATTCTAGGTTGGCTTTCCACTAGATGTTGGAACATTGCTGCGGAGACTTGCTTTCATTCAGCCACAAAAGCATTAGTGAGGTTGGGCTCTGATGTTGGGCGATTAGGCCTGGTTTTACAGTCTGTGTTCCAATTCATCCCAAAGGTGTTCATTGTGGTTGAGGTCAGGGCTTTGTGCAGGCCAGTCAAGTTCTACCACACCAATCTCGACAAACCATTTCTGTATGGACCTAGCTTTGTGCACGGTGGCATTGTCATGCTGAAACAGGAAGGGCCTTCCCCAAACTGTTGCCACAAAGTTGGAAGCAAAGAATTGTCTAGAACGCGTTTCCACTGCTCCAGAGTCCAATGGCGGCGAGCTTTATACCACCCCAGCCAACACTTGGCATTGCACATGATGATTTTAGGCTTGTGTGCGGCTGCTCGGCCATGGAAAACCATTTCATGAAGCTCCCAACAAACAGCTTTTGTGCTGACATTGCTTCCAGAGGCAGTTTGGAACCTGGTAGTGAGTGTTGCAACCAAGGACGGACAATTTTTACCCGCTACGCGATTCAGCACTCGGCGGTCCTGTTTTGTGAGCTTGTGTGGCCTACCACTTCGCTGCTGAGAAATTGCTTGATTTTTATATATTATTTAGATATTTCAAGGGGTCTTTAAAATAAAACAGCTAAATTATTGCTTGGTAGGACCTTCTTAAAATAATTCCATGTAACTTAGTGGAACCCTGCCTCTCCCGGCTTAGACTCTTAAGGGTTTAAACAGCCACAACATTATATTTATCATGAATCCAGAGTCTGAGAGCAATCAGAGTCTGAGTACATGATTTGAATTATATTAGGTTGCAGTGGTGGAAAAAGTACCCAATTGCCATGTAAAAGTAAAGATACCTCCATAGAAAGTAAAAGTGAAAGTCACCCAGTAAAATACTACTTGAGTAAAAGTCTAAAAGTATTTGGTTTTAAATATACTTAAGTATCAAAAGTAAATGTAGTTGCTAAAATATACTTAAGTAACAAAAGTAAATCTAAAAGTATGAATCCCTTCAAATTCCTTATATTAAGCAAACTAGACAGTACACATTTTTTCATATATATACATATATATATTTTTTTTTTTTACGGATAGCCAGGGGCACACTCCAACACTCAGACAAACTAAGCATTTGTGTTTAGTGAGTCTGCCAGATCAGAGGCAGTAGGGATGTCCAGGGATTTTCTCTTGATAAGTGTGTGAATTGGTCCATTTTCTGTCCTGCTAAGCATTCAAAATGTAACTAGTACTTTTTGATATCAGGGGGAATGTCTGGAGTAAAAAGTACATTATTTTCTTTAGGAATGTAGTAAAGTAAAAGTAAAAGTTGTCAAAAATATAAATAGTAAAGTAAAGTACAGATACCCCAAAAATCTATTTAAATCATACTTTAAAGTATTTTTACTTATTAAGTACTTTACACCACTGTTAGGTTGTTCCTTTACTATTACATTCTACATATTACAATTATGTACCACAATTAGCATCCCAAAGCTTACCTAAATATTGTTTTGGTCACACTTTTTACTTGAATTGTCCGGATTTTTCATTTGTGGATGCTCTACAGATGGCCATTCTATCAACAATCTGTTGATAAGCAACTGCTTGCTAACGTTCCAGGTTAAGGCAAGGTTTAGAATAAGGGTTAGGGCAAGGGTTAAGTTTACGGTTACAGCTAGGTTTAATTAAGTTTAGGGTTAGAGCTGCGGTTAGGGTTAGTAGATAGTTTGTTAAAATGTTACTGATAGTCTGTATAGTATCTACAGATGGACTATCCAAATAAAGTGTTACCATTGTGATCCATTTGTGTTGGACAGCACTCTCCCAACACAGTATCACAGGTTATTGTGAAAAAGACACAAATTACTTATTGGAAATTTGTGACAGACACACAATTTTGGATACAGTGCATTTCAATCACATATTTAACTTTAATTTAACTAGGCAAGTCAGTTAAGAACAAATTCTTATTTACAATGACGGCCTACCCCGGCCAAACCCTAACCCGGACAACGCTGGGTCAATTGAGCACCACCCGATGGGACCCCCAAATTACAGCTGATTGTGATACAGCCTGGAATCAAACCAGGGTCTGTAGTGGCACCTCTAGCACTGAGATGCAGTACCTTAGACCGCATAATGGCAAATCCTTAGACTGGGTTTGCCATTATATGGCCAATTGACTGAGCTTTCTGACCACAGCTATCAGCCACTGTATGTCACAGCTTCACACCTGTCTCCCTCCCTGGTGTGACTCTCCACCAGGCCTGCTAACAGAGAGCCATCATGGCCACTAGTAACATCCCACCTCCCTCCATCACCCCAAACACTGGCCTGGTAGTGATTACCCGAGCCATAACAGTGTGTATACGTTTCCTGATAGTGTATAGAGGGGGGAGCAGCCCTGCCAGAGCTTCTGAAGGGCTCAGTGGGATATGTAGATGGTGGTAATCTGGGCGAGCGCTGAGGTGCATTCTTACATGACAATTACTTAAACACTTCATGGCAGTGTGGGCAGGAGATTTTTTTTTTTAAAGTGAGAGGAGGGGAAGGACGGTGAGGTTAAGTCTGTGCCCACGCAAGGGCACTTCCCACAGGCCCCGTGTCTCCCAAGCCTGGCACAGGCCGCTGTTCCGTCAGGGCTTGGGTCTGTCTAACCTCAGCCCTCTCCCTTGAGTTTCTGGCAGGTCTGGCCTCGCCACGCGCGCAGGTGGTGCGTCACCACCTTTCTTCTCGTTCTTTCGTTCTCACTCTCTTGTTCTATCTCTCCCTCCTCTGTCTCCCTCTCAGAAAGTGGGCTGCATCTATGTCTCAGATGTTCCTATGTTCCTAGGATAGAATGGTCAGTCAGTGGCTGTCTAACGATACCATCTCCACTGGTGTCCATTCTGGGTTATATCTTCACGCAGATATACAGATATACTTTAGACGTGCTGAGACAGCAGTAGATTAATGATATTGACAGATTCGTAGTTTCAAGTTTTTAATGTCACTTGCACAAGTACAGTGAAATGCCTTCCATGCTGAATAAAGTGATTTATCTGAGCACATCGGTAAAGAGACAGTGTGTGTGTGTCTAGTCCCCAAGGCAAGATAAGACAGCAGTAGCATATGACGCAGACTTTCTCACACTGTTGCGATTGCTGCAGAAGGAGGGTTGAGGAGGAAGGGTATAAGGAGGGATATATACTGTACTGTATATCTGATCAGAGTTTGTGTCCTGGTGGTGGTACAGCCTGTGTACCGTGTGTTTATACCCTGAGTTTTAAGCGATGGGATTAGTTTGCGTGATTGTTGGCGGCATTGTGTACTGAGAGGATAGGCAGACAAATCCCTTTTTCAGACACCACTACTTATCCTTGTCCCTGTGTTGTCTCATTCTAACAGAGGTGCCTTGCTCTACACGCATGTAATCTAGGTGACAAGAAAGAAAAGAAAGAGAATTGAATTTGTGTGAAGCGACTGGAAATGGGACAGCGGAGGGGTATAAGGAGAGATGGAAGACTGCGACGAGGAGGCAGGGGAAAGTGAAGGTGGATTAGCGTTTGTCTTTGTGACGGAGGTACCTCATCTTTTTAAGTATATTTCAAAGAGGGGTTGCAGCTTTGTAACGAGAGCACAGTGCACTTATGTCTGACATCAGGATGTGAATAATTCATCCTCAACTTCAATGCTGAATTATTTATGTGTGAGGAGAACAGAGATGCAGGCAACAGAAAACGAACTGTCTCTTGCCTGCTCTGCAGCCTGCCTATGGAGGCTAGGCAGACTGATGCAACGGAGAGGAAAGCTATTGTTTTATCATTATATTCCGTACTTATTCATCATTTTAGGGAAGTTATTCACAATTATCTACAGACATGCACCTATAGGGAACTAACCCAGACTAACCCAAGGGGTATGAGTAGCTACTGTAGTTTAAAAGGTTACGATGGGCCAGCAGGCCTCAATCAAAACACCATGAGAAGAGAAACAGAGAGAGATTAGAGAGAGAGAAAGGGAAAAAGAGAAAGAGAAAAGAGATTGAGTGAGAGGGCTAGAGGGCTAGAGGCCGGATGAGGAGACTGTTAAAAGGTCAGTCCTGTGCTGAGGGGATTGCTGCTGAGTGGAGCAGAGAGGAACACTACTAAGAGTTAATGAAGCCCTCTCTCTTTGTTTCACCGTTATCCCCTTCCCACAGCTTCCAGCCCCTTCCAACAGCTCCCAGTCCCTTCCAACAGCTCCCAGTCCCTTCCCACAGCTGCCAGTCCATTCCCACAGCTTCCAGCCCCTTCCAACAGCTCCCAGCCCCTTGCAACAGCTCCCAGTCCCTTCCCACAGCTTACAGCTCCTTCCAACAGCTCCCAGTCCCTTCCAACAGCTGCCAGTCCCTTCCATCAGCTGCCAGTCCCTTTCCAACAGCACCCAGCCCCTTTCAACAGCTCCCAGTCCCTTCCCACAGCTTCCAGCTCCTTCCAACAGCTCCCAGTCCCTTCCCACAGCTGCCAGTCCCTTCCCACAGCTTCCAGCCCCTTCCAACAGCTCCCAGTCCCTTCCCACAGCTTCCAGCCTCTTCAACAGCTCCCAGTCCCTTCCGATAGCTCCCAGTCCCTTCCAACAGCTCCCAGTCCCTTCCGATAGCTCCCAGTCCCTTCCCACAGCTTCCAGCCTCTTCAACAGCTCCCAATCCCTTCCGATAGCTCCCAGCCCCTTTCAACAGCTCCCAGTCCCTTCCCACAGCTTCCAGCTCCTTCCAACAGCTCCCAGTCCCTTCCCACAGCTGCCAGTCCCTTCCCACAGCTTCCAGCCCCTTCCAACAGCTCCCAGTCCCTTCCCACAGCTTCCAGCCTCTTCAACAGCTCCCAGTCCCTTCCGATAGCTCCCAGTCCCTTCCAACAGCTCCCAGTCCCTTCCGATAGCTCCCAGTCCCTTCCCACAGCTTCCAGCCTCTTCAACAGCTCCCAATCCCTTCCGATAGCTCCCAGTCCCTTCCAACAGCTCCCAGTCCCCACAGCTTCCAGACCCTTCCAACAGCTCCCAGCCTCTTTCAACAGCTCCCAGTCCCTTCCCACAGCTTCCAGACCCTTCCAACAGATCCCAGTCCCTTCCCACAGCTTCCAGACCCTTCCAACAGCTTCCAGCCCCTTCCAACAGCTCGCAGCCCCTTCCCACAGCTCACAGTCCCTTCCCACAGCACCCAGCCCCTTCCCACAGCTCCCAGCATGTGTGTGTCTGCTGCTTGGGGAGGCACAGGGCCCAGACACTTGGAATCATTTAGTGAGAATGTTGAGTGTGGGAGGAAAGGAATGTGCGCTCAGATAAAAGAAAGTGAAAGAAAAATAGAGCATAGAGGGGAAGCAGAGCGAGAGAGATAGACACAGATAGACAGAGAGAGCAAGGTCAAGAAGAGTGAGGTGGGTGAGGAGAAGTGGATGGATGGATAGAAGGAAGGATGGAATGGAGGGTTGGGGTGATGTGCCACCTTGGAGAGAAACATTTGGAGTGCGGGAAGACAGGCGTGGGGTTGAAGAACAGGGGGGTGAAAGAAAGGACATTGAGAGAGAGGGGAGAAAATAGTGAGAGTGGGAGAAGAGGATGGGGAGAGAATGACAGACGGTGGAAGAAAAGGAGAGAGAAGCAGCAAGCCGAGCAGCCCACTCCTTACCTACTGTTCTCCATTAAGCAGATTTTCAAATGGCTTTTGCAGGTCTCGCTTAGGGGAACATCTATTCCTATCACAATGCAGCCTACCCACCTCACTGTGACAGGCAGAGCGAGGGGGAGACATAGAAAGGAGAGAGGAGAGAGAAGGAGAAAGAGAGAAAGGAGGAGGTTTTAGCTTTCTTGTATGGCTCTTTAACAATGCAAGGAGAGTGAACAGAGAATGGAGATTTCAGATTTTCCCCTCAGGTGTCTTTGATTTCTCATACCCTCTTTTTGTAGCTGGCCCCCTCTTTTCTTCTCCCAAACCATCGCTTTCTTCTCAATCCGGCCCCTGTTCCCTCAGTCCCTGCCAAAGACTAACAATTCCATGTGAGCATCTCTCTGTATCCTTCTCTCTCTCCTCCTTCTCTCTCCTCCTCTCCCTCTGTGTAGGACTGCAGTGCAGGGTCTGCTGTCTTTGCTGCCAGATAATTCTGATGGAGTACAAATGACATCCCAGCTTTTCCGAGGGAGTGTGGGCCGCGCTCTGAAGCCCAGAGTGCGGGGGAAAGGACACCTGTCCAATTTAGCTGCTGATCCAGACGTGGATGAAATCCCAAGGCTGATATCTTCGAGCAGGAGATGGGAAGTATTCCAACGAGCAGATTTACTTTTGCAGTATTTTCAATACCATGCCACATTATGTTTAATACATTTTTGGGTGATCAATTCAGACACATTTTCCAGGAGTGATTTGATTGGTAGAGGTTTAAAATGAATAGGTTTTGATGATGTTTTGATCAAATATGCCTGTCCATGCACAGCTGGCATTGGCCTTATGACCAAGTAGATGAGCTATGCAACAATGCTACCATTGATGGGTATTGACCAGACGATTCATTAGCCAGCACCCTGCCTGCAGGTCAAGATGATTGCCATCCAAAATCAATCCACCAGAGTGCACATCTACAGTTTATTAGGTACACCACCCCATTCATGAAAATGGTTCAGTCCAACAGACAGTGAGTCAATTGGCCTTTGCTTGCTATATAAAGCAGGCAGACAGGCAGGCATTGAGGCATTCAGTTACTGTTCCATTTAATGTTAATGATCATTGGTGCCAGGTGTGCCGGTTTCAGTATTTCAGAAATGGCCAGCCAGATTTTCATGCATTACAGTGTCTAGGGTTTACCAAGAATGGTGCGACAAACAAAAAACATCCAATCAGCGGCAGTCCTGTGGGCGAAAACAGCTCGTTGATGAGAAAGGTTGAAGGAGAATGGCAAGAATCATGCAAGGCGAACAAGCTAACAGGCAGACCACAAACAGGACAAATAGGCGAACAAGCTAATAAGCAGACCAGAAACAGGCGAATAACGGTGCAGTTCAACAGTGGTGTGCAGAACGACATCTTGGGAGCGCACAACTAAATCGAGCACATTGCCATGCAATCTCCATAGACAAACATTGGCAGTAGAATGGCCTTACTGAATAGCTCAGTGGCTTTCAATGTGGCACCGTCAGAGGTTGCCACCTTTCCAGCAAGTCAGTTTGTCAAATTTCCTCCCTGCTAGAGCTGCCCTGGTAGTAGCAGCGTAAAATCAAATGGGGGGTCAATGTAAATAGTCCGGGTGGCCATTTGATTAATTGTTCAGAAGTCTTATGGCTTGGGGGTAGAAGTTGTTAAGGAGCCTTTTGGACCTAGACTTGGTGCTCTGGTACCGCTTGTCCTGCGGTAGCAGAGAGATCAGTCTATGACTTGGGTGACTGGAGTCTTTGACAATTCTTTGGGCCTTCCTCTGACACTGCCTAGTATATAGGTCCTGGATGGCAGGAAGCTTGGCCCCAGTGATGTACTGGTCCGTACGCACTACCCTCTGTAGTGCCTCACGGTCGGATGCCGAGCAGTTGCCATATCAGGCAGTGATGCAACTGGTCAGGATGCTTTCGATGGTGCAGCTGTAGAACTTTTGGAGGATCTGGGGACCCATGCCAAATCTTCTCCTGAGGGGGAAAAGTTCCCTCTTGTGCCCTCTTCACGACTGTCTTGGTGTGTTTGGAACAACATAGTTTGTTGGTGATGTGGATACCAAGGAACTTGAAACTCTAAACCCGATCCACTACAGCCCCATCGATGTGAATGGGGGCAGGTTCGGCCCTCCTTTTCCTGTAGTCCACGATCATCTCCTTTGTCTTGCTCATGTTTAGGGAGAGGTTGTTGTCCTGGCACCACACTGCCAGGTCCCTGACCTCCTCCCTATAGGCTGTCTCATTGTTGTCGGTGATCAGGCCTACCACTACTGGGTTAACCACTCACCGACGAATTCTCACAAGGCACCCTAATCTCCGCCCCCTGTATTTCGGGGATTTGGGCCTGGTCTCGGAGAAGCAGTACATCCTTCGCCTCTGGACTCATTAAAGAAAAATTCATTTAATCCATTTCGAGGTGAATAATCGCTGTTCTGATATCCATAAGCTCTTTTGGGTCACAAGAGACAGTAGCAGCAACATTATGTACAAAATAAGTTACAAACACTGCGAAAATACACAAAATATCCCGTAAAATGGCAGCTGTCCCCTGCGGCGCCATTATGAATCTAAGCTCACAGAATGGGACGTCTTTCCTCACTACCGAGTTCCAAACTGACTGCCCCTGGATGCAACGTCAGCACAAGAACTGTTTGTTGGGAGCGTCATGAAATGGGTTTCCATGGCCAATGCCAAGCGTGGACTGGAGTGTTGTAAGCTCGCTGACGTTAGACTCTTTAGCAGTGGAAACACGTTCTATGGAGTGATGAATCACACTTCACCATCTAGCAGTCCGACGGCCCTCCTTTTCCTGTAGTCCACGATCATCTCCTTTGTCTTGCTCACGTTTAGGGAGAGATTGTTGTCCTGGCACCACACTGCCAGGTCCCTGACCTCCTCCCTATAGGCTGTCTCATTGTTGTCGGTGATCAGGCCTACCACTACTGTGTCGTCAGCAAACTTAATGATGGTGTTGGAGTGAGTGAACAGGGAATACAGGAGGGGACTAAGAATGCACCCTTGAGGGGCCCCCGTGTTGAGGATCAGCGTGGCAGATGTGTTGTGGCCTACCCTTACCACCTGGGGGGCGGCCCGTCAGGAAGTCCAGGATTCAGTTGCAGAGGAAGGTGTTTAGTCCCAGGATCCTTAGGTGATGAGCTTTGTGGGCACTATGGTGTTGAACACTGAGCTATAGTCAATGACCAGCATTCTCACATAGGTGTTCCTTTTGTCCAGGTGGTAAAAGGCAGTGTGGAGTGCGATTGAGATTGTGTCATCTGTGGATCTGTTGGGGCGGTATGCAAATTGGAGTGGGTCTTTGTATGCGTCTCTGTGTGTGGAGTAAAGGTTTTGACAACCTTTACTCCACACACAGAGACGAATACAAAGCTCTCCCGTGCCCTCCATTTGGCAAATCTGACCATAATTCTGTCCTCCTGATTCCTGCTTACAGGCAAAAACTAAAACAGGAAGTACCAGTGACTCGCTCAATACGGAAGTAGTCAGATGACGCCAAAGTTTTTTTTCCTCTGAGGTAAAACGGATTTAAGTTTGCCTGCATTAAAGTCCATGGCCACCAAGAGCACCGTTTCTGGATTAACATTTTCTTGTTTGCTTATGGCCTTATAGTGCTTGTTGAGTGCGGTCTTAGTTGCCAGAATCAGTTTGTGGTGCTTTATAGATGGCTACAAAAAAATATAGATGAAAACTCTCTTGCTAGATAACGTAGTCTACAGTTTATCATGAGGTTGCCTCTGGCGAGCAATACCTCAAGACATCCTTAATCTTAGACATCGTGAACCAGCTGTTATTGACAAATAGACATACACCCCACCCCTCGTCTAACCAGATGTAGCTGTCCCGTCCTACCGATGCACGGAAAACCCAGCCAACTGAATATTATCGGTGTCATCGTTCAGCCACGACTCTGTGAATCATAAGATATTACAGTTTTTAATGTCTCATTGGTAGGATAGTCTCGAGCGGAGATCATCCAGTTTATTTTCCAGTGACTGCACATTGGCCAGTAGAACGGATGGTAGAGCTGGGTTAACCACTCACCGACGAATTCTCACAAGGCACCCTAATCTCCGCCCCTTGTATTTCTGTCGGGGACTTGGGCCTGGTCTCGGAGAAACAGTACATCCTTGGACTCATTAAAGAAAAATGTATTTAATCCATTTCGAGGTGAATAATCGCTGTTCTGATATCCATAAGCTCTTTTGGGTCATAAGAGACAGTAGCAGCAACATTATGTACAAAATAAGTTACAAACACTGCGAAAATACACAAAATATCCCGTAAAATGGCAGCTGTCCCCTGTGGCACCATTATGAATCTAAGCTCACAGAATGGGACGTCTTTCCTCGGTTGCAAAACTCACTACCGAGTTCCAAACTGACTGCCCCTGGATGCAACGTCAGCACAAGAACTGTTCGTTGGGAGCGTCATGAAATGGGTTTCCGTGGCCGATGCCAAGCGTCGACTGGAGTGTTGTAAGCTTGCTGACATTAGACTCTTTAGCAGTGGAAACACGTTTTATGGAGTGATGAATCACACTTCACCATCTAGCAGTCCGACAGATGAATCTGGGTTTGGCGAATGCCAGGAGAACCCTACCTGCCCCAATAAATAGTGCCGACTGTAAAGTTTGGTGGAGGAGGAATAATGGTCTGGGGTTGTTTTCATGGTTCGGGCTAGGCCCCTTAGCTCCAGTGAAGGGAAATCTTAACAGAAATCTTTCCTGTTTCAGCATGAAAATGCCCCCGTGCACAAAGCGACATCCATACAAAAATTGTTTTGTCGAGATTGGTGTGGAAGAACTTGACTGGCCTGCACAGAGCCCTGACCTCAACCCCATTGAACACCTTTGGGATAAATTGGTACACCGACTGTAAAACCAGGCCTAATCGCCCATCCTCAGTGCTCGACCTCACTAATGCTCCTGTGGCTGAATGGAAGCAAGTCCACGCAGCAATGTTCCAACATCTAGTGGAAAGCCTTCCCAGAAAGTGGAGGCTGTTATAGCAGCAAAGGGGGGACCAACTCCATATTAATGCCCATGATTTTGGAATGAGATGTTTGAAGAGCAGGTGTCCACATACTTTTGGTCATGTAATGTACCATCTACCCCTTAGCCTACAATTAGGTAAAGAACGCTTCCATTCTCACCAAGACTTTAATGATTCAATGTGACTGTTTCCTAGCTCAAACAGTGTGTTTTTTTATTTGTCTCTCTGTTTGTTTTTGTTGTTTATAGAGGAAGCGAAGCTAATCCTCTCATGCTGAAGAAGAGTTCCAGTATCTGCAAGTTGAGGTGCCCGCTTATTCATGAACCGAGAATAGGGCTTTGATCTTTTGTAATGAAAAAAGTCTCCAGTCATTGCTTGAATTGTGGTAGAATTCGATGTCACTCGCACAGACTCAAATACCTCAGGTGGTCGAATCTTTTGGCCAACGTTAATCTATCTGATGTCATACTGCAATGCCACATCCGTCTCCATGGCAACACAAGCCATGCTAAACCAAAACACTGTTGGTTGTCTTTAGCGAGAGGCTGAGTGAGCAAAATGTTGTCACTGTGTCTCTGTGCAGACAGACTAGCTAGGTCTCAGTGGGGAACAAAGACAAAAGCCTGGTTGGTGTTACAACACCACTGAGTCACTGACAGACAGCAGCCGGGCAGAACACAGAGAGAGCAGCTCCCATATCTGAACACAGCCTGACTGGCCCTGGAGAACTGGACCCCAGGCACAATCTGACCAGATGCTAAAGCTATTCAGATTCTCTGGGAGGAAAGGTTCAAGAAAACTTCCTCCAAGAACTGAACTTGCTTCCATTCTTTACTTTCTTTATCAGAAAGGGTTGAATTCATATCTTGTGTAGATCCAGCTTGCTCTCTCTCTCTCTCTCTCTCCATTTCATGCACTACATTTTCAAGAATTTTGTCTGCAAGGTAGAAACAGTAGCTTAGGCCTCAGTATTTTTCCTGACACACCCTGACCAACCAGAACATGGCATGTCCTAATTCAAGCTGATCACACCATCCAGCTCCTCTCTGACTCATCCTATAGAGCTCCTAATGTGACCCTTGTCTGTCTGTTCTCATTTCCCATGCTGTCTGTCTATCTGTCTGTCTTCTTGTGGTTTGAGAGACAGCAGAGTCCATCTCACGAGATGAGAAGCATGACTCACACCAGGGCAGACTTGTGGCTCGCAAGGGCAGTGAGTCAGAGAGGAACGAGGAGAGAGTAGGAGAGAGGGAGGGAGAGAGAGAGAGGGTATGCGTTCACCTCACCCATCCATGGTATCACAGAAGAGCAGCTGGCCATGAATAGATGAGTGGCAGCATTACCCCCCACTCCACACACACACAAACAAGCAAGCACATACACACACACATTCTAGCCAGAGCGGGCTGAAAGTAAGTCGTGGCTAAACAGAGGCCCTCCACAACATCTGCTAATTATCTGGCAGATAACCAGGCTGGGCTGTGGATCAGAGCTCTGCTCTCACAGCTGTGTCATAGGGAGGATGGCATGGAGAAAAAAACTGTGAAATATTGTCAATAGCAGACAAAGTGTTGCCCTCCTAGCCCACTGTGGCCAGAGCATGGCTCAGTCTGTCATAAATACATAGATTTATTTGATCCATATGGGCCCAACCAGGGCCCAAATCCCCACCTTCAGCCCAGCAGCCCAGCCTTCCAATTGCATTGGCAGGCATCGTAATAACCTTGAAAGGCTCTCACTCTCTCTCTCACTCACTCTATCACTCGTCTCTTCGTCCCTCGCTCTACTCTGTTCTCAGAAAAAGAAAGACAAACTAATTTCCATACAAATAGAGTGTGAGCCTGCAGCCCAGGGACACTGTGGAATTGCAAATATTTCATCTTTGCCTAGGAGCTGCTGCTATTACTCCTTAGCCATTACCCCCTCTCCTCTCTCCCTTGCTCTCTCCATCCATCCCTCCATCCTCTACCCAGTGCGCATAATCCTGGCCTCTCAGAGTGCCCAGTAGCTGCAGTGTCAACACAGGTGCCTGGGCACAACTTGCCTGGTATTTCCTTCCACACAGGCTAGTTGCCAGTTTTGGACACAGGCACATCAGGCTCACTGTGGTAAAGATGATTAAACAAGCTTAGAGAGAGAGAGAGAGAGAGAGAGAGAGAGAGAGAGAGAGAGAGAGAGAGAGAGAGAGAGAGAGAGAGAGATGGTAAAGATGATTAAACAAGCTTAGAGTTTTCCCTTTCCTTACTCTAGTATCCCTCCAACCCTCCAAAAACTCAGAGCCCACCTGAATACCATCTTCTTTCTCCCAGCTCTTTACTTTCCATTTGTCCTCAGGAAACCCCTGTTGGCAGCGATGATGGAAGCAGAGTCTTATGTTGATCATGTTCCTCTGACTTTTCCATCAGGTGGAACAGAGGGAGGACATGAGAGGCCCAGGTGGTCAGTTTGTAATGTAGTTAGTTATAGTTAGCCAATTTGCCCACACTGCCAGCAGCTCCGATTACATGATCTAATTCTCCCTCCCTTTGTTCCTCTCCCTCTTATCCCGCAGCACCCCCACACACACAGGCCAGAGATTGAGGGAGGGAGGGAGGTGAAAGACAGAAGGACATGGTTTTTATGCATGCGGCTCATGAGAGAGGAGCTGCAGCAGTACACATTGTGAAGGATACCACGGCTTACTCAGGAAGCTTTATTTTTCCAAGGGGAGCGACATAAAAATTGAATGAAGGTATTAATAATTCAGTCTCCGTTTTCAGCAAGAAAACAGGTTTTCTGAGACGATAGAGAAGAAATCAATGCTGCTTCTCGCTCCTCATGCATGCACAGCAGAGAGAGAAAGGCAATTGTGTGTGTGTGTGTGTGTGTGTGTGTGTGTGTGTGTGTGTGTGTGTGTGTGTGTGTGTGTGTGTGTGTGTGTGTGTGTGTGTGTGTGTGTGTGTGTGTGTGTGTGTGTGTGTGTGCGTGCGTGCGTGTGTGTGTGCGTCTGACTGTGTTTGTGTGTGGTGTGGACATCAGCAGTTTGCATGACTGGCGATGCTGCTCTTACTCAATATATCTCCCCTGAGGTGCTGATTGCTTCAGCTTCACCACCTACCGCTGTAAGGTCAGGGGGAAAGATACATGAGAGGTGCAAATCTCAGTAGGCCAGGACAAAGACAACCAAAACAAAAGAGAGCACGTACAGAAAAAAACCATCTGTACATGGTATTGACTCCCATTCAGAACAAGCTTGTCTTGGCAATCAAAAATCTATTTTAAGGCCGATGCATTAGCTGAATAGACTATTATCACTCCCGAAAAGAGAATGGAGAGGATGGTGACAGCCAGGTAGACATGCTGCTGTTTTTAACGTACAGTTTAGCACTCTGCCTGACTCTCACTGAACCCTCAGGGAACTAAATATACTGTATAAACATTACATATAATCTGGTCTCTTCTCTCTCTCTTTTCCTGCTTACTCACCGCTCCCATGGGTGGCTGTGCTGCATTGTAGTTAGTTGTCCTCCACAGTAATTAACGGATGGAGGTTTAAACAGAGGCTACATGACTGTGTGGGCATGTAAGCTCAGAAATTGTTTCAGAACACTTCAACTCTCGGTTACGAGTATTTTTGGGCTGTGACGTGAGGTGGAGATGTGGGACACAAAGATCTGTGGGAGGGAGGCGGCTGCCTCAGGTTCTAGTTCACTTCTTTAAAGGGATTTTGTGTAGAACGGTGTTGTTGGGAGAAAGAGAAAGCAGCGGTAACAGATGAAGGCTGTTAGTCTTATTTGGTGGTACACAGGCCTCCAGAGGGAGATAACAGTCAACATGGACTTCCTGTGATTGTGGAGAACGAGAGGCCTTGTGGTGCTTGAGCATGTGGGTGGCACATCTGGCACTGGGGTGGGTGTGTGTGTGTGTGTGTGTGTGTGTGTGTGTGTGTGTGTGTGTGTGTGTGTGTGTGTGTGTGTGTGTGTGTGTGTGTGTGTGTGTGTGTGTGTGTGTGTGTGTGTGTGTGTGTGTGTGTGTGTGTGTGTGTGTGTGTTTGTGTGTGAAAAATGTGAGAGGCTGTGCACCTCTGAGATGGGCATCGTGTTATGCAGACATATCCAGGCTAGAAGAAATCATTCATGTTTTTTCACAATTATAAATTTGTAGGTTGAAGTAACCCAAGGCAAGGTAAAGCAAGGTTAATAATGTGCTGTTATTTCCCACTGGTAGAAGTAAACAATCTCCTCTGTTTATTTGCCCTTTTCTACTCCCACGAGATGAGAGAAGAAGCAGGACAGAGGTAGGCAGAGAGAGAGAGAGAGAGAGAGAGAGAGAGAGAGAGAGAGAGAGAGAGAGAGAGAGAGAGAGAGGAGGAAGAAAGGGATATCGGGGAGATGGAGCGAAATAGAGAGAGGGTTGGATAGAGAGAGAGAGAGAGAGAGAGAGAGAGAGAGAGAGAGAGAGAGAGAGAGAGAGAGAGAGGAGGAAAAAAGGGATATCGGGGAGATGGAGCGAAATAGAGAGAGGGTTGGATAGAGTGAGAGAAAAGTAGAAATATGACAAATGGATGATGTTCCAATCCCACTCTGCCTCCCTCCTAGCCATCCTGCTGGGCCCTTGGTTCAACCATTACTGCTGGGAAAGAACAGGTCGACCCACGTCTTTCCTTTCTCTCCATCGGTCCACTTTTACTCTCTTTCTTTCTCTCTCTCCCTCCCACACCTTTGTCCATTGTGCAGGTCAGGAGTCACCTCTGGCTCTTAGGAGCTCCATCCTCCCTACTCTTCACATTCATTCATCCATCACTTCCTACAACTGACAGCAGCTGCCCACTCTCCTATCACTTCTCCATTTCTCATGCAAGACAACATGAACGTCATTGATTTCCATGGATTTTAGTATTTTAAATCAAATCAAATCAAATTTTATTGGTCACATACACATTGTTAGCAGATGTTAATGGGAGTGTAGCGAAATGCTTGTGCTTCTAATTCCGACCGTGCAGTAATATCTAAGAAGTAATCTAACAATTTCACAACAACTACCTTATACACACGTGTAAAAAAATGAATACGAGTATGTACATATAAATATATGGATGAGCGATGGCCGACCGGCATAGGCAAGATGCAGTAGATGGTATAGAGTACAGTATATACATATGAGATGAGCAATGTAGGGTATGTAAACATTATATAAAGTGGCATTATTTAAAGTGACTAGTAATACATTTATTACATCAAATTTGTTATTATTAAAGTGGCTAGAGATTTGAGTCAGGATGTTGGCAGCAGCCGCTCAATGTTAGTGATGGCTGTTTAACAGTCTGATGGCCTTGAGATAGAAACTGTTTTTCAGTCTCTCGGTCCCAGCTTTGATGCACCTGTACTGACCTTGCCTTCTGGATGATAGGGGGGTGAACAGGCAGTGGCTCGGGTGGTTGTTGTCCTTGATGATCTTTTAGGCCTTCCTGTGACATCGGATGGTGTATATGTCCTGGAGGGCAGGTAGTTTGCCCCCGGTGATGCGTTGTGCAGTCCTCACTACCCTCTGGAGAGCCTTACGGTTGTGGGCGGAGCAGTTGCCGTACCAGGCGGTGATACAGTCCGACAGGATGCTCTCGATTGTGCATCTGTAGAAGTTTGTGAGTGTTTTCGGTGACAAGCCAAATTTCTTCAGCCTCCTGAGGTTGAAGAGGCGCTGTCGCTGTTGTGCCTTCTTCACCACGTTGTCTGTGTGGGTGGACCATTTCAGTTTGTCCGTGATGTGTACGCCGAGGAACTTAAAACGTTCCACCTTCTCCACTACTGTCTCGTCGATGTGGATAGGGGGGTGCTCCCTCTGCTGTTTCCTGAAGTCCACGATCATCGCCTTTGTTTTGTTGACGTTGAGTGTGAGGTTATTTTCCTGACACCACACCCCAAGGGCCCTCACCTCCTCCCTGTAGGCCGTCTCATCGTTGTTGGTGATCAAGCCTACCACTGTAGTGTCGTCTGCAAACTTGATGATTGAGTTGGAGGCGTGCATGGCCACGCAGTCATGGGTGAACAGGGAGTACAGGAGAGGGCTGAGAACACACCCTTGTGGGGCCCCAGTGTTGAGGATCAGCGGGTGGAGATGTTGTTTCCTACCCTCACCACCTGGGGGCGGCCCGTCAGGAAGTCCAGGACCCAATTGCACAGGGTGGGGTCGAGACCCAGGGTCTCAAGCTTAATGACGAGTTTGGATGGTACTATGGTGTTAAATGCTGAGCTGTAATCGATGAACAGCATTCTTACATAGGTATTCCTCTTGTCCAGATGGGTTAGGGCAGTGTGCAGTGTGATTGCGATTGCGTCGTCTGTGGACCTATTGGGGCGGTAAGAAAATTGAAGTGGGTCTAGGGTGTCAGGTAGGGTGGAGGTGATATTATCCTTGACTAGTCTCTCAAAGCACTTCAAGATGACGGAAGTGAGTTCTACAGGCGATAGTCATTTAGCTCAGTTACCTTAGCTTTCTCTGGAACAGGAACAATGGTGGCCCTCTTGAAGCATGTGGGAGCAGCAGACTGGGATAGGGATTGATTGAATATGTCCGTAAACACACCAGCCAGCTGGTCTATGCATGCTCTGAGGACACGGCTAGGGATGCCATCTGGGCCGGCAGCCTTGCGAGGGTTTACACGTTTAAATGTTTTACTCACGTTGGCTGCGGTGAAGGAGAGCCCACAGGTTTTGGTAGTGGGCCGTGTCAGTGGCACTGTATTGTCCTCAAAGCGAGCAAAGAAGTTGTTTAGTTTGTCTGGGAGCAAGACGTTGGTGTTTGCAACGGGGCTGGCTTTCTTTTTGTAATCAGTGATTGACTGTAGACCCTGCCAGAAGTTACATATGTCTCGTGTCTACTTTGTCTCTATACTGACGCTAAGCTTGTTTGATTGCCTTGTGGAGGGAAGAGCTACACTGTTTGTATTCGGTCATGTTTCCGGTCGACTTGCCATGATTAAAAGCAGTGGTTCGCGCTTTCAGTTCTGCGCAAATGCTGCCATCAATCCATGGCTTCTGGTTGGGGAAGGTTTTAATAGTCGCCGTGGGTACAACATCACCGATGCACTTGCTAATAAACTCGCTCACCGAATCCGCATATACATCAATGTTGTTGTCTGAGGCTATCTGGAACATCTTCCAGTCCACATCTTGAAGCATGGAATCAGATTGGTCGGACCAGCGTTGAACAGACCTGAGCACGGGCGTTTCCTGTTTTAGTTTCTGTCTATAGGCTGGGAGCAACAAAATGGAGTCATGGTCAGATTTGCCGAAAGGACAGCTAGGGAGGGCTTTGTATGCGTCGTGGAAGTTAGAGTAGCAATAATACAGAATGCTGCCAGCCCGGGTTGCGCATTCGATATGCTGATAAAATTATAGGGAGCCTTGTTTTCAGATTAGCTTTGTTAAAATCCCCAGCTACAATAAATGCAGCCTCAGGATATATGGTTTCCAGTTTACATAGAGTCCAATGAAGTTCTTTCAGGGCCGTCAAGGTGTCTGCTTGGGGGTATACATGGCTGTGATTATAATCGAAGAGAATTCTCTTGGTAGATAATGCTGTCGGGCATTTGATTGTAAGGAATTCTAGGTCAGGTGAACAAAAGGTCTTGAGTTCCTGTATGTTGTTATGATCACACCACATCTCGTTAATCATAAGGTATACACCCCCGGCCTTCTTCTTACCAGAGATATGTTTGTTTCTGTTGGCGCGATGCGTGAAGAAACCGGGTGGCTGTACCGACTCTGATAACATATCCTGAGTGAGCCATGTTTCCATGAAACAGAGAATATTACAATCAATGATGTCTCTCCGGAAGGCAACCCTTGCTCGAATTTCGTCTACCTTGTTGTCAAGAAACTGGACATTGGTGAGTAGTATACTTGGGAGCGGTGAGCGATGTGCCCGTCTACGGAGCCTGACCAGAAGATCGCTCCGTCTGCCCCTTCTGCAGCGCTGTTATTTTGGGTCGCCTACTGGGATCCGATCCATTGTCCTGGGTGGTGGTCCAAACAGAGGATCCGCTTCGGGATGTTTCCCCACGCAAATATTTTACTGTAACATATTTTGATGGTATCTATTTCTTGCAGGTAAATGTTTAATGATACCACTAATAATGCATATTATAATCATCAAAATATTATCATAATCACATCATCATCATAATTCCCAACCCAAACCTTTTTGCTTTTCTCCTTAACTGGCTCCTATACATTACCTCAATCAAGCAGGTGCGTAGCCTCTGTCTAGTTTAGTGTTTGCTTGCCAAGCCATACAGCTGTTTCACAGTGGCTCCGTCATATACAAGCTGAAATCACATGCACACTACACAGCCCAATTGGCTCAGCTCAGAGCACAGTCCTCACTCCCAGCAAGGGTGTGTGTGTGTGTGTGTGAGGAGACCCCTGGCCATTATTCACAGTGAGGGTCCTTCATTAGGCAGGCTGTGTGTAGTTAATGGTTAATTACACCAGGTAGGGACAGGGGAATCTTCTGATAGAGCACATGTCTTTAATCAGCCCCCCTGGACCAGAGAGGAGAGGTGTGGAAGGAGTGTTTTACATCTCTGAGGAGTGTAGGACACAAAACAATCTCTATCCTACAGTTTTACACCCTCCAGTTTCTATCATTCAAATGTTCCATTCTAAGGGCTCGGAGACCCAGTGTCACTTTGGAACTCAACGAGAAGTTTGGAATCCACACTTTTTAACTGTCAGGTAAGAGTGATCCTCAGGTAAACAGTGTAGTACAAGACAAATGCCAGCAGGCTATGTCCTCTTCCATGGTTCAGTGGACCTGCTAGAACTGTTCCTCACCTCCCCTCTCACTATCTCGTTCTGCCACTCTGACAAGACAGGATGTTCCCTAGTGATTGGGTTGGGGGAACAAGTAACTCTTCTTTCTACATGATGTACCTGGCAATGAGAATACACAGACATCCAGGCAGATAGACATAGCGGAGTCAATTCAAAAGTGTTAAGCTTTATTGAGAGGCCCATGCCCTTTGTGACAGCCTCCCCCACTGTGACATTCATGCCCTCGGCAGAACAGTGATGACCCTCCTAACTGTCAAGTCCGGGCCAACCACCTGTCATGCAGTCACAACCTCATTGTTCTTCCTGATTTTTTTTTTCTCAGAACTATGTTTACCTTCTGATTAAACCTGTTATGCATACAGGGTTAAAATAAAAAACTACGAGAAAAAAAAGGAGCCCGAATGGAAAAATAGATCTTCAGGTTTATTACACAGGCACATGTACCTTTGGTCTTGAATATTGAGAGAGAACAGGGGATAAGAGAAAAGGGTGGGAGGTGGGAGGCAAAGAAGACACAGAAGAAAATGAAAATAGAGAGAGTAAAGAGAAGAGAAAGTGCTAAAAAGAGCAGACAGGCCTCTCAATCGTACGCACAATGAGGACCCACCACAGGGACTGGCTAACTAGGTCATTCAGGACCTTTGGGTGTCTCTGTATGTACTCCTAGAATTAGAGTTGTGATCTGATTTCCAACTGGGGAATGCTCATTATAGTCATTTTGTAGCATTTCCCCAGGTAAACACTTATTTTATGCTTCTGCCTCGGGTCTCTACTGAGCTGTCGGTGCATAGCTAGAATGAGGTCAAGATAAATCTAGGTACACACACATATACACAATTAGGTATGATCGCAGAGCAGAGCACTCAACATATGGGCTCATTTATATCAGAAAAGCAACCATTTCCCTCTCCATAGGGGCTCTCTTACCATTTCACCTTGACAATATAATAGATTCTCAACATGCTCATGAGTTAAAATGGTTGTTATCCCCAGTATCCCAGCCATTCTGTGGAATAACATAATGGCATATTTTTACTCATATCATACAGCACACACCTGTCCAATCAGATGTAATCTGGAGATCTCTGACATTCTGGAGGAGCTGCTATGATTCAGACGTGTTATATGGAGGATATTTTGATTGCTTTCTGCCAGTTAAGGGTCCATACTTCCTCTGTGATATAATTGGAGAAATGATAGGATCAGTATGGGTTTCTCACACTGAGCGAGTACAAAGGATCTGAGAGAGGGAGACAGAGAGAGAGAACTAGAGAGAGAGCGAAAAAGGGGGGAACGAAGCGAGGGCGAGAGAGAGGGGTTGTGGGAGAAGTGGGAGAAGGAGGGAGAAGTGGGGCTTTTGGCTAATTAAAAGCGTGTGAGATGTAGCGGGCCTGCTGTGTGCCGAGGACCTGCCTGTGGGGAGGGATGGATGTGAACAACACTGTCACAGAGGAGAGAGGGAGATGGAGGGATTAGAACTGATGAGTGGAACATTGAGATGATGGAGAAGAGGTGGGTTGAGGGAAGAAAGAAAAGGACTGGAATGAGAAGGTAAGGAGGAGGGAGGAGGGACAGGATGTGCCTGTGTTCTTGTGTGTGTGCACGTGATTGTATGACTCGTACACTGGTATCAGTGTGTGCACATCTGCTGTGCTTTGGCTTGTTGGCTCAGCAGCCGGTAATCAAAACCCACACCCGAAACCCACACAGTGCAGTGACACCCGCCCACGCACACACACATCTCTCTAAGTATGTACCTGCAGCTTACACTTCCTCTGCACTTATTAGACATTTCAGCCACCCACACATTCTTTGTTTTGTCTTTCCTCTCCTTGTGAAGCCATTCCTTTTCCCCCTAATGAGACCTGGGAAGCAAACAACTGCAGTCCATTTCATCCTACCCCATACTGTTAAACCCTGGTCTAGGAGTTTTTCCTGGTTGCGTGTTGGGGTAAACTCCTACCCCCATTACTGCCTCCCCACCTTCCCACTACTCACACGTACATGCTCACAAGCAGGGCCATTCCAGCAGTCAGGCAAGGCCATGGAGCGGCTCCAAACTCTGTTAACTCTATGACTCACAGAAGAGGACCCTGAGCATGACTCACACTCACTCTCACACACTCCCCCCTGCCATCATACATACCCCAAACCACAGAACATGTTTAAAACAACGTAACCACACACATTCACTTTCCACACCCACCCGGTCCACACATTCTATTCTTCCTGTTTCATGTGATCTGCTTTCTAAATGTACAGTTTGTTCTCTTCACCCACTCCTCATGCCACTGGGTCAGTCATCCACTTTCACTCCCTCCACTCCTGTTCAACAAAAAGCACACAGGTGTCAATGTCACAAAAGTGTTTTATTACACGAAGGTCACACAGATTTGACAGTTTTCTGAGACATTCACTAGGAAGGTTGGGGTGGGTTTGATTCCATGTGTGTCAGCTAGGAAACAATTCTATGAGGCATGAATAAGTGAGATTGTGAAACATGATTGTATCCTGGTTGCAACTCCTCTTTTCTAAATATGAAGGTTATGTCCCTGCCTTGGCCATGATGAAGGGTTGTAACTAAATGTCCTCTCCACCCTGGCTGTACAGTGTGCTCACATGTGCCAGAGAATATAGCTGAATGGCTACAATGGTGTCCTTTTACACCAAACATCACCATCTCAGACTTGTAAACACACTTTATACTGCAGATATGAGTGTTAGATTTTACTCAAACATGTTTATGATGATAGATCATACCTAATAACTTCATCAATCTCACTATCGCTGATTGAGAATACACCGTAAAAAGCACTGCATCTCTAAACTGCTGCTGTGAGCAGCTTTATACAACGGGTGGGTCTAATCCTGGACGCTGATTGGTTAAAACCACATTCATGTCTATTCCATAAATTACCACCAGCTACAGCTATGACGTTGATATGCTAATTTACTCTGTTCCATCTCACTGCGCAATCCACTGTCTCATCAGCCCAGCCAGGCAATTTATAAACTAGATCTCCACTGTAAAAATCATTGAGACATTATCTCCCATTTCTTTTAAACTAGTGATTGGTTTTCAATAGCGGAGATTTGTATAAAACATGTGGTCTCTCTGACATTTGCAACACTGTTTCAATATTGAAATTTGATCTCCAGCTGTCCCAAAGTAATGAACGTGTAGGGGTTGGGAGTCGGGATGAGACAGGCAGGAAGCTTTTCTCAGCTAGTCGAAATCATGAATCAGTATAATTTTTATGGACACATACAAAGAAATGTCAATAGAAAACAGGTAAAAACGAAATGCGTTTGCAGTTTTTCCAGCTTCAGTTTGAAGTGATTGTGTTAGCTGTGTTGATGGCTAGCTCCTCTAAACAACAGTGTCCTGATGAGAGAGCACATTTTCTATGCCACTTGAAATCGTGTATCATTAGCTCATTCTTTATGAATGTATCCAAATAAATGTCACTAGAAAATGCAAATGCAGCTACTTTGCTGTTATTTTGACTTGACTGTCAGTTAACCGTAGTTGGCTAGCTAGCAAGCAAGGGATAAGAACGCTGCCAGCCAGTATGGCAATAGAACATTTAGAATGAACGACTGAGTCACGTCCATAGATACAGAACAAAAATACTTAATGACTGGGTCGCGTCTCTGGCAACCGAACCGATAGAACGAACGACCAGCCGGCTTGGGTAGCACCCCTAGATTTGTGTCAGGACTATATCTCGTGGAAGGATGAAATAGTATGAATAAAAAGTATGTTTTTTATGAAAATATGTCAATCATTATGTGTCACGACTTCCACCGAAGTCGCCTCCTCTCCTTGTTCGAGCAGCGTTTGGTGGTCGACGTCACCGGCTTTCTAGCCATCGCCGCTCAGTTATATATTTGTTCCTTTGCTTTTGTCTTGTTCACCTCGCACCTGGTTTGTATTCCAGTGATTGCGGCAGGTATTTATTCCTGTGAATTATGTCAATGTCGTTGTGTGGAATTATTCATTGTAACGTGTGTGTGTAGAACCAGGCTCGTTTCTCCGGGTAACGTTTGTTCACCCGTATTTGTATTTTGTAACATTTGTTGGACTGTGTTTGTCGTAGCGCCAGACACTTTATTGTAGTGGCCTAGGATAGTTGACGCATTGTTGCGTTCCTTCCTTTTGTTTTTCCTATGCCATTAAAGTGTGCACCTTTACGACACCTTCCGCTCTCCTGCACCTGATTTCACCCCAGTAGCGCACACTGTGACAATATGTTGGTAACCCGTTGTATAAAAGTGTGTGTAGTCCGGGTCAGTCACGTTCTGTGTTCCCATTCTCTGTGGCCCTTTTAGTTTAGTTTATTAATACAACCGTTAAAAAACAACAACACATAAAACTTGAAAAGCCATACATGCACATGAGTACAATCATGGAGGATAACACAATAAAGTCTGGGAATTATTTCCACTGGTCCTCTTGAGACAGATGGCTAGGCAAGATCCAACACGGTTACAGACAGTATGACAGCGAGATAATAAAACATAAAAACAAAGAAGAAGGACATCTATCTCATCATTGCAGTTGCATCGTAAGGTACATTCAAACGGGCACAGAATATTTTTAAAGCTGCCCAGAGAGGACGTCGTTTTTATGGGCAGCTCATTCCACTCTGAGGTTCCAGTATACAAGAAAGTACCTTTCCCAGCATTACTCCTGAACCTGTATAAGCACACATTAGCAACACCTGATCTGGTGCTGTGATTGTGTGCATCCCCAACATGGGGAAAGTAATCAGTTAGATATCTGGGCGCAGAACCATAAATACTCCTGTAAACCAAACCCAGTCTAATCTGGGACACCCTAGCCTCGACAGGCAGCCAGTTGAGTTCCTGAAAGCAGCTCTTGCCTATGTGAGTATGTGGACTCACCTTCAATACTACCCAGAGCAGCTTATTCTGGGCTATCTGGAGCTTCCCATTCAGAAGCTTAGATAAGCCCCCAAACCAGGAAGTACTAGCGTAGTCAAAATGGCATTAAATGAGGGCAGAGGCTAGCACTCTCATGGAGTCTTTATCAAGCAGCTTGGACTTCCTAGCCAAAAAATGTGTCTTGGCATTAACCATCCCTAGCCCTTTAGTGGTCATGCTCACACCTCCCAAGATTCCATTAAGGATGCATCCCAGGTAGCTAACAGAGGTCAGCACCTCACCCCCTAACTCCACTCTGATTTCAGAGGACATACACAATTTAGGTCTGGACCCAAAAATAATTGCCTCAGTTTTACCTAAGTGGCAAAGATAGCTTATTATCTCCAAGCCATTTGATAATGTTAGTCAGCTCTGTGCTAAGTATGCTCTCCAACATAGTTTTACTTTTGTGAGACACCAGAAGTTTAGAGTCATCAGCATAAAGGATGACTAGCCCCTTGCTCTTTGACACTCACAGCTCCTCCGGTTACGACGCTGCCTCTCCAGAGGCCTCCGAGGACTCGCCTAAATTGGTTTCAGCAGCGCTGCGGACAGCACCAGGAACTGAATGACTCAAGGCCTCTGAAAGCCTCCCTGCCTTTGAAGTTCCTCATTACTTTTCTTCCTCGCCCCCATATCACTTCATTGCAACCCTGTCACCCCCATCCACACCACAACCTCCTCTTCACACTCCTCTTTCCAAGGTTTCACCACACCTCTCTTTCTCTTCATCCCTCCGTCCATCTCTCTGCCCTCTGGTCCAGCTCTCTTCTCCCTTCTCCTCTTCTTTTCCCCCTGACTTCCTCACACTCCCCTGGCCTCCATTCCTCTTTCCTCCTCTCTTCTCCCTCTTTCCCCCTTTCCGCCTCTCCCCTGGCCCTGGCCCCAGGGTGTTGCATAGCTCACACATTCCTCAGCGCTGACTGGCTGTGTTTACATTGACATGCTCTCTTCAGTGTGGACCCGGGCTGCAGTACCGCAGGGCTGCAGGCTGGAGCAGGGGTACCACTCCACTCCACCAGAACACACTGAGACCCGTTCATTAACCCCCCCTCTGGTTTACATTACTAGCCCATATGAATTATTCTCACACACACATAGCTCTGTTACACTACCACTGTTAAAAACATGTGAAAGGCCAAAAGTCTTGAAGTTACTATAGTGTACCTTATCTACCAGAGGAGGCTGGTGGGAGGAGCTATAGGAGGACGGGCTCATTGTAATGGCTGAAATGGAATCAAACACATGGAAACAAAGTTTTTTGGTTCCATTCCAGCCCTTACATTGAGCCCATCCTCCTATAGCTCATCCCACCAGCCTCCCCTGGTGCCTGCAGGGGTTTAACTAATGTGGAGAGCAGATTGCTCTGACAGAGCCCTTAATCATTTGTCATTTGACACAAAGTGTAAGTGGGCCAATGACGTATTCCAGATTCATTGATAAATAAACATTAGGCAAAGTTGGTATTTTTATGGCACTGGAAGGAGGACAATACAGTAGACTTCTATTTATTTCATTAAGGAACCAGAAAGAGAGGGGGTGTGGGGGAAGAGGGGGGTCACGAAGAGCTCAGAAAATGAGACTGAGTGCATTAACAGATCCTCTATCATTAAGGTCATCTTTTTCCACTGGTTATGCGTCACCTGCACCACGTTACCTATGACAAGGACAGTAAGCACATTCAAATGTCATTGTCTGCTGCTGGCCTCCGTTGCACTCTGTGGAAAAACAGTGTGGATAATGGATTACAATGTTCTTTTTCACCATAGTTCCCTGACCATTCCTCATACTGTGAAATTACATTCCAACCCCCTACCCTGCATCCTCTCTCTAAACCCCTCCGTATTAGGACATTATTATGGTGACATTTATGTGACTTTTTCCTGGTTGCACTACTGTTTATTGTGTCTGTACTTGCTTGGAAATGTGTAATCTTAGCATGTCTCCGTATTTAGTATTAGTATTATGGGCCGTTGTGAGCTGTTTGGAATAATAGAGGTAGCAACAATGGTAATCTTACTTTTTAATCTCCTGCTGCAGGTGAGGCTTGGGAAATGTGTTTGTTGGCACCTTTCAGGGTTCAGTAAATCCAGTAACTTTGAGGAAAACAGAGGAGTGACCTACTCAAGTGTGGCACACGCCCTACCCTGCCCTTTATTGTCTGTCTGTCTCTCTACCAACATTGACACACATTCTGCCAGTCAGTGTGTGGCCAGGACATATCCTGCAGGTCAGGTCACATGAAGGCTAATTGCTGGGTAAGTGATCCTTTGGTGGGAAGAGATAATAGCAGTGTGATTCATCTTCTACTATCATATTGCGTTAGTTTCCCAAAAAACAAGCTCAACTGCGAAACTGTGCCCTTCTCTCTGAGTCTCCTGCCACCAGTGGGACAGTACTAGTGGAGCAGTCTCTCATGAGGCCCAGCAAGATGTTAACGTCTGAGATGGAGAGAAGGAGAGTGGGAGGAGAGGGAGGTAGCGGTTGGCTCAAAGGTGATGAGCTCAGGGCCATGGAATCAGAAGTGCACAGATGCTTCTCTTTGCTCTGATACGCCCCTGCACCACCACTCCACCCACAGCTCATGCCCTCTGCTCTGTCTGGAATGCGGCTCTTGCCCCTCTCCGCTCTCCCCCTCACCTCCCTGGCGCCCTTCTCACCCACTCCCACTTTGAGGCCGCAAAAACTTGAAGTACAGAAGAAATAAAGCAACTCATATTTGTGCCTGTGCTCAGCACAAAGAGCCATGGACTGAATATATTCCCAAAAGCAGCAGGACGAGGAAAAGCCTGATCCACTGGAGGTTTCGGTTCATAATAAACTCATAATAAACCCAGAGACTCAGCTAACTCTGATGCTAATACTAAGCTAGTGGTGTGCTGGTAGAATCACAGACACAGTGTGCCTATTAGCATGTCTATCTCACTGGTCACCCCCAAAGCCAATTCCTCTTTTGGCTGCCTTTCCTTCCAGTTCTCTGCTGTCAATGACTGGAACGAACTACAAAAATCACTGAAACTGGAGACACTTATCTCCCTCACTAGCTTTAAGCACCAGCTGTCAGAGAAGCTCACAGATCACTGCACCTGTACATAGCCCATCTGTAAATAGCCCAACCAACTACCTCATCCCCTACCATATTCATTTATTTATCTTGCTCCTTTGCACCCCAGTATTTCTACTTTGCACATTCATCTACTGCACATCTACCATTCCAGTGTTTAATTGCTATATTGTAATTACTTTGCCACCTTGGCCTATTTATTGCCTTACCTTCCTTATCTTACCTCATTTGCACACATTGTATATAGATTTGTTTTTCTACTGTATTATTGACTGTATGTTTGTTTACTCCATGTATAACTCTGTGTTGTTGTATGTGTCGAACTGCTTTGCTTTATCTTGGCCAGGTCGCAGTTGTAAATGAGAACTTGTTCTCAACTTGCCCACCTGGTTAAATAAAGGTGAAATAAATTTTAAAAAATCTCTATGAGTCAGAATCGGGACTCCGTGATTCAGGATGGAATAAGACTGTTAAACTGTTTTATCTACAGCACACAGTGCCCTTCAGCAGCCCATGCTTTTACAAGAGCTGGGTCAAGATAACCTTTTGAAGGCATGAGATAGATCAATACACCTTGGGTACTGCTAGAATAAGAACCCATCACTTTATTCATCACTGTATGCCTGGTGCTGGCTCAGAGCTGGACAGTACAGACTGTCTACTGTTGTTCTCTATGAATTATCAATGACTATGAATAAACCCCTGATATGTTCTATTCAAAACACTTTGCAGATGCAATGTGCAACAATGTGATGTAGTTACAGTGCCTTCGGAAAGTATTCAGACCCTTTGACTTTTTCCACATGTTGTTATGTTACAGCCTTATTTAAAAAAAAATGTTTTAAATATAATCCTCATCATTCTACACACAATACCCCATAATGACAAAGCAAAAAACATTGTTTTGTCATCGGAAAATAAGTACTCAGACCCTTTACTCAGTACTTTGCTGAAGCACCTTTTCTGCAGATCCTCTCAAGCTCTGTCAGGTTGGATGAGGAGCGTTGCTGCAAAGCTATTTTCAGGTCTCTCAAGGACATTCAGAGACTTGTCCCGAAGCCACTTGTCCCGAAGCCACACACTGAGGTCCTGAGTGATCTGGAGCAGGTTTTCATCAATGATCTCTCTGTACTTTGCTTCATTAATCTTTGCCTCAATTCAGACTAGTCTCCCAGTCCCTGCTGCTGAAAAATATCCCCACAACATGATGCTGCTACCACCATGCTTCACCGTAGGTTTAGTGCCAGGTTTAGTCATTATGGGGTATTGTGTGTAGATTGCTGAGAAAACATTATTATTTAATACATTTTAGAATGAGGTTGTAACGTAACAAAATTTGCAAAACGTCAATGGGTCAGAATACTTTCCGAAGGCCCTGTATATGGTGTGCAATGTGCATTTAGCTTATACTGTATGTTCCTTCTTTGCAGATGTGACGCTTTTCCATGTGTTTTTCAAATTAGCTCAAGGCTATTTGCAGTAACAGGTCAGCACCAGAGAAGTAGCTGAGAGAGAGGAGAGAGAAACAGACAGAGAGAGAAATAGACAGAGAGAGAGAGAGAGAGAGAGAGAGAGAGAGAGAGAGAGAGAGAGAGAGAGAGAGAGAGAGAGAGAGAGAGAGAGAGAGAGCGGAGAGAGAGAGCGGAGGCCCGCGCATCTGTCATCTAGTTGGGTGGAAAGGATGTATTTTTGCTTACCTGTGCGTCAACACAGGAGGGAAAGAGGGAAGGAGGGGCATTTGTCATGGAGCCTGAGAGTAAATACCAAGGAAACAAACAGCAATCTGTCTAGGCCCATTGATTTTAACATGAAAATCAAATATATTCACTCTGTTTGCTCTGGAGCCCTTGCAGGAAGCCCTTAAAAGTTTGCATTGGACATCATGTCCCTTTGATAATACTTAAATACTCAGCCTGGTCTCATAGACTAGATGTAACATAGTAAACATAAATCTGTGACAGTCAAATTGTTACGACATGTTACATTTGGTATGGTTACTAGGTATCCCCCTTTCCTTTCCCTTCTTAAGGCAAAAACAAAATTAGGGTGGTTGGTCAGGGTGGATGGGTTGGTGTATAACGTGAACGTCTAGCAACCCAAAGGTTTGTCACGTCCAGGCCTGAGAGTCAGGCTGGAGTGTTTTTGTTTTGTTAGACACGTTATGGTCCACATTACGATCTTCGTTCATTTTGTTGTTTTTGTCCCAGTTACGTTGATTTAATAAAGATGTATACTGGATGCCTCGCTGCACCTTGGTCTGTCCCTACTGAGGATCGTGACAGAATAACCCACCAAATAAAGACCAAGCAGCAAGAGACCCGGGAGTACTGGACCTGGGAGGAGGAATTATTTAGGGACGGACCCTGGGCCCAGCCTGGAGAGTATCGTCGGCCAAGAGAGGAGCTGGAAGCAGCGGCGGCGGAGCGGCGCAGGTATGAGAAGCTATACGGAGCATGGGATCCGGAGAGGGAAAGGTTCATTGGAACTCGCCTAGCACGGAAGCCCGAAAGGCAGCCCCCAAAAACTTTTGGGGGGGGGGGCACACGAGGAGGTTGGCCGGTTCAGGAGGGACTCCTGAGCCAACTCCTCGTGCTTTTTGGAGAGAGCGTTGGGGAGAGCATCGCATTGGTAAGACGCCGTGCTATGCAGTTTTGCGCACGGTGTTCCCAGTGCGCGTTCACAGCCCGGTGCGAGAGATTCCAGCGCCACTCATCTGTCAGGCTACGGTGAGTGTGCAGCCTGGTAGAGTGGTGCCGGCTCAGCGCTCCTGGTCTCCGGTGCGCCTCCTTGGACCAGGATATTCTGCGCCAGCTCTACGCACTGTATCTCCGGTTCGCATCCACAGCCCAGTACGTCCTGTCCCTGCTCCACGCTCCAGGATCCCTGTGCCCGTTGTGAACTCAGCACGTCCTGTCCCTGTTCCACGCTCCAGGATCCCTGCACCCGGCGTGGACTCAGCACGTCCTGTCCCTGCTCCACGCTCCAGGATTCCTGTGCCTGTCGTGGACTCAGCACGTCCTGTCCCTGCTCCCCGCTCCAGGATTCCTGTGCCCGTCGGGAACCAGCACGTCCGGTTCCTGCTCCCCGCACCAGAGTGCGCGTTACGAGCCCAGTACGGCCGGTTCCTGCTCCCTGCACCAGAGTGCGCGTTACGAGCCCAGTACGGCCGGTTCCTGCTCCCCGCACCAGAGTGCGCGTTACGAGCCCAGTACGGCCGGTTCCTGTTCCCCGCACCAGAGTGCGCGTTACGAGCCCAGTACGGCCGGTTCCTGTTCCCCGCACCAGAGTGCGCGTTACGAGCCCAGTACGGCCGGTTCCTGTTCCCCGCACCAGAGTGCGCGTTACGAGCCCAGTACGGCCGGTTCCTGCTCCCCGTACCAGAGTGCGCGTTACGAGCCCAGTACGGCCGGTTCCTGCTCCCCGCACCAGAGTGCGCGTTACGAGCCCTGTACGGCCGGTTCCTGCTCCCCGCACCAGAGTGCGCTATTTGAGCCCAATGCGGCCGGTTCCTGCTCCCCGCACCAGAGGGCCAGTGTGCTTCCCCTGTCCAGGTCCGCCAGTGAGGGTCCCCTGTCCTGAGCCGCCAGTGAGGGTCCCCTGTCCTGAGCCGCCAGTGAGGGTCCCCAGTCCTGAGCCGCCAGTGAGGGTCCCCAGTCCTGAGCCGCCAGTGAGGGTCCCCAGTCCGGGGCCGCCAGTGAGGGTCCCCAGTCCGGGCCGCCAGTGAGGGTCCCCAGTCCGGGCCGCCAGTGAGGGTCCCCAGTCCGGGCCGCCAGTGAGGGTCCCCAGTCCGGGGCCGCCAGTGAGGGTCCCCAGTCCGGGGCCGCCAGAGAGGGTCCCCAGTCCTGCATATGGCCCAGGGCCTCCGGTGCGTGACTTCGACCAGCACGGCCAGCACCGGAGCCGCCACCTGGGACAAAAAAACCACCGAAGACCCCCAATGGACTTTTGGCGGTCGAGTCCGCGCTTTGGGGGTACTGTCACGTCCAGGCCTGAGAGTCAGGCTGGAGTGTTTTTGTTTTGTTTTTGGTGTAGGGTTTTTTCTGTTCTAGGTTATATATTTCTATGTTGGTGTAATGGTTCCCAATTAGAGGCAGCTGAGTGTCGTTGTCTCTAATTGGGAACCATATATCTGTTTGTAGTTTTCACTTGGGGTTTGTGGGTTATTGTTTGGTCATAGCTTTGTTTTGTTAGACACGTTACGGTCCACATTACGATCTTCGTTCATGTTGTTGTTTTTGTCCCAGTTACGTTGATTTAATAAAGATGTATACTGGATGCCTCGCTGCGCCTTGGTCTGTCCCTACTGAGGATCGTGACAAGGTTGCAAGTTTGAATCTCATCACGGCAGCTTTATTTCCATACGAAATGGGTGTTGTACATCCACAAATTAATACATACCATACGAAACATATCATACTAAATGGAGTATCTCAGATTTACATACAGAATAATACAAAATGCTCAGAGACCAGGTTATTCTGGCCACCACTGTTGTTATTGTTTTTTATCAGGAATCAAGGTAAGACCCAGATGCAGACTGTCGAAGTAACAATGTTTATTGTAGCAACAGGGGCAGGCAAAGACAGGTCAAGGCAGGCAGGGGTCGAAGATCCAGGGAAAGGCAAAGGTACAGAACGGCAGGGGGACTCAGGGTCAGGCAGAGTTCAGTAATCCAGAGGTGGAGCAAAGGTACAGGACGGCAGGCGGACTCAGGGTCAGGCAGAGTTCTGTAATCCAGAGGTGGAGCAAAGGTACAGGACGGCAGGCAGGCTCAGGGTCAGGCAGAGAGGTCAGGCGGGCGGGTACAAGTTCAGGACATGCAAAGGTCAAAAACCAGGAGGACGAGGAAAGAGAGGCTGAGAAATGATAGGAGCTGACAGGAAAAACACTGGTTAGCTTGAACAAACAAGACGAACTGGCAACAAACGGACAGAAAACAGGTATAAATACACAGGGGCTAATTGGGAAGAAGGGTGACATCTGGAGTGGGGTGGAGACAAGCACAAGGACAGGTGAAACAGATCAAGGCATGACAGTTTTTGTTGCTGAGCTGAGGAGCGTCACAAGCAACAGGGTAAAAAACAATGTGCAGTACATATTATACTCTTCCATCACGTGTGCAATGATTTCAGAGGGCAAAAAACTGTGTTTGTTGTTTGCAGTAACTTTTTTGTTGTTGTAATATCACAAACTGTTTCACCATTAAGGATTCCAGCTTTAAGCTAGACTGGCTTTAAGCTAGACTTTAAGCTAGTGTTGCTTGAAAGAGGAGTCAATATTAAAAGCCTGGTTCTTTAGTGAGTCAGTGAGGGACTAAAGCATAGAGGCATCAGGCAGGTTCTAGGTACACGCTCCACGCCTGTTTCTCACAATGAACAATATAGGTGGTGACCGTCACAGGCCTGACCTGTATGGATGGCTGTGACAATGAAAGTCAAGGAAGAGTCATATTCTCATGTCCCGCCATTTAACAGCACCTTTTGATGGTGGAGTTCTCTTTCCTTTTTTCTCAGTGGACATCTCTAAGAGCTGAGACGCTCGGGCAGTGGGCCACCTGAACTGGATCGCGGAGCTTCAGAGGTGTGTGTGTGTGTGTGTGTGCAGCTTCAACGTTCTGTGTCACCACCAACCATGCACAAATGTGCTTACTACCTGTTAGTGAGCCTTTTTCCTTTGCCAAGATAATCCATCCACCTGACAGGTGTGGCATATCAAAAAGCTGATTAAACAGCATGATCATTAGCCAAATACATTTAAACTCAGTTTTCACAATTCCTGACATTTAATCCAAGCAAAACTTCCCTGTCTTAGATTAGTTAGGATCACCACTTTAATTTAAGAATGTGAAATGTCAGAATAATAGTAGAGAGAATTATTTATTTCAGCTTTTATTACTTTCATCACATTCTCAGTGGGTCAGAAGTTTACATACACTCAATTGGTATTTGGTAGCATTGCCTTTAAATTGTTTAACTTGGGTCAAATGTTTCGGGTAGCCTTCGACAACCTTCCCACAATAAGTTAGGGGAATTTTGGCCCATTCCTCCTGTCGGTTTGTAGGCCTCCTTGCACGCACACGCTTTTTCAGTTCTGCCCACAAATTTTCTATAGGATTAAGGTCAGGGCTTTGTGATGGCCACTCCAATACCTTGACTTTATTGTCCTTAAGACATTTTGCCACAACTTTGGAAGTATGCTTGGGGTCATTGTCCATTTGGAATACCCATTTGCAACCAAGCTTTAACTTCCTGACTGATGTCTTGAGATGTTGCTTCAATATATCCATATAATTTTCCATCCTCATAATGCCATCTATTTTGTGAAGTGCATCAGTCCCTCTTGCAGCAAAGCACCCCCACAACATGATGCTGCCACCCCCATGCTTCACGGTTGGGATGGTGTTCTTCGGCTTGCAAGCCTCCCCCTTTTACCTCCAAACATAACGATGGTCATTATGGCCAAACAGATCTATTTTTGTTCAAGAGGACCAGAGGACATTTCTCCAAAAAGTACGATCTTTGTCCCCGTGTGCAGTTGCGAACTGTAGTCTGGCTTTTTTATGGCGGTTTTGGGCAGTGGCTTCTTCCTTGCTGAGCGGCCTTTCAGGTTATGTCGATTATAGGACTCGTTTAACTGTGAATATAGATACTTTTGTACCTGTTTCCTCCAGCATCTTCACAAGGTCCTTTGCTGTTGTTCTGGGATTGATTTGCACTTTTCGCACCAAAGTATGTTCATTTCTAGGAGACAGAACGTGTCTCCTTCCTGAGCGGTATGAAGGCTGCGTGGTCCCATGGTGTTTATACTTGCATACTATTGTTTGTACAGATGAACGTGGTACCTTCAGACGTTTGGAAATTAGACTTGTGGAGGTCTACAATTTTTCTTCTGAGGTCTTGGCTGATTTCTTTAGATTTTCCCATGATGTCAAGCAAAGAGGCACTGAGTTTGAAGGTAGGCCTTGAAATACATCCACAGGTACACCTCCAATTGACTCAAATTATGTCAATTAGCCTATCAGAAGCTTCTAAAGCCATTACATAATTTTCTGGAATTTTCCAAGCTGTTTAAAGGCACAGCCAACTTAGTGTATGTAAACATCTGACCCACTGGAATTGTGATACAGTGAGCTAAGTAAAATAATCTGTCTGTAAACAATTGTTGGAAAAATTTCTTTAAAGTAGATGACCTAACCGACTTGCCAAAACTATAGTTTGTGAACAAGAAATTTGTGGAGTGGTTGAAACACTTAGGTTGGAGTCATTAAAACTAGTTTATGTAAACTTCCGACTTCAACTGTAGGTAGGGGTTAAAGTCACTAGGCAATCAGGATAGATAATAAACAGAGTAGCAACAGCGTATGTGAAGAGTGTGTGTGTGTGTGGCATCAATATGCATATTCTGTGTTTTGTGTGTGTGAGCATGTGTCTGTGTGAGCGTGTGTCTGTGTGAGCGTGTGTGTGTGTGTGTGTGTGTGTGTGTGTGTGTGTGTGTGTGTGTGTGTGTGTTGGAGTGTGTGTTGGAGTATTTGTGAGTGTGTGGGTAGAGTCCAGTGAGTGTGCATAGACCCAGTGCTAGAAAGCCAGTGCAACAAAAAAGACTGTCAATGCAAGTAGTCTGGGTAGCCATTTGATTAACTGTTCAGCAGTCTTATGGCTTAGGGGTAGAAGCTGTTCAGGAGCCTTTTGGTCCCAGACTTGGCGCTTCGGTACCGCTTGCCATAGCAGAGATAACAGTGACTTGGGTGGCTAGAGTCTAGATTATTAGAACATTTTTAGGGCCTTCCTCTGACACCGCTTGGTATGTAGGTCTTGGATGACAGGGAGCTCGGCCCCAGTGATGTACTGGGCCTTACGCTTTACCCTCTGTAGCGCCTTACGGTCGGATGCCAAGCAGTTGCCATACCTAGCGGAAATGCAGACAGTCAGCATGCTCTCAATGGTGCAGCTGTATAACTTTTTGAGGATGAGGGCCAATGCCAAATCTTTCCAGCCTTATGAGGAGGAAGAGGCGTTGTCGTGCTCTCTTCACAACTGTGTTGGTGTGTTTGGACCATGATAGGTCCTTAGTAATGTGGACACAAGGAACTTTCGACCTGCTCCACTACAGCCCGTCGATGTGAATGGGGTGTGTTCGGCCCTCCGTTTCCTGTAGTCCATGATCAGCTCCTTTGTCTTGCTAATGTTGAGGGAGAGGCTGTTGTCCTGACACCACACTGATAGGTCTCTGACCTCCTCCCTATAGCCACTCTCATCGTCGTCTGTGATCAAGCCAACCACATGTTGTCGGCAAACATAATGATGGTGTTGGAGTCTTGCATGGCCAGGCAGTTGTGGGTGAACAGGGAATACAGGAGGGGCCTAAGCACGCACCCCTGAGGGGCCCTTGTGTTGAGGGTCAGCGTGGTGGATGTGTTTTGTCTACCGTCACCACCTCAGGAAGTCCAGGATCCAGTTGGAGAGGGGTGTTCAGTCCTAGGGTTCTTAGCTTAGTGATGAGCTTGGACGGCACAACGGTGTTGAACGCTGGGCTGTAGTCAATGAACAGAATTCTCATGTAGGAGTACCTTTTGCCCAGGTGGGAAAGAGCAGTGTGGAGTGCAATAGAGATTGCATCTGTGGATCAGTTGGGGAGGTATGCAAATTGGAGTGGGTCCAGGGAGTCTGGGATGATGGTGTTGATGTGAGCCATGACTAGCCTTTCAAAGAATTTCATGGCAACAAATCAAATACATTTTTATTTGTCACATGGGCCGAATATAACAGGTGTAGGTAGACCTTACTGCGAAATGCTTACTTACAATCCCTTAACTAACAATGCAGTTTTAAGAAAACAGAGTTAAGAACATATTTACTAAATAAACAAAAGTTTAAGGGTATAGGTTAATCGAGGTAATTGAGGTAATTTGTACATTTAGGTAGGGGTAAAGATGTGAGTGCTACGGAGCAATAGTCATTTAGAAAGGTTACCTTGGCGTTCTTGGGCACGGACTATGTTAGTCTGCTTGAAACTTGAACAGTAGGTATTACAGATTGGGTCAGTGAGAGGTTGAAAATGTCAGTGAAGACACTTGCGAGCTGGTCAGTGCATGCTCTGAGTACCCGTCCTGGTTAGCCGACTGGCCCTGTGGCCTTGTGAATGTTAACCTGTTTAAAGGTCTTACTCAAATCGAGCATGATCACACAGTTGTCCGGAGCAGCTGGTGCTCTCATGCATGGTTCAGTGTTGCTTGCCTCTAAGTAAGAAAATAAGGCATTTAGCTTGTCTGGTAGGCTTGCGTCACTGGGCAGCTCGTAGCTGGGTTTGATAGTTTGCACATCTGACAAGCATCTGAGACGCTGTAGTAGGACTCAATCTTAGTCCTGTATTGTCTCTTTGACTGTTTTATGACTTCTTAAAAGCATCTGGATTAGTGTCCCACTCCTTGAAAGCAGCAGCTCTAGTCTTTAGCTCAGTAAGGATGTTGCCTGTAATCCATGGCTTCTGGCTGGGATATGTACAATGACATTGTCGATGCACTTATTAATTAAGCCGGTGACTGATGTGGTAAACTCCTCAATGCCAGACTGGAACGTAATTCCAGTCTGTGCTAGCAAAACAGTTCTGTAGCTTAGCATTCGCTTCATCAGACCACTTCCGTATTGAGCTCGTCACTGGTACTTCCTGTTTGACTTTACTTGTAAGCATGAATCAAGAGGATAGAGTTATGGTCAGATTTGCCAAATGGACAGTGAGGAAGAGCTTTATATTTGTTACACGCCTCAGACTGAGACATTGTAAGCAGATAATAGCCCTGAATTTAACAGGGTGGAATGAATGGACAGAGAAAAGTCAATAGTGTTCGTTATTAGGCATCCTTTTTTATTTTGTTTATCTTTTTTTATGTTGCCAAAATCAATTATACATTACAACTGCATTGTAGTATTAAGTATTTTCAAATTCCATTTTGAGTTTCAAAAATAAAAGTAATCTCCATACATCTTCACATTCACCTATTACCTTTCACTAACAGTCAAATTAATAGTGCATATTACCCGAGGCTATTCAATCAGTAGTATTTAGCATCTAGGAACAAAAGCTATTTGGCATATAAAACCATAAAATTGTACCATAAGAGGATGCATTACATTATATGGAGCTCACTGTACTAGCAGTGTCAGTTTCAATAAGGCTACAAATGACTAGAGACCTGTGCTAAACAATGCTACAACAATTACATTTTAAACCATCAACACGTGAGCTAACACTATCTGAAACCCAATAGCCTAGAGCTAGCTAGCGGTTAAGAAGGTACAATTTGGCTAAAGCTAGCTAACTGTTAAATGCTCTTTTCTTACAGATATAAACACTCAAACACATTTTATCGTCACATCGCATGTGTACCTGAAGTAAACAGCCTTTGTTCATAGAAAATAAAACAAATAGGAGCTAAAACATTATTGAAAAAAGCACAAAAAGTTTGGACGCTATCTTGTTCCCTTTTCTTACATATAAACCATTAGTTAAACATGTTATCTCAGTATTCCGTGAGTCATTTTCAATGCAAATAACTGGGAGGACTAGAAAAGTATACAAGGGATGGGTACATAAAATAATAAAATAAATAAAACATCAAAAGTATGACCATACATATAGTCATGAAATTGCTCCCGACATTTAACATTTGTTTTACATCTCAAATATAAGTGTTTCACTTTAGATTTTTTCTTACTTTCCTAGCACATAAAAGTGGGAATATGTGACCCGTTTCAAGAAGTATGTCGCACGTCACTACTTCACAGGAGAGGCATTTTAACGTTTTTTTATTTATTTATTGTCAAAATGCGTTTTTTGGGAGAAATGCCTTCTGGAACATGTGAACGTTCATGTACCTTAATAACTTACTTGTATGCCATCTGTAAATATGAATACAATTGTTACAAGCCTAGTTGGTTTAGCCATGGCAAAAGACAGGAACCTTCCCGCTAGCTATGATTGGCTGAGATTATAGATGGGCTGGAAATGCTGAGAGATGAGTTTGGATTGGTCTGCCATGTAGCACGCTTCTGTCTCTAACATGGGCTGCTCAGTATGTGTAGATAATCCTTGCAACCGCGGCTGTAGTGATGGACTACTTTCTGAAAACGGTGAGTGGCTTGACACAACAACGGGCTACAAACCAAATGGAAAAGACACACTGCAGTGAAGCATTCATCCATGTATTTTCAGATATTATACACTTCAGATTTTGTCAAAGTCGTTTTCATCACAAGTTAAAGGGTACTGTTAACTAGCTAGCAAACGTTAGCTTGCTGGCTCGCTAGCTAATGTTATGTCTATGATCTGTGTAGTAATGTTATTCTTATCTCAGAAAGCCATTTGTATTGCTACTTATGGCCTAATGTTAGCTAGCTAGCTAACACTGAACCTAGTTGGTTAGCTTTAGTTACCTGCAGATTCATACTCCAGCATTTCATGCATGGTGGCTAGCTATGACACTCCGGTTGTACTGTAGCTATGGGTTGGTATAATTGTAGATTGTTTAGCTAACTAGCTACATGTCGAAACAAAAGTAGAGAATGATTACATGACCCATCAAGTGAGCCAGGTGTGTCTGGGGTTGATTACGGCCATCTCTTTTATTTCCTGAACATGTGTACATGTCTAGACAAGAGTGACCCATCCACTTAGCTGGGGGGTAGCATTTCTTTCACATGACCCATCAATTTAGACCAGTGTCTGGGCAAGCATCATCTAATAATTATAAAATATTTACACTATCTGGACACTTTCAAAGTCAAATTAGGATATAGGCGAAGAACTAGATAAAGTGTATTTTTACCTGGAGTTTTTCCTTATTGTAGGATACTACTTAAACCACTTTTAGTCTTAGTTTAGTTTTGTTTATTAGTTTATAATGACGTGGACAGTCCCTTTTGATAAAAAGAGCATCTTTAGCCTCTACGGCTAATTTCCAGCTGTAGTCCCCGGCCAGTTGTCAATAGGCATACATCAAATAAAATACATTACAATTATATTTACAGCAGGACTAAACAAGAGGGAGTAAACATACTAAACGTGTGGCACACAATTGAGGCAAGCAAAAAACAAGCAAGCACAGATTGCAAAGACAATAAAACAGTACAAATCGACATAAAGAATAATCACACAGAGGCCACATTAAAGCACATACAGGACATAACATTGAGGCAGGCAGCAAGGATCAAGTGGCAGCAGCATGACCATGTCACATCAAATACACATCACATCTGTGAAATTAATGTGTGCAGTTATAAAATCTTTGGTCGTTTACTGCTACCTTACTCACTCTGATTAGCACATAGCCTCGTGAATCCTTAAAGAGATGGGTGGGGCTTAGAGGGTGTGAACGACATTGAATGGGAGTAGACAAAGAAGAGATCTCCAGTAGGTGTACTAAAACATACAAGGGACATTTTCTCAAAAGTGGGGTTACAAGTTTATCAACTTTCAAAGCAGAATTACTTTCCCATGTTCCTCAACTGTAGTGTATGATATACCATTTTGTAGCTCTCACTCTCTACTTTTATTCAATGTAAAAAAAACACAGTGTGGGGTAGGTTAGGGTTTGGTAAGGCTGTGGAATGTGGTAAGGTGTAATTTCCCAGACTGTCATAGGTGGTACCCCATAAACCTCTACAGTGTTGATTGCGGTGTGTGGCTGGAAGGATGGCTGATCTAGCGTATAGTAAGTAAGCATCTGTGCAGGCCTTCTCTCACGTGTTGACATCCTGGCCATGTTCAATCTGTGTCAACTAGTGAGGGGTTCACAATGTGTTTTTTCTCTTCTACAGGTGTTCTTCATCCATTTCCCTCTTCTGTGTCTGACCATGTTTGTTCAGCAGGTAAGTATTCCTCTTCTTGTTCTCCTTCTTCGGACTCTTCTGGTCTTCAGATTTCTCTTTCAGGTGCAACAACTCAGGTAGGTACAGCATCTTGTGCGGGTCCTACACGGGCTGGATTGCTCTGAGGATCACAGGTAAGTCTCACATTGTCTCTTCTTTGGTCTTTTCTTACAGGTATTCGCAACCAGTAATGTGGTGTGATTATCTTCTTGTTTGCTTATGGTCCTTTACAGCTAGTCAGTTTGCGGTGGTAAATAGACAGCTACAAAAAATATAGATGAAATCTCTCTTGGTAAATAGTATGGTCCACAGCTTATCATGAGGTATTCTAACTCAGGTGAGCAGAACCTTGAGACTTCCTTAATATTAGAGATTGACAACCAGCTGTTGAAGACACACACACACCACCCCCCTTGAGTTTACCCGATGCTGTCGTTCTGTCCTGCCGATGTATAGCAAAAAAACGGCTAGATTTATGTCCTTGTTCAGCCACAACTCGTAGAAACACAGGTTATTACAGTTCTTCAGATCACGTTGATAGGAGAGTCTCGAACGGAGCTCATCCAGTTTTTTCTCCAGTGATTGCACGTTCGGCAATAGAACGGAGGGTAAAGGCGGTTTTATTATTATTATGTTCATAAAAGTTAAGATCTGGGCAAAAAAACACTAAATAGCACTATTGGTCAGAGCCCATAAAACGGCTGCTATTCCCTCCAGCGGAATTCTCTTAACAGTTTTGTTTATCATTAATGGTGATTATTCAGCTAATTATTATTTGAAAGGCTTTTTGATTGAAGTTTGTTTGTAGATAAAAAGAAAAGGAGCTCATTATTCTCTGGATTTGGCTTTGATCATTTTGGCATTTCACTTCTGCCACATTAAAGATACAGCTGATGCAACCAAAATGTCACCATTATTTCAGTGCAGCCACTGGAGAGGAGCTCCTTTCATTTCTGGAATTTGAAACAGCTCTAACCTTTTATCAACAATGCCACACTTTACGCCGTGCTGGCAGTGGAATTCCACATTCAATGAACACCATTCTACCAATATCCAGCCATTTTTTCAGCAATGCCAATGTGCTTTTAATAACTGTTGCCCAGTTGGCAAAGACAGATAGGATATTAGCGCCTTGTTGACAAGAGAGAGGTGATATAAACAAAATGAATCAAACACCTCAGGGCATCTTATGATGTCATGAGTCATAAACAGGTTTTATGTTGTTAGTTACAACACAGTGAGGCCATTCAGATCAGGCTGTCCTGTGATATATAAGGCTAGTTCAGCTTTGCTCATTGACACACCTCATCCCACAACCCACCACCTCTGTGTTTCTCCACTATCCTCATTCCAATTGCTTTGTAACCGCCTCCCAGGTGTGACCCCACCTGGGTTTGTCATTGCGTCCCATGGGCGATGTAACCTATGCATTGCTGTACTCCAGCTAAACAACATCCCATACAGACTGAAACATCACCACGTACCAGCCTTTGATTCACAGCAGGGTGTTTGTCATCCTGCTCCAATGCTCTTCTGTGACAATGTCAATCTCCACCTAGTCAGTAAACACAGGAGGAAGCTCTCAACCCAAATATGGCCATGTAAGCCTATATAAATCCCTTGTTGGGAGACACACAGTGAAACATACAGGCCCTGGGCTCACATCACATGACCCAGCAAGCAGATAACATGAGATAAGATGGCTCAGGTGTCATGTTTCATAACTTGTCTCCCTTTCTTACCTCCCTCTATATCTTTCCCCCTATATCTCTCTCGCATCGCAATTCCTCCCCTTTCATTCTCTGTATTCCTTCTCCCTTGCTCCCTTTCTGTCTCCCTCCCTCTTTCCCCTCCTCCCTGTATCCCCTCCCTGCTCTCTCCACATTCCTCAGTGAGTGGGCGGAAGATTCATTGGGGATGTAGGATCCCAAAAGGGCATGGGGTTCGCTGTTTGCTGTTCAACAAGAGAGGCACGTTTTATCAGCCATTTCCATCTCTCTCATCTCTCTGCAAGGCCACTTTGTGTGAAAGTGGGTGACTAGACTGTATGGTGGTTCGGAGCACTGAACTGAAATGTGCCCAAGACTGGGCTCATCAATACTGGGGTCACTGGACAGAGAAGTGCTGCAGTTCAGCCACTATGAACAGATCAGCTGCACTCTCTCTATATATATCTATCTCTTCTGGGATAGGGAGGACAGTCAGTCAGTCGTCAGCTAATGAGTGGAGGACCCCTGCTGGACACTTATCACTACTGCAGCTCTGCTGAGATCGCTCTGTTCTCTTTGGAACTAACCTGGACTCAAAGGTAGACGTAACATAGTGAACGTAAACCAGAGACTCTCCAATTAGTAAAATATGTTTAATTTCGTATGGCATGTATTCATTTGTGCGTGTCTTTTTGATTTTGCTTGATATGTTACAAAATAGCAAAATATATATGTTACGAATTCCAAATTGTTTGGCTAACGTTAGCTATGTGTCTAAAGTTAGCTAGGCTAAGGATTAGAGGCTATGGTTAAGGTTAGGAGTTTGGTTAAAGGGTTAGGGGAAGGGTTAGTTAACATGCTAAGTACTTGCAAAGTAGCTAAAAAGTAGTAAGTAGTTGCTAAACTGCTAATTGGCTAAAATATTACATTCGAACACAGAATCTTCTGGGTTGCTAAACTTTCGCGTTATACTCCTACTCATCCACCCCGACCAACCAGCCTACTTTCGTTTTTGCTTTAAGTAACTTTCAGTCTTATGTAACCATGTAACCACTAACGTAACATTCACTACATGAAAAAAGTATGTGGACACCTGCTCATCGAACATCTCATCAAAATCATGGGCATTAATATGGAGTTTGTCACCACTTTGCTGCTATAACAGCCTCCACTCTTCTGGGAAGGCTTTCCACTAGATGTTGGAACATTGCTGTGGGGACTTGCTTCCATTCAGCCACAAGCATTAGTGATGCTGGGCACTGATGTTGGGCGATTAGGTCTGCAGTCAGCGTTCCAATTCATCCCAAAGCTATTAGATGGGGTTGCGGTCAGGGCTTTGTGCAGGGCAGTCAAGTTCTTCCACACCAATCTCGACAACCCATTTTTGTATTGACCTCGCTTTGTGCACGGTGGCATTGTCATGCTGAAACAGGAAGGGCCTTCCCCAAACTGTTGCCACAGATTTCGAAACACAGAATCAACTAGAATGTCATTATACGCTGTAGTGTTAAGATTTCCCTTCACTGGAACTAGGGGGCCTAACCCGAACAATGAAAAACAACCCCAGACCATTATTCCACCTCCATGCATTGGCACAGGTAGCGTTCTACTGGCATCCGTTAAACCCAGATTCATCCATCGGACTGCCAGATGGTGAAGCGTGGTTCATCACTCTAGAGAACGCTTTTCTACTGCTCCAGAGTCCAATGGCGGTGAGCTTTATACCACTCCAGCTGACACTTGACATTGTGCATGGTGATCTTAGATTTGTATGTGGCTGCTTGGCCATGGAAACCCATTTCATGAAGCTCCTGACGATGAGTTATTGTGCTGACGTTGCTTCCAGGGCAGTTGGAAACTCGGTAGTGAGTGTTGCAACCGAGGACAGACGATTTTTACATGCTACGCGCTTCAACACTCGGCGGTCCCGTTTTGTGAGCTTGTGTGGCCTACCCCTTCATGGCTGAGCTGTTGTTGCTCCTAGATATTTCCACTTCACAATATCAGCACTTAAAGTTGATCGGGCAGCTCAAGCATGGCAGACATTTGACAAAATTACTTGTTGGAATGGTGAAATCCTATGACGGTGTCACGTTAAAAGTCACTGAGCTCTTCAGTAAGGCCATTCTACTGCCAATGTGTGTCTATTGAGATTGCATGGCTGTGTGCGCATTTTTTTTTTTACAACTGTCAGCAATGTGTGTGGATGAAATAGCTGAATCCACTAATTTGAAGGAGTGTCCACATACTTTGCCTTCTGAAAGTATTCAGACTCCAAGAGTTTTTCAACATTTTGTTAGGTTACAGCCTCATTCTAAAATGGATTAAATAAATCAAACATCCTCAGCAATTTACAAACAGGTTTTTGGATTATCTTTCAAATGTATTAAAAATAAAAAAACATACCTAATTTAAATAAGTATTTAGACCATTGAGACTCAAAATTGAGCTTAGGTGCATCCTGTTTCCATTGATCATCCTTGAGATGTTTCTACAACTTGATTGGAGTCCACCTTTGGGAAATTCAATTGATTGGACATGATTTGGAAAGGCACACACGTGTCTATGTAAGGTCCCGTAGTTGACAGTGCCTGTCACAGCAAAATCCAAGCCTTGAGGTCGAAGGAATTGTCCATAGAGCTTCGAGACAGGATTGTGTCGAGGCACAGATCTGGGGAAGGGTACCAAAAAATGTCTGCTGCATTGAAGGTTTCCAAGTACACATTGGCCTCCATCATTCTTAAATGGAAGAAGATTGGAACCACCAAGACTCTTCCTAGAGCTGGCCGCCCGGCAAAACTGAGCGATCGGGGGAGAAGGGCCTTGGTCAGGGAAGTGACCAAGAACCTGATGGTCACTCTGTCAGAGCTCCAGAGTTCCTCTGTGGAGATGGGAGAACCTTCCAGAAGGACAACCATCTCGGCAGCACTCCACCAATCAGGCCTTTATGGTAGAGTGGCCCGACGGAAGCAACTCCTCAGAAACAGGCACATGACAGCCCCTGCTTGGAGTTTGCCAAAAGGCACCTAAAGATTCTCAGACCATGAGAAACAAGATTCTTTGGTCTGATGAAACCAAGATTGAACTCTTTGGCCTGAATGCCAAGCGCCAAGTCTGGAGTAACCCTGGCACCATCCCTTCGGTGAAGCATGGTGGTGGCAGCATCATGCTGTGGGGATGTTTTTCAGCGGCAGGGACTGGGAGAACAGTCAGGATCGAGGGAAAGATGAACGGAGTGACGTACAAAGAGATCCTTGATGAAAACCAGCTGCAGAGCACTCAGGACCTCAGACTGGGGGCAAAGGTTCACCTTCCGACAACGACCCTAAGCACACAGCCAAGACCACGCAGGAGTGGCTTCAGGACAAGTCTCTGAGTGCCAGCCAGAGCCCAGACTTGAACCCGATCAAACATCTCTGGAGAGACTTAAAAATAGCTGTGCAGTAACGCTCCCCATCCAACCTGACAGAGCTTGACAGGATCTGCAAAGAAGAATGGGAGAAACACCCCAAATACAGGTGTGCCAAGCTTGTACAGTCGTACCCAAGAAGACTCAATGCTGTAATTGCTGCCAAACATGCTTCAACAAAGTACTGAGTAAAGGGTCTGAATACGTATTTAAATGTGATATTTCTGGGGGGGTTAGGATATCTACTTTGTGCATGACACAAGTAATTTTTCCAACAATTGTTTACAGACAGATTATTTTACTTAACTCACTGTATCACAATTCCAATGGGTCAGATGTTTACATACACTAAGTTGACTGTGTCTTTAAACAGCTTGGAAAATTCCAGAAAATGATGTCATGGCTTTATCTGATAGGCTAATTGACATAATTTGAGTCAATTGGAGGTGTACCTGTGGATGTACCTTCAAACTCAGTGCCTCTGCTTGACATCATGGGAAAATCTAAAGAAATCGGCCAAGACCTCAGAATTTTTTTTGTAGACCTCCAAAAGTCTGGTTCATCCTTGGGAGAAATTTCCAAACGCCTGAAGGTACCACGTTCATCTGTACAAACAATAGTACGCAAGTATAAACACCATGGGACCACGCAGCCATCATACCGCTCAGGAAGGAGACACATTCTGTCTCCTAGAGATGAACATACTTTGGTGCGAAAAGTGCAAATCAATCCCAGAACAACAGCAAAGGACCTTGTGAAGATGCTGGAGGAAACAGGTACAAAAGTATCTATATCCACAGTAAAACGAGTCCAATATCGACATAACCTGAAAGGCCGCTCAGCAAGGAAGAAGCCACTGCTCCAAAACCACCATAAAAAAGCCAGACAACAGTTCGCAACTGCACACGGGGACAAAGATCGTACTTTTTGGAGAAATGTCCTCTGGTCTGAATAGAACTGTTTGGCCATAATGACCATCGTTATGTTTGGAGGAAAAAGGGGGACGCTTGCAATCCGAAGAACACCATTCCAACCATGAAGCACGGGGGTGGCAGCATCATGTTGTGGAGGTGCTTTGCTACAGGAGGGACTGGTGCACTTCACAAAATAGATGGCATCATGAGGGAGGAAAATTATGTGGCTATATTGAAGCAGCATCTCAAGACATCAGTCAGGAAGTTAAAGCTTGGTCTCAAATGGGTCTTCCAAATGGACAATGACCCCAAGCATACTTCCAAAGTTGTGGCAAAATGGCTTAAGGGCAATAAAGTCAAGGTATTGGAGTGGCCATCACAAAGCCCTGACCTCAATCCTATAGAAAATTTGTGGGCAGAACTGAAAAACGTGTGCGTGCAAGGAGGTCTACAAACTTGACTCAGTTACACCAGCTCTGTCAGGAGGAACAGACCAAAATTCACCCACCTTATTGTGGGAAGGTTGTCGAAGGCTACCCGAAGCGTTTGAATCAAGTTAAACAATTTAAAGGCAATGCTACCAAATACTAATTGAGTGTATGTAAACTTCTGACCCACTGGGAATGTAATGAAAGAAATAAAAGCTGAAATAAATAATTCTCTCTACTATTATTCTGACATTTCACATTCTTAAAATAAAGTGGTGATCCTAACTGATCTAAGACAGGGAATTTTTACATGGATTAAATGTCAGGAATTGTGAAAAACTGAGTTTAAATGTATTTGGCTAAGTTGATGTAAACTTCTGACTTCAACTGTAGTTTTGGAGTTACAGGATGCTACCCTCCACAACATAACCTTCACTCCAGCTCAAACTACAAACCTATAACCTAATTTTGGACAAAATGACCAGGAAAGAATAATTCCATCAATGATTCCTTTTTCCAAGCTATACAGAGGGTGCTCTGGCAAACAAAGACCTGAGAACCTGGAACTGGGACTGACCAGATACAACTTCAATTAGCACTGAGGTGTGAAGTGAAAGGTATCGAAGCCGGTGAGCCCAACAAATGGGCAGGCTATCCCACTCAAATCCAGAGGTCTTTGAAGCTGTTCAGAGACCATCCACTGCCATTTTCTATAAGAAATCATCAAGTGGGTGTGACGCTTACTCCCGTTGCCTGTTGCACTGCTGCTTGGATTCCACCTGGCTTTCTTTTCACCATCTGCCCTGGCTTGTCTCCCCATGTCTGGTACAGGTACCCTGGGTTTTCTGCACATTATGTGAGGATCGACACTGGAGACAGGAAGCAGGTACAGGGAGAACATTTAATGAATAACGGACATAAAACAGGACAGGAACAGCGTCTGGACAGGTGACAAAGTAACGACATCAATGCAGACACAGGGAACAACTGAGCACTGAAGGTGGAGACAACCGAGCACTGAAGGTGGTCCTTGGTAAAGATTGCCACTCCCCCACCTTTGGAAGATCTGACTTGCCAAAAAAGGTTATAACCAAAAAGGTAAACATCAGTGTTCAAAACACTCTTCCTTAACCATGTCTCAGTAATGACCAGCACATCTGGATTGGAGCTAATGATGATGGAGTTCAGGTGGATCCAATGATGTGCAGGTGCGCGTAACAAATGGGACAGGTGTGCGTAATGATAAGCAGTCTGGCGCCCCCAAGCGCAGGAGAGGGAGAGCGGGTGCAGGCGTGACACGTTAACACTAGAAGCTTTACTTAAAATGGTTCAATTGAAAGTTGAGTTCACAGCTCCAATCCAGATGTGCTGGTCATTACTGAGACATGGTTAAGGAAGAGTGTTTTGAACACTGATGTTTACCTTTTTGGTTATAACCTTTTTTGGCAAGTCAGATCTTCCAAAGGTGGGGGAGTGGCAATCTTTACCAAGGACCACCTTCAGTGCTCGGTTGTCTCCACCAAGTCTCTCCCCAAACAATTTGATTTGCTGGTTTTAAGCATGAAACTTTCAAATAGCTCTTCGTTGACTGTCACTGGGTGTTATCGTCCTCCATCAGCACCGGCCTGTACCCTACCTGCCCTAAAGCTCTCTCCTGGCCCCTTACACCAAATTTGAATTTGTCCTGCTAGGTGATCTAAACTGGGACATGCTTAAACCACCTTACCAAGTCCTAAAGCAATGGGACTCCCTAAATCTTTCACAGAATATTACCAATCCCACAAGGTATGAGTCCAGAAAAGTCTACTCTCCTCGATGTTATCCTCACAAATAATCCTGAGAGGTATCAGTCTGGTGTTTTCTGTAATGACCATAGTGATCACTGTTTTACAGCCTGTGTTCGTAATGGCTGCTCAGTGAAACAACCTGTCCTGATTTGTCATAGACGCTTGGTAAAAAAACTTTAATGAGCAAGCCTTCCTTCATAACCTGGCCTCTGTAAATTGGTATAGAATCAGCTTGATCCCCTCTGTCAAAGACGCTTGGACCTTCTTTTTTTATATTTTCAGTGGTATTGTTAGCAAATACGCCCCCATAAAGAAAATGAGAATAAAAAAACGGTTTAGCCCCTGGTTTGACCGTGATCTTGCAGAGTTACTCTACCTCAAGAATTGCATTTGGCGAAAGGCTTGACATGTGTACTCAAGCTGACTGGCTCTCGTTCAGACGAATGAGAAGTAAGTGCACTCAGGCTATCCAGAAGGCAAAAGTTAGTTACTTTAGGGAGCAGTTCTCTCTCTGTGGGTCTAACCCCAAGAATGTTCTGGAAAACGGTTAAAGACCTGGAGAATAAACCCTCCTCCTCACAGCTGCCCATGTCCCTTAAAGTTGATAATGTGGTCGTTACTGACAAGAAGCACATGGTTGAGCTCTTTAATCACCACTTCATTAAGTCAGAATTCCTATTTGACTCAGCCATGCCTCCTCGCCTGTCTAATATTTCCTCATCTCCCACCCCTTCTAATGTGACTAGTCCCCTTCTAATGTGACTAGTCTCTTCCCTATTTTTCCCCTTCCCCACTACAAAGTTTCTCCCTGCAGGCGGTCACTGAGTCAAAGGTGCTAGAGAAGCTCCTTAAACTTGACTCCCAAAAAACTTCTGGGGCAGATGGTTTAGACCCTTTCTTCTTTAAGGTTGCTGCCCCTATCACCGCCAAGCCTATCTCTGACCTTTTTAACCTGCCTCTCCTCTCTGCGGAGGTTCCCATTGTTTGGAAGGCAGCCACGGTTCATCCTTTATTTAAAGGGGGAGATCAAGCTGATCCTAACTGTAATAGGCCTATTTCTATTTTGCCCTATTTATCAAAAGTGTTGGAAAAACTTGTCAATATCAACTGACTGGCTTTCTTGATGTCTCTGGTATGCAATCTGGTTTCCGTTCAGGTAATGGATGTGTCACTGCAACCTTAAAGGTCCTCAATGATGTAGCCATTGCCCTTGATTCTAAGCAATGTTGTGCTGCTATTTTTATTGACTTGGCCAAATCTTTTGATACGGTAGAACATTCCATTCTTGTGGGCCATTCTCTGAGGGGTCTTGGTTTCCTAACTCCCACTCTCAAAGAGTGCCGTCTATAAAGTCAGAACATCTGCTGTCTCAGCCGCTGCCTGTCACCAAGGGTGTTCCCCAAGGCTCAATCCTAGGCCCCACGCTCTTCTCAAGCCCAAAGGAGGCCTTTTACCTTTTGGTAAGCCATCATTGTAAATAAGAATTTGTTCTTAACTGACTTGCCTAGTTAAATTAAGGTTAAATTAAATCATTATTGGGTATTGTGTGAAGTTTGAGGATTTGTTTTTTAAATATCAATTTTAGAATAAGGCTGTAACATAACTAAATAGAAAAAGTCAAGGGGTCTGAATACTTTCCAAAGGTGTGTAGTGTATCATATTAATTTAAATGTCTTGGATTTAGATTTACTATGTTACGTCTAGTCTGTGAAACCAGGCTGTTGGAATTTAGACATCCAGATTCTTATATTGAGACAAGTGACAGATGTTATATGACTTTAAGTTATCTGGCATATTGGTATGTTGATCATAACAGTTTATCGTATTTATGAATCATACATGACTCATCTGGGTCTGCATGTTAAGAAAGCTGTAGTCAGTCAGCCTACAGTCTCATTGCATGTCTGGTCACCTAATTGCAACAATCAAGACAAGCCAGCTGAGCAATGCAGACTTAATCACTCTTAACAATGGAGCATAAATTATATATTGATTGGGCGATCTGTTTGCTGATGCGCCCGCCTCAGTCTACAGATCTAGCCAGAGATAAACATTCATCTGATTTGGACTGGATAATGTCTTCTTGCATAATCTTTCTGCAGTGGCATGACAGCCAGAGCGAAAGCCTTCTCTCACTTTGTTTTTATCTTAGAGCCTCTATCAGTGCCTCCAAACAAACTGGTTTTAGATGCAGTGCTGGTCCGTGGGCTGCATGAGTAGGAGACAGAGACACAGGAAGTGGTGGGCGACCAGTGAACTGTATTTCCTTTTCCTGTCTCCTCACTGCTCACTCCCTGCCCCCGGGTTATTACTACAACTCTCAGCTACCCACCATACACCCACATGTGCTGTTGGGAGCACACACATGCACAATGGGTGCATAAACACACATACACATGCACAGGGGTGTACACACTCATGCAAGCACACACACATTTACTGATGCCAAATGATGTACACACATAATTATAGCTAAATAGGCATCCAGCACATGAGGCTGTTCAAAAGGCATGTATTTGAGTCCGCTTGGAGATGCCTCATATTTCCCCTCCTCTTTAGCTATTACCCTCCCCACCTACCTAGCTGGCTCATAGGCCAGAAACAGCAGGTGGCAATTAATAGCATTTCCATCACTCAGTCACTCTATCACCATTAACGAGGGAGGGATTGTAAGGCAGGAAAATACCAACACAGTGACAATGGGGCCTGTCACACCTCAGCTGCCTGCACCTGAACCACAAATATACTCGCATGCATGCACATGCACATGCACATGAACACGCACACACACCTTATGCATAAAATGCCTGGACCACATATTGTATTTGTGTCTACAGGCAAACTGTCATGCCCTGTGCATTTATTTTATTATTATTTTGATGTAATGCTTTTTTGTATGTCTGTGAGTTGTCCTGATTGCTGTGAGGGTGTGAACCAATGTGGGTTGACAAAACACAGACACACACACACACGAAAACAAACCCTCCCCCCACACACACATGACAGCGCGCTCAGAGAACAGAACATGTACTAGCATGAATCATGGTGAATCATGCAGGCCAATTATACGGCACATAGAGAGGTGTTGCTTTTAACCAGGACACTGGCTATTTATAATGGCCTGGGCGTGCACACACTCATTATAAGACACAGAAGATGGTCACAATGGAAGGGTGGATGACGGGTAGTGACTGCTTTTGAATGTCACAAGGAAGGTATCTTCTCATCTAAAGGGCTGCGGTGGGTCCATTGAAAACACCATTAGAGGACCATTTTAGAAGGAAAGATGTGTTGTTATGTGTTTATAGAGCATTGGCTGGGACGTTTTTCTATATGAGAGAAGGAGAATCCGGAATTCCCCGGAATCCCCCAACAGAAGCTAGCCAGAAGCTAGCCAGCTCACTAGCTACTAGCTAACGTTAGTATTTAGCTAACCACTTCTAGCGGTCATCAGCTAACCTTTAGCTCGGAAAGCTCTCGCCAGTTCGTACGGCGCGACTCAAACCAGAGCATACCGGACCTATTTTCTCTCCATATCCCCGGATTCCTACCGCAAGCTCCGGACATTTTCACCTGGATCTTGCAGCTAGCTAGCTGCTATCCGAGTGACTATTGGCTAACGTCGGTCCCGGAGCAAGCACCAATTAGCTCGGAGCTAGCCCATGCTAGGCCCATCTTCCGGCTAGCTGAAGAGTTCCATCAGCCACTCCTGGGCTACAACATCTATCCGGACCCATTTTACTGCCAGTGCGGCCCCACCGGGCCTTCACGACTGGACTACCAATGTTATCTGCCCGAGGGGGTTATTCAACTGGCCCCTCCGTCGCGACGTCACCTGAACGCCCATCTGCTAACTGCGGCCCACTAACGTTAGCTGTCTAGAGCATATTGGCTGATAGCTAAATAGGTCCATCGGAAGATTTCTTGGGCCACTATACCTATTTTGCCAATTGGACTGGTCCCCTTTACCACACGGAACCCCACTAATCCATCACGACTGGTCTACCGACGGAAACGGACGAGGAGGCTATAAACAGACTTCCTCCGTCTTCTGCTAGCATGTTAACCGGCCCGCTAGCCTTCTGCTAGCTTGCTACCCCCGGCCCGGCTAGCTGTCTGAATCACAGTGTCCCCAACCAGCCTCACTACTCACTGGACCCTTATGATCACTCGGCTAAGCATGCCTCTCCTCAATGTCAAAATGCCTTGTCCATTGCTGTTCTGGTTAGTGTTTGTCTTATTTCACTGTAGAGCCTCTAGCCCTGCTCAATATACCTTATCCAACCCTTCAGTTCCACCAACCACACATGCGATGACATCACCTGGTTTAAATGATGTTTCTAGAGACAATATCTCTCTCATCATCACTCAATGCCTAGGTTTACCTCCACTGTATTCACATCCTACCATACCTTTGTCTGTACATTATGCCTTGAATCTATTTTATCGCGCCCGGAAACCTGCTCCTTTTACTCTCTGTTCCTGACGTCCTAGACAACCAGTCCTTATAGCCTTTAGCCATACCCTTATCCTACTCCTCTACTGTTCCTCTAGGGATATAGAGGTTAACTTCTTAGGGAGCGGCAGCTGAGGTGTCGGTTTTGGAGAGTCTGGCGTGCCCAAAGTAAAGGGCCTGCCACTCAGGCCCAGGATATGCACATAATTAGTACTATTGGATAGGAAACACTCTGAAGTTTCTAAAACAGTTAAAATATTGTCTGTGAGTATAACAGAACTGATATAGCAGGCGAAAACCCGAGGAATTTCTGTCCTGGAAAAAGTGTTTTTGACACATTGCCTCATTTTGAACCCCTCCCTATTGAAAACAGCCATATCTGGGAGTAAGATTGCAGTACCTATTGCTTCCACTGGATGTCAACAGTCTCTAGACAGTGTTTGGTGATGTTAGGTTGCTCTGGATGGTAATAGAAGAAGAATTTCGAACTAGTCACAGGATGTAAACAGAAGAGGAGGCGCATTCACGGGCTTGCTGTGGTTTTTTCCTTTCCTATCGTCCAGTTTCCTATCGTTAAGTCCGTATTGCCCAGCGACAGCCCCGAAACCTGAAGGATCTGGAGAAGGTCTGTATGGAGGAGTGGGCCAAAATCCCTGCTGCAGTGTGTGCAAACCTGGTCAAGAACTACAGAAAACGTATGATCTCTGTAATTGCAAACAAAGGTTTCTGTACCAAATATTGAGTTCTGATTTTCTGATGTATCAAATACTTATGTCATGCAATAAAATGCAAATTAATTACTTAAAAATCATACAATGTGATTTTCTGGATTTTTGTTTTAGATTCCGTCACTCACAGTTGAAGAGTACCTATGATAAAAATTACAGACTTCTACATGCTTTGTAAGTGGGAAAACCTGCAGAATCGGCAGTGTATCAAATATTTGTTCTCCCACTGTATGTTAACATTAGAAGCCTCCTCCCTAAGTTTGTTTAATTCACTGCTTTAGCACACTCTGCCAGCCCTGATGTCCTAGCCGTGTCTGAATCTTGGCTTAGGAAGACCACCAAAAACCCTGAAATCTCTATCCCGAACTACGTTTCCAGACAAGATAGAATGGCCAAAGGGGGCGGTGTTGCAATCTACTGCAGAGATAGCCTGCAGAGTTCTGTCTTACTATCCAGGTCTGTATCCAAACAATTTAAACTTCTGCTTTTAAAAATCCACCTTTCTAGAAACAAGTTTCTCACCGTTGCCGCTTGCTATAGACCACCCTCTACCTCCAGCTGTGCTCTGGACACCATATGTGAACTGATTGCCCCCCATCTATCCTCAGAGCTCGTGCTGCTAGGTGACCTAAACTGGGACATGCTTAACACCCCGGCCATCCTACAACCTAAGCTTGATGCCCTCAACCTAACACAAATGATCAATGAACCTACCAGGTACAACCCCAAAGCCGTAAACACAGGCACCCTCATAGATATCATCCTAACCAACTTGCCCTCCAAATACAACTCTGCTGTTTTCAACGAAGATCTCAGCGATCACTGCCTCATTGCCTGCATCCGTAATGGGTCTGCGGTCAAACGACCTCCCCTCATTACTGTCAAACGCTCCCTAAAACACTTCAGTGAGCAGGCCTTTCTAATCGACCTGGCCCGGGTATCCTGGAAGGATATTGACCTCATCCCGTCAGTAGAGGATGCCTGGTTATTCTTTAAAAGTGCCTTCCTCACCATCTTAAATAAGCATGCCCCATTCAAGAAATTTAGAACCAGGAACAGATATAGCCCTTGGTTCTCTCCAGACCTGACTGCCCATGACCAGCACAAAAACATTCTGTGGCGTTAGTATCGAACAGCCCCCGTGATATGCTACTTTTCAGTGAAGTTAGGAACCAATATACACAGGCAGTTAGGAAAGCCAAGGCTAGCTTTTTCAAGCAGAAATTTGCTTCCTGTAACACAAACTCAAAAAAGTTCTGGGACACTGTAAAGTCCATGGAGAATAAGAGCACCTCCTCCCAGCTGCCCACTGCATTGAGGATAGGAAACTCTGTCACCACCGATAAATCCACTATAATTGAGAATTTCAATAAGCATTTTTCTCCGGCTGGCCATGCTTTCCACCTGGCTACCCCTACCCCGGTCAACAGCCCTGTACCCCCCACAGCAACTCGCCCAAGCCTCGCCCATTTCTCCTTCTCCCAAAACCAGTTAGCTGATGTTCTGAAAGAGCTGCAAAATCTGTACCCCTACAAATCAGCCAGGCTAGACAATCTGGACCCTTTCTTTCTAAAATGATCTCCCGAAATTGTTGCAACCCCTATTACTAGCCTGTTCAACCTCTCTTTCGTGTAGTCTGAGATACCCAAAGGTTGGAAAGCAGCTGCGGTCATCCCCCTCTTCAAAGGGTTAGACACTCTTGACCCAAACTGCTACAGACCTATATCCATCCTACCCTGCCTTTCTAAGGTCTTCGAAAGCCAAGTTAACAAACAGATTACCGACCATTTCGAATCCCACCGTACCTTCTCCACTATGCAATCTGTTTTCAGAGCTGGTCATGGGTTCACCTCAGCCACGCTCAAGGTCCCAAACGATATCATAACCGACATCGATAAGAGACAATACTGTGCAGCTGTATTCATTGACCTGGCCAAGGCTTTCGTCAATCACCACATCCTTATCGGCAGACTCAACAGCCTTGGTTTCTCAAATGATTGCCTCGCCTGGTTCACCAACGACTTTTCCGATAGAGTTCAGTGTGTCAAATCGGAGGGTCTGTTGTCCGGGCCCCTGGCAGTCTCTATGTGGGTGCCACAGGGTTCAATTCTTGGGCCGACTCTCTTCTCTGTATACATCAATGATGTCGCTCTTGCTGCTGGTGAGTCTCTGATCCACCTCTACGCCGATGACACCATTCTGTATACTTCTGGCCCTTCTTTGGACACTGTGTTAAGCGCCCCACTCCCGACACTACCAGGTGAAATGTAAGGCGCCAAATTCAAAATCCAAAAGTTTAATTATTAAACATTCATCAATATACAAGTGTTGCATAGCCATCAAAAGCTTTGATTCTTGGCAATATCACAGCGTTGTCAGATTTCAAAAAGGCTTTACGGCGAAAGCACAACATTTGATTGTTTGAGGATAGCCCCTCTCATAGTTTAATTGCTATATTGTAATTACTTCCCCACCATGGCCTCTTTATTGCCTTACCTTCCTTATCTTACCTCATTTGTACACATTGTATATAGACTTGTTTTTCTACTGTATTATTTACTGTATGCTTGTTTACTCCATGTGTAACTCTGTGTTGTTGTATGTGTCGAACTGCTTTGCCATATCTTGGCCAGGTCGCAGTTGTAAATGAGAACTTGTTCTCAACTTGCCTACCTGGTTAAATAAAGGTGAAATAAAAATGAAATAAAAATAAATAAAAGAGGGGGTTTAAGAGAGGGGGGTTATAGGGTCTTAATTTAAATTGAAGAGACTTGTTTCTATTTCATCACGTTTCAACAGGCCAAGTCATGTTGAATACTGAAAAACATAACTGTCACCTGCTATATACCAATGCTCTATTATTAAATGTGATGAATTTACAAAACTTAAATATATCGCCAAAAGTACTACCATTAGGGGCTGGTATCAAACGTGACAATCTAATGATATACAAGATCATATCAATACAAGGCTGTGGTGGTTGGCATCAAATTACCATCAATTATTCCAAACCAACAATGTCCCAACTCTTTGGAAAAAAGGGAAGTGCTTTAAATCTTCACCCTACAAACTTCTGTCAAATTGGCTTGTTTAACTCTAATTAGTCTGACAAGTTGCTGGAAAACAAATAACACATGAACGTAATTATCATATCAAATACACTAGCTGTTGGGGTGGTGATCGACTAATTTGACAAACACTTTGTTCTTCTGTTTTCATTTCAGCTTTTTTTTCACGTGCCAATCATGCTGCTCCGTGCATCAGAGGGAAGTGTGGATAATTGCTGCCTCATCCACCCCAGCTTAATTCAGCATTGAAATATGTTTACGTACGGCAATGAGTCTGTATTTACTGCTGCTTCTACCCGAACACATTGAATAAGCAGAAGTGTAGCAGCCTTATTTTGAACAGTACAGAATCAATTAGATATTGATTAGTAATAAAATGAGGACAGCATTAACCATCATTTAACTACATATAGCATTGATCAGCATAGAACTACATCCCCACGTATCCAACCACCCTCACAACACAGAGAGATCCAGAGAGATACAGAGATAGTCAGTCAACCTAAGGAGGCCAGTAAGAGGTAAGAGCCTAGGGAGTATGAGCTGAGAAACTTCATTATCCGACGTGTAGGTGCATGCTGCTCTGCTGTACCCACAACGGTTGCCATGGCAGCCCTCTTGTCATGTCAGCTGCATCTCACCTTGAATGAATATGGACCTGAGGGGCAATGTGAGGCTTCTCCCCCATGAGCGTAGGGGAGGAGTGGAAGTGCATCAGCCCGCCAGGCAGCCAGGACATTCCCATGGCAAACAGGGCTGTTTGTATCCCTTGTGCCAGGATATGGCAAAGCTGACTGACGCTGGCTGGCTGGCTTCCTACAAGACTCTTATGTTCTCACCGGAAGGACTACATAACCACAACAACATAGCAGCTCCTCCCTGTGCTGTTTAGACAGACATCCTGGCCTCCTGCCAGGATTTTATTTCCTGTAACCTCTATCAAGGAATCTTTGTCTCTATGCAATCCCTTATTTGGAATTGAGACGTAGTTATTTAAATCCATGCTGCTGTTTTACCACCTTGATAGGGATATGGACAGAGACAGGTAGCCTAGTTGTTACGAGCGTTGGGCCAGTAACTGAAAGGTTGCTGGTTTAAATCCCTGATCCGACTAGGTGAATTTTCTGTCGATGTGCCCTTGAGCAAGGCACTTAACCCTAATTGCTCTGGCTAAGAGTGTCTGCTAAATGACCAAAATGTCAACATAACAAAATGTGCTTGCACTTGTACCTGAAGAGTTTGCAGTGTGCCAGCATTGCACTCTACTGTATGTGTTTCCTCTTGATGTCCTCCATCCTCTTGAGTACAGATATGAGAGTTGGGTGGGTGAGGAGGAGGGCACGGCAGGTTTCCATGACAACATCTTTTTATGTGTGCTTCCTCAATGGCGTTGTTGTAGAGGACAGGGTCTGGCAGAGTTATTAGGCAAAGAGACAGGTTCGTGCGCTGGGTTGGGCAGGCGTGGGTGGAAGCCAGCTTGTCTACACCCCTCCCAACTGACCGACTCAACACTTGTTCTTCAGCACAAATGCCCCAGCAAACCTGACCCCATTGGTCCTATTTGGGGACAAGGTGGGCACGGGCTAGCCTACACCAAGCCCACACCAGCCCAAAATGGGCTAGCCTACACCAAGCCCACACCAGCCCAACACGGGCTAGCCTACACCAAGCCCAACACGGGTAGCCTACACCAAGCCCACACCAGCCCAACACGGGCTAGCCTACACCAAGCCCACAACAGCCCAACACAGGCTAGCCTACACCAAGCCCAACACGGGTAGCCTACCCCAAGCCCACACCAGCCCAACACGGGCTAGCCTACACCAAGCCCACACCAGCCCAACACGGGCTAGCCTACACCAAGCCCACACCAGCCCAACACGGGCTAGCCTACACCAAGCCCACACCAGCCCAACACGGGCTAGCCTACACCAAGCCACACCAGCCCAACACGGGTAGCCCACATCAATTCCACATGAGCCCAACACAGGCTTGACCAGCATGGGCTAGCCCAAGACAAGCCCAGCACGGGCTATCCCACACCAAGCCTAGCATGGATTAGCCCACACCATCCCAACACGTGCTAGCCCAGCACAGGCACACCCCCACAAATCCCAACACGGGCTAGCCCATACCAAGCCCAGCATGAGCAAGCACACACCAAGCCCAACACAGACTAGTCCACACCAAGCCCATCACGGGCTAGCCCACACCAAGCCCAGCATGTATTAGCCCACATCAAGCCCACACCAGCCCAACACGGGCTAGCCCAGCACAGGCACGCCCACACGGATCCCAACAGGGAATAGCCCATACCAAGCCCAGCATGGGCAAGCCCACACCTAACCCAACACAGACTAGCCCACACCAAGCCCAGCACAGACTAGCCCACACGAAGTCCAGCATGGGCTAGGCCATACCAAGTCCAGCTACTTCATAATGTAGAGGCAGGTGCTATTTAGAATATTTGTGGGTATTGGTTTGCACACAGGTCTTTTTGTGCAGACTAGTCTCATAGACTAGACGTAGCATAGTAAACGGAAATCCGGGACGCTGAAATTAGTATGGTGTATATTACATTTGGTGTGGTTACATCAGACAGAAAGTTACTTAACCCATTTAGAAATGTTAAGACCCCTTAAGGTATAAAAATATATATATTTTGGGGGGGGTATAAAACATTGAATTTGGCATTACTGCTATTAGCCACTAGAAATGCATTGAATAACAGATTCACTACATGGAACAACAGACAGTCCAAAAGAAAGTGTTCTGAAGTGTTTGTTCTATAGCTGAGAGATATAAGAAAGATCAGGAAACACAAAAATATATATTTCTACATGTATTTGTCACCTTATATTATCCCCATATATACTTCCATTCATGTTTTAAATTGGTGCCAACCTCCAGACGCTACAGATAGAAGTTGGCAAAAGAGGTTGTACCAACTTCAGAGGAGTCTTGTGAGGCTTGTGGGCGTCTTAGAACAAAACGGAGAACACCATCGTGAGAGTGTCATCTTTCAATAGATGATAGTAAGGATGCTACATACGATTCTGTGAGAAGACAGCTTTTCGGAATGTCTCATGGTCTGACAAACACCACTCGAGCTCTGCCACCATTCACCGCAGATGCGGAAGGGCGACATTAGCGGATGCGGTGGGTTGAGATGCAGCCCATGCAAAACAGACAGCTTTTGAAGTGGATTTTTTTATGATGTTAATTCGATTTTAGCGTGGTGCGACCGTTGTAAGCTAAGGGTTAAAGGAATAATCCACCCTAGACATGAAATATGACTTGATACATCATTATGATAAAGTTCTCATTACGGGAGATTACCTGCACTCCATATTGCGAAATAGACAACAGACGGTATGGGCATACTTGACTACAGTATATCATCATGACAAAGTATATATTTTGTTAAAATGTCCTCAAAGTTCACAGTGCCCTGCCAGATTAATATCCTTTAACTAAAATGGCGCAAAGTGGTTTTCTCCTCTTGTCTCCCTGCTTGCAGACTCACAGGGCCCTTGCGCGTTGCCATAGCAACCTGACTCAAAAAGCTTTGAGCTAGAAACGCAATCTTTACCAGGTTGAAAATTGTGAGATTGTAACTCCAAATGGATACTGCAGTTTGTTTCAGGGATTTTACAACTAGCTAACTACTTCACATGTTGATATTGACAGGTATTATTGTGTGTAGCTAATTTTTCTAGCTTGCTACACTACCTAGCTAGACAGACAGCCTTTCTAGAGAGACCATTTCACAACATATATTGTTCTCACATATATTTGAGAAATTTAACAATGTAAATCAAAGAAATGTGTGGTTTTGAATGGATTAGTCCTTTAAGTCAAAACGAAAGTAGAGTGGTTGGTCGGGGTAGGTGTATAATGCAAATGTCTAGCAACCCGAAGGTTGTGTGTTTTGAATCTCATCACAGATACAATTTGCATGTGAGCTAATTAGCTACTTTGCAACTACTTAGCATGCTAGCTAAGCCTTCCACTAACCCTGATCTTAACCCTTTAATTTAACTCCTAACCCTAACCTAAACCCATAACCCCTAGCCTAGCTAACGTTAGCCACCTAGCTAATGTTAGCCATAACACATTGGAAATTGTAACATATCATATGTAGTCTGGATTTGTGTTGACTGTTACGTCTACCCCTGAGTCCAGGTTGTTTTGTGCAACCATTACTGAGTGTTGTTCCAGTTTAACTGTTCTGTTATGTCATGCCAAAAACGTAACCATGCAAAATGACATTGATATCTTTTAAAAAATTTTTAGGTATGTGACATAATTAGAAAATTAAGTTTCTCTAATAATAAATATATATTGTTTTACTGTGGGGTTATATTGACCTATACCCTGCTTTTAGGCTAGCTTGGGCTACAGCTAGCATCCCATGTAGATAGCAAATATCAGAGGAGGCATATTTTATGAGCACACACGACAACATAGTTAACTGCCACGAATCTCCGGTTTAAAGCACACGGTTGGTTGTACAGTGACTGAGAGACTGAAAAACAGCTTATATTTCGAGGCCATCAGACTATTAAACAGTCACCACTAGCCGGGCCTCTGCCCAGTACCATGCCCTGAACCTTAGAAACTGTCACTAGCCAGCTACCACCCAGTACTCTACCCTGCACCTTAGAGACCACTGTCCTGTGTACATAGTCGTTGAACACTGGTCACTTTAATTATGTTTACAAACTGTTTGACCCACTTTACATGTATCTACTGTATTGTACTCATGGCTCATCCTACTACTGTTTCTATTCACATGCTGTTTATACACACCATTCACACATACTGTACATATATATTATTTATATTCCGGACTCAGGTCCGGAAAGCTTATTTCCTGCAATTCCATCAATTTTTCTATGGGGTTTTGACTGTGTATTGATATACTTTATTCTTGACATAGATCATTCTAATATTTCTTCTACTGTGCATTGCATTTTAATTACACTGTTTATACACACTGCATAGTTATTTATATACTGGATTCTTGACATAGCTCACTCTAATATGCTGTACATATTGTTCCTAGTTTACCTTGTGTAAATTAATCCGGTGTAGATACGTATAATTTGAATTTGTTTAACTGTTACAGTTATTTGGGTAGTTAATTGGATTCGTTACGACATTTCTTAATTTCTTTCTTATTACATTTTTGATTATGTGTGTATTGTTTTGCATTGCAATGTATTACTGCACTGTTGGAGATAAAAACAAAAGCATCTGGCTGTACCTGCAATAACATCTGCAAATCTGTGTACACGACCAATAAACATTGATTTGAGTATAGCGCTCTAGCTCCAGAACAGTGGGACATTTTTTCGACTGCTATGCAGAGCCATACAAACACCATTTTCACATCATACAACCAGATAACATGACCGCATACAGCAGGTAATAACACACAACAATGAAAATTATAAAATGTATGCATTGAGTTAAATTGTAATAAATAAATAAATAAATTCCTAATAAGAAAGAAATTGATAAATTGGCATAGGGTGGGCGGTAGACATAGGACCAATACCATGAGCTAATATTGAGGCCCAATAAAGGCAAACCATCCAAAGGGTGGGCTTATTTCAGGCCACGTGCGAGCTGCTGTCACCAGATATGAGCTGCCCACTCTGGACCAATGCCTTGGGGCCAATATGGAGTCGATTAGAAAAGTCGCATTGCCCTGATGTGGGCAGCCTACATTCTACATTTTAGTCATCTACTTACAGTAGTGAATGCATAAATGTTTCATACAGGAATCGAACCCACAACCCTAGCATTGCAAGTGCCATGATTGATCAACTGAGCCTACATGGGGTCAATGTTTTAGCTTGCATTGGACCCTCATTGTGCCAATGTGGGCATGTTTGCTGGGTACCTACCTGTGTTCCTCTCTGATTGAGGGATGATGCTGACTGTGGAAGACTTGGACTTGGGAGTTGATTATCCATGCACACATTTATTTAAACTTCATAAATTATTCAAATCAATTGATTAAGGGGTTTTAGGTTGAAATCTTAGACCTTAGGAGACTTGAGCCTGTCATACAGCATGCATGTTTGTATTCTTATCAAAGTTCTTCACTGTTTGGTTGTCAGTATTTTACAGACGCATCCCATGCAAAGCGCCCAAGATAGAGGGCCTCAGTGAATGAGGTCTGGACTTTGTGGAGGAGGGTCAGAGTTCCTACACTGTGGTCCAGGTACACCACTAACACTATTGAGGAGCGGGGGACAGATGGGCCTAAGGCAGTAGTCTTCATATTATTGTGCCAGAAAACCCAGCCACTGGCATGACTCTCCCAAGCCCCAGGAACGATCCTGACACACCCTCTACACAGCACCTGGGGGTGAGTGGTAAATCTGTGTGCACATTTTTATTAGTGACACCTCTAGCACTGAGATGCAGTGCCTTAGACTGCTGCACCACTCGGGAGCCCATGGGTTGGGGGAAATTGTTTGGTCCCCACAAAGAGAGTAAAACAAACGTGTGTGTGTGTATGCTATAAATACCAGAGCTGCCAGGCCAACGTGAGTGCTGCTAGCCTCTGCCTTACCTCCTACACACACGCTCTGCGGCTTCCTGGTCTTGGGTTCAGTCATTGTCTTGATAGAATCCATAGATGTTTCCATTTTGGTGCTCACACTTACAGAATGACTGAGCAGCAGAGTATCAGCATAGGTTTTGTTTCTCTAGAAGTGTTGGTGTTTATAAGAGGGGACATTTCATGGTTCAGTGTGTGCTCTGTGTCTTTGGGTGGTGTTAGATAGAGGCCAAGGAAGATACCTGGCCCAATCCCAAATAGATCCCCAGGTCCTATGCACTTGTGGAGATTGAAGATGATTTATGGGTCTAAGCAATATGGTAAAACTTCCACCTAACCTATCAGAGGGCAAGTTGGAACTATTAACAAATTGCTTACACCTGTCAAATCCTCAGATCTTTACAAGTGCATAGGGTGTAGGGTCTAGGGGCGATTTGGGATTGGGCCAGAGAGTCACTGACATGCTCACTGATGGGTATTCAAATCTTACTCTACCCAAATTTGCTTGTGTAATTTGATATACAAGTGTGTGTGTGCAGTGAGTGACTCAAACTCATCTCCTCTCCTAATCAGAATAACCTAAAACATTTCTGTGTTCTTACAGGTTCCTTCCATCCACTAAGCAGTTTGATACTAGGTCACATGAACCATGACTGCCACTGGGCACTGGAGAGCACTTGGCGCAGGGTGAGAAAGAAGGCTACAGTCACTATGTCTGGCACATGCTCACACACACATCCTCACTCAAATGGGAACAAGCACACACACACATACGCATGTACAGATTTTAGACATTGCACATACACACACACACACACACACACTCACTGATAGTCTAAGTTGTGCATGACTCACCTCCTCTCTACCTGGAGTACTGCCAACCCTCTCCACCCTCTACCTCCTTCATCTGTGTGAGCCCATCAATTCACTCTAGCACCACCATAGAGCATTTCAATAATTACAATTAGCTTTAATCACTAGTCTTACGCTTAGGTGTAGGGACTGCAGCATGTTACTTAACACTGAATTCATCGATTTACTGCATTGAGCCTGCTGTGAATGGGCTTTCTAAGGTGAGTGAAAAAAATGCATTCAGGTTTTTTCAGCATAGGCCTACATCACAAAAACAATGGTTGAGAGAGGTTAGCTTTATAATGACGAGCACAAATTCTCCTCGCAGTGCTGAAATCTGAGAAGTGTAGCATCTGAGGCATCAGCTGTGGTCTCAACATTATGACAGAATTGGAGGTCTGCTAATTGACTAGTCAGGGCACAACACCACTTGGGAGAATCTTTGGGGAAATTACACATTTCTATCATAGAAGAGCAGTAAATCAGAGAGAACCCACTCAAATGACTATCCTCTCTTTCTCTTGCTGTCTTCATTTCTCTCTCGTTCTCTCTCTCTCTCGCCTTCCCTCCCTCTCTCCCTAATCCATATTGGCCTCCGGAGACACATGTTTCGAGACTCCTACACATCGCCCCACCCTCATCACCACCACTATACATCCACCTCCACAAGCAGCGTGTGGACAAACCCAGAATAACAATGTGATCGTATTTTACCTCTTAAAGGCACAGGGCCATGGTTTGCGTCAGGAGCTGCTATTTCAGCTTTCGCTCTGAATGTTTTCAACATAAGTAGATGCATTCTTCTCTTCTGGTAGGTGTGGTCAGTGTTATACTGCTTTAAAAGGGAAGTGAATGTGAAAGGCTTGCTATTTATGTGGTTGGGGCTAGTACTTTTGTTAGGTACAGTGACTTCTGATTGCACAACATATTAAAGCAATATTTTAAAGTATATATCATAGTGCCACAAAAGCCCATTGTCCATTGCTATCCTATTTTAACAGAGGTGTTGCTTTGCTCTGCTTGTCAGTTTTGGGCTTGGCAATGGTGCTCAGAACCAGGGCAGACAGCTGTGTTGTTTTTCCTAACCACCGTGCTTCTACATCTGCATTGCTTGCTATTTGGGGTTTTAGGCTGGGTTTCTGTATAGCACTTTGTGACATCTGATGCTGTAAAAAGGGATTTCTAAATACATTTGATTGATTGTTTTGTGGGATAATCATATGAGATAAACAACACGCCATGGCAGCCAAGCCTGAACACATCTAGGCTCACACTGCCTCTGAAAAGCTGCATCCACAGAATAGCAATCAACATCTAACAGAGAGCCCACTGCCAGGGCACAGCACTATCTGCTGCAGTCAATGAACCTCTGTGGAAGCACTGGTCCAGCCAGCACTATGAGTAGGCAGGTGCCATCCGGCCATCAAAACATGCGCTTACAGCGTCCCCCTCTGTCTGATTGTATGTTAGCACAGCTTTAAAAGAATGAAATATTATGTTGACCTCATCTGCATTACATAGGCTACCATTAATTGAGGTTGCACAGACACACATACTAGACAAGTTTAAATGTGCACGTTTTTTTGGCATTCCTTACTCTTCTCTCACATAATTTGAATTATTAGTAATGGTTTGAGGCCCTGAGTGAATAATGGGACATAGAGAGAGAGGTGGCCCGCACATCTGTCATCCAGTTGGGTGGAAAGGATGGCTTTTTGCTTAAAGAGAGAGAATATGAGGAGGCGGTGAGGCAGTCAGCACTGTGTGGAAAACTGTGGTAACGAACAGGAAGCCGCAGAGCGTATGTGTGTAGGAGGTAAGGCAGAGGATAGCAGCACTCACGTTGGCCTGTTAGCTCTGGTATTTATAGCCTGGCTGTGGTCGGCACCAATATGCTCCTCAGTCTTGTCTAGTGCAAGAACAGCAACATCAGAGGGGCTGCAAAACTGTCAATCTGATCAGACAGGTCTGGTGCATAGGAATTTTTAATGGCATGTTTATCTCAGTGTTTTATTATTTGGGCCTTTACCTTTGGTTTGTATACTTAATGTAGCCTATGTACAGTCGTTTTGGTTTATCAGAAAACATCCCAATCCAGACACCAGTGCAGCGAATTTGGGAGTACAGGGGCCATTTGCTGCCATTGAAAACGATGCAGAAGTCCTAACTTGGGTTAATAATCTTTGCATGAACTCTGCAACTACCAGTCCAAATCTTTCACCAAGTGTTGTCGAAATATCATTACATAATACCACACATGAAAATACAGTATACCTAGCCTACCCACATTTATTTTATTTGGCCTCCCTGTCCACTACATGATGCTTTACCGCCACCAGGTGGACTGCGCAAAACCTACTCGCGCATGCACACCGTTCTTATTATACCTCAGTGATGCGCACGCCCATTTTGCTATTTATTCATGACTCACGCAGATGCTCATATACTGGAGCCATTTTGACATCTTTCTCAGACGACGCCAAACCACAGAAAGGTAACTTTTTACTCACCCAATTCCAATCATTACCGGGTAAATGTACCACAATGCCTTTTGATTACCTATGGAAAATAACTGACTTTGACCATTTACTTTCTAATCAGCGTTCGCTTTGCAATTTGGCAAGCAAACGTGTTCATGTCGATGAAGGAATTGAAGAGAGGATAACGTTAACGAGCTAGCGTTAGCCGTGATTAGTACTTAGGCCCCCGTCCTCGTAACTACTCGTCATGCAACGTTACTCTTGTTTACTTGTTTTTTTCACGTTCTTTGTCGTCACAACTGGATTGTATTTCAAAGCCAAATTCGGTCTAGTAACTAGCTAACAACGTCGTTGGTAACGTTAGTTACCTACAAAATGGCCGCCCGCTAATGCCCGTTTCACTAACTATCATTAACCGTCAACTAACTAAAGTAGCTAACGTTAACTATCTTTTGGATGTCGGCGTGGCAACATGTTATTTCACTGCCGCTGGCTAGGTAACGTACACGAATTACCAGATAAGCTAGTTGACTTTGCAGGATAGGCCAAATCTGGTCCATGTCGTGTTTACTGTGTGGATTGAAATGGCTAATGTGACTGGTTTATCTTTCGCCTGCTAACGCTTAGCTATTTTGCTAACTATTCTTTGTTTGTGTGCTGCCTGTGTTTTGGCTAGCGCCTCTCTAGCTAACGTCAGCTCAAGGTTATGGTGGGTACTTGCCTGTTTGGTTAGTCGTCGTGCCATGGTGGAGAATTTTACCACCTATACCCACGTAACTAGTTAACTTGGCTAACGTTAGTAAATTGGCCTGCTAAATTATAGCGAATGCATGACGCTAGCTAACTTTATTGCACGGGTTAAAACACGGCCAAAACGCGCATTTGAAAACTAATGGTGGAAGAAAATAGCCTTATCGCCTAAAATGTATGGCCTCATAACTGTTAGTGCTTCTGGAGCCATCTGTATGTAAAATTGTTTTTCTCAAACAAAATTCCTTCCGTTCTTAAAACAGTGAATGTCTTTTAAACAATGTGTGGCAAGGCGCTTATTTATTTATTTTTCTATAGATAATCAAGATGTCTGACGAAGGAAAGCTTTTTGTTGGAGGATTGTGTTTTGATACAGATGAAACTTCATTGGAAGAGGCGTTTTCCAAGTATGGTAACATTGCTAAAGGTATGTTGCCTCTCCAAATCCCTGTTAACAGTTTGGCGATGTTGATTGTGCTGCCACAGGTGGGCTTTGGCCATATTGAGTGGGTGGTTTTTGTTTTTTCCCCCCCACAGTTGATGTTGTAAGAGACAGAGAGACGCGGAGGTCCAGGGGTTTCGGCTTTGTGACTTTTGAAAACCCTGAAGATGCCAAAGACGCAATGGCTGCAATGAATGGCAAGGTGAGGGGATTCTTTCCAGTCACATGCAGATCTTTGACTGCTATAAATCACTGGTATTAACTTATTCCCACCTCCTTCAGTCTGTTGATGGCAGGATGATTCGTGTGGATGAAGCTGGCAAGTCGGGAGGAAGATCTGACCGTGGTGGTTCTGGTGGCTTCAGGGGTGGTTCTGGTGGCTTTAGGGGCGGTTCTGGTGGCTTCAGAGGAGGCAGAGGAAGAGGTGGGCATGGTTATTTAGGAGGAGGTAAGGGCTGGCATTGCAAAGTGGTTAGCTTCCGTTTGCTCTAAGTCACACCCCTCTTCTTTACCTTTCTCCAAACTGAAGGGCCTTTGACTGAAATGTTCTTATTTTTGACCTAGGTGGTGGTGGCTATGGTGGAGGAGACAGAAGCTATGGGGGGGACAGAAGCTATGGAGGTGACAGAAGCTATGGGGGGGACAGAAGCTATGGAGGTGACAGAAGCTATGGTGGCGGAGGAGGTGACAGAAGTTACGGTGGTAGCTACAGGAGTGGTGGTGGAGGATACTCCTCTGGGGGTGGCAGTGGAGGTTACAGAGAGGCCAGGTAAGACTTAGTTTAATGCTCATTTTCTCTTAAGTGATCAGTCAGCTGGTTTTAGTAACATTAATAGGCTTTTAGCTACAGAAGTTGTATTTCTAGGATAATCATGTACTTGGCCCAAAATGTATTTTCCTTGGTTTCCGTTCACCAGCATTCATATGTGCACCTTTTTAGGAGTGGCGGTGAAAGTGGTTATGGTGGCCGCTCTGGGGGATCCTACAGAGACGGCTATGACAGCTATGGTAAGTTTGATGTAGCCTAGTTGCCATGATCTCACTGTTGGTATGGACTAGAAATGTTTAGTACGGACTGGACATGATTGCATAGACTCCCAGAATGGCCCTGTAAGACCTTTGTTGCTCATTATCCGAAAGCCTGTGCCCTCTTGGATTAGTATGTTAAAATATTCAGGTCTGCTCAAAAATCCAGCTCTCTGCCACCCACCCAGAAGCAGAAAGACATTTCAATATTTTTTCCACTGAGTCAGTTTTCTTTTGAAGAGGCATAAGTTCACGTCCAATGCCCCTTGCCCTGATGCTTTACTGTTGCATTGAGAACCTTATGAGAACTGTGGCACAAAATATGAATAGGTTCTAGTCTACTGTGTGAGAAATGTCCGAATGCTGCAGTGCCTTTACACTTGTGGCTTCTTCTTGTCCTCAGCTACACACGAGTAAAAACAAAAACAAACTTCCTGATTGCAAGATCGTCCCTTCGCTGGCTGTTTTTTAAAAGATGCGCTCTTCGAAGACACTTTTTCTTCTGTTTGTGGTATCTGGTTCTAGTGTTTTCTTTAACAAACTTGGCAGTATCTTTAGTTTTTGTTGTGTTTCACAGGATCTGTCACGGCAGTAATTGAATTCCTGTAGCGTTTAATTACTGTAAGCCTTGACGCTCACTAAGGATCTTAGTAACTTAAGTTCAGTATGCCCTCCTGGTGTTGCAGGAAGAGTGGACACTGGGAGAATCAAAATTGATAATTAATGGCTTTATTTGCAATGAAACCTGTTTCCACCGTTGACTCGTAATCTGTTCAACACAGCCTGATAGCTTCTAAGACAAATTCAGTCTTGACCATGTTCCTGCTCAATCGGAAGACTCAAATATCAGTAGTAACATGTTTCCATTTAAGCTTATTTTAACTGGTGTTGTGAATTCTGGACTTTAAAAAAATACAATCTGTGAAATTTACACTAGAAGCTTGACAAGCTGTGATGTGCTCCTTCAGTTATGTAATGCATTCCTTTAGTGTAACAAGGTAGGAATGCTAAGTGGGAGCACTGGTTTCCAGCAGACCACCTTGATATTGCTAAAGATTTGTAAATACTCAGTATCCAAAGAGTGAATGACTTTGACTGGCGAAACAATTTCATTGAAAGGTATACTAGGTCTTTGCAGCCTTCTGCAGTTGGCCTAAGGTACTTTGCTCTTCTCAAACGTGCATAATATGATGGACTGAACATTCACGATCACTCAATGTTACAACAAGGATATGTGCTCTCTGTTCTGTGTACAAACACCTCAATTTTTTTTTGTATATCCTGGCTTCATGAAGCCTATTAAACAATCCGTTGAAAATGCTCTGATTTCTTGTGCCTTCACAGAACTTAAGCCTGTTCATACTAAGCCAGCTGAATGTTATGCAATGCGAGTCTGGTAGGGAGAGATGTCGTAAGTGGGTTGAGAGAAATGATAGCATAGTCTCTACTGGAAAGGTTATTCTGGTTGCTGAATTAATACTCAGAGGATGCTAAAAGATCTAACCTGAAGCTATTCATTGTGCGGGGATGGGGGGTCTGGGTGTGTTGAAAGCAGAATAGAAATGAAATGTCATCCTGGTGCTGGCACTGGTTCTTTTATAATGCTTCATTGCGCCCAAGAGCTCTACTATCGTTTTGGAACTCAACAAAGTCCTTGGAGAATGAAGTGTTGTGCCTACCGACACGTGAATCCGCTCTGGTGAATGCTGCTCTCTTGGCTAGTTCATAAGTGGAAATAGGCCAGTAATGTGAGGTAAAGACTTTTGCTCTCCTGTTCGCATCCCTCAAAGTTCTCATTTTGATGTCCATCTTAACTGCCTTCAACTTTACCCAACTACCGCTGTCACTTCCTCAGGCCCTAGCCGTTACTGTTCAGAACCCCGAGTTGCATGAGTACGTCCAGTAGCGTATCCTGTTTTGTTTTTTGAATTTTCACCCTGTCCCCCATAGACCATTGGGACTACTAGGCTCTGAAAATGACCATTGAGCTTTTGAAAATTCCATAAGTTGTCATGGCTCAAGCATCCCTAGTGTAAAACAAGATCCTGAGTTTTGATCTGTGAAACTAAAAGTACTGTTCTCCCAGTGATTGCGAAAGATGTCTTCATCTTAAAGGTAGACTCAGCAAAATTACGTTGCCACAAGCAGAAGTGCAGACGTTGGGATGCAAGAGACTTAACTTGGTCACGCTATCTGCACGGGTTCGCTTCACGGCGTTTTAGCCAGGGCACCAAAACAGCGGCGAAGTTGAGCCTTGTGCTTCCATGCTCTGAGTGGTTGTGGAAATTGACCCACTATGCTGTTCACTTTCTGAATCTACGTCATATCGCTGAGTCTACCTCAATTCTAGACAGCTATCACCTTTCTACTTTTGCTTGTCAAGTTTATCACTGTAATTTTTTTTTGTATAAATGTCTTAACATTCAATCAACTTTGATAGGATAACACTGTCTAATACTAAAAGTTGATGCTGTTTAGCACATCTGTAGTTCATGTTGATAATGATAAGCAAATGCATGTCATTGTTGCCCTCAAAAGCTGTACTCTACTAATTACGCTCTTGTTACTCGATCAGGTTAAACTAAACGTTGGATGTGAAAGCCTGCTTTAACACGAGGCCTGTGGACTTCGACGCTGACTGGTTCGTCCAATGCTTCCTTGGAGGTGGGTATTCTCTGAAGTGTACTGAATGCCTTCGAGCTGAAGTCATTTTTCCCTGTTTGCGTTCCCCCTTAAATAAACGTAATCACTGATCTGACACCTTTATTGGTGAAAGCAGTGTTGTGGAACCATGCGTTTACCTGTCCTTTAGTCAGATGAGATCTGGATCTGTTGACGATTAACAGTAGCGTATGGTGCAACTGACTTGAGTTTACAATTCTAGCAGTGCACTCATTTTACTGTATTTCTTCTGACCTAATTGTAACTTTATTCCAGGTTCACCACAGGATGGCTTGCCCTGAAACGGCTCCTTGAAAAATCGCCACCAGGACATATCTTTAAGACTGAACAAGAGATGTGCTGCTGAACTGGACTTCTCGTTTAGTCGAGACCAGCCTTGGAATGGGATATCAAATCTGGTTTTCAGATATGCACATCTCCATGACATTTACCAAATGGATTGTCATTCTGGCGTGCCAGTGCAGTACCTGTATTACAAGGATACTCTTTTTGTTGTTGCGAAGTACTCAAATGAACATCTTGGAAATTGAATGGATTAAATCTCTATTTTTGCAAATTGGTTGTATCTCTTGCACATGTTATAGGACATTCCTGTAATGTCTACATTTTAGGTGTAGTAGAAGAAAATAATTTCTGGTGGTGAGTACTTTCCATTCAGGACTACTCATTGGAGTTGGTACATGTATTGACCCAAAGATGGGCATATGCACAGGCGGTTGTACTTTTGAGTCAACTTAGCTGTAGTTGATCCTACAACGTAAGAAATATACTTTGATAAATTATATATATGAAATGCTATTCCTTGAGCCAGTGGAGGGTCTTATCTGCTTAATATTCATAAGTTGGGCGTAACTGCAAGGGACTCATCAATACATATACCGGGAGGCCCCGCATCTCATTCATTCCATCTGCTGCAGTTCGGACGCAAGAGATTCTCAGTGTTTTATCGGAGGTAAGCGATTGTAATAACCTTTTCATGTTAGTTCGTAAATGTATTTAATTCTGTACAGGCGCTACCAAAATTGGCAGTCTAAATGAGTGTGACATCACCCGAGGAGGAGTCTGAAGGTGGCTCAAGATGCAGCTAACAAGCGAGCAGGTAGCCAACGATAACATCCTCATGATAGTACATTTTGTTCGAAGTCCGAATTTATGGACAATTATATTGTGGTGTGCGGAACAGACCAACGTTCTTGGATTCGCCATAATGCCGATGACCACAATTTGCTATACATGCGAGCGAGCGTACTCATTAACGTTAGTCGATGCAATGACGCAGTGATAGCTGGCTAGTCCGGGGCCATTAGCACTGTCATAAATGGCGCCGTTGTGGTTGTTGGACAATGTTGAACAAAGGGAGTTGAATCTGGGCCTGGGACGTGGGGGCGGGGAACACCTTGTCGCTTACTGATTTGTATTACAAACGGAACTGAATCGCACGCACTCATTGCATGTGGAGCGAGGACCGCTTTTTGTTGTTGCGAACACGCAATTTTCATTGGCTAGGTACCATAAACTAGCTAGCTACGGTAGCGTTATATTGGGAAAGAGGACGAGAAGGCATTACTAGCTAGCCAACGGGGGGGCAGGATGGTCTTGGGCCTTTATGAGCTAATGCCCCCAATACGCATTTGTTCTTCACTCGCTGGCACTTGACTGGTTTTTATTAAACTTGCTAGGTTACTTTCAATTGTTTTGTTATTGCGTGTGTATTTGCGCCATTGCAAGAATAGAACATGAAGAGGTTTGCATCCAATAATAACCTGCTATCCAGTGGCGTAGGCATGGGTGGACCTGGGCAGCTGGCCCTTGTCAGGCCAACCTAATCAGATTTAGCAAAACAAAAAAGATGTACTCGGAACTCCCCCATTGGCTCATCCACCAATGCATTTCTGCCAACAGCCCTGCTGCTAAAAAAAACATTGCATCCATAATAAACATTATTTATTCCCTTCTGCAGTGGTGAAAAGGATGTCTGACGAAGGGAAGCTTTTTGTAGGTGGCCTCAGCTTTGACACTAATGAACAGTCATTAGAAGATGTATTCTCCAAATATGGGCAAATATCTGAAGGTAAGCAACTGTTGGATATTGGGTGCAATGTAAATATATATATATAAATAAAAAAAGATGTATCTGGTGGTCCACTATTTGAACATGCTTTGAATGATCCACATCTTGCAAAGTTTCATTGTGTCTCTATAGTCTTTTAAATAACATTTCTCTGTCTAGTTGTTGTAATTAAAGACAGGGAAACTCAGAGGTCCAGGGGCTTTGGTTTCGTCACCTTCGAGAACCCAGATGAGGCCAAAGATGCTATGCTGGCCATGAACGGCAAGGTGACAATTAAACCTGAACTCCGCCCTGAAACGCAACTCTGTCTTAACTGTGCAACGACGATATTAATGGTGTATTCTTTATTTTATCTTCCCCAACCTTCTCTGTGTCAGTCTCTTGATGGCAGACAGATCCGTGTCGACCAGGCCGGCAAATCTGGCGGTGGTGGCAGGTCCGGTGGCGGATTCCGAGGGGGCTCTTCAGGCGGCAGAGGAGGTGGAGGAGGATACTTCCGTGGAGGCAGAGGTGGTGGTGGTGGTGGAAGAGGTGGGCGTGGCTTCTCACGAGGCAAGTTTGTTGTTTTCTATCCTACAGCATCCTGACCATGAGTGTCCCTCCCTCGTTTGCCTTGGAGTGACTGACACCCCAGTCCCAACCCTACAAAGATGTCCTCACACCTGTGCTAGCCTGGGATTCTGTGACTTGCAGAACTAACCAGAAGTAGTCAGTGCGTTTGCGTGCACCCCATGCTCTGACCCTCCCCTCTGGTCCCTCATCCTTAATAACCACTCCTATGTCCCCACGTCTTTTTGTTTTGCAGTGACTGTTGCTGTTGTCTAGTAGCTGTAGAGGTTTGATTGAGACATCTGTTGGGCTACTGATAGCATGTCCAAACTGAAGAGTGGTGTTTGATATTCTCTTATCAACTCATTTATCCATAAGATTACTGCATGGCTGCTTTTAGCATTCCTTTGAGTCAGCTGTTAACCACAAGTTACATTACAGGTGGTGGAGACCGGGGATATGGTGGTGGACGTTACGACAACAGAAGTGGAGGCTCATACGGATCAGAAAGAGGCTACTACAACAAAGACAGGTGAATAGTGATGATATACCACCTCAGCTACATAGTCACATTTGCATATACATAGTTACTATATGTTAGGCAATTGATAGAATTTGGGAAGACAAAGGAAAGGTGAAGGGTATAGATCCTATAGGCAAATCACAATGCATTTTAAGAAGCTATGTGCCCATTTTGACAGTAGGCAAGCACTATTAGGAATACCATTTTGAATAGAATGTTACTCAACTTGCTTTTGCTCGTCCAATTCTTGTTTATTGATGTACATTTCTTCTGTCCACAGAGCGCAAGGAGGAGGATACGGAGATCGTTCAGGAGGTTCGTACAGAGACAGCTACAATAGCTATGGTGAGGCTTCTTATAAGCTTACACAAGTGTAGGGAGTCAGGATAGGCAGCCAATCTGGTGCCTGGACAGCCACATCCCTGAAAGCTACCATAGATTTGGAATCGGCCAGTCAACACCAGAGCCGAGGCAGGTTCTTGCCCTGTATAGCAGCTGGATGGGCTCCTCTCAGACCGGGTTTGCCCCCTATAGTCTTGGACCAACTGATGGATGAAAAGATCAGTGAAATTAGTTATTTTCTCAATGCATGAAGCCTTTAGTCATGTGTAATGGAGAAATGGGTTCCCTATTCCCATTCTTTCCTGGCCATATTGAGAAATACAACCCTCCCAAGTTACACTTTTAGTGTTTCACAATATGTGGTACATAATTAATTCTCAAGAATAAAGAGGAGTTGCAAATGAACTGGGTATTTCCTACAAACAAATGCCCTACCAGGTTAGTATTGGAAAATGGGGGTCATTTGATGTTAAAGGTATGCGGTATAGGAAAGACTCAATATACCACTTCAGCTCAGCATCCATTCCTTTAGGGAGCGTCAGTGGAAGAGAGGGTCTGCAGATGGGCCTTAGTGTACTTGTTTCCCTCCTTGTTGGAGAACCTGGGACCTCATCATTAACCACTGGGCTTTCTCTTCTCTGAACAGGCGGTGCTGTTGTCAGTGGCGCACAGTGAGGCTGCCTCCTGTAGTTGAAATATGTTGAACTGAAGAAACAATATGTTGAAGGCCCAGTTTAGCACTACAGAATGCCAAGGTAGGCTGACCTCAGTCTGCAACTGTCTTGGCGCGAGCTGTCCTACAGGGGTCATAGCATTAGCTCTCTACTTCCTGCTTTTCTTGTAATAAGCTTTTTCTCTCTGTCTTGTAGTAGCTTTTTTGTAGAGGTGTATTTTCCTTTGCTTCTTTGCCTTGCAGTACAAGGATCTGCACACACACACACACAATGGAGCCAGTCACCTTTCTTGTTGACGTAATTTGCGTATAGTAGTTGAAAGTTTTCTATCCATGGAATAAGCCAATGTAATATTGCTTTCATCGAGCGGAGTTTGACTGCGCTTGCTAAATGGAAACAAAAAGGTTCTCAATCAGATGGCCTGCCTTCAGAGTATTTGTCGCAGAAAATGTAGTTCACTCCAGCATAATTTGCTACCACCTCTTAAGTATCTTCAAAGGAATTAACGTTCAGTAGCAGCATTGCCCCTTTCGAGAGATGAGCCCCCTACCATCCACAGAATCAAGGTAACCTGTGTGTGTCTTTCCAACTTCTCTGCAGGTGACGAGGGAGGCTGGTAGGACAGTGGCGTCCGGATGCCTGTCGTCTGGGCACGGCCCCTCACCCCGAACCGGCGGCCCCATCCCGATGACGGCGGGCGTGGCCTGGTCCCAGCCCAGCGCCTGCTGCTCCGCGACACTTTAAATCTTCTTCTGAAACCCACCATGTAGATAAGAGCAGTCCTGGATAAGTGCGGGGAGGGCTGGCTTGCACTCCGAGCCACCCACCACCGGTCTGTTCCAAGTTTTTGTTTTTTACTTTCTGATCCTCCTTATGTTATTTAAAACCGCAGAGAACGAAATTATCATTTACAGTTTTTGTGGGGCAAGCCTCGTGCTGTAGGCTGTTGCCTCACTTTAGGCTGTGCACGGGAAAGAGGCACAACCTGAAAGGCGGAATGTATCTTGGATAGAGAATGGTAATGCTGTTGTAGTTTTTAAAGCTCTGCTCTGTAACAAAGTACGAAAATGCTTGCACTTATTTTGGTTGATTTGATTGACTGCTTTGCCATCCATTAATGGTGATGAGTCTGAATGAGGGAAATGTACACAAAGGTCTGAAACCTTCCATCACCACCATCATGTTTGCACTGTTCTACCTGACAGAGGGAGGGATGGTAGAGACGTTCTCTAGTCCACTGGGCTTGTTAGGATCGCTGTGGGTTCCAGCAAATGAAGAGGGCATGCTCAATTGTTTTCTGGATCACTGATCTGTTTGACTGACCTATCTATGGCAGGTTCTCGTCTAATTTATTTTGGTTTCTACTGAGAACGTTTTTATTTTATTAGCTGCACATTTTGAATAAGGAACTGTCACACGACAGTTGAGTACACAGCGGTGAATTAATGTGAAGCGGGCCAGTTCTTAAAGGTAACTACTACTTATGAGCTCTTTTCAACAAACCTACTTTTTATGAGGGTACAAATGGAGTGATTTCACAACTGTTCTCGTCATAGCATCAGATTGGTTTTGTATTTGATTTTTTTTTTAAAGCATTCTGTATCTTCATGGTTGTATTTTTCCTAAATAAAAAAACCTTTACAAATCTCTGGTGCTGGTTTTGATATAGGCCACATTACATAGGCATATTCATTTGTCATTTGCTTGTGTTTCAAAAAGAGGTGACTTGATAGATACTCCTTTCAAGATCATCTCAAATGTATATCTGGGTAGAAATTAAATGATATTGTCCAAGGTACACACACCTGCTAATGAATATAAATGTAAGTCATGCTGGTGATAAGTTGTGGATGAAACTAAAGCTGTGGGGTTTACAGGCCATGCCAGTATAAAACAATTCCAGCAGGGGGCTTTTGTCTATTCTGTGAAAAATACAATGCATGTGTAGACTGAAACTAGGAGTATCCTGTCTACCTGTGGTCCGACTCGCCAGTATTCAACAGATCTAAAAGACTGGCATGCCAGGACTGATTTAATGGATCAGTATGATGTAGGTTAGGTAGGGAGGGATGCTTTGTTATCATGCTGCATTAAAACAATGGAACTACATAAAAAAACACGCCAATTCGATACAGCCGGAAGTGACTTTTCATTGCACTTTAAGAGTCTTTTTCTCTAACCCTTTTCCTAACCTTAACCTAATTATCCTAACATGCTGTGTAAATTATACTAACCCGTTTTTAGGGAATCTCATTTTTGACTTTTCTTCAGGCGTTTTCATCTATTTGTCGCAATATTAGTAATCTCAATAGTAGTCATGATGAGACATTCTTTCCTGTTGCCCTCAAAATACATTCCAGACTGTTTTAATGTGTTTTCCATGGACAGTATGTTATCCAGATGTGCACAAGGGGGCAGTCTTGTCTCAAAGATCTTTTGTGTGTTCAATGTATTTTACTGCTCATATATTTTCAATTTACTGCTCAATGCAATGAACCGTTTACCAGAAATAGGATTGTTGCCAAACTGGTGAAGGGGCAACTTGATAAAAGCACATCTTATCAGTTTGCTCAGATATTCACAAAATAAATGTGTCCAATAACATCAACTCTACTTGTTTAATCCCACAGTAAATAATTGAAGATTTAAAACTGCTGCTGAACAGGACATGAAAGCATTGTTTGACAGATGGAAATTCAATTGTTACTGCATGTAGGGGCATAGATGGCTAATTTCCTGCAATTCTACACATTTTTCCATGATTAATGTCTGATATAAAAACACTAAACGAAGAGCTGCAGTTAATATCAGAATTGGTAGCAAGGTATGTTAGTCCTAAATATTTCAAAAACTAAAAGCATTGTATTTGGGACAAATCATTAAAAAATTATTGTAATGAATGTGAAAATTGAGCAAGTTGAGGTGATTTAACTGCTTGGAGTAACCCTGGATTGTAAACTGTCATTGTCAAAACATGTTGATATAACAGTAGCTAAAATAGGGAGAAGTCTGTCCATAATAAAGCGCTGCTCTGCCTTAACAACACTATTAACAAGGCAGGTCCTACAGGCCCTAGTTTTGTCGCACCTGGACTACTGTTCAGTCGTGTGGTCAGGTACCACAAAGAGGGACTTAGGAAAGAAAGCATCATAAGCACATTAGGATTCTTCGCAGTATCATAATCATGTTCTAGGCACCTGGTTGGCCAAATGAACAAAATGTTTCTGGTCAGTGACATATCAATTCTTCATGGTGTCATTAATCCATTCCAGGAAGTCAGGGATGCGCATGTAGATGTAGATGTTGTTTATAGTCTTGGTAGATACCACCCCATAGGCCACTCCGTTACAGACTAATGGACCACCAGAATCTCCCTGGAAGTAACACACATAGACCACAATACCAAACCAATGAAAAGGTTGCCTGATGACTCAAAGTGAATTGACTGACATAGTTGAAGTAATTTGTGGTGACATCAAAATTAGGGATGTTGTACAAAACAAAGTCATCAGCAATTGGTTTCTTAATCCTGGTCCTGGGGATCCAAAGGGCTGCACATTTTTGTTTTCGCCTCAGCATTACACACCTGATTCCAATCATCAAAGATGACGATGAGTTGATCATTTGAATCAGCTGTGTAGTGCTAGGGCAAAAACTAAGATGTGCACCCCTTTGGTTCCCCAGGACCAGGATTAAGAAACACTGAATTTGAGTATCACAGCCAATTCCACATTTTCAAAACACCTCTTTACCCACGTGTGTTTTGGCTCAACCCATCGTTTTCTAGGACCAATCACAACGATTAGAATGTATTTGCGTTTTAGAAATCGTCGGGGAGGTACTCATTGCGGAGTACCTCCCCGAGAACAAACTAACGTGTGTGTGCGTGGCGTAGTGTTTGGCCAAAGCAAGGAGTTTGGGTAGCCAGGCAAATGAAAAGGGACATTTCCATTGGAATGATTCATGCCCTCAAACCAAAGGGAAAATATATTTTTATTCTATTCCGCTCATGTTATTTCCCCTGTAACATTACATACTTTCAGACGCCACTTACCGCAGAAGGTCCATTTAGTCCTGATGAGCAGACCTGATGGTTGTCAGAGCAAAGTTGATTCTCATCTAGTGTCACGTTGAGGTCCTGAAGCACAGGGGAGCCTTGCTTTACATTCCTGATAGTTTGTCCCCAGCCTGACACCAGACAGTCCTTGGGCACCTCCTCATCTTTTGTCAGTGGGAGGGCAATCGGTCTCACACGGTGGGTGATAACCGCAATCTCCTCCAGCTTTGAGGCAGAGCGAGCAGGTTTGTTGAATGTTACAACTTACATCTTTGGTTCTATAGTCTATTCAGCAAGCCTGGTAGTTAACGACCATTAAATTAACTGTTTGTTACAAATCAATTTCATACTTTGTCACTACAATGTCAATTTCACCTGTGCAGGTAAAAATAAAAACAATTTGCGCAGCTTTAGGCCCTAGCTTGGAGTTTTACCTTGAGTAGCATGATATCATTATTATATTCTTCATCATAATTTGGATGTGGAAATGCCTGTTTCACAAGCATTTCCTGACCTTGTTCCTGCTGCACGTTGTGGACTCCCAGCTTGACCTTAATGGATCTGTAACATACACACAGACAGAGGCACAACGCAATGGAATATACTGTAGTCTTACACATATCTGCAACTGACCGTAGTGGACTAACACGGACACTGATTGAAAACGTAATGTAAATCTACTGTATATCCTTGCTTCCCGCTTGGTTCAACATGTGCCCTGACATTTCCTTTACAGAAAAACCAAATGAATTTCACGTGATCACATGTGAAGTGTTCCGAAAACACGTTTTCATGTGATCACGTGATCTTATGGGTTGTTCATTTGATAACATGTGACAACATGTGATGATGTGAAAACACGCGATCACGTTGTCACGGATTCCCCCGGTACTGTTGCTCATTCTGTGCACCAGTTCCGGAGGTCTACGTCACTGGCCTCTAGGCGTCACTGAACTGTTTCATTACGCACATCTGATTCCAATTCCCCTGATTAGTAATTGTATATATATGCCCTCTGTTCACCATTGTTTGGTTGGTTGTTCTTCCCATGTCATTGGTATGTGAGTACCTGTGCAGTCTTAGTTCGGCTTTGGTGCTGCGTGTATTGTGCATTTGTTATTACGGGTCTCGCCTGTGTATTAGAGGTTTTACCTCGCTCTTTTGTTTGGGTTACATCCCTGTATTTTTGGATATGTGTTTGTTTTGGGCTTCGTCCCGTGCCTTTTCATGGCATGTTGTATATGTTGGGTGGAGTATTAACCCCCCCGCCCAGTACTGTGCCTGTCTCCAATCATTTATACCAGGTGACACGTAAAGTGTTCCAAAAAAACGTTTCACATGATTTCATGTTTTTTTCTTTTAAGGGTTAAATAGTCTGCAATATCTTAATGGTGCATGACTACATTTATTGGTAGGTTTTTCATACTGCACCTTTTCTCAGCCTTTGGATATTGGAGGTCTTAGCCCTGGGCTAACCTGTGTTTCACGTCTAAATGCTCCAAAGGGGACGTTAGAAATACATTGTCAAAATGTGTAAATGCAATGTTAGGAAGAACTATGTGAAGCATGAGGCAGGATAACCCTAGGCTAAAAACAGTAAAGCTCTTCCGGTGTGAAAAACCTAGAGATGTTGAAATGGTGCCCTATTAAAGTGTTGGTGAGATTGCAAGAAAAAATCCAATTGAAAGAGTAGTTTGACCAGCATACATTCTAATTCTAGGCATAAAGCTATAAGGTAGTGAGTATCAAGGAGAAACGGTTAAAGCATTTATAGGGCAGATAATGGAGGCCAATGGGCTCCACACATATTTGCTGTTGGTTTTCCCTCACTAGATGAGCAGACATTACTGACCCCCCATTGCAGTGGGCGGCAGTCATCACAAAGTCCTCTCTCACTAGAAAACCACCACAGCTTCCTGGCTTCTGGTTGTTGCTGACAGCTTTCTCCAGGAGCACCATGTAGGGTCTGCTGTGGGGCACAGCCTCCTTGCCCCCATAGATACGCCCTGCGTGCACTGTGACAACATCAACAATCAGGATCCAGTCTCAACCCATAATATCTAAAACACCAAACGTTGTGCAGTTTTCTTATTTGATACCACCTTGCATAATACCTGATTGGATTAGTAGTAGTAGACTGCAAAAGTACAAGACCCTGAATCAATGCATACAGTGAGCTCAAAATATTGGGACTGATTTTTTTTTGTTATTTTGGCTCTGGATTTGAAATGATACTATGAGGGAGGTTAAAGTGCAGACTCAGGTTAATTTGAGGGTTTTTCCATCTACACTATCATTCAAAAGTTTGGGGTCACTTAAATGTCCTTGTTTTTTAAAGAAAAGCAAAAAAAATTGTTCATTACAATAACATCAAATTGATCAGAAATAGTGTAGACATTGTTAATGTTGTAAATGACTATTTTAGCTGGAAGGGGCTGATTTTTAATGGAATATCTACATAGGCGTACAGAGGCCCATTATCAGAAACCATCACTCTTGTGTTCCAATGGCACGTTGTGTTAGCTAATCTAAGTGTATTATTTTAAAAGGCTAATTGATCATTAGAAAACCCTTTTGCAATTATGTTAGCACAGCTGAAAACTGTTCTGATTAAAGAAGCAATAAAACTCGCCTTCTTTACACTAGTTGAGTATTTGTAATCAAACCCACAAATGCTGATGCTCCAGATACTCAACTAGTCTAAAGAAGGACAGTTTAATTTTTTTCTGTAATCAGAACAACAGTTTTCAGCTGTGCTAACATAATTGCAAAAGGGTTTTCTAATGATTAATTAGCCTTATCAAATTATAAACTTGGATTAGCTAACACAACGTGCCATTGGAACACAGGAGTGATGGTTGCTGATAATGGGCCCCTGCACATCTTTGTAGATATTCCATAAAAAAATCTACTGTTTCCAGCTACAATAGTCATTTACAACATTAGCAATGTCTACACTGTATTTCTGATCGATTTTATGTTTTAATGGACCAAAAATGTGCTTTTCTTTAAAAAACAAGGACATTTAAGTGACCCCAAACTTTTGAACGATAGTGTATATTAGGTGAACCGTTTAGAAATTACAGCACTTAAGGGAGCAAAAGTATTGGGACAAATTTACTATAACGTTACTAACAGTATTTGGTCCCATATTCATAGCACACAAGTACTACATCAAGCTTCTGACTACACATTTGTTGGAAGCATTTGCTGTTTGTTTTGGTTGTTTCAGATTATTTTGTGCCCAATAGAAATTAATGGTAACAATTGTGTTGTCATTTTGGAGTCACTTTTATTGTAAATATAAATTGAATATGTTTATGTCTCTCACTCATTGTTCACAATTCAGTCAGGATTATCCATAATCACGGTAGCATCCACATTAACGTGAAAGTATTTAGAAACATTCTACTCTTATTTACAATAAAAGTGACTCCAAAATGACACAATACTGTCACGATTATCTTCCGGACGGACAGACCAAGACGCAGCGATGTAGCCAGAATACATGATTTAATTATAACACACGGGACAGAACGAAAACAAAACAATAAACGAAGAAACAGACGTGAGCCCTAACGCTAAATCCTAAAACACGAACACAGAACTCTAAACCTAAACATGAATGGCGAAATCTAAGTGAAACACGGAGAAACCTAACTAGACATGACTGTAGAAACCTAACTAGACAAGAACCCTAATCAACACGAAAAGCCTAACATAAACATGACATGAACAATAACCCACGAAACTAAGGTGCAATCCTCTAACATATAAATGGTTCCCAATTAGAGACAACGAGACTCAGCTGCCTCTAATTGGGAACCATTAATCCAACATAGAACTAGACACCATAGAACTGTGAAAACCCCTAAACCAAAATGAACCCAAACGCCCAGCCTGTAAACCCAGGCCTCAAGGGCGTTACAGTACTCTCAAAGGCGCGGACTCGACGCTACCAAAAGTCTGTGGGGTCTTCGGTGGGTCGCTTTGTCCCAGGTGGAGGCCCGGTGCTGGCCGTGCTGGTCTGACATCCAGAACCGGAGGCCCTGGGCCTTCTCCTGAACTCTGCGCGTGGAGTTGAACTGGCCGCACTGGACTCGTGATGCTCACTGGAACGCTGGTGCGTGAGCAGGAACTGGCAGTACTGACCTGATGCTCACTGGGACTCTGCGCGGAGCAGGAACTGGCAGTACTGGACTCGTGATGCTCACTGGGACTCTGGTGCGTGGAGCAGGAACTGGTCGCACTGGACTCGTGTGATGCTCACTGGGACTCTGGTGCGTGGAGCAGGAACTGGTCGCATTCGACCTGATGCTCACTGGAACTCTGGTGCGTGGAGCAGGAACTGCAGTACCGACCAGTGATGCTCACTGGTACTCTGGTGCGTGGAGCAGGAACTGGCAGTACTGGACTTGTGATGCTCACTGGAACTCTGGTGCGTGGAGCAGGAACTGGTCGCACGGACTTGTGATGCTCACTGGGACGCTGGTGCGAGCAGGAACTGGCAGTACTGGACCTCGTGATGCTCACTGGAACTCTGCGCGTGGAGCAGGAACTGGTCGCATTTCGGACTTGTGATGCTCACTGGGACGCTGGTGCGTGGAGCAGGAACTGGCAGTACTGGACTCGCGGATGCTCACTGGGACTCTGGTGCGTGGAGCAGGAACTGGTCGCACTGGACTCTCTGAACGCATCGGGAGCTTGCGCGCTGGAGCCGGGACAGGACGTGCTGGACTCTCTGAACGCACGGGAGCTTGGTGCGCTGGAGCCGGGACAGGACGCGTTGGACTCTCTGAACGCACGTGGGAGCTTGGTGCGCCGGAGCCGGACAGGACGTGCTGGACTCTCGGAGCGCACGCGGAGCTGGGTGCGCGGAGCCGAACAGGACGCGTTGACTCTCGGAGCGCACGGGAGCTTGCGCCGGAGTCGAACAGGACGTGCTGGACTCTCGGAGCGCACGGGAGCTGTGCGCGGAGCCGGAGCAGGACGCAGGACTCTCGGAGCGCACGGGAGCTGGTGCGCGGGGCCGGAGCAGGACGTGTTGGACTCTCGGAGCGCACGGGGGAGCTGGGTGCGCGGGTCGAGCAGGACGTGCTGGACTCTCGAGCGCACGTGAGCTGGGTGCGTGGAACAGGGACTGGACGGGTAGACACCACTACACGGACTGGGATCTTGGAACACGGAACAGGGATCTTGGAACGCGGAACAGGGATCTTTGGAACGCGAACAGGGATCTTGGAACGCCGGAACAGGGATCTTGGAACGCTGGAACAGGGATCTTGGAACGTGGAACAGGGATCTTGGAACGTGGAACAGGGATCTTGGAACGTGGAACAGGGTCTCGGAGCGTGGAACAGGGTCTCGGAGCGTGCGGAACAGGGGTCTCGGAGCGTGGAACGGGACTGGACGTGTAGAAACATCCACCCGACCGGGAACCTGATATGGAGAGCCGACACCATACCTCCAGCTAGCTCACTAACCCTGGCCTCATGGGTGAGTGGAGCTGGAATCTCTCGGACTGGGCTGTGGATCCGTACCGAGATTCTGCCCGTAGGACCACAGGATAACATGGACCCAAAAGGCGCACTGGAGGCCTGGCTCGCAGAGCTGGCACCACTCTCCCAGGTAGCACACAGACCTCGGCCCGACTAATGAGTGGCGCTGGGATCTCTCGCACTGGGCTGCGGACACGTACCGGAGACACCGCACACGGAACTGGAGCAGGATATCCGGTCCCAGGAGGCGCACCGGAGACTTAGCGCGCAGAGCAGGCACCACTCTTCCTGGCTGAACGCTTCGTTTACCCCCGACTGATGAGTGAGCGGGAATCTCTCGCACCGGCCTCTGACTCCGTATAGAGGAAACCGTGCGCAATACAGCATAGCACGGTGTCCCCTCGGTGCGACGTTCTCCCCAACGCTCTCTCCACAAGGCACGAGGAGTTGGCTCAGGAGTCCCCTCCTGAACCGGCCAACCTCCTCGTGTGCCCCCCAAAAGTTTCTTGGGGCTGCCTTACGGGCTTCCTAGCCCGGCGAGGTCTGAGAAACCTTTCCTCTCCGGGTCCCATGCTCCCATCAAGTCCTCACACCTGCGCCGCTCAGCCGCCGCTGCTTCCAGTTCCTCTCTGGGCCGACGATACTCCCAGGCTGGTCCCAAGCACTCCCATAAAATAGATCCCTTTCCCAAGACCTAAGCTCCCGGTCTCTGCCGCTTGGTCTTTGTTTGCGGGTTATTCTGTCACGATTATCTTCCGGACGGACAGACCAAGACGCAGCGATGTAGCCAGAATACATGATTTAATTATAACACACGGGACAGAACGAAAACAAAACAATAAACGAAGAAACAGACGTGAGCCCTAACGCTAAATCCTAAAACACGAACACAGAACTCTAAACCTAAACATGAATGGCGAAATCTAAGGAAACACGGAGAAACCTAACTAGACATGACTGTAGAAACCTAACTAGACAAGAACCCGACCGAACACGAAAAGCCTAACATAAACATGACATGAACAATAACCCACGAAACTAAGGTGCAATCCCCAAACATATAAATGGTTCCCAATTAGAGACAACGAGACTCAGCTGCCTCTAATTGGGAACCATTAATCCAACATAGAACTAGACACCATAGAACTGTGAAAACCCCTAAACCAAAATGAACCCAAAACGCTCCAGCCTGTAAACCCAGGCCTGGGCGTTACAAATACATTATTTTCCATTCATTCCTATTGGGGGTCGTAAACAGTGCTGTAAACGGTTCACCCGATATGGATGAAAATACCCTCAAATTAAATCTGACAGTCTGTACTTTAACCTCCAGAGTCATTGTATCATTTCAAATCAAAAGCGCTGGAGTAGAGCCACAACAACAAATGTCCCAACACTTCTGGAGCTCACTGTACATGTGCAGTCTAAGTATTTAGTTTTTTTTTTACCTTGTGTGTAGAAGAGTATCAGGAGCAGAGTACCCAGGTTCAATGGAATGCCCATAGTGAATGGACTTCAGCTGAGCAGTTGATGTGATTGGAGACCTGTGAGAAATTTCATTCACTGTCTCTTCTTACACTTCAGCTTTAAATAGGCCTTGAAGGAGACCAGGAACTAATCATCTATGCATATAATTTGAGTGATTGACACTGAGAGTGATGAATGACAGAGCTTAAACCCTTTCCCTTTGTGTGCATGTCATTTATTTGAGGTAGATATATTTGCATTTACTGCCTTCAAAGCAGTACAAGCAAGACACCAATAGTAGTAATGTTGAAACTATAGCTAGGCTAGTTATGGACTAAAGGTCTTTCAGAGCATCATGGGACTGAAAGGAAAGAACATAAATGCCTTTGGGTGACATTGAACAAATATCCTGTGATTTGTTTTGATAGATTTATATGATGTGAAAGTCTCTTCTTGTGTGTGACCCAAGGCTGACTCGTAATTGAGTCTACTGGTGCATCTGTCATAATTTACCATCTAATGCCTCTCATGTAAAAGCAGCAGACAGCCTTGAAGATTTTCATTCCCTGTTCAAGGTCATGGCTCTTATGTCTCTTTTTCTGCCATCGGACCCCAGGTAACGTTATTTAAACTTAACCCCAGTCAAAAGAGTATTGAAATAGGGATTTGTTTGATTTTAGGGTTCATTGTACCCAGTGGTTTGTGATCCGAAAGGTTTGTCTGGTATGGGGAAGGCATTAAAGTCCTTTGGGAAGATCAACAAGTGACTAGACTCTCATATTATATTAACCTGCGCAGACAACAGTGAGCGTCATGATCAGTCAATCTGGTTCCAACCAAAAATGGAAATAAATTACATTCATGTGAGGCATACCTCAAAAGCAGATGATGATGTAGCTTGTTGGATCTAAAAGGCTCTTTTCGGTTTGGCAAAAGTAAAGGAGAAACTGACTTGAAAGGTACGGGTACCCTCTGTCGTAAAATACCAGAGCTCAACATCTGCATTCTTTTTGAAAATCCTCTTTGGAGGTTTATGTACAATTTATTCAAGTGGAAAAGTAATGTTGGATTGTAATTGAACTTCAGGGTCAATGATTGGATCATCGACTGTCACACAAGTATCAAAGCTATCTGACTCAAGGATTTAAGTCTAAATCACTTTTTTTATTTTTTTTACTTTTACCCTTTTTTTTTCTCCACAAATTCAAGATATCCAATTGGTAGTTACAGTCTTGTCCCATCGCTGCAACTCCCATATGAACTCGGGAGAGGCGAAAGTCGAGAGCTATGCGTCCCTCGAAACACGACCCGCCACCATTAATCTTACACATTTTGCATTTCTCCCCTTTCGGCATAGTGCAATTTGTTTCTACTTGCAGGTAGCCTAGTGGTTAGGCCATTGGGCCAGTAACCGAATGGTTGCTGGATCGAATCCCTGAGCTGACTAGGTAAAAATCTGTCGTTCTGCCCCTGAACAAGCAGTTAACCCACTGTTCCCCGGTAGGCTGTCAGTGTAAATTAGAATTTGTTCTTAACTGACTTGCCTAGCTAAATTAAGGTAAAGATATTACAGTTGAAGTCGGAAGTTTACATACATATCCTAACTGACTTAAGACAGGGAATTTTTACTAGGATTAAATGTCAGGAATTGTGAAAAATTGAGTTTAAAAGTATTTGGCTAAGGTGTATGTAAACTTCCGACTTGTGGAGGTCTACCATTATTTATTTATTTTAGGTCTTGGCTGATTTCTTTAGATTTTCCCATGATGTCAAGCAAAGAGGCACTGTTTGAAGGTAGGCCTTGAAATACATCCACAGTTACACCTCTAATTGACATAAATAATGTCAATTAGCCTATCAGAAGCTTCTAAAGCCATGACAAAATATTCTGGAATTTTCCAAGCTGTTTAAAGGCACAGTTAACTTAGTGTATGTAAACTTCTGACCCAATGGAATTGTGATATAGTGAATTATAAGTGAAATTATCTTTCTGTAAATAATTGTTGAAACAATGACTTGTGTCATGCACAAAGTAGATGTCCTAACCGACTTGCCAAAACTATAGTTTGTTAACAAGAAATTTGTGGAGTGGTTGAAAAACGAGTTTTAATGACTCCAACATAAGTGTATGTAAACGACTTCAACTGTATATACCAGAAAAGCAATGAAACAGTTGGCTTCTCTTCTCCCTTTGACCTGTGTGACCATATCTACATCTATTAGTCGGCTGTCTCACACCCACACAAAGGAAAGCTGCTTCCTGTTTTTGGTAAGCATAAAAACGGACCGCGTAGCCCCAGGTATGTCTATTACATACCTTCCAGAGTCTAGACTGAATAATACCCCCTTTCATACCTGAACCACAAGCCTTTCATTCTAATTGATTGGAATAGTGTGCAACAGTGGGTTTTGTGAGAAGGAAAGCGAATAAGAGAAGTGAATGGTCTCTGGGAGCTGTGTGATGGCATAATGGGAATCACAGGAGGCAGAGAGGAGCTGGACAGAGAGGAAGCCCAGCAGGAGAGACCTTTACCGTCAGCTTTATTGGGACTGCGGGGATTGAGCGCCGCACGGTTTAGCCATCAGCCTTTGCGGTAGAAAGCAGGGGAAAGTAATGATAGTCATAAAAAGTCCATCAATAATGGCTCAAATTACATGTTTATTAAGAAGAAAGGAAAATGACAACAATAAAAGGAGGACCTTGATCATTGTGTCGCACATAACAGTGAATTTGAGATCACATAATTGGGTAGGCAGGGGGTTCATTCATTGTCTACTGTGGAGTCGGTGGATGTGGCGTTATTTCTGTGGTATGATCATGTCATAAAGAAGTCTATACCCAGAAACACATGATTGGATCTGTGTTGATAGGATGGAGAGGAACTAAAGGCTAACTTCCTGAGTCCTCCATCAGCTCCTTTCTGATAGGTCTGTCCAGATAACTAGCTACAATGCATCCAGCCTCTGTCTGACACCATGCAATGTTCATTATAGAAGTAATCCTCTAAACACTTGTCAAGCGTGCTCTCTGAAGCTGTTCATGTGACAGTTGTGTTGTCTATGGGATTCATGATTGAGAAAGTAAAAATCAAGAGATATCTATATCTAAAGTCTAGATGCTGTTATTTAGATGAGGGGGGGTGAGAAACATAGATTATAAACTTGGTGGTTCCAGCCCTGAATGCTGATTGGTTGACAGCCATTGTATATTTAAGCAATAAGACACAAGGTATATGCATGACACAACGCGGAGTGCCTGGATACAACCCTTAGCCATGGTATATTGGCCACATACCACAAACCCCCGAGGTGCCTTATTGCTATTATAAACTGGTTACCAATGTAATTAGAGCAGACAAATGTAGGTCTTGTCATACCCGTGGTATATGGTCTGATGTACCACGGCTGTCAGCCAATCAGCATTCAGGACTCGAACCACCCAGTTTATAAAAGACCGTATATCATGGGTATGACAAAACATTTATTTTTACTGCTCTAATTGCTTTAGTAACCAGTTTATAGTAGCAATACGGCACCTGGGAGGTTTGTGGTATATGGCCAATATACCACGGCTAATGGCTGTATCCAGGCACTCTGCGATGCATTGTGCATTAGAACAGCCCTTAGCTGTGGTATATTGGCCATATACCACACCCCCTCGTGCCTTCTTGCTTAAATATAGTCTATAAAGATTGGTGTTCATAATCCCACGTGTGTTCCAAAATCCAATTCAGACTATTTCCACAATGAAACCTTTGACAGACCCAGCTGTATGTGTATTTATTGTATTTTCAAGGAGCAGGGTGAAATTAGGCCTTAGTTTTGCATGGATTCCCCTATCTGAGAGGAGAACTGGACAAGAGAAGCCCACGTTTGCTGGTGTCCCGCCGGGCCCTGGTAGCGGTCCCTGCCAAACAGAAGCACACTAGGCCAGGGGACAGAGAGGGGAGTCCAGCACCGTAGCTCACCCCAGCCACGGGATCAGGGGGCGTGACTACTGTCATGGGGCAAGGACTGTTTCCAGAAAGAAATAGGACAGTGTTCCCAAATGGTCCCTAACCTCATTCCCTTTCCACTTGTTGAAACAATGAAAGTGCCAGTAAAGTAGGCTTACCCAAGTAGGAACTTATGCCTTTTCCCTGCCTACAGGGAAATAAACTGGGGTGGATGCACTCCCTCTCTTCATGATCATATCCCACTGGGCACAGATGTCATTCTGTCTATTCCACATTGGTCCAATGTAATTTAATTGAAAATGATGTGGAAACAATGTTGATTCAACCAGTGTGTGCCCAGTGGGATGCAATCACTATTTTGTTTGTTGACAGCCTGGCCTCTGCTTAAGTGCTATTTAAAGAGCCAGAGGTTCTGCAGTTAAGCTACTTGGCAGACCTTGGTTTGTGATGTTTTTCATGAGCCTTTTATGACAGCGGCAAAAAACTAAATTGACACCTCTAAATAGTCATACCTGCCAACATAAAACTTGTGCAACATTTGACAGGTGGTCACCTGTGATTCTTTTCACATGTCGAGGCCAAATGTAGTTCTTCTATCTTCCTCACGCCACTCCATCATTGCTGCGTTAGGGTTAGTCCACAGAACTGTTTTGAATGTGTGAACTGAACAGAAGCATCATATAATATCTGGGACTGGTGAGCTGCACTGCGCTCATTAACAAGCTTCAGTAACACTTCAATTTAAGGGGTCCTTATTTCAGGGTAATTACTTGTAATGAATGTGTTCTTATATAGTACATTAGCCATCCTGACAACCTGGCCCTAATTAAGGCTTCCGGACGCACTAGTACCCCACAGAGTACATGTTATATCTGCAATGTAATGTACAGTGTAATTAGACTCCAGAGCCCTTTATAGAAGAGTTGTGTCAATGAGTTGGTCAGTTTTCAATTTGCTAAAACTTGTGCAGGCTGAATTATTTTGCGTTGGGATGCTATCGGAAACTTTAAGATTTGTAACAAGCATGGTAACAAGCATTTGTTGTTACACCTGTGCAATTACATACTGGAATTACTACCAGTTACATGTTATTACAGTGCAACTATGAATTATTACAACTAATTACAATACTATAATAAGGAACCCTTAAAAGGAAGTGTTACCCAAGCGTGTCTTATCTGATGTGAACTGATCAGGTGCTGATATCTGTATATCTTCATGAGCTACATTTTATTTACCACTTTCTGCCGTTAAGCCTTACTCCTCCTGCCACACAGATAAAATAAATGATATATCTGTATATTCTGTCATGTAACCATAATGCACACGTCAATACACTCAAACACAAATGGAATTTGTTTGCAAATGAATCTAAGTAATTTCAAACCATTAGTGCTCTCGTTATGTTTTTCTATCTGACAGGACCACACTACAAGCAATATACTGTACATCCTCAATATCTGTAAGCATTCGGATGAGTAATACACTTAGGAAGTGTCATTGTAAAAGAGACATGCACTTTAAACATTTATTGTGACGAGTTTACGGGCTGCACTTCAACACATCGTATATTCACTGAGATTATTTACAAAAACTGTCTAGAAAATAAATGAAGTAAAGGAATTGGCAGAGGCAATAGTTCCAAAGCTTATCTGTGATAAACTCTCCCATCCATCTGCCTTTGTGTCAAACCCACTCAGCCGAGTCAGCTAGATGTCTGCCCCTCGCCATGGTAACACCACAAGGGTTGTGAAGGCGCTTAGCGGCCGCAACAGTTTCTATGGCTCTATGTCCCTGTGTGTGTGTATGAACCAGTGATGATTCGCTCACCCCTACAATATGTCAGAAATCAGGAGATGAGCCAAGCCACCCCGCTACCTCTGAGACTGTCTGGATGGTATTGTAATGAAACAGCAGGGAGCAGGTCTCGAACCCTCGACCTTCTAGCCCGAAGTCCAGCGCGCTATCGACTGCCGCAAAAGCATGCTCGAGCAGCAGAGTCGATATCCACGCTTATAAACCCAGGGTCGTTACAGTATGTTCATATAAAGAAATCAGTCAACTGACATTCTGTAAAGTGATTAAGTCCAAATCTATGGATGGTCACAGATGCCTTAAAAAAAAAAAAAGTAGGGGCGTGGATCAGAAAACCAGTCAATATCTGGAGTGACCACCATATACCTCATACAGCGTGACACATCTCCTTTGCATTGAGTTGATCAGGCTGCTGATTGTGGAATGTTGTCTCACTACTTCAATGGCTGTGCGAAGTTGCTGGATATTGGCGGTAACTGGAACACGCTGTCGTACACGTCGATCCAGAGCATCCAAAACGTGCTCAATGGGTGCACAATCATGCTGAAACATGAGGTGATGGCGGTACAGTTGAAACCGGGATTCATCCGTGGAGAGCACACTTCACCAGCGTGCCAGTGGCCATTGAAGGTGAGCATTTGTCGGTTACGACGCCACACTGCAGTCAGGTCAAGACACTCGTGAGGACGACGAGCATGCAGATGAGCTTCCCTGAGACGGTTTCTGACAGTTTGTGCAGAAATTATTTGGTTGTGCAAACCCACAGTTTCATCAGCTGTCCGGGTGGCTCGTCTCCGTGTGAGTGGCGCAGCAGTCTAAGGTGTTGCATTTTAGTTCTAGATGTGTCACTACAGACCCTGTTTTGATTCCAGGTTGTATCACAACCGGCCGTGATTGGGAGTCCCACAGGGCGGGCACAATTGGCCCAGTGTCGTCCAGGTTAGGGTTTGGCCGGGGTAGACCATCATTTTAAATAAGAATTTGTTCTTAAATAACTTGCCTAGTTAAATAAAGGTTAAATAATAAAAACAATTTTTTTAAGAAGACGGATTTGTAGATCCTGGGCTGGCGGAGTTACACGTGGTCTGCGGTCAAGTGGCCAGTTGAACGTACTGCCAAATTCTCTAAAACGATGTTGGAGGTGGCTTATGGTAGACAAATTAACATTCGATTCTCTGGCAACAGCTCTGGTGGACATTCCTGCAGTCAGCATGCCAATTGCACACTCCCTCAAAACTTGAGAGATCTGTGGCATTGTGTTTTGTGACAAAACTGCACATTTTAGAGAGGCCTTTTGACTCCAGCACAAGGTGCACCTGTGTAATGATCATGCTGTTTAATCATCTTCTTGATATACCATACTTGTCAGGTGGATGGATTATCTTGGCAAAGGACAAATACTTACTAACAGGGATGTAAACAAATGTGTGCACAACATTTTAGAGAAATAAGCTTTTTGTGTGGAACATTTCTGGGATATTTCATTTCAGCTCATGATACATGGGACCAACACTTTACATGTTTGCATTTGTAGGATTTTATTTGATCTTTAAACAATACACAAAATATATATTATTCCATGCCTCACCATTAAGTGAATTATTGCCAAAACATATTATTGATATTTCATATTTACAGTAAAGGTCAAAGGTTTGGACACAACACATTCAAGGGGTTTTCTTTATTTTTACAATTCTTTTTACATTGTAAATTAATAATGAAGACATCAAAACTATGAAATAACACATATAGAGTCATGTAGTAACCAAAAAAGTGATAAACAAATCAAAATATATTTGAGATTCTTCATTACAGCTTTGTGCACTCTTGGCATTCTCTCAACCACCTTCATGAGGTAGTCACCTGCAATGCATTTCTTTCCTTAATGCGTTTGAGAAAATCAGTTGTGTTGTGACAAGGTAGGGGTGGTATACAGAAGATAGCCGTATTTGGTAAAAGACCAAGTCCATATTATGGCAAGAACAGCTCAAATAAGCAAAGAGAAACAACAGTCCATCATTACTTTAAGACATGAAGGTCAGTCATTGTGGAAAATTTCAAGAGATTTTAAAGTTTCAAGTGCAGTCGCAAAAACCATCAAGCGTTATGATGAAACTGGCTCTCATGAGGACTGCCACAGGAAAGGAAGACCCAGAGTTACCTCTGCTGCAGAGGATGTTCATTAAAGTTACCAGTCTCAGAAATTGCAGCCCAAATAAATGTTTCACAGAGTTCAAGTAACAGACACATCTCAACATCAACTGTTCAGAGGAGACTCTGTGAATCAGGCCTTCATGGTCAAATTGCTGCAAAGAAACCACTACTAAAGGACACCAATAAGAAGAAGAGACTTGCTTGGGCCAAGAAACACAAGCAATGGACATTAGACTGGTGGAAATCTGTCCTTTGGTCTGGAGTCCAAATTTGAGATTTTTGGTTCCAACCACCGTGTCTTTGTGAGACGCAGAGTAGGAGAACGGATTATCTCCACATGTGTGGTTCCCACCGTGAAGCATGGAAGAGGAGGCATCATGTTGTGGGGGTGCTATGCTGGTGACACTGTGAGTGATTTATTTAGAATTCAAGGCACACTTAACCAGCATGGCTGCCACAGGATTCTGCAGTGATACACCATCCCATCTGGTTTGGGCTTAGTGGGACTATCATTTGTTTTTTAACAGGACAATGACCCAACACACCCCCAGGCTGTGTAAGGGCTATTTGACCAAGAAGGAGAGTGATGGAGTGCTGCATCAGATGACCTGGCCTCCACAATCCCCCAACCTCAACCCAATTGAGATGATTTGGGATGAGTTGGACCGCAGAGTGAAGGAAAAGCAGTCAACAATTGCTTAGCATATGTGGGAACTCCTTCAAGGCTGTTGGAAAAGCATTCCTCATGAAGCTGGTTGAGAGAATGCCAAGAGTACTCAAAGCTGTCATCAAGGCAAAGGGTGGCTACTTTGAAGAATCTCAAATATAAAATATATTTTTATTTAACACTACATGATTCCATATGTGTTATTTCATTGTTTTGATGTCTTCACTATTATTCCAGAGAAAAATAAAGAAAACCCCTTGAATGAGTAGGTATGTCCAAACTTTTGACTGCACCAAAACATATTACAAATGCCATTTTAGTCTTACATTTGATAAGGAAAGACATAAACAAGTACAATAATAAAACAATAGCTTTCTTGAAAGAATAAGGCCAGGGGAATACATTGTCTCATTCAAACTTAAAAACAAAGTGCAAGTTACATCATGGTATCCTAACCATAACATTATATACAACATTCATCTCAGGGTTGTCATCAAATTTGAAATGGAATGACTAAATATGGTACGAATAAGGAATATAATAACAATAATTGGCTTTTACATCTTCAACTTTTTAGGTTATTTTCCTGCTGAAAGGTGCATTTGTCTCTCAGTGTCTGTTGGAAAGCAGACTGAACCAGGTTTTCCTCTAGGATCTTGCCTGTGCTTAGCTTTATTCTGTTTTTTTATCCTAAGAAACTCCCTAGTCTTTGCCAATGATAAGCATACCCATAACATGATGCAGCCACCATGCTTGTAAATATGAAGTGGTACTCAGTGATGTGTTAAATATAGATATATTTTTAAATATGTTAGATTTGCCCCAAACATAACGCTTTGTATTCAGGACAAAAAGTTAATTTCTTTGCTACATTTTTTGCAGTTTTTGCAGTTTTACTTTAGTGCCTTATTGCAAACAGGATGCTTGTTTTGGAGTATTTTTTTTATTCCTTCTTCCTTCTTTTCGCTCTGTCTTTTAGGTTCGTATTGTGGAGTACCTACAATGTTGTTGAGCCATCCTCCATTAAACTCTAACTGTTTTGAAGTCACCATTGGTCTCATGGTGAAATCCCTGAACAGTTTCTATCCTCTCTGGCAACTGAGTTGGGAAGGACGCCTGTATCTTTGTAGTGACTGGATGTATTGATACACCATTCAAAGTTGAATGAATAACTTCACCATGCTCACAGAGATATTCAGTGTCTGCATTTGTTTAAATCTACCAATAGGTGCCCTTCTTTTCGAGCCATTGGAAAACCTCCCTGGTCTTTGTGGTTGAATCTGTGTTTGAAATTCACTGCTCGACTGGGGACTGTACAGATAATTGTGTGTGGGGCACAGAGATAGTCATTCCAAGATCTTGCTAAACACTTATTGCACACACAGTCCATGTGACTTGTTATTCACATTTGAACTCCTGAACTTATTTAGGCTTGCCATAACAAAGCGGTTAACTTATTGACTCAAGACATTTCAACTTTTCATTTATTTGTAAAAATGTCTAACAACATAATTCCACTTTGACATTATGGGGTATTGTGTGTAGGCCAGTGACAGAATCTCAATTTAATCAATTTTAAATTCAGACTGTAACACAACAAAAGCTTATAGTGTCTTCCTCCTCACAAAGGTCTAAGAGCAGTCCACCACAGTGTCCTAGAGAGAGAGAGTATTTAAAAAAGCACAGACCTCATTTATATATAGGCCTAATAGTTAATAACAATAATACATCATTGACAGTTACCTTCCAGTCAAAAATGGCTGAGAGGCAGCAGCATCACGTGGGTGGCTTCTCAACTTCCTCTGGCTACTTCATTTTAATCTCATCCTCTTCGTCCTCATCTTCCCCAAGTAGTTATCACAGATAAAAATAAACATAATATATCTAGATATTTTAGCTAGGTATAGGGGGATACTTAGTCAGTTGTACAACTGAAATGTGTCTTCAGCATTTTACCCTACCCCTCTGAATCAGAGAGCTGGGGTGGCTGCCTTAATCGACAGCCACGTCTTCGGCGCCTGGGGAACAGTAGGTTAACTGCCTTCCTCAAATCAAATCAAATTTTATTGGTCACATACACATGGTTAGCAGATGTTAATGCGAGTGTAGCGAAATGCTTGTGCTTCTAGTTCCAACTATGCAGTAATATCTAACAAGTAGTCTAACAAATTCCCAACAACTACCTTATACACACACATTTTTACCTTGTCAGCACAGGGATTCAATCCAGCAACCTTTCAGTTACTGGTCCAACACTCTAACCACTAGGCTACCTGCAAACCAGCTATCTATGCTTTCCCACCTTGCTAACTAGCTAGCTAGCATCTGACTGCAGATAATGTTACCCAGAGTAAGCTAACTTTGGCTTACGTTAACGTTAGCTGCTGGAGAATTTTGTTTTGCTAACGTTAGCTAGCTATCTACAGAGCTAAAGTTAGCTAGCTACAAGCGTACACACACCAATGACTAATCGCCAGCAGTAGCTAACATTAGCTAGCTAGGTAGCTACATTTGGCCAATTTATTGTCCTCATCCCCACCTTCTTAGTGGCTTATTAATGCCACCCTCTCGCCAGTTAGATAGCTAGTTAACCCATATAGCAAGCTAGTTAGCTATCTACCTAGCATCTGCAGGTATCCAGTAGCTAACGTTGGCTTAGAGTATAGAGAAAATAGTTTGTGAGCTGAACATATGACAAATTATAAAATGTTTAGAAAATTATTCAGAATTCAAAAAAATTATTGCAAATTACTTGCTCATGTCTTTTGCCCCCTAGCACTTGCACAGTATGTCACAGAAGCTAAGTCACAGGTTTAAATGTTTGTTGAATTAAATGTAGATTTTAGAATATTAAATTCTGTACATCAACATACCATGAATGAGATTATGGTGTCTTAACCGATGGAAATGCTAATTTTGAGTTTGAGTCTAAATTGTTATACCTAACCACGATCATGATTCATGTTAATAGTGCTAATTAATTAGCTTGTCATGTGGTCATAAGATTAACGTGTTCTCAAGTAAATTGCTCTCAGTTGAAATAAGATTTTTTTGGTGGGATGAGTGATTTTTGTTTTGTTGTGAGAACGGTTTCAGAGCGCCAAGGGCTTATTTCCGTTACTGGGTAGTTAAGGAAACAAAAACATCACATTTGCCAAAGGCATGTCGTGCTGTGTGTAGTCTGTAAAACTAAACAGGAGGATTATCAATGATGATATAAGACATTATTCACGAGAACATCAACTCAACACAGTCTCCCAGACATCTAGCTAGCTCATTGATGGACTCCCTGCACCCTGACAGACTTTTGATTTAGATCCTGGCATCTCATCTGATAGCCCTGCCTGCCATGGTAACCCAGCTTTAATGATGAAAACTCTTAACTGGATCCATATCAGTTCTTTTCACCATATAATTCAAAACCATTGGCAGCAGAAGACTGAGAAATTGAAGCCTATTGAAGAGAGACTGATGGAAAAATGTTGGGACCTTAGTCTATTTATTTTCCTCTATGGAGTGTTCTCTTCCCCAGTGAAGGATGTACTTCTAAAGCTCTCCAGCACTACAACACTGTAATTCTTAGAACAATTGAGACTTGAGCAGTACATAGTCGCAGCACCCAATTGGCATGAACCCGGGAGGGATTGGATCAGTAATCAGAGATACTTAATATGATCAGCTAATTGTTGTTAGTAATGTGCTGGGTATGAATAGAAAACCTGCTTCAGCTGGTTCTCCTCTATCTCTATGCAGAGACACGGGCATGCGCTCTGACTGTGAAGCCATGGCCGGTATGCTGTTTATTTCCATTGAATAAAATGCTTCATGAAGTCTAATTCGATAGTCTTCCCGTAGAGCAAACAGCGGCTAAACCACAATGAAACTCCATCAGTAGCACCCCTTTAATTTCAACTGTCTATGCTGACTGCACTCATCATGACTGACAAGTCAAAATGACTGAATGGCCAGCATCACATACCAGTGGCAATCGGTGCCGATTAAGATGAGGGACGATTTTTTTTTTAATGAGCATGGCCTTATTTCTATTACAGCATATTGGATAACTGTCATTCATATTCCATTTACCCAGTTCAATGTAACATTGATAGGTTTAGGCTACTACATGATACCCAAATTTTTCCAGTACCCATCATGAGCTTGCTACTACCTAGCCTATGAATGAACGTAGGTCCACAGGTTGAGAAATTGTAGTAATCAAGGTGACAGATATTGAAACATTCAATACCACCTTGCACACTCTGGCCTGTATCTAGCTAATCTAGGGTGTAATCATTAGTCCAACAGTTGCAAACGAGAGTTTCTATTGGACAAATGTAGGTATGTTTATCCCCGTTTTGTTCCGTTTTCTTCTGTTTAAGAATTTTTTTTCAACAGAATCGGCGGATACATACAATCCAGCATGATCCCTTTGATCGTTGTATAATTTCTTCTCGCTCTCCTCTTCTCACCTTTTCCCTTCGCTTGTGGACTTCAGACACATCTGTGTGTGACCAGTCGAAAAAAAACTTTACAAGCCAAACTTTCATATTATAACCGCTAACCGCTACACACAGCCTACATCGTTGGCACCATATTATAATGTCACAGTCAACATAGCTACTAGAACTAACGCATTAGTAAACACAATACTATCATGCAGTACATAGAGCAAGGAGTTTAGCAGTTACACCAGCGGGCCCTAGTGGCAATAAATTAATACAACCAAAAGCTTACCTTGACTTGGTGGAGCTCCAGTTTTGGATAGCCATAGTCAGCTAGCTAACATAGCATCCCTCTCTGTGTTTGAGTAGGCTAAACTAGCTAGCTGCATTCACTAGCTAAGTAAGTGAACGTGAAAGAAATAGGAAATATAGCTAGCTCTCTCTCTCTCTCTCTCGCTTCTCCTTCATTTTTGAAGAAATTAATTTGTTAAACTGTTCAACTATTGTCTTTCTCTCTCTGAGTCAACTACTCACCATGTTTTATGCACTGCAGCGCTAGCTAGCTGTAGCTTATGCTTTCAGTACGAGATTCATTCTCTGATCCTTTGATTATATGGACAACATGTCAGTTCATTATGCAAAAGCTCTGATAGGTTGAAGGACGTCCTCTGGAAGTTGCCATCATTACTGTGTAATTCTACGGAAGGGGGAGAGAACCACGAGCCTCGTAGGTTTTGTATTGAAGTTAGTGTACCCAGAGGAGGACGGAAACTAGCTGTCCTCCGACTACACCATGGTGCTACCCTGCAAAGCTCTGTTGAGGCTACTGTGACCATTGCAAAACAGTGTGTTTTATTACATTCTTTGGTGACGTGAATATAAACTCAGCAACAAAGAAATGTCCTCTCACTGTCAACTGCGTTTATTTTCAGCAAACTTAACATGTGTAAGTATTTGTAAGAACGTAACAAGATTCAACAACTGAGACATAAACTGAACAAGTTCCACAGACATGTGACTAACAGAAATTGAATAATGTGTCCCTGAACAAAGGGGGGGTCAAAATCAAAAGTAACAGTCAGTATCTGGTGTGGCCACCAGCTGCATTAAGTACTGCAGTGCATCTCCTCCTCATGGACTGCACTAGATTTGCCAGTTCTTGCTGTGAGATGTTACCCCACTCTTCCACCACGGCACCTGCAAGTTCCCGGACATTTCTGGGTGGAATGGCCCTAGCCCTCACCCTCCGATCTAACAGGTTCCAGACGTGCTCAATGGGATTGAGATCTGGGCTCTTCGCTGGCCATGGCAGAACACTGACAATCACGCACAGAACGAGCAGTATGGCTGGTGGCATTGTCATGCTGGAGGGTCATGTCAGGATGAGCCTGCAGGAAGGGTACCACATGAGGGAGGAGAATGTCTTCCCTGTAACGCACGGCATTGAGATTGCCTGCAATGACAACAAGCTCAGTCCGATGATGCTGTGACACAGCGCCCCAGACCATGACGGACCCTCCACCTCCAAATCGATCCCGCTCCAGAGTACAGTCCTCGGTGTAACGCTCATTCCTTCAACGATAAACGCGAATCCGACCATGTCCCCTGGTGAGACAAAACCACGACTCGTCAGAGGAGCACTTTTTGCCAGTCATGGCTGGTCCTGCGACGGTAGGTTTGTGCCATAGACAACGTTGTTGCCGGTGATGTCTAGTGAAGACCTGCCTTACAACAGGCCTACAAGCCCTCAGTCCAGCCTCTCTCAGCCTATTGCGGACAGTCTGAGCACTGATGGAGGGATTGTGCGTTCCTGGTGTAACTCGGGCAGTTGTTGTTGCCATCCTGTACCTGTCTCTCAGGTGTGATGCTCGGATGTACCGATCCTGTGCAGGTGTTGTTACACGTGGTCTGTCACTGCGAGGATGATCAGCTGTCCGTCCTGTCTCCCTGTAGCGCTGTCTTAGGCATCTCACATTACGGACATTGTAATTTTAAGCCCTGGCCACATTTGCAGTCCTCATACCTCCTTGCAGCATGCCTAAGGCACGTTCACGCAGATGAGCAGGGACCCTGAGCATCTTTCTTTTGGTGTTTTTCAGAGTCAGTAGAAAGGCCTCTTTAGTGTCCTAAGTTATCATAACTGTGACCTTAATTGCCTACCGTCTGTAAGCTGTTAGTGTCTTAGCGACCATTCCACAGGTGCATGTTCATTAATTGTTTATGGTTCATTGAGCATGGGAAACAGTGTTTAAATCCTTTACAATGAAGATCTGTGAAGTTATTTGGATTTTTATGAATTATCTTTGAAAGATAGGGTCCTGAAAAAGGGACTTTTCTTTTTTTGCTGAGTTTACTTAAAATCAAATCAAAGTTTATTTGTCACATGCGCCGAATACAACAGGTGTAGACCTTACAGTGAAATGCTTACAGGCTCTAACCAATAGTGCAAAAAAGGTATTAGGTGAACAATAGGTAAGTAAAGAAATAAAACAACAGTAAGGCTATAAAAGTAGCGAGGCTACATACAGACACCGGTTAGTCAGGCTGATTGAGGTACTATGTACAGTGGGGGAAAAAAGTATTTGATCTGATTTTGTACGTTTGCCCACTGACAAAGAAATGTGGTTAGATGAGACCAAAATGGAGCTCTTTGGCATCAACTCAACTCGCCGTGTTTGGAGGAGGAGGAATGCTGCCTATGACCCCAAGAACACCATCCCCACCATCAAACATTTAGGTGGAAACATTATGCTTTGGGGGTGTTTTTCTGCTAAGGGGACAGGACAACTTCACCGCATCAAAGGGACGATGGACGGGGCCATGTACCGTCAAATTTTGGGTGAGAACCTCCTTCCCTCAGCCAGGGCATTGAAAATGGGCCGTGGATGGGTATTCCAGCATGACAATGACCAAAACACATGGCCAAGGCAACAAAGGAGTGGCTCAAGAAGAAGCACATTAAGGTCCTGGAGTGGCCTAGCCAGTCTCCAGACCTTAATCCCATAGAAAATCTGTGGAGGGAGCTGAAGGTTTGAGTTGCCAAACGTCAGCCTCGAAACCTTAATGACTTGGAGGAGTGGGACAAAATCCCTCCTGAGATGTGTGCAAACCTAGTGGCCAACTACAAGAAACGTTTGACCTCTGTGATTGCCAACAAGGGTTTTGCCACCAAGTACTAAGTCATGTTTTGCAGAGGGGTCAAATACTTATTTCCCTCATTAAAATGCAAATCAATTTATAAAATGTTGTTATTCTGTCTCTCATTGTTAAAATAAACCTACCATTAAAATTATAGACTGATCATTTCTTTGTCAGTGGGCAAACGTACAAAATCAGCAGGGGATCAAATATTTTTTTCCCTCACTGTACATGTAGCTATGGTTAAAGTGACTATGCATATATGATGAACAGAGAGTAGCAGTAGCGTAAAAAAGGGGTTGGTGGGTGGCGGGACACAATGCAGATAGCCCGGTTAGCCAATGTGCGGGAGCACTGGTTGGTCGGCCCAATTTGAGGTAGTATATACATGAGCGCCAAATTCAAATTACAAAAATAGTAATATTAAACATTCATGAAAATACAAGTGTTGTACTCCATTCTTTAGCTTAGAATCTTGGTAATCTAACAGCATTATCAGATTTCAAAAAGGCTTTACGGCGAAAGCATAGCATTTGATTGTCTGAGGACAGCGCCCTGCATACTTCCTCAATTAACCAGCACAGGTGTCACAAAACTCAAAAATAGCAATAAAATAAATCACTTACCTTGTGAAGATCTTCCTCTGTTGGCAGTCCAAAGGGTCCCAGCTACACACTACACATTTTGTTTGATAAAGTCCCAAAAACTCTGTTTGGTTGGCGTGTTTTATCCCAATAGCACCGGTAAAGTCAAAATAGTACAGGCCACTTCATGATCCAGCAGGAAGAACTGCTATTTGTTCATTTTTCAAAAAACAAGCCTGAAACCATGTCTAAAGACTGTTGACATATAGTGGAAGCCATAGGAACTGTAATCTTGGAGCTAAATCCCTCTGTAGTGAATAGCAGCAAGTCAATGGAAAAACGGTGACATCAAGAAATCTAATTTTCCTGAAAGATTTTCCTCAGGTTTTCGCCTGCCATCACAGACATTATTTTAACAGTTTTAGAAACTTCAGAGTGTTTTCCATCCAATACTACTAGTTATGTGCATATCCTAGTTTCTGGGTCTGAGTAACAGGCATTTTACCTTGGGCACGCCAGACTCTCAGAACTTCCGAACACTGTCCCCTAGCCCGAACAGGTTAAAGTGACTATGCATATATCATAAACAGAGAGTAGCAGCAGCGTAAAAAGAGGGGTTGGGGGGGGCACACAATGCAAAAAGTCTGGGTAGCCATTTGATTACCTGTTCAGGAGTCTTATGGCTTGGGGGTAAAAACTGTTGAGAAGCCTTTTTGTCCTAGACTTGGCACTCCGGTACCGCTTGCCATGCGGTAGTAGAGAGAACAGTCTATGACTGGGATGGCTGGAGTCTGGCCTGGTGTAGAGGTCTTGGATGGCAGGCAGCTTGGCCCCAGTCCAATGATGTACTGGGCCGTACGCACTACCCTCTGTAGTGCCTTGCGGTCAGAAGCTGAGCAATTGGCGTACCAGGCAGTGATGCAACCAGTCAGGATGCTCTCGATGTTGCAGCTGTAGAACCTTTTGAGAATCTCAGGACCCATGCCAAATCTTTTTATCTTCCTGAGGGGGTCGTGCCCTCTTCACGACTGTCTTGGTGTGTTTGGACCATTCTAGTTTGTTGTTGATGTGGACACCAAGGAACTTGAAGCTCTCAACCTGCTCCACTACAGCCCCATCGATGAGAATGGGGGCGTGCTCGGTCCTCCTTTTCCTTTACTCCACAATCATCTCCTTTGTCTTGGTTACGTTGAGGGATAGGTTGTTATTCTGGCACCACCCGACCAGGTCTCTGACCTCCTCCCTATAAGCTGTCTCGTCGTTGTCGGTGATCAGGCCTACCACTGTTGTGTTGTCTGCAAACTTAATGATGGTGTTGGAGTCGTGCCTGGCCATGCAGTCATGGGTGAACAGGGAGTACAGGAGGGGACTGAGCACGCACCCCTGGGGAGCTCCAGTGTTGAGGATCAGCGTTGCAGATGTGTTGCTACCTACCCTCATCACCTGGGGCGGCCCGTCAGGAAGTCCAGGATCCAGTTGCAGAGGGAGGTGTTTAGTCCCAGGATCCTTAGCTTAGTGATGAGCTTTGAGGGTACTATGGTGTTGAACGCTGAGCTGTAGTCAATGAATAGCATTCTCACATAAGTTTTCCTTTTGTCCAGGTGGGAAAGGGAGTGTGGAGTGCAACAGAGATTGCATCATCTGTGGATCTTTTTGGGCGGTATGCAAATTGGAGTGGGTCTAGGGTTTCTGGGATAATGGTGTTGATGTGAGCCATTACCAGCCTTTCAAAGCACTTCATGGCTACGGACGTGAGTGCTACGGGTCTGTAGTCATTTAGGCAGGTTGCCTTTGTGTTCTTGGGCACAGGGACTATGGGGGTCTGCTTGAAACATGTTGGTATTACAGACTCAATCAGGGTCATGTTGAAAATGTCAGTGAAGACACCTGCAAGTTGGTCAGCACATGCCCGAAGCACACGTCCTGATAATCCATCTGGCCCCGCAGCCTTGTGCATGTTGACCTGTTTAAAGGTCTTACTCACGTCGGCTACGGAGAGCGTGATCACACAGTCATCTGGAACAGTTGATGCTCTCATGCATGCCTCAGTGTTGCTTGCCTCGAGGCGAGCATAGAAGTGATTTAGCTCGTCTGGTATGCTCGTGTCACTGGGCAGCTCACGGCTGTGCTTCCCTTTGTAGTCTGTAATAGTTTGCAAGCCCTGCCACATAAGACGAGCATCGGAGCCGGTGTAGTATGATTCAATCTTAGCCCTGTTTTGACGCTTTGCCTGTTTGATGGTTCGGCGCAGGGCATAGCAGGATTTCTTGTAAGCTTCCGGGTTAGAGCCCCACACCTTGAAAGCAGCAGCTCTACCCTTTAGCTCAGTGCGAATGTTGCCTGTAATCCATGGCTTCTGGTTGGGGTATCTACGTACAGTCGCTGTGGGGACAACGTCCTCGATGCACTTATTAATAAAGCCAGTGACTGATGTGGTGTTCTCCTCAATGCCATCGGAAGAATCCCGAAACATGTTCCAGTCTGTGATAGCAAAACAGTCCTGTAGTTTAGCATCTGCTTCATCTGACCACTAGTTTATAGACTGAGTCACTGGTGCTTCCTGCTTTAATTTTTGCTTGTAAGCAGGAATCAGGAGGATAGAGTTGTGGTCGGATTTACCAAATGGAGGGCGAGAGAGCTTTTTACACGTCTGTGTGTGGAGTGCAGGTAAACTAGAATTTTTTTCCCTCTGGTTGCACATTTAACTTGTTGATAGAAATTTGGTAGAACTGATTTAAGTTTCCCTGCATTAAAGTCTCCGGCCACTAGGAGCGCCGCCTCTGGGTGAGTGGTTTCCTGTTTGCTTATTTCCTTATACAGCTGACTGAGTGCGGTCTTAGTGCCAGCATCTGTCTGTGGTGGTAAATAAACAGCCACGAAAAGTATAGCTGAAAATTCTCTAGGCAAGTAGTGTGGCCTGCAATTTATCACAATATACTCTTCTTCAGGCGAGCAAATTCCAGAGACTTCTTTAGATTTCGTGCACCAGCTGTGGTTTACAAATATGCACAGACTGACCCCCCTCGACTTACCGGAGTGTGCTATTCTATCTTGCCGGTGCAGCGTATATCCCGCTACCTGAATATCCATATCGTCATTCAGCCACGATTCCGTGAAACACAGGATGTTACAGTTTTTGATGTCCCGTTGGTAGGATATTCGTGATCGTACCTCGTCTAATTTATTGTCCAATTATTGCACATTGGCGAGTAGTATTGACGGTAGCGGCAGCTTTTCCTTTCGTCTTCTCCAGGTCCTGACCAGGCATCTGGCTCTCTGTCCCTGTACCTGCGTCGCTTCCTCTTGCAAATAACGGGGATGTCGGCTCTGTGGGGTGTTTGGAGAATGTCTTGTGCGTCCTCCTTGTTTTAGAAAAAATCTTTGTCTAATCTGAGGTGAGTGATCGCTGTCCTGATATCCAGAAGCTCTTTTTTTGCCGTAAGACACGGTTTCAGAAACATTATGTACAAAATAAGTTACAAAATAACGTGAAAAAAAAACATAATAGCACAATTGGTTGGGCGCCCGTAAAACTGATGCCATTTCGTCTGGCACCATTATAGATGTATAGTTTTATCTAAAAAGGATAACTTTTTAAATGTTTCACTTTTTACATTTTTCTGAATTTCTTTGAAGAGGATGGTCCTCGCCTTCCTCCCCTGAGGAGCCTCCACTGTCACATTCCCTATATACCACATGTACCAGGGGAACCCAAACAAAAGGGGAAATTGTTCTTGAAGGATTATAGGAGTCAGAAGAAGAATGATCCTTTTGCATTGAACAAACCCAACCACAGCCTGAAGAATGTCCACAGTCTGTGTCTGACTGACAGACATGACCCAGTCTGAAGCATCATGCCAGCCTTAGAAGAGAAATAATAGAGGTTGTCTTGAGCCTGAAGAACATCAGTTATGTCAGCCTGTGTGGATGTTTTGGTGTTCTGCTCGAATCATTGTGATCTGCAAAACATATGGTATACATATTCCAAGGTATCGGATGTACATCAGAATAGTAGGGGATGGGAACATTTCTGCAAATAATGATCCTCTAACTTTGACAGACCCATTGGGACTCAGTCAGTCACATCGTGCAGAGATCAGTGGCAGGATGCCAAATTAAAAGCATCGTACACTCGAGATTGTATCTGTGGCTCCTCAGAAGAGAGCCACTGATTAAACATAGTAAACAAGTCTTGTGCAATGTTTTCACCTCGCTCTAGATTAGATAGTGTTCTAGTAAACCTAAAAGCGGTGAGGGCTGTTGAGTCAGACACAACCACGTAGATCAGATGAAGTCTCTTAGCTGCCAAATCTGTTTTGGTTGAATGCGATCGGAGCGAAAATTAAACAGATGAATCATACAACTGCATGATAATGGTTGTGTTGGAGGAGCTCAGGCCCCCTTTTCACTCCTCCACTCATTCTTCAGACAGAAATGCATGCTTAGCCCGAAATATAATCCTCTTTAAAGTCAGCACTGTCTGACGAACACAGAGCCCCAGGAAAACTACCATGGGATATAGACCAACAGTAGATACCTCTGTCTGTAGACATATCCAGCGTTGCTGATCACAGACAAGGGCCCTGAAAGGCAACGTGGCTGCCAAACAGTGTGGAAAAGAAAAACAAAACATTGAAACAGAATTGTATAGGTTTTCACTGAAAGCCAATGAGGTTTGTAAGTGGGGACCTGATACTCCAATATATTAGTCATTTTGTATGGGTCGTTTGTAATTAATAGGCACCGAAAGGCAATACCTATATTTAGACATTTCTCGGTTGAGACCAGGGGAATAATCGAACATCCAGATGTAGCTAGCTAGCCTAGTCCAGTTTTGGACAAATGTTGTATTGGGTCATAGGTTTTCACCATGGAACTTGTTCAGTGGAGAATTCATTACTGTGGTTTAAGCGAATAGAAATGTAACTCCTGGTTATTCTTGCTGCTGGGAAGTCGGGGGAGGAAATGAAGGAGCCATCATGGAGACAGGAGACCGACCGTTCCCATTCCCACAGCCACGTGGAGTGACAGACAACTAAGCAGCCTCTCCGGCTCTCACGCGGTTGTGTTGCATGCTTAACAGCCAGAACATGTTAGATTCTCTCTGCTGGCGTTTCTCTGAAAACCAAATTGGATTACATGGGATTGAATGCCACATTTTCCATCTGGGTTCTTTGGTTGCCACATACCTAGTGGTATAAAAATATTTTACTGCAAAAGTGGTTAAATTGATACATATTGTATCACTCCGCCTTAACTCAAAAAGTGCAGAATAATACCTTGCTGGAGGAGGGGCGGTCCACCTAAGCTCACGTAACCCAAAATTGCAAGCTCTGATAATGCTAAAATGTGGAATACAAGTAGTCAGTTGTCCCTGCATACACAAACAAACAACATTAGGATATCTTAATGAATCTTAGAAATATAGAACTATAAACACAAAAATATAATTGTCGGAAATATCAACTATGAATATTTATGATGAACTTCACTTTTTGGTAGCTGTTCAATAAACTTTCCAAGTCAAATTTGTTCTCATTCAGTGCCTTATGGTCCTGCCTGAATAAAAAGAAATGCATGCAGTTTCACGTTTTTTTATGTTGTGGCCTTTGTAATTGGCTCTAAGGCAAGTGGGCTCAGACACTAAAAACAGTTTTTCCAGTCATGGATTTCAGTCATATGTTTAGCCCCTACTCTTGCGATTACTTTACGGGGCCCCTTAGATTTGACTCCAAATCCATTATGGCTGCCACATTACCATTAAATTGTGGTTAAATCACCTGTACATGTACACGTTTTAAATGAGACATTTTCCAGATTTGTGTACTGTACTTATGACCTGTACTCAAGAGTATCTTTGTGTATATCGACTATGTTAGGAATCCAATATACCCACCATACACACTCAAATACATTTGTCTGTACAGTGAGGGAAAAAAGTATTTGATCCCCTGCTGATTTTGTACATTTGCCCACTGACAAAGAAATGACCAGTCTATAATTTTAATGGTAGGTTTATTTGAACAGAGAGTGACAGAATAACAACAAAAAAATCTAGAAAAACACGTGAAAAATGTTATAAATTGATTTGCATTTTAATGAGGGAAATAAGTATTTGAACCCCTCTCAATCAGAAAGATTTCTGGCTCCCAGGTGTCTTTTATACAGGTAACGAGCTGAGATTAGGAGCACACTCTTAAAGGGAGTGCTCCTAATCTCAGCTTGTTACCTGTATAAAAGACACCTGTCCACAGAAGCAATCAATAAATCCGATTCCAAACTCTCCACCAAGGCCAAGACCAAAGAGCTCTCCAAGGATGTCAGGGACAAGATTGTAGACCTACACAAGGCTGGAATGGGCTACAAGACCATCGCCAAGCAGCTTGGTGAGAAGGTGACAACAGTTGGTGTGATTATTCGCAAATGGAAGAAACACAAAAGAACTGTCAATCTCCCTCGGCCTGGGGCTCCATGCAAGATCTCACCTCGTGGAGAATGATCATGAGAATGGTGAGGAATCAGCCCAGAACTACATGGGAGGATCTTGTCAATGATCTCAAGGCAGCTGGAACCATAGTCACCAAGAAAACAATTGATAACACACTACGCCGTGAAGGACTGAAATCCTGCAGCGCCCGCAAGGTCCCCCTGCTCAAGAAAGCACATATGAACATCTGAATGATTCAGAGGACAACTGGGTGAAAGTGTTGTGGTTAGATGAGACCAAAATGGAGCTCTTTGGCATCAACTCAACTCGCCGTGTTTGGAGGAGGAGGAATGCTGCCTATGACCCCAAGAACACCATCCCCACCGTCAAACATGGAGGTGGAAACATTATGCTTTGGGGGTGTTTTTCTGCTAAGGGGACAGGACAACTTCACCTCATCAAAGGGACGATGGACGGGGCCATGTACCGTCAAATCTTGGGTGAGAACCTCCTTCCCTCAGCCAGGGCATTGGAAATGGGTCGTGGATGGGTATTCCAGCATGACAATGACCCAAAACACACGGCCAAGGCAACAAAGGCGTGGCTCAAGAAGAAGCACATTTAAGGTCCTGGAGTTGCCTAGCCAGTCTCCAGACCTTAATCCCATAGAAAATATGTGGAGGGAGCTGAAGGTTCGAGTTGCCAAATGTCAGCCTCGAAACCTTAATGACTTGGAGAAGATCTGCAAGAGGAGTGGGACAAAATCCCTCCTGAGATTTGTGCAAACCTAGTGGCCAACTACAAGAAACGTTTGACCTCTGTGATTGCCAACAAGGGTTTTGCCACCAAGTACTAAGTCATGTTTTGCAGAGGGGTCAAATACTTATTTCCCTCATTAAAATGCAAATCAATTTATAAAATGTTTCACATGCGTTTTTCTGGATTTTTTTGTTTTTATTCTGTCTCTCACTGTTCAAATAAACCTACTGTATATATAAAAAGGCAGCAGACTGCGTGGCATTGCAAAACAAAGTATTCCAAGTCACAAGCCTCTGAGGATCAACGACGCAACTGGGAGGCTCCAACGTAAGGAAAGAGAATCCAACCTTGGGCTCTGACAACCTCTGCTAGCTCGACAACTTGCCCCCACTGTGGTATAACTTTCAGCTCCAGGATTGGGCTCTTAAGTTACCTCATCATTTTGAAGTGAGCTTTGATTCATTGCTAGTCCAATATGTCTGCCTGACTCCAACATGACCTTCTGCTGGCTCACGGAATTTGTGACGCACATTGGGAGGTTCCCGGCGCACCCTTATCCTGTTTGGGTTGAGCTGGCACGTTGTTTCTTCCAGACCATCATGTCCAGGCTCTCGGAAATATACAGTGCTTTCGGAAATAATTCCACATTTTGTTAGGTGACAGCCTTATTCGAAAACAGATTAAATTGTTTTCCCCCCTCATTAATCTACACGCAATACCCAATAATCCCAAAGCAAAAACAGTTTTTTTTGAAATTTTTGTACATTTATACAAATGAAAACTGAAATGTCACATTTATATAAGTATTCAGACCCTTTACTCAGTACTTTGTTGAAGCACGTTTGGCAGCGATTACAGCATCAAGTATTCTTGGGTATGACACTACAAGCTTGGTGCACCTGTATTTGGGGAGTTTCTCCCATTCTTCTCTGTCGATCTTCTCAAGCTCAGTCAGGTTGGATTTTCAGGTCTCTCCAGAGATGTTAGATTGGGTTCAAGGACATTCAGAGACTTGTCCCGAAGCCTCTCCTGCGTTGTCTTGGCTGTGTGCTAAGGGTCGTTGTCCTGTTGGAAGGGGAACATTCACCCAAGTCTAAGGTCCTAAAGGACCTGGAGCAGGTTTTCATCAAGAATCTCTCTGTACTTTGCTCAGATCATCTTTCCCTCAATCCTGATTAGTCTCTCAGTCCCTACCGCTGAAAAACATCCCCACAGTATGATGCTGCCACCACCATGCTTCACCGTCGGTATGGTGCCAGGTTTCCTCCTGACGTGACGCTTGGCATTCAGGCAAAAGAGTTCAATCTTGGTTTCATCAGACCAGAGAATCTTGTTTCTCATGGTCTAGGAGTCTTTAGCTGCCTTTTGGCAAACTCCAAGCAGGCTGTCATGTGCCTTTTTACTGAGAAGTGGCTTCCGTGTGGCCACTCTACCATAAAGGCCTGATTGGTGGAATGCTGGAATGGTTGCTCTTCTGGAAGGTTCTCCCAACTCTGAAGCTTTGACAGTGTGACCATTTGGTTCTTGGTAACCTCCCTGACCAAGGCCCTTCTCCCCTTATTGCTCAGTTTGGCCAGGTGGACAGCTCTAGGAAGCGTCTTGGTGGTTCCACACCTCTTCCGTTTAAGATTATTATTATTTTTTCCACCTTTTGTTTAACTAGGCAAGTCAGTTAAGAACAAATTATTATTTACAATGACGGCCTATACTGGCCAAACCCGGACGATGCTGGGCCAATTGTGCGCCGCCTTATGGGACTCCCAATCAAGGCCTGTTGTGATACAGCCTGGATTCAAACCAGGGTCTGTAATGATGCCTCAAGCAATGAGATGCGGTGTCTTAGACTGCTGCGCCACTCTGGAGAATTATGGAGGCCACTGTGTTGGATCTTCAATGCTGCAGAAATGTTTTGGTACCCTTCCCCAGATCTGTGCCTCGACACAATCCTGTCTCAGAGCTCTACGGACAATTCCTTCGATCTCATGGCTTGGTTTTTGCTCTGACATGCGCTGTCAACTGTGGGACCTTATATAGACAGGTGTGTGCGTATCCAATCAATTGAATTTACCACAGATGGACTCCAATCAAGTTGTAGAAACATCTCAAGGATGATCAATGGAAACAGGATTCACCTGAGCACCGAGTCTCATACCTTAAGTATTCAGACCCTTTGATAAAAAAAATATTGTGTGTAGATTGATGAGGAAAACATTTAATTTAATCTATTTTAGAATGTTTTAACATAATAAAATGTCAAAAGTCAAGGGGTCTGAATATTTTCAGAATGCACTGTATGTTGACTTGGTGACAGTTATGGTGCATAGGGAGGATGCAACCACACATGACAAGTGCATAAGGAATATGTTCACTATAATGCACCAACACAACCTGACACTCATTGACAAGAAATACCATAAACTTAACACTAACTTTGTGGGCCTTCACGTCATAGGAATTGCCCCTTCCGGCAATGCGTTATTCTGCACTGTTTGAGTTAAGAGGGTGTGTCACAATATCTATCAATTTAACAACTTTGCAGTAAAATATTTTGACACAACCATCCATTTCAAATATGGGAGAGTTTTCTTATACCTCGGGTAGGTGTATCTCAACATTTCTGGGGCCTTGTCACTAGCCTAAAAGACCCCACTCCGTCTACAAGGCCTTATTTGACAGGCAACATATGTTGCCTGTCAATGCTGATCTATGTTGAGTGCTTATATTTTCATTTTCTACAGAGATATTGTTATTTGTCTGTAGACACACTGCACACTCAAGGTTTCATGACAAGATTTGCTTTTTCCACTTCAATGTTTATCTTTAGTTTTGAAATTAAGTGGAGATATCACATCTGCATTTCAAATGTGTGAAAACTGCAGGCAATGAAATGTAGATATTTTGACTGTGATTGGGTATCTCAAGGTTTCTCAATCTTCCTCTCATGTTTTTGGAAGTAAATTGAATGATATAAACAGCTTCCCCATACTTTGCATAATGACCTCTATATATTTCACTATCACGCCTGTTGTTAGTTGACCTGGCTCTGACTCCAGCAACGATAGGTAACTCAGAGCCACTTGGAACAACCTGGACTCGGGGGTAGATGTAACATAGTACACGTAAATCCAGTATACTCTAACTAGAATGATATGTTACGTTTCATATGGTATATACATTTGTAGATGTCCATCATCCATTTTGTATGATATGTTACGAATTACAATTTGTGTAACATGTTACGAATTCCAATTCGTACAATGTGTTCCGAATTTGCAAAGCGTAGCCTTGCGGTTAGAGTTGTGCCAAAGGTTTCTGATTTGAATCCCCGAGCCGACAAGGTGAAAAGATCTGAGCAAGGCACCTAACCATAATTGCTCGGTTTTGTTATTTCAGTCTTCTGTGATATATGTAAAGTGTAATGTACTGGGATGTACTGTTTGGGACCACTTTCAAATAGAGGAGGAAGTACTAAAGAGCAGGTAAGGTTTTACGTTGACAGTATTTATCCCTTTCTGTGAGATGGTTTATGTTTTGTTTCTCTTTCGGGCACCATTGGAGAGGCCAATGTGCTCTAGCACTCTTCTGGCTTAAATGAGGACACAGACTACTGTCTCAATCTCTGCTGTTACAGAAGGCCCTCTAACGTGAGGAGAGGAGCGGTGGTCTGAGTTAAAATGGCAAATCCATCTGTGAGCGTTGACGTCAGGGCATGGCCTTGGCGGTCTCAGGTGTTTTTTTTCTGGACCCGCAGCAAATCCTGGTGATCAGGGCCTGGTCATCTGTCTGGTCCAGAGTTCTCCTTCATGTTGTCTGTTTGTCCGCCCCCATCGTAGGGACATGCTGGTCGTCACGTAACTACCCTGGTCCCCCATTCAGCAGGAGAATGGCGTCTTACGCTGAGGACAGTCGTTTGTTTGGACACCCTGTTATGAACGCCATTTCCACTCAACTCAGCGCTCCAGGGGTTGATTTAAGGGTTTCAGTGAAAGGTGCATTGACTGGTTTGGGTTAGGGTTGCTCTGAGAGGCCCAAGAGGGGCAGAACAGAGTAAATGGCTATGCATCGCGCCGACAGAAACAAACATCTCTCTGGTAAGAAGAAGGGCGGGGGTGTATGCCTTATGATTAATGAATAACGAGTCGTGGTGTGATCATAACAACATACATGAACTCAAACCCTTTAGTTCACCTGACCTAGAATTCCTTACGATCAAATGCCGACCGCATTATCTACCAAGAGAATTCTCTTCGATTATAACCACAGCCATGTATATTCCCCCCCAAGCAGACACCTCGATTGGACTCTATGTAATCTGGAAACCACATATCCTGAGGCTGCATTTATTGTAGCTGGGGATTTTAACAAGCCAAATCAGAAAACAAGGCTCCTTAAATTTTATCAGCATATTGAATAAGCGACCCGGGCTGGCAAAACCCTGGATCAGTGCTACTCTAACTTCCGTCGACGCATACAAAGCCCTCCCTTGCCCTCCTTTCGGCAAATCTGACCACGACTCCATTTTGTTGCTCCCAGCCTGTAGACAGAAACTAAAACAGGAAATGCCCATGCTCAGGTCTGTTCAACGCTGGTCTGACCAATCTGATTCCACGCTTCAAGATTGTGTCGATCACGTGGACTGGGATATGTTCCGGATAGCATCTGACAACAACATTGATGTATACGCTGATTCAGTGAGCGAGTTTATTAGCAAGTGCATCGGTGATGTGGTACCCACGGTGACTATTAAAACCTTCCCCAACCAGAAACCGTGGATTGATGGCAGCATTTGTGCAAAACTGAAAGCGCAAACCACTGCTTTTAATCATGGCAAGGCGACGGGGAAACATGATCGAATACAAACAGGATAGCTATTCCCTCCGCAAGGCGATCAAACAAGCTAAGCGTCAGTATAGAGACAAAGTAGAGTCACAATTCAACGGCTCAGACACGAGACGTATGTAGCAGGGTCTACAGTCAATCACGGACTACAAAAAGAAAACCAGCACCGTCGCGGACACCGATGTCTTGTTCCCAGACAAACTAAACAACTTCTTTGCTCGCTTTGAGGACAATACAGTTCCACTGACACGGCCCGCTACCAAAACCTGCGGGCTCTCCTTCACCGCAGCCAATGTGAGTAAAACATTTAAATGTGTTAACCCTCGCAAGGCTGCCGGCCCAGACGGCATCCCTAGCCGTGTCCTCAGAGTATGGCGCAGACCAGCTGGCTGTTGTGTTTATGGACATATTCAATCAATCCTTATCCCAGTTCGCTGTTCCCACATGCTTCAAGAGGACCACCATTGTTCCTGTTCCAAAGAAAGCTAAGGTAACTGAGCTAAACGACTATCGCCCCGTAGCACTCACTTCCGTCATCATGAAGTGCTTTGAGAGACTAGTCAAGGATCATGTCATCTCCACCCTAGACCCACTCCAATTTTCTTACCGCCCCAATAGGTCCACAGACGACACAATTGCAATCACACTGCACCCTGCCCTAACCCATCTGGACAAGAGGAATACCTATGTAAGAATGTGGTTAATCAATTACAGCTCAGCATTTAACACCATAGTACCCTCAACTCGTCATTAAGCTTGAGACCCTGGGTCTCAACCCCGCCCTGTGCAACTGGGTCCTGGACTTTCTGACGGGCCGGCCCAGGTGGTGAGGGTAGGAAACAACATCACCCCCCCGCTGATCCTCAACACTGGGGCCCCACAAGGGTGAGTTCTCAGCCCTCTCCTGTACTCCCTGTTCACCCATGACTGCGTGGCCATGCACACCTCCAACTCAATCATCAAGTTTGCAGACAACACTATAGTGGTAGGCTTGATTACCAACAACGACGAGACGGCCTACAGGGAGGAGGTGAGGGCCCTCGGAGTGTGGTGTCAGGAAAATAACCTCACACTCAACGTCAACAAAACAAAGAAGATGATCGTGGACTTCAGGAAACAGCAGAGGGAGCACCCCCCTATCCACATCGACGAGACAGTAGTGGAGAAGGTGGAAAGTTTTAAGATCCTCGGCGTACACATCACAGACAATTTGAAATGGTCAACCCACACAGACAGCGTGGTGAAGAAGGCGCAACAGCGCCTCTTCAACCTCAGGAGGCTGAAGAAATGTGGCTTGTCACCAAAAACACTCACAAACTTTTACAGATGCACAATAGAGAGCATCCTGTCGGGCTGTATCACCGCCTGGTACGGCAACTGCGCCACCCACAACCGTAAGGCTCTCCAGAGGGTAGTGAGGTCTGCACAACGCATCACCGGAGGCAAACTACCTGCCCTCCAGGACACCTACACCACCCGATGTCACAGGAAGGCCAAAAAGATAACTAACTTCTTAGGGAGCGGCTCCCGAGGTGACGGTTTTGGAGAGTCTGGCGTGCCCAAAGTAAAATGCCTCCCACTCAGGCCCAGAAAATAGGATATGCACATAATTAGTACTATTGGATAGGACACTCTGAAGTTTCTAAAAGTGTTAAAATATTGTCTGTGAGTATAACAGAACTGATATAACAGGCGAAAACCCGAGGAATTTCTGTCCTGGAAAAAGTGGTTTTGACACATTGCCTCATTTTGAACCCCTCCCTATTGAAAACAGACATATATATAGGAGTAAGATTGCAGTACCTATTGCTTCCACTGGATGTCAAACAGTCTCTAGACAGTGTTTGATGATGTTTAGTTGCTCTGGATGGTAATAGAAGAAGAATTTCGAGTTGGTCATCGGATGTAAACAGTCTATAATTTTAATGGTAGGTTTATTTGAACAGTGAGAGACAGAATAACAAAAAAAAATCCAGAAAAACGCACGTGAAAATGTTTATAAATTATTTGCATTTTAATGAGGGAAATAAGTATTTGACCCCTCTGCAAAACATGACTTAGTACTTGGTGGCAAAACCCTTGTTGGCAATCACAGAGGTCAGACGTTATCTTGTAGTTGGCCACCAGGTTTCCACACATCTCAGGAGGGGTTTTGTCCCACTCCTCTTTGCAGATCTTCTCCAAGTCATTAAGGTTTCGAGGCTGACGTTTGGCAACTCGAACCTTCAGCTCCCCTCCACAGATTTTCTATGGGATCAAGGTCTGGAGAATGGCTAGGCCACTCCAGGACCTTAATGTGCTTCTTCTTGAGCCACTCCTTTGTTGCCTTGGCCGTGTGTTTTGGGTCATTGTCATGCTGGAATACCCATCCACGACCCATTTTCAATGCCCTGGCTGAGGGAAGGAGGTTCTCACCCAAGATTTGATGGTACATGGCCCCGTCCATCGTCCCTTTGATGAGGTGAAGTTGTCCTGTCCCCTTAGCAGAAAAACACCCCCAAAGCATAATGTTTCCACCTCCATGTTTGACGGTGGGGATGGTGTTCTTGGGGTCATAGGCAGCATTCCTCCTCCTCCAAACACGGCGAGTTGAGTTGATGCCAAAAAGCTCCATTTTGGTCTCATCTTACCACAACACTTTCACCCAGTTGTCCTCTGAATCATTCAGATGTTCATTGGCAAACTTCAGACGGGCATGTATATGTGCTTTCTTGAGCAGGGGACCTTGCCGGCGCTGCAGGATTTCAGTCCTTCACGGCGTAGTGTGTTACCAATTGTTTTCTTTGTGACTATGGTCCCAGCTGCCTTGAGATCATTGACAAGATCCTCCCGTGTAGTTCTGGGCTGATTCCTCACCGTTCTCATGATCATTGCAACTCCACGAGGTGAGATCTTGCATGGAGCCCCAGGCCGAGGGAGATTGACAGTTCTTTTGTGTTTCTTCCATTTGCGAATAATCGCACCAACTGTTGTCACCTTCTCACCAAGCTGCTTGGCGATGGTCTTGTAGCCCATTCCAGCCTTGTGTAGGTCTACAATCTTGCCCCTGACATCCTTGGAGAGCTCTTTGGTCTTGGCCATGGTGGAGAGTTTGGAATCTGATTGATTGATTGCTTCTGTGGACAGGTGTCTTTTATACAGGTAACAAACTGAGATTAGGAGCACTCCCTTTAAGAGTGTGCTCCTAATCTCAGCTTGTTACCTGTATAAAAGACACCTGGGAGCCAGAAATCTTTCTGATTGAGAGGGGGTCAAATACTTATTTCCCTCATTAAAATACAAATAAATTTATAAAAATTTTCACATGCGTTTTTCTGTATTTGTTTGTTGTTATTCTGTCTCTCACTGTTCAAATAAACCTACCATTAAAATGATAGACTGATCATTTCTTTGTCAGTGGGCAAACGTACAAAATCAGCAGGGGATAAAATATTTTTTTCCCTCACTGTAAATACTGTACTCTATACCATCTATTGCATCTTGACTATGCCGTTCGGTCATCGCTCATCCATATATTTATATGTACAGTCGTGGCCAAATGTTTTGAGAATTAATTACAAAGTCCCTCTTTGCCATGCAAATGAACTGAATCCCCAAAAACCATTTCCACTGCATTTCAGCCCTGCCACAAAAGGACCAGCTGACATCATTTCAGTGATTCTCTCGTTACCACAGGTGTGAGTGTTGACGAGAACAAGGCTGGACATCACTCTGCCATGCTGATTGAGTTCAAAAAACAGACAGGAAGCATCAAAAGGAGGGTGGTGCTTGGAATCATTGTTCTTCCTCTGACAATCATGGTTACCTGCAAGGAAACATGTGCCATCCTCATTGCTTTGCACAAAAAGGGCTTCACAGGCAAGGATATTGCTGCCAGTAAGATTGCACCTAAATCAACCATTTATAATCAAGATCTTCAAGGAGAGCGGTTCAATTGTTGTGAAGAAGGCTTCAGGGCTCCCAAGGAAGTCCAGCAAGCGCTAGGACCGTCTCCTAAAGTTGATTCAGCTGCGGGATCGGGTCACCACCTGTACAGCGCTTGCTCAGGAATGGCAGCAGGCAGGTGTGAGTGCATCTGCACGCACAGTGAGGCAAAGACCTTTGGAGGATGGCCTGGTGTCAAGAAGGGCAGCAAAGAAGCCACTTCTCTCCAGGAAAAACATCAGGGACAGACTGATATTCTGCAAAAGGTACAGGGATTGGACTGCTGAGGACTGGGGTAAAGTCATTTTCTCTGATGAATCCCCTTTCCAATTGTTTTGGGCATCCGGAAAAAATATTGTCCAGAGAAGACAAGGTGAGCACTACCATCAGTCCTGTGTCATGCCAACAGTAAAGCATCCTGAGACCATTCATTTGTGGGGTTGCTTCTCAGCCAAGGGAGTGGGCTCACTAACAATTTTGCCTTAGAACACATCCATGAATAAAGAATGGTACCAACACATCCTCTGAGAGCAACTTCTCCCAACCATCAAGGAACAGTTTGGTGACAAACAATGCCTTTTCCAGCATGATGGAGCAACTTGCCATAAGGCAAAAGTGATAACTAAGTGGCTCGGGGAACAAAACATCTATATTTTGGGTCCATGGCCAGGAAACTCCCCAGACCTTAATCCCATTGAGAACTTGTGGTCAATCCTCAAGAGGCGGGTGGACAAACAAAAACACACAAATTCTGACAAACTCCATGCATTGATTATGCAAGAATGGGCTGTCATCAGTCAGGATGTGGCCCAGAAGTTAATTGACAGCATGCCAGGGCGGATTGCAGAGGTCTTGAAAAAGAAGGGTCAACACTGCAAATATTGACTCTTTGCATCAACTTCATGTAATTGTCAATAAAAGCCTTTGACACATAATGAAATGCTTGTAATTATACTTCAGTATTCCATAGTAACATCTGACAAAAATATCTAAAGACACTGAAGCAGCAAACTTTAAGGAAATTAATATTTGTGTCATTCTCAAAACTTTTGGACATGACTGTACATATTCTTAATAATTCCTGTACACTTGTGTGTATAAGGTAGTTGTTGTGAAATTGTTAGATTACTTGTTAGATATTACTACACGGTCGGAACTAGAAGCACAAGCATTTCGCTACACTCGCATTAACATCTGCTAACCATGTGTATGTGACCAGTAAAATTTGATTTGATTTGAAAGACCAGACAGACAGTCTAATGATAGCAGTTGCTTTTTCTTGGGACTGGTGGATATGTAAAAAACAACTCTAAAGGTTTCCAGAGCTCGTTTCCTTCCAACATGCCCCTTTGTAGAAGCCATTTCCTCACATAAACTGCTACTCCATACAGGCTGAGTGTCACTGATAGTACAGTATATCCTCGAAATTCACTCCAACTTTGTAGCGAGGGTAGTATTTTGATGTGAGGAAATGGAACTGAGGTCAGGTGCTGTTTGTGGAAGAGGAGGGATTGGGTAATGTTGTGGTGGCTAGCTTCTGGTGCAACTGTCTGTCACTGTGTATAAGTGCCCTCAGATTGAATTTCAATGGGATTGTTATTCATGATTTTGTTGCTTCCACTGAACCCCACACCCATGACCAAAATAATAACTGTTCATATGGTGGGACAGTGGAGAATCCATTACATTAAATGAGATAAATACAGCCTAAGGACTGTAAAAGTATTCATATTAGCCCAGGAAGAGAACACTGTGAGCTGTGGAGAGGAAATGTATAATTCTTGCCTGTTTTATTGGTGTTATTGTTTGGGAACAATACTCTGTTCTGCCTGAATGATTCATGCCTCTGACCTCTGGCATTTAGCAACAACACTAATATGATATTTCTATTGTGGACTGACAATGAGTTTTTGATATAACAGATCGCTGGTAATGTGGGAAACATTCGAGAAATATCTGGAACTGGGGCTAAAGATTGGATTGGGTGGAAGGATAGAGGGAGAGAGGAACGGGTGGACGAGAGAGAGAGGGCCGGTGGTGTAACTGCATGTACATTAGACCTGTATATGGAAAAGTTCTCTCTGATGGGAAAGCTGTCAGGAGTTGAGGAATGGGATCCGGTGAGAGTGTGCTTGGGACATGGCAGCAATGAAATGGAAGGCTTCCGCTCGGTAATGTCACACTGCTAATGCTGACGAAGACAGCTCCCAGACAGAATTATGGAATGGTTGTTGTGAGCAACGGTAAGGGCGGATATGCAGGCCAGGTAGGCCTGTGATATGTCTCCGGGATGAAAGCGTAGAAATAAACAGCTGTCTCTATGACAGTAATAAGAATGTCATATTTAGTGACAGGCTTGAGGGATGCACCGTAGGGGTCTTTGGGTGCCTCTCTGATCATTTCCTGTCTAGTGATCATCAGTAATAATCAAGCCCCTCAGCAGCCAGGTGACTTATCAACTAATGGAAAAATAGCCCTCTAAATACGTACAACTGCTGCTCCCCGCTGTCTTCTGAAGGCATGGCAGTGATGCAACCATGTTAGATTTATACTGGCTTCATCTGAAGGGGGATGGAAGAAGTTAATTTTGATATATTTGCTTTAGCTTTTATAGGAGAGTTTTTGTGTAATGGCCATTTGTTCTTCAACAATTTCAACTGTTGGGTACGTAATACAAAAGGATACAGTATATCTTTAAAATAATTACTATTAAAGTGCATACTTACTCACCAAGCCCAAATCAATGCAACATTAAATCAAGACAAATATGGTTATTTCATTAGAGAGGATAAAATAAAATAAATAGAAATATAGTCTTGTCCATTTGCAGAAGTGATTTCTGTCTTTGGCATTTGTTCTCTTCCACCCTTCCAGCAGAAAGAAGAATATGAAGGAGAGCGAGGAAAAAAAAAGAGGTAATCTCAATGTGCCAGAGCAGCTGCAACAATTATCTATGGTTTGACCTGAGCCATCAGAAACAGAAATAGATGAAAAACTGAGGAGAGTCATGAGAACTTCAGGACAGGGTGGGGATGTGTCCCTTTCGTCCCTGGGCCTGAAGACTGCAGGATGCTGGCAGGCCCAGGCCTCTCAGCGGAGCTAGCAGAGATGCATGACTATGAAGGCCTCCGGCTGGAAATACACTCAGCACTTCATCAACTGACTCCACAGAGACTGTCCAGCTCCGGCTCTCTCAGAAGACTGTCGGATCGAGGTAGAGATTCTCTGGGACAATGTGCAGACTTCTCAACCACCCTAGTCCTGTGAGCTAAACTATTTTCAACAGGTGCTAGCACTCTGTAATGGAGGTTTTGAAGTGCCCGAGCACCATGAGTACGTGTGGCTGGCTGTGTTGGCGAGGCTTAGGATAATGATAATAAATTATTTGTTGACAGTGACCGTTTCAAGAGGCATACATGTTGTCCTTTAACGAGGTGAGGGCATGTTTGCTGTGTGGTTCTGATGCACAGAAACACCATTATCTTCCATTTCCATAAGTCATCTGTATCTAACCAGGATGCTGCTGACTTGTCGGTTGACATACTGATGACCCTGTAGATCATAATCTAGACATGCTCAGAAACTTCATCTGAATTTCATAGGAAGAAAATATTTTCAAATCAGCTTGACTTTGTGCCTTTCTTAACTTCTTAGGAAGCGGTTCCCTAGGTGACGGTCTGAGGTGTCCAAAGTAAAATGTCTCCCACTCAGGCCCAGAAAATAGAATATGCACATAATTAGTACTATTGGATAGGAAACACTCTGAAGTTTCTAAAAGTGTTAACATTATGTCTGTGAGTGTAACAGAACCCCCAAAAAATCGATCCGGAATTACAGTTTTTTGTCACTCTGGTTGACAGTCTCCCTATTGGGTTCTATGGCAAGCAGCTCCGAGATTTCAGTAGATGTCCACTAGATGTCAACAGTCTATATATAAAGACTCAGAGAGATTGGAGGAAGCAGGAAGAATAGGGAAAGGATATAGCCAAGGTAGCTCAGATGTCAACAAGTTTTCTCATGCGCAAGGCTGGCTGCGCGCCCCACTTTATTTTACTTATATAACACTTAGGTGACCATCCGAGTGAAATATTATCGCTAAATATTTATGAAAGGATAGCTAAGGATGCATTTTAACTTCTTAGGGGAGCAGCGCACGAGGTGACCGTTTTGGAGACCCTGGCGTGCCCAAAGTAAAATGCCTCCCATTCAGGCCCAGAAAATAGGATATGCACATATTTAGTACCATTGGATAGGAAACACTCTGCATTTTATAAAAGTGTTAACATGTTGTCTGTGAGTAAAACAGAACGGATATGGCAGGCAAAACCCCGAGGAATTTCTGTCCTGGAAAAAGTGTTTTTTTGACACATTGCCTCATTTGGAACCCCTCCCTTATGAAAATGCCCTTATAAGGGCATATGAATGCAGTACCTATCACTTCCTCTGGATGTCAACAGTCTGGAGAAAGTATTCTGATTCATTTTAGATGCTTTTAGAGCAGAGAAGAAGAGGAATAAGGAAGTGCCCCCAGAGATGTCCTTACAAGAAAATGCGCTCCCGGCAGGCGCGTCCTTTGTTTTTTTCCTTTCTTATCGCCCAGTTTATATTCCAGTTGAAATATTATGCTATTTATACATAAAAGTGTTCCTAAGGATACATTTACAATGATGTTTGATTGTTCTTGGACAAGTTTATAGGTATAAGTTGAACGAGTTCTCTTCACGTTTCAATAGAGGAGTCGTCGCTGTTTTTTCTGATTATAACGCGCCAACCAAACAGAGATTTATGGATATAATACATTACTTTTTCTAACAAAAGAACCATGGATTGTCTTCGTTGGACAGTTTGGAAGCCCTCAGCAGAAGTTCTTCAAAAGGTAATTGATTTGTTTTCGCTGTGAAATGTGTTTTCTGTGAACCGTGGAGGCTTATGAAATTATGGTAATGGCAAAAATATGTTAGGTGCTACCCTCAAACAATAAAATGTGGTGCTTTCGCCGTGAAGCCTTTTTGAAATGTGACAGTGCTGTGATATTGCCAAGAAGCAGAGCTTTTGATGACTATGAAACACTTGTATATTGATGCATGTTTAATAATTCAACTTTTGGATTTTGAATTTGGCGCCTTGCATTTCACCTGGTAGTGTCGGGATTGAGGCGCTAGCGCCCCAGCGCACCTTGCTGCTCCTTAAGAAGTTAACTGGTATTTGATTTGTTTAGGAAAAGTTTATAGGTATATTTGAAAGCGTTCTCTTCACGTTTCAATGGGCGATTCGACGTTGGATTTTCTGAACATAACGCACCAACCAAACAGAGATTTATGGATATAATAAATGACTTTTTCTAACAAAAGAACCATGGATTGTCTTCGTTGGACACTTGGGAAGCCCTCAGCAGAAGTTCTTCAAAAGGTAAGGGATTTGTTTTCGGTGTGAAATGTGTTTTGTGTGAACCATGGTGGTTTATGAATTTATGCTAATAGAAAATATTGGAGGTGCTACCCTCAAACAATCAAATGTTGTGCTTTCGCCGTAAAGCCTTTTTGAAATCTGACAACGCTGTGATATTGCCAAGAAGCAGAGCTTCTGATGACTATGCAACACTTGTAGTTAAGGCCTTGGGTCAAAAGCACAGACAGACCAGGTCACAAGCACAACCTTTCTGAAAGAAACAGCATAAACCTGTTTTCGCTGGAGACCAGCCTTCGTTGTTTTTTCGCTATGAGACCAGCCTTCGCTGTGTTTTCTCTATGAGACCAACCTTCGTTGTGTTTTCGCTACGAGACCAGCCTTCGTTGTGTTTTCGCTACGAGACCAGCCTTCGTTGTGTTTTCGCTACGAGACCAGCCTTCGTCGTGTTTTCGCTACGAGACCAGCCTTCGTCGTGTTTTCGCTACGAGACCAGCCTTCGTCGTGTTTTCGCTACGAGACCAGCCTTCGTCGTGTTTTCGCTACGAGACCAGCCTTCGTCGTGTTTTCGCTACGAGACCAGCCTTTGTTGTGTTTTCGCTATGAGACCAGCCTTCGTTGTGTTTTGGACACACAAGCTAGTCACCAACATATGCTGGTCACCTGCAAAACCAGCATAAAGTCACATTATGCTGGCTTGCAAAGTGATGTCTAATTCCTATTGAAATCCTGCTGTCAGGGTGTGGTAACTGGTATAGTGAGTCAGGCGCGGGAGAGCAGTGATGCGTGGACAAGGTATTTAATACAATGAAGCACAAATACAAAAGGTACGGAAAAATACCGGTCACACAAAATACACGGGCGTAAATACACAAACCTGGCAACAAATACCAGCCTTCTAGTAACAAACCTGAACTAATAACAAACACGCACACAAACATGGGGGAAACAGAGGGTTAAATACATGCACATGTAATTGGAGAATTGAAACCAGATGTGTAGAAAACAAGGACAAAACAAATGGAAAATGAAAAGTGGATCGGCGATGGCTAGAAGACCGGTGACGTCGACCGCCGAACGCTGCCCGAACAAGGAGAGGGACCGACTTCGGCGGAAGTCGTGACACCAGCCCGACTGGGGATATCAAAAAATATGAACTTGTATTCACCCACAATCTGCATTCAGAATGACTGTTAGGGTTAGAAAGATGAATAAATGACACTACCTAAACCATCTAAACTGGAACAACTATTTCAGTAACAGGTTAAATAACTCCAACTAACTGATTTCATTACGTTAGAAAAATGTATGCTATTTGTTTGTGTAGCATGAAAGATGAAATAAATACAATTGTGTTCATGTCTAGTAATTACGTCTAGCCTACAGATACTATAAACAGGATCCCACGATTGCTTTGCCGCATGTTCAGGATTTCTTTCAAAAGTGAGACCGCACACAGAATAAACTAGATATCCTGAATAGTGTTGTTTGCATTGGATCAAATAGGCAACATAGCACTAACTCAGCCAGCCAGGAGTGCCTGTGGGTGAGGATGGGGGAGAGTGACTGATCAATTGTTTCATCCACAAGAAGATTTCATCTGAGCAGGGGTTAAAATCATCAGTAAAATGGAAACAATGATAAAAAAGATAAAAGATAAAAGCAATACATTTACACAATATGTGCAGGGTAACGTCCATGAATGTGTGGTAGCGTCAGCCACCCCTAAGCCAGATAACATTATCATAACAACAACATGTTATGGGGCAGAGAGAAAAATGTGCAGTATCCTGCAATTTTACACATTTTGCCATGATGCTGAGAACTGTGCAGTTTTAAAGCTAATTTCCTAAAATAATAAAAAAAAAGTTAATGACTTGTGAAAATATAAGAAATCCTGTAAAATAGGAGAAATGATGAGACGAGAAAATTGGTTTCAGGAAAAGATCTCTCAATAGAATTTAATACACATATTTGTTCCAAAGTGTCAAGGGTCAATTATCTGGTTCATTACAATTGCTTTGTAGAAAATTATAAATTTTCAGTTGTCATCATCAAAAGAAAAATATCTACATTAAAAAAAAAATCACATACTTTCATATCCTATGTTCAGTCTCTTTAACAATGAATTAGTATCTATACCAAAATAAATGCATTTCACTTACAAATAGTGCAAAAGACATGCCATCTAGCATGTATAACCATGTATAACCAATTGTATGTATGTTTGTCCAATACATCTCAACAGATTACCCACTATAGTAGTGTAAACATAAATGTTACCCAATGCTACACAATCGACCACAATGACCCCCACTAGCGGTACTACAGCTAACAGTAAAATACATGACCAGCTAAGCATAGACCTGTGTGAAGCTAGCCATAATAAGGATTAGCCTCAAGTGGAATTTGCGTTTTGCCTTCAAAATAAAGGTTCCCCATGAAAAGTGATTCAAATGGATACAAATATTGTAATCATGAAATATTTGGAATAAATAATGCTAAACAAGGTCAGAATGTTTTATATCCATTCAACAAAAGACAATAATTAGTTAATATGACACAAAAAAAACAGTTGGTGTCGTGCTGTGTATGTATTAGACTTTAAAATTGCATTAAGGGCATACTCAGAGGGGTTAAATGCGGAAGACACATTTCAGTTGAAGGCATGCTTGTATTGGGCAGGATTATTAATAAACAAGAACATGTGAGCAAGAGAGGGCTCTGGGTAAGCCTGGTGCCAACTCACCTGGGGTGACACGAGAGTGCCCTGCCTGCTGCCTCGACAACCCAGCACCGACCGGCAGTGTGCCCTCTGCGGCCACATATGGTGTATGGACCTGTCCCTCCTCTGGTCGCCCTAAGTGCAGCACCTCCCAGCTCCATGGGCGTCGGAGCGGTGGTGCTGGGGGATGGAACCGACAGGCCCCGATCTGGACATCTACGGGTGGCCAGCAGGTTATCCAGCCGGATGGACAGGTCCACCAGCTGGTCAAAGGTGAGAGTAGTGTCCCTGCAGGACGTCCTCTCGGGTCGAAAACTGCCCGAAAACGGCGGGTGAAATCCTCGTAGTGGTCCAACGCCGCTTCTCCTTCCCCCCATACGGCGTTGGCCCACTCCAGGGATTTCCCTGAGAGGCAGGAGACGAGAGTGGACACGCTCTCACGACTCGAAGGAGCCGGGTGGACGGCCGTCAGGTAGAGCTCCAGCTGGAGTAGGAACCCCTGACATCCGGCAACCGTCCCATCATACTCCCTCGGGAGTGCGAGCCTAATCCCACTAGGACCGGGTGAAGGAGGGTTGAGCAGTGGTGCCTGTGGTGGTGCTGGTAGAGGCGCTGGAGGAACTCCTCCTCTCTCATAATGGTCCATCGTCTGCAGGATGCGATCCATGGCGGTGGCGAGATGTTGCGACATGGTCGCATGCTGCTGGACTCGCTCCTTGACCGCAAACACGGGGGTGTCTGCTCCTGCTGACTCCATTCTTTAGGTGCGTAATTCTGTCAGAAGGCTTGGTGTAGTAGTGGAAAAGAGTCAGGCGCAGGACAGCAGAGATGAGCAACACAACGTAGTTTACTCAAAATATTTACAAAGTAGAAACAAATACCAACCCCACCAAATGGACTGACATAAACTGGAACAATTACGCACACAAACATGGGAAAAACAGATGGTTAAATAATGAACATGTAATTGGGGAATTGAAACCAGGTGTGTATAAAACAAAGACAAAACAAATGGAAAATGAATCGGCGATAGCGGTGACGTCGACCGCCAAACGCCGCCCGAACAGGGAGAGGGACCGACTTCGGCGGAAGTCGTGTCACTCCCTCTGTGGTTTCACATGGTGACCCCCTCTGTTTTTCTGGGCCCTGCAGACAGCCACTTGGAGAACAAGGCACATTGTGTCTGGATATGATCATGAGTGAAGAGACATAGAGACAGGAATACAGACCTGCAGCAGAGGAGAGAGGTGAGGACAGGGGTCAGACTCCGCTTCAAGAATGACGCAATCTTTACACCCACTGCAATACCCTAGCTCTGTTTTGATCTGATCCCTCATGAGTTGGAGTTTTTCCTAGAAATAAGACCTGACAGTGAAAAACACTTGGCCCTAGTCATAGCCTTACTCATTTAACTAGGCAAGTCAGTTAAGAACAAATTCCAATTTACAATGACAGCCTAGGAACAGTAGGTTAACTACATTGTTCAGGAGCAGAACGACAGATTTTTACCTTGTCAGCTCGGTGATTTGATCTAGCAACCTTTCAGTTACTGGCCCAACACTCTAACCACTAGGCTACCTGCCCACCCCAAAAATGTTATTTGTTTTGCATTCAACTTGTCCTTTTTTACACAGAACCTAATGTATGTGCCTACATGTCACTATGATTTGATCTAGACTGGAGCCACACTTCTACATCAGGTGAGGATTATTCCTCTACTCTCATTCTTTCACAATCCATCTAAGCTGTTGGCAGGCGGGCAATGACAGCTGTGTAACATCACAATGGCAGCTGTGTAACATCACAACATACATAGAAAGCCATGGTCAATAGAGAACATGTAGATTACAACAAAAAGTTAATGTGAGTTTGGAGAGAAGAGTGTTGACAGGCCAAGAATGGAGGAGATGGAGGAGATGGGAGTACAGGTATTGGATCTTAATTTGAGCCAGTTTACAACAGCAGGAAAATAATCCTTCAGCAACAGGAAATGTTCATTATTACATGGATTATAATTAATGGACATTTTTGTAGGGATAGATACATTTTTCATAGGGGAAAATCAAGTCGGAAAAAAACTACAATACGCTTTGCAGGAAAGTTATCCAGGAAAGTTATCCTGCAACAGGGTGATCAAATTAAAGTCCTATATCTGTATACGTTCACTGTTGTATTTCAGAACCTTCAACACAGTGATATGGCCTATGCGCTCACTCTGTATGAGGAGCAAAGCCAAACAAAAGTCATTTTTCATACTCTCAACTTTTTCCTCTGTGTATTTCATTTCTGAATGCAGATGACTCCACGATTGCCTTGTGAAGGTGTGTGTCCTTTTAATTATAGTTTTGGATATTGAATACAGAAAGGAGAGTATCAGGTTGACAGGCCTTGCTTTAATCTTATTTACAGGTCGACAAAAACCAGAAAAAACACAAGTGGACCGTAAGTGAACCCTAATCAATGTGCTCTCTGAGGACACACTATTGTTTCCAGAGGAACTCGCTACAGGAGAGTTTACCGCAGGGTTTCGTTTCCTGTTAAATTCCCACTCCAGATGTAGGATCTTAATTTGAGCCAGTTTGCTACAGCAGGAAAATAATCCTGCAACAAAAGGAATTGTGAATTATTAGGTGGATTATAATGAATGGACATTTTTTTATGTTGGGCCAAATCAAGTCTGAAATTACAAACTTTAGAATACTTTTCAAACTCAAATACCCTACAAGTTTTCATTTTCTCAGCAATAAAATTCTCAGCAATAAAAAAGTGATCAAATTAAGATCCTACATCTGTGTGTCAGGGTCGTGTCTGGCTGAACATACAAGCGATAAAGGAGGATGGATACATTCCTCCATAATGATCAGGCCGAAGGAAATTGCACATACCTTACCAAACAATCTTATTACTTGTACCACATGATTGACTTTGTCTCTAATTCATCTCACCTGTTGAAAACTGAAAAAATAGCTGGATAGTTGCAAGTGATGAGAATGAGGCATGCTATTTACTGAGAGCAGGTACTGTTATTAACCTTTAGCTGGTGCTTTCATTTAATGAAAACCATATTAGCTGGAAACCTATACCCTCTCCAAGGTTGGCCAATGTGTTAAGATACTCTTGAGGGTGGTTGCTGGAATGAGGACAGTGTTTTGGGGAACAAGAGGAGGCTAATGATGGATGAGTTTGGGCCTCGCTAGCTGGCAAATATCTTGTCTGAGAGGGGATTTCTCTGGGCCAAATTTAGCCCTTTGAAAACAAAGTTACACTGACCAGTGGCAGCAACAGTTGTTCACTTGTAGAAACCAAGTCAATTTATAGACAATTTGGACCCCGGTGGCTGTTGATTCTGTAGCACATGGGGATGTGTAAAACTTACTCCTCAGCCTGAAGTGTCCCAACTTATGGCAGCGAATAGCTATATTTTCTGGTGGCGCCAACTGGTAAGCCGCTTCAGGAGGGCAGGTCCCGGCCAGGTATGGGCCGAATCAGGAGGAAGTGATACTCGCTAAGCAAGTAGAGGGATGTAATTTACACTTGCTTGCAGCTACAGTATATTTACTTTTATTGTTGCCTTCCGGAGTGCTGTTTCCATTTTCCAAAATGCATATTTCATCTTTATTTCTGAATAGAAAATGTGTAGCCTAAGTAGTTCTGACTCAACAGCAGTCTGGACCTTTACATTTTTCCACTTTATAGGCTATGAGGACGGACATGTTGCCAAGACAGTGCTTTGGACCGGAGCCTGTCATGATGTCAAAGCCACCTCACCCACTTCACAACAGTGTAGGCTATTGTGGGTGACTGGGAACCAGAGGAATGTATTTGAAGAATGCTCTATGACTGATGAATTCATAACCGCACCTCGTAACACAGAGTGCTTAGTTAGAACAGTGGGAAGGGCTGTTGAAAACGAATTACACACCTTTTGTGCAAAGTTGTTAAATTCCTGTCCACAGCCTAATAGTCAGGCCGTATTGCATAAAAGTGAATATAGAGTGCCTTCAGAAAGTATTCACACCCCTTGACTTTTTCCACATTTTGTTGTGTTACAGACTGAATTTAAAATTGATTACATTTAGATTTTTTTGTCACTGGCCTACACACAATATCCCATAATGTCAAAGGGGAATTATGTTTTTAGAAATGTTTACAAATGAATATAAAATTCAAAGCTGAAATGTCTTGAGTCAATAAGTATTCAACCCCTTTGTTGTGGCAGGCCTAAATAAGTTCAGGAGTAAAAATGTGCTTAACAAGTAACATAAGTTGCTTGGAAATACTCTCGGTGCAACAATAGTGTTTAAAATGATGTACCCCACACATACAATTATCTGTAAGGTCCCTCAGTCGAGCATCAAATTTCAAACACAGATTAAACCACAATGACCAGGGAAGTTTTCCAAAGCCTCGCAAAGAAGGGCACCTATTGGTTGATGGGTAAAAATATGAATATCCTTTTGATACATGGTGGAGTTATTAATTACACTTTGGATGGTGTATCAATACACCAAGTCACTACAAAGATACAGTTGTCCTTTTTAAATCAATTGCCGGAGTGGAAAGAAACCGCTCAGGGATTTCATCATAAGGCCAATGGTGACAGTTAAATGGCTGTGATAGGAGAAAACTGAGGATGGATCAACAACATTGTAGTTACTACACAATACTAACCTAATTGACAGAGTGGAAAGAAGGAAGTCTGTACAGAATAAAAATATTCCAAAACACGCATCCTGTTTGCAATAAGGCACTAAAGTAAAACTGCAAAAAATGCTGCAAAGAAATTAACTTTATGTCCTGAATACAAAGCGTTATGTTTGGGGAAAATCCACCACCACTCTTCATATTTTCAAGCATGGTCGTTGCATCATGTTATAGGGTATGCTTGTCATCGAATGTAACGTCCAGGCCTGAGTGTTCAGGCTGGAGTGTTTAGTTTTGGTGTAGGGTTTCTTCTGTTCTAGGGTGTGTATTTCTATGTTGGGGTAATGGTTCAGCTGAGTCTCGTTACCTCTAATTGGGAACCATTTATATGTTTGGGGTTTTTGCACTAAGTTTTGTGGGTTATTGGCCTTTATGAAGTGACATCTTCCAAACATTTCAATAAAATCATAATCATATCTCCATCCAGTCCATAAAGCTACACCAAAGTTAACCATCCAGCAGACACTTTTTTTAATACCATAATTCAATAACATGGATTATATCTTAAATTGGGCCATGCAGGAAATTATACATTACCTAATGACATCATAGTTATAGTCTAGTAATAACTAAGTAATTCATTGTGAGGGGTAGAAACATAGTAGCTGTAATTAAACATTTTCTGTTTAATAAATGTTAACAGTCCACAGCATGGAAAAGTCAACCTGAGGAGGTCCATTTGCAAAATACCAGACAGAGGCAGTCTGGCATCTATCAAATTATGGAAAGTCTGAAATCCAAAGAGAATAATGAGCGGTATAATTGATAATTGAGAAAATTGTTTTGAACTATTTGCTCACTATATAAATGTGCAAATGTACTTCCAATGCTGTGTCTCTACCCCTGAAAGCTAATCCTTCAGCTGTTTTGTATTCAGTGCCCAGATATATTGGTGAATGTGAACTACACTAAACAAAAATATAAATGCAACATGTAAAGTGTTGGTCCCCTGTTTCATGAGCTGAAATAAAAGATCCCAGAAGTTTTCCATATGCACGGAAAGTTTATTTCTCAAAAATGTTATGCAAAACATTTTTACATCCCTGTTAGTGAGCATTTCTCCTTTGCCAAGATAATCCATCCACCTGACAGGTGTGGGTTATCAAGAAGGTGTTTAAACAGCATGAACATTACACAGGTGCACCTTGTGCTGGGGACAATAGGAGGCCACTCTAAAATGTGCAGTTTTGTCACATAACAAAATGCCACAGATGTCACAAGTTTTGAGGAAGTGTGCAATTGGCATGCTGACTGCAGGAATGTCCACCAGAACTGTTGTCAGAGAATGTTATGTTACTTTCTCTACCATAAACCGCTTCTACTGTAGTTCTAGAGAATTTGGCAGTACGTCCAACTGGCATCTCAACCGCAGACCACGTGCATGGCGTTGTGTGGGCAAGAGGTTTGCTGATGTCACCATTGTGAATAGAGTGCCCCATGGTGGCGGTGGGGTTATGGTATGGGCAGGCATAAGCTACGGACAATGAACACAATTGCGTTTTATCAATGGCAATTTGAATGCACAGAGATACCGTGACAAGATCCTGAGGCCCATTGTCGTGCCATTCATCCGCCGCCATCACCTCATGTTTCAGCATGATAATGCATGGCCCCATGTCGTAAGGATCAGTACACAATTCCTGGAAGTCGAAATTGCCACAGTTCTTTCATGGCCTGCATACTCACCAGACATGTCACCCATTGAGCATGTTTGGGATGCTCTGGATCAACGTGTACGACAGCGTGTTCCAGTTCCCGCCAATATCCAGCAACTTTGCACAGCCATTGAAGAGGAGTGGGACAACATTCCACAGGCCACAATCAACAGCCTGATCAACTCAGCATGAGGCAAATGGTGGTCACACCAGATACTGACTGGTTTTCTGATCCACTCCCCCTCCCTCCCTTTTTAAGGAATTGTATCTGTGACCAATATGTAGACCAGCCCATAAACCAACCTACACTTCCCACACACAAACCCTGAATGTTATGCAGCAAACTCAAAATTAAACAAACTTCACTGCAGTTGCAATGCACCCCCTCTCTAAGCCTTGACCAAGATTTGCAGCCTAAGGACCTAGCCTATTATATGGCATGTGTTGCCTGACAACAATGGTATCCCGTCCCTACATCACCCTTCTTCCTTGAAATCCAGTTGCTCTGACTGGACAGGAGAAACCTGCACCAAAACGCCAGTATTTTTCCTTCATAACTTGTTCTCCTTCTTTTTAAATAGGGAGCCAAAATGTTTTCAAGTCTTTTATTTCCATAGCTCGCCCTTGTCCCTCTGCAGCAGACATATGGTGAGCCATATGTTTGGAACATCGAACCGCAGTACATGTACAATTGTGAGAATCGCAATACGTATCATATCGGCACCTAGGTATGGTGATAATATCATATTGTGAGGTCCATGGCAATTCCCATCCCTAGTATTGAGTGTTCTGACACGTTCTGCCCAGATTGAGCTAAGAGTCAAGGTGTTGTGTTTCTTTTCTATTTTTCCAGCTGTCACATATCCTTTGTTTTGAGTTTTTGTCTGTTTTAGCAACAAGTGTATGAAGTTAAACTGGAGGATGGCAGCGTGTATGTGAAGCGCGCAAGCCCTCTCTCATTACAACCCTTCCAATTGGGCCAGAAGACCTTAACTGCTGCCTAAAACCTGTAGGGATATGCATATGGAAGCGCCTGTAGGAATCCTGGCTATTTTCAAGATTTATTCTACAAACCCAAGCCATCTGAGGCATTCCTAGCCTTATCTATGATCATCACAGACCTTTTTCCACTGGCAACGTTATACTTGTCATGGATCGCACCTCTGTGGCTCTCTCCGACCACCAAAGAACACCATCACCAGAGTATTAACTACACTTCCCATCTGCCCCGTACCTAGGCCTAATTAGCTGCACAGCTGCATCCACTTCTCTCCCCTATATATTCCCTCTCCAGGCACCAATGCTTCGCGAAGTCTTGCACTGCCCCGGCTAGTCATTTCTGAGCACTCTTTTTGATCCTGTGACTGATTCCCTGTTTTTGACCTCGGACTGTGTTTTGATTCCTGATTACCCGTCTACCGCCTGCCCCGACCTACGCCTGATACCGACTCTGTCTCTGGATTCCCTCTGACACCCTTACGCTGTTCTCTGAGTTTTGCCTGTCTGACCTTCCTTGATTAAAGTAAACTGCACATGGATCCGAACGTCTCTGGCTCATTGTTACAGAAGACTTCGCCTATACAGGATCCAGCAGCCATGTATCGGCTTACGTCCGAGGTATCATCTCAAGCCTCTATGCTGGCCACCCACCAGCAACAGCTGGAGAAACTCACTTCGCTGACCGAGGAGCTAGTGAGATCCGTACAGACACTCACCACTCCGATCGCTACCTCAGCTCTTCCCGCTGGTTCTATGGCTCCTCCGATTCAGAGTGTGAGTACTCCGTCTGGCTCTCCGCGTCTGTCCCTGCCGGAGAAATATGATGGTTCAGCGGCGAGATGTAAAGGGTTTCTCCTGCAGTGCTCTCTGTTTATCGACCAACAACCTGCCCTATATCCCACCGACGACAGCCGAGTATCCTTCGTGTGTTCGTTGCTGACCGGTAGGGCACTGGATTGGGCGACTGCGCTATGGGAGGGTGGACACCTGTCATTCCCCTCATATGACTGCTTTCGGCGCCAGTTCAGAGAGGTGTTCGAGCATCCAGCCGACGGAAAGGAGCCGGGCGAGCTGTTACTTTCTCTACACCAGGGGGAATCTACCGCTGCCGATTACACCCTTTCCTTCCGCACCCTGGCTGCACAAACTGGTTGGGAGGAGGCTCCGTTGAAGTTACTCTATCGCAGGGGACTTAACACGGGTCTACAAGCGGAGCTAGCATGTCGGGAGGATGGGAAATCACTTAGCCAATTCATGGACTTAACAATTCGCCTCGATAATCTGATGCGAGCTCGGCGTGTGCCCCAGCTGTATCGCGTTGCCGAAGCTGCCTCCGCTAGTCACGAAGCTGAACCGATGCAGATCGGCTACACTCGGCTCACGCCCGAAGAGAGGGAGAGAAGATTACGTCATCGTCTATGCCTGTATTGTGGAGGATCTGGCCACATGAGGGCGACATGTCCAAACAGACCCACATCCCAAGACTCTGCTAGGTGAGTGCCAACTCCTATTCTTCTAGATCATTTGAACTAGCCGTAACCCTGCACTTTGGTGAAGAAAGTATAAATACCACTGCTTTGATAGATTCAGGAGCAGCGGGAAATTTCATTGATCAGTCATTTGCCAAAGCTCATCATATTTCTCTCCTCCCATGTCAATCCCGGTTAGCGGTGGAAGCGTTAGACGGACGTCCCTTGGGCACCGGGAAGATCCAATACATCTCACAAGAAATCACCCTCAGTACTAGCACCCTGCACACCGAGACGATCCAGCTGCTCACCATTGAATCCCCACAACACCCCATCATCCTAGGTATGCCGTGGCTGGTGAAGCATAACCCAACCATTTCATGGACTGAGAAACAGATAGTCCAGTGGTCCAAGACCTGCCAGGAGAACTGCCTGCACCCCTGACTAGGACCACTCCCACTCCTACTCAGTCCGAGAACCCAGATCTACAGAAGATTCCGTGGAGTACCATGACCTTGCTCTGGCGTTCAGTGAGAGTAGGGCTACTCAGCTTCCACCTCACAGGCCCGGTGACTGCGCTTATAGATCTCATTCCAGGAACCTCTCCCACACGAGGAAGAATATTTCCTCTCTCACAACCCGAATCCGACGCCATGAAGAGCTATATAGGGAGGCACTTTCCAAGGGTTTCATCCGTACATCCATCTCTCCTGCTTCAGCCGGATTCTTCTTCGTGAAGAAGAAGGACGGAGGACTACGTCCCTGTATCGACTATCGCAGCCTCAACGAGATCACCGTAAAGTTTCGCTACCCATTGCCATTAGTTCCAGCCGCCTCGAACAGCTCCGTACTGCCAGGTTCTTCACCAAGTTGGACCTGCGCAATGCGTATAATCTGATTCGGATCAAGGATGGGGACGAGTGGAAAACGGCATTCTCCACCACCACCGGGCACTATGAGTATCTAGTGATGCCGTTGGGCTCGCCAACAGTCCTCAGTGTTCCAATCATTTGTCAACGAGATCTTCCGAGACATGCTGAACCAGAAGCTCATTGTCTATATCGGCGACATCCTGATCTATTCGGAGACACTCGAGACCCACGTACAGGATGTTAGAGCTGTACTTCAACGCCTGATTGATAACCACTTATACGCCAAGATCCAGAAGTGCGAGTTCCATCAGACACGGATCTCCTTCTTGGGATACATTATCAGCGCCAAGGAAGTGACCATGGACAACAGCAAGGTAGAGGCAGTGGTCAACTGGCCACAACCCACCAAGGTAAAGGAGTTACAGCGTTTCCTGGGCTTCGCCAACTTCTACCGTCGGTTTATCAGGAACTTCAGCATCACAGCAGCGCCACTCACGTCTCTTCTTCAGGGTGGAGGGCAACGGTTACAGTGGACATCTGAGAGTCTGGCAGCATTCAAGCAACTCAAGGAGAGATTCACCACGGCCCCCATCTTGCACCAGCCAGATCCCGAGCGGGAGTTCATTGTGGAGGTAGACGCTTCCAATACAGGAATCGGGGCCGTTCTGTCACAACGTCATGGTAACCCAGCCAAGCTATTCCCGTGTGCTTACCAGTCCCGAAAGCTCACCTCTGCGGAACGGAATTATGATGTGGGTGATAGGGAACTCCTTGCCATGAAGGTCGCCTTCGAGGAATGGCGGCATTGGTTGGAGGAGCTCGTCGGCCGTTCACGGTTTTGACTGACCACCGTAACCTGGAATACATTAAGGCCGTAAACGACTGAATCCCAGACAGGCCAGGTGGTCGCTATTCTTCACCAGATTCGACTTCAGGGTCACGTACGCCCAGGCTCGAAGAATGGCAAGGCCGACGCTCTGTCCCGACAGTTTGACAGTCCCTCAAGTCCATCCACGTCAGATCCCATCATTCCCACGACACTGGTTCTCGCCCCGGTACAATGGGACATAATGACTGAGATTTCCGCAGCTCAGAGGGAGGAACCTTCACCGCCTGAATGCCCTCCGGATCGCACCTTCGTGCCACCCAGCCTCGAGCGAGTGTTACAATGGGTGCACAACACTCCTAACGCGGGACATCCTGGGATCACGGCTACTACCCACCTTGTGACCAACCGTTTCTGGTGGCCTACGCTCCAGGCCGATGTCATCACCTTCGTACATCAATGCGTCACGTGCAACATTGTCAAATCCTCTCATCAGAAACCAGCAGGACTACTTCAACCACTACCCATCCCACAGCGTCCCTGGTCACATATTGCCATTGACTTTGTCACAGATCTACCCCTCTCCCAGAACTTCACGACCATTCTGACCGTGGTTGACCGTTTCTCCAAGGCCTGCAGGTTCATCCCCTTGGCCAAACTGCCGACAGCGTTAGAAACAGCGGAGGCCTTGGTACAGCAGGTTTTCCGACTTTATGGGCTACCTGAGGATATAGTTTCGGACCGGGGGACCTCAATTCACCTCTCGGGTCTGGAAGGCGTTATGCGGGCGGCTTAACATCAATGTCAGCTTAACTTCCGGTTATCATCCACAGGCTAATGGACAGGTCGAGAGGCTTAACCAGGAACTCACACGCTTTCTGCGCACCTACTGTCATCAGAACCAGCAAGACTGGAGCCGTTTCCTCATGTGGGCCGAATACGCCCAGAACTCCTTGCTCAAACCCTCTACAGGTCTTACCCCTTTCCAATGTGTGCTAGGTTACCAACCCCCTCTGTTCCCCTGGTCCGGGGGAGCCAACTGACCTTCCGGCTGTCAACGCATGGTTGCAGAGAAGTGAGGAGACCTGGAACAATGCTCACGTACACCTCCAACGAGCAGTGCGAAGAGTCAGAGAGCAGGCTGACCGTCACCGGAGAGGGGGACCAGTACGCTCCTGGACAGTGGGTGTGGCTGTCATCCAGGGACCTCCGTCTTCGGCTTCCCAGCAAGAAGCTAAGTCCTAGGTACGTGGGTCCGTTTAAGATTCTCAGACAAATAACCCCGGTGTCATACCGTCTAGCCTTGCCATCCACTTACCGCATCTCTCCTACCTTTCATGTGTCATTACTCAAACCGGCCGGTGGTCCGCGAGGAGAGAGGGACCAGGGCGAGGTTGCAGAAGCGAGCTCCCCTCCTATCATCATCAACGGCGAGGAGGCCTACCTAGTAAAGAAGATACTCGACTCAAGACGCCGAGGTAGGGAGCTGCAATATCTCATCGACTGGGAGGGGTACGGTCCTGAAGAGCGATCCTGGGAGAGATCCCAAGACATCCTGGATCCCGCACTCATCACGGAGTTTCACCAGAACTACCCTGGAAGACCTGCTCCCAGATCCGTGGTAGACCTCGGCGTCGTCCCGGTCCTCGCTTCAGGAGCCGCCGCAGGAGGGGGCTCTGTCATGGATCGCACCTCTGTGGCTCTCTCCGACCACCAAAGAACACCATCACCAGAGTATTAACTACACTTCCCATCTGCCCCGTACCTAGGCCTAATTAGCTGCACAGCTGCATCCACTTCTCTCCCTATATATTCCCTCTCCAGGCACCAATGCTTCGCGAAGTCTTGCACTGCCCCGGCTAGTCATTTCTGAGCACTCTTTTTGATCCTGTGACTGATTCCCTGTTTTTGACCTCGGACTGTGTTTTGATTCCTGATTACCCGTCTACCGCCTGCCCGACCTCGCCTGATACCGACTCTGTCTCTGGATTCCCTCTGACACCCTTACGCTGTTCTCTGAGTTTTGCCTGTCTGACCTTCCTTGATTAAAGTAAACTGCACATGGATCCGAACGTCTCTGGCTCATTGTTACAATACTCAGGGTCATTCTCAAGAGGATCGTCTGAAGGGAAGGGATATGACATCGTCTTTATGTTTGGGATTTTTTTTTTTCCGGAGACACTGGGATGGTAGCCATCCACTGGCAGTGAAATAGAGAAGAGGTTGAAGGTCCCCTGCTGATCTTGATAACCGATCAGACATTTAACAGACGTTATGTATTAGCCCCTGTTCAACGTAAGTACATTTTCATTCTCCCCTCCATCAATATATTGCAAATCCTCAGTGTAACTGGCGCCTATGGAATCTACAGTTGAAGTCGGAAGTTTACATACACCTTAGCCAAATACATTTAAACAATTCCTGACATTTAATCCATTTAATCCTTTAATTCCCTGTCTCAGGTCAGTTAGGATCACCACTTTATTTCAAGAACATGAAATGTCAGAATAATAGTAGAGAGAATGATTTATTTCAGCTTTTATTTATTTCATCACATTCCCAGTGGGTCAGAAGTTTACATACACTCAATTAGTATTTGGTGGCATTGCCTTTAAATTGTTTAACTTGGGTCAAACGTTTTGGGTAGCCTTCCACAAGCCTTCCACAATAGGTTGGGTGAATTTTGGCCCATTCCTCCTGACAGAGCTGATGTAACTCAGTCAGGTTTGTAGGCCTCCTTGCTCGCACATGCTTTTTCAGTTCTGCCCACAGGGAACTTAAATACACTGGGAACTAATGGGGAAAACAGGAGAAACCTGGAGGTGGGTGGAGACCATCACCAAGACAGGTGATCAGAGCGTGACACCTCTGCTACAACAACATTCACTACATCTTCTTCTGCTACACTGGCAACAACATTCACTACATCTTCTTCTACAACAACATTCACTACATCTTATTCTACAACATTCACTACATCTTCTTCTACAACAACATTCACTACATCTTCTTCTACAACAACATTCACTGCATCTTCTTCTACAACAACATTCACTGCATCTTCTTCTACAACAACATTCACTACATCTTCTTCTACACTGGCAACAACATTCACTACATCTTCTTCTACAACAACATTCACTACATCTTCTACAACAACATTCACTACATCTTCTTTTTCTACACTGGCAACGACATTCACTACATCTTCTACAACAACATTCACTACATCTTCTTCTACAAAAACATTCACTACATCTTCTTCTGCAACAACATTCACTACATCTTCTTCTACAAAAACATTCACTACATCTTCTTCTACAACAACATTCACTACATCTTCTTCTACAACAACATTCACTACATCTTTTTCTACAACAACATTCACTACATCTTTTTCTTCTACACTGGCAACAACATTCACTACATCTTCTTCTTCTACACTGGCAACAACATTCACTGCATTTTCTTCTACAACAACATTCACTACATCTTTTTCTCCTACAACATTCACTACATCTTCTTCTTCTACAACAACATTCACTTCATATTCATCTACAACAACATTCACTACATCTTCTTCTACAACAACTTTCACTACGTATTCTTCTACAACAACATTCACTACGTATTCTTCTACAACAACATTCACTACATCTTCTTCTACAACAACTTTCACTACGTATTCTTCTACAACAACATTCACTACATATTCTTCTACAACAACATTCACTACATCTTCTTCTACAACAACATTCACTACATGTTCTCCTACAACAACATTCACTACATGTTCTCCTTCTACAACATGTTCTTCTTCTACAACGACATTCACTACATCTTTTTCTTCTACAACAACATTCACTACATCTTCTTCTTCTTCAACAACATTCACTACATCTTCTTCTTCTACATTGGCAACAACATTCACTACATCTTCTACAACAACATTCACTACATCTTATACAACAACATTCACTACATCTTATACAACAACATTCACTACATCTTCTACAACAACATTTACTACATCTTCTTCTACAACAACATTCAGTACATCTTCTTCTACACTGGCAACAACATTCAGTACATCTTCTTCTACATCAACATTTACTACATCTTCTTCTACAACAACGTTCACTACTTGTTCTTCTTCTACAACATTCACTACATCTTCTTCTACAACAACATTCAGTACATCTTCTTCTACACTGGCAACAACATTTACTACATCTTCTTCTACAACAACATTCACTACATCTTCTTCTACAACAACATTCACTACGTATTCTTGTACAACAACATTCACTACATCTTCTTTTACAACAACATTCACTACATCTTCTTCTACAACAACATTCACTACGTATTCTTGTACAACAACATTCACTACATCTTCTTTTACAACAACATTCACTACATCTTCTTCTACACTGGCAACAACATTCACTACATCTTCTTCTACACTGGCAACAACATTCACTACATCTTCTTCTTCTACATCAACATTCACTACATCTTCTACAACATTCACCAAATCTTCTTCTTCTTCTACACTGGCAACAACATTCATTACATCTTCTATCCAATCCTGGAGGGGTAATATTCACAGACAATTGATATGCAACCATTGTGTGTTTGGTAGAACAATCACTTTTTACTGGGTCCGGAGTATATGGTCCAAGAGTAGTTTTCACATTTTGTGATCCAGATGTTTCCTGATAATCTGTTTATTTATTTTATTGGATTACATTCACAGGTTGTCCTTAGCCATTAGGGGACCCATTGTTGATGTCAGACCTTTGCAATGTAGGCTATTAACTAACGTTTTTATCTCATATGCAAAGCTCTATTTTTTCATTTGGTGTTTTTTGTAACTGTAGATGCCTGACACCAAGCTACTTCTGTGGTTTCTCGTACCATTTGATATTCATTGTTATGACTGCTGTGTTTTGTGTCATTGATGTTGATGTTCTGAATTTATGCAAACCCAGTTCTCTCTTAATCTAGTGGATTTTTTTCTCCAATATCATTCTCACGATACCTCACGTCAATGGAATATGCCCTTTTGCCAATTACGTTTTTGAAACTTACATTTGCATATTTCGGAACTATTCCAGAACTATCATTGAATACACATATATGAAATGTATCAAATCAGGACATAATATCACCAGAAAATTTTACACCAATGGTTTATTTACAATTCCTTATACATTTAGTAAATTCCATACAATACACAATTTACACATGAAAAATAAAAACAAATGGGCAACGCCATGCAGTACATGTTACGTAATGATTTACAAAGAATTCTCAGAAATTGATTTATATAATGCGTTTATGGGGGCCCAAGACATCTTCCAGAGCACAGTGGCAACCATACAAGTCTCTCTTTATAGGTCAGACAATATGGAAAGATCCAACGCTCGCTTCGCCAGAGGATATTCCTGAATAAGTTAGTCTCCCTGAGAGCAGCCAGACTGTACAGGAGAGGACAGATGCGTGCACTCATCATGCTGATGGTACAGGCACACTCAGAAATCAACCTGAAGCCAAGGCAGGGCTGTATAGTGTGAGTAAGTCTACAAGCCCTAGTACCTCAACAGTCTACAGGACGAGTGGGAATACGAGACTGCTGAATTACCATGGAGAAGTAGCAAAAACGAAGTGAAATTTTTTTTAATTGTCATTTAATCACTTATTATGTGAATTGTGAAGCATGAACCTGTCTGGGAATTGTTAGAACCTGAAACTGTGTCTGGAATCGAGGGGATTGTGTCTTTTAATTATTTATTCTGTATTAAAATGCAATCTTTGCAATCTGTTTTCTGTTTGATGTTTTTCTTCCACAAAATCGCCAAGTTTCTACATTTGAATAGGAAAACTCTCTTCCATTCCTCTCTCCTCTTAAAGCTAATTAATCAGGAAACTGGAAACTGATCAGAGACTGTTCGGATAGTCCGTACTATTTTTCTCACACAATGTGCTATGTAACATTGGCAATTAGACTTACTCTGTCTCTCAACCTCCCTCAAAGCCTCTTCATGAAACATCTACCAGTCAACTTATCAGTGCACGTTTACTTTAAACAGCCTATTTCCATATGTGACGACTTCAGCTTCAGATAAATGATGGACAGCGAGGCCATATAACTATTTTCCCCCATTTTTCTCTCCAACAGCTCTCTCTAATTATTCAAATCCATCACAAGATAATCTCACCCTTCTCCCACAAGTGACTCCAGAAGTGACTCCTCTTTGGTGTTGCACGTCCTCCAGTTGTCAAACAGTTGTTGCTGTGGCCCCTCTCTCTCACCTCACACCCTACTGTGGTTAATGAGAGTTATCTTCTCCACACGTGGACCCAATTACCATCAGCTTACTCATATCCTGGATGTAACAATCTGCTCCAAATAAGCTGATGGGTTTATTTTAATGAACTGCTGGACTGTCCATTCTAATTTGAAGGTAGGGTCGTTTAAATGTTGAACGTACTCGACCACAGACCTCTTTTGTGCCTAAATTATATCCAAATGCTGTCTGGAAATCATGTTTGTTTGGCTGTTGGTGACAGTCTCGGTTAAACTCTTCAAAGTGCCCCCAAGAGTATATGTAATGTATTTCCTAATTAACAGCTGGGCTGATAACTACGAGCCAGCCATGTTCGCTTCCTCCGTGTTCTACAGGAAATCATTTGGGTTTGGATTAGTTCAGCTCTAGGAGCTCTCCAGCAGTCTGAAGGGACCCACAGCCACCCACCACATAGATAAACAAGTTTGGACCTACTATCAACAGGGAACTTTCCTCCAATTACTGAATCCAATTAAATGGGCCTCTTTTGAATGTCTTCCCACTTGCCACTCTAATGCCCTAGCACTGGAGAACCTCTGAAACTCATACTAAGTGAGGGGTAGAAAGATGGCATGCTCATAATTGGTTCTTCTGACGGACTGTTTAAATAAAACTTAATTCACCCAGAACCTATTTTCCCATTGGGAAAACATTTGTGGAATTGGTCATGTAGTAATCAGAGGTCTGTCTGCAAGTTAGTTATACTAATACGTTGTTGTATAGTAGCTATGGGGAAATAGTACCGTTGAGATAAATGTGTCCCTCTGGAAAGGGACTGTGTTCTCTAAGCTGAAAATATGATTGTACACTTCTTGCTAAAAGTTAATGTGTCATGCAGCAAGATATGAAAACATTATAATGGGTGCAGATTGCAGAAATGTCAGAAATATATGTGGCACTCACTGTGTAAAATGATTACCTAACATTTAAATGATGGTTATACACTGCAATTCAAAAAGAAAATGAATCCTGTACAAGCTCCCTTACAAATACACTCGGTATACCACAGCCAAACTTACTGAATGATTTACCCTATTTACCAGCAGTACCTAGTGCAGTATATAATGGGCTTGTCACGTGATGATTTGCAAGGGCTCTCAAGTCAAAATAGAACATAGCTATTGCACTTAATGAGACAATGACAGACACTCCCACACTTAACAACAATACAGTCAATTTAGTCTCAGAACTAGCCTAGCTAATCATCTGCAATGTATAAATAGGGTTTCTTCTCTGATGTTGATTTGTTTTAGTTTTTTACATTCCTGACAGTAATGTTGGGGGGATGTTGAAGAACTGACAGAGTTGTGTGTTGGATGAGTACTTGGGGACTTTGTGGGAACTGAGGACTGAAAGGAATTGTGTCATCCCTCACAATCTCCTCTCTCTCCCAGGTCCCCTACCACAGGCTCTGTTTAGTCAACTGCTGAGATACGTTTTGTTAAGGGATGCTTGTGTTGGCTGGGGGGCCCGGTGCATGTTGTATTCAGGTTAGAGAAAAGGTCTGGATCTCAGTTGGCAATGTGATGTGCTTATTTGGAGAGAAAAACGCTAGAAACAAGTGCACTAAGAAGCATCCTCTGTTCCACAAACTCTTTAACTCCTTGCACCCCATTGCACCTTCTTAAATAATGCCTATTTTTGGAAGAGAAGACTTTCTAGAAAAGGGACCCACTGTCTGTTACAAACAAATTAGATCACTAGGACCTAATGTTCCTTTGATCTTGAGGGACTCATGAGTGCAATGGAAAGTGTTGGCTGGTTATGAAGTGTTTAGCATTTAGACTGGCATTTACAGTTGCAGTTGGCTATAACTCAAGCAATCATAGACATCAGAAAAGACGATTGGTTAACGATGGTTAATGTGGAATGCGATAAATCCAAATATTTCTCGAAAATTGGTTTCCTTCGCACAATCCTATTAATTCCAATTAAATAAATATCCTTTGCTTTACTGGACTGATGAAAGCTAAAGAAATGTATTTCTTCTCAAGGAATACAATTAATACTGATATGTATTGCCAAACCCTTCCAGTAAGTTTCAGAGGGGGAAAAAAGTCTTAATTTCTTTCTCCTGTGTGGTTTTGCTGGAGTGGTGACTATTTCAATAGATTACCGTACTGTGTTCAGAGAAAGTTCACATCCAACATCCCCAGGCTGACCCAACTTGAGATTTCCTTCTTTTGTTTGTGAAAGGACGTCATCTTCATTTCTAATCCAAAGACCTAAGAATAAATTAAAGGTTATTAGGATTCAAGTACAGATAGTGGAAACTTTACGCACACTAAAAATGCTACTTTTGTTTACACTCTGTGTCTCAACGAGAACTTGTAACTCACTTAACAGCAGATCTACTGCCGGTCCTGTGTCCGCATCGTAAATCTCCTCCTGCTAGAGGAGCTGGATCTGCGGCTCGTGGACTCAGAGGGGTAGGTCACTACCCGGGAGGACCTTCCTCGGACCTGCAGCCCCTGCGCCTCCCTCATGTCCCGAGCCATCTGAGACAGGGTCTGGCTGGGGTTCGTCTGGAGGCGTTGGAAGAGACTCTCCCTGGTTACAGTCCTTTCTGGGCAGCTGAAGGTCAGAGCAACCCCAGTGTCTGACTTCATCTCTCTGGAGAAGCCGTCAGAGGTACCGTCAAAACAGCGTCCAATGGCGATCTCTTTTGCCACCCTTGGGTTCTGGTCCGTGACTGTGTAGATGCCATAGTTGTGCCCCAAGGGGTCGACGGGGGCCAGCATGTTGAAGGCATGGGACTCGTTGTTCGGTGAGGTAGGGGGGTGCTTGGTCAGGTACTCCTTTAAGAGGCTGTTGATGCCCACTCTCCGACAGTTGCCCTGTGGGAGGACTGATATGAGGGACCTATCGACTGCGGCTTGGTCGAAGAGCATGCCACTGCACTTGAACTCGAGGCAAGCTGCGGAGATGTTAGCCACATGCATGTCGCGGGTACTGCGGATGTCTCTGATGCCGTACAGCTGGCCTGCAGTCTCTGGGTGGGTGCCTCCATGGTTCTGTGACCTTATCATAACCTCCCTTTGCCCCTGGATCTTGACCTTGATGAAGCAAGCCCTGAACTCCTGAGGGTTGGGCCACCAAGAGAGGTAGTCACCTGTCCATGATGTTAAGTCGTTCTCTTGAAAGGGGACAACGTTATATTCGTATTTGTCCTTTTCCACTCTGAAGAATCGGAAATGGTTGGCATTGACTTCAGCATTTTCACAGGATATTAAACTCTGATAGGGGTATATTGGCCCATTGGTCTCTTCCAAATTATTGGGGTTGGGTTTTGCCAAGTTGATTCTGAAGGCTGTTTTCTTAAGAGCTGGATCATTGTGGTCTGAACGCTGGTAGTCTATCTTGTCTAAGTATGGCTGAGACACTCCAATGATGTTTGGGTTCATCTTGGGGGTTGAGGGAGCTGCTTCCAGTTCTTCACCACCCATAATGCCTGTGACGTAAGCTGTGTAAGCATCAGGCACCTGAGCATCACAGAAGGCTGGCAGGCAGGCTCCGTTGGGTCCAGTTATCACACTGTCAAAGCGACCCCATGCTCTGGGGTTAGAGGAGAAGCCAGGCTTGGGCTCAAGGTTTATCAGGCTGATGACCACACCTTCCAACTGCTCAGTGGCCAGGAATTTGTCACTCATGTACGCCCTCACTTTGACGTAGCAGCGGCGGTTCTCAGGCACATCCAGGTTGAAAAGTCGACGCTCCCTGATTTCCATATTACCTATGAGGAAAGTGCGCTCCTCTCGCTTGCGCCGTCCATTACCACCAGATGTGGTCTGAGTGTAGTGAAAGTCACTCTCCTCCTCCCAGACACCGGTGTCTGGGTTGAGGGACCAAAGTTTCATTTTGGGAATGTGCTCTTGCATTTTGACATGCTGTGTGTCTAGGAGTACTTGGACCGCTCCAGCCCCTAGGACTTCCTGGTTCGTCTCATCTCTGAAGTCAACGGAAAACATCCCATATGTCCTCAGTGGAAGCATGTCACCCTCATCGTCCACAAAGTTGAGATCACCAGGTGCTGCAGCAGCTGTGGTGATGTTCCTGGGGTCAATGAAAGTGACACTGGCTTTCACCGTACCTTCGTACACCTCCCCATTGTTTTTGTGGAAAGAATTTGGAGGTATGACAATCTGTCCAATGGGGTCCTCTCCTTTGATTTCTCCTAAGTCAATGATATTTGTCTCTCCAGCATTGATATCAATGGGTTCCTGCTTTCTCATCACCTTCACATCATGGTAAACAGAGCCCCCTCTCTTGTCAAAGATAAACACCTTAGGAGTGTCAATTACTTTTTCTGTGGGATCCACAAAGTTGACCACTAGCCTCTCTGTGTCTGGGGTTATATTGAGCGTGAAACCTCCTTTGTACCCTGTGGTGCCCACTCTCTCCTTGCCAACGTACATGTGCCCGAAACGCAGTGGTTCATCGTTGTCAGCTGTGACCACCCTGCCACGCACAAGCACCTTGGGCACCACACACTTCAGGCAGCCACACTCAGTCACAGCTTTGATGGGTAGGTTGTAGCTCCCACAGTCAATCACCCGGCTCTCCATCTTCTGGACCCCGCAGCAGTAGCCACCTCCATCCCTGCAGCGCAGGTCGAAGTCCAGGGAGCCTGCACACTTGTTGTGGGGGCAGCGGCCAGCGTTGTAGAGCTTAGAGTCAGTCCCAGGCTGAACACAGTCCATAGGCAGCCTAATGAGGTGGTTCTCAGGTGTGGGGTTGCATGCCGGCGTGCCTTTAGCTGTGGAATACACAGTGCATAGAGTTAGAAATGAGATTACACTAATGTTTTATGGATGTAAACACACACATGCATAATGCATATAATGCGCACACAGTGGCAAGAAAAAGTATGTGAACCCTTTGGAATTACCTGGATTTCTGCATAAATTGATCTGACCTTCATCTAAGTCACAACAATAGACAAACGTGTGCTTAAACTAATAACACACACATTATTGTATTTTTCTTGTCTATATTGAATACATCATTTAAACATTCACAGTGTAGGTTGGGAAAGTATGTGAACTCCTAGGCTAATGACTTCTCCAAATGCGAATTGGAGTCAGGAGTCAGCTAACCTGGAGTCCAATCAATGAGACGAGATTGGAGATGTTGGTTAGAGCTGCCTTTCCCTATACAAAAACACTCACAAAATGTCAGTTTGCTATTCACAAGAAGCATTGCCTGATGTGAACCATGCCGCAAACAATAAGATCTCAGAAGACCGACGATACAAATTTTTGACTTGCATAAAGCTGGAAAGGGTTACAAAAGTATCTCTAAAAGCCTTGATGTTCATCAGTCCACGGTAAGACAATTTGCCTATAAATGGAGAAAGTTCAGCACTGTTGCTACTCACCCTAGGAGTGGCCATCCTGCAAAGACGACTGCAAGAGCAAAGCGCAAAATGCTCAATGAGGTTAAGAAGAATCCTAGAGTGTCAGCTAAAGATTTACAGAAATCTCTGGAACAAGATACGTAAAACACTAAACAAGAATGGTGTTCATGGGGGGACACCACGGAAGAAGGCACTGCTGCCCAAAAAAAACATTGCTGCACGTCTGAAGTTTGCAAAAGTGCACCCGGATGTTTCCCAGCGCTACTAGCAAAATATTCTGTGGACAGATGAAATTACAGTTGAGTTGTTTGGAAGGAACACACAACACTATGTGTGGAGGAAAACAGAAAACGTTTGGTTGAGGTTATTGCTGCCAAAGGATGGTCAACCAGTTATTAAATCCAAGGGTTCACATACTTTTTCCACCCTGCACTGTGAATGTTAACACGGTGTGTTCAATAAAGACATGAAAACATATAATTGTTTGTGTGTTATTAGTTTAAGCAGACTGTGTTTGTCTATTGTTGTGACCTAGATGACGATCAGATCAAATTGTATGACCAATTTATGCAGAAATCCAGGTATTTCCAAAGGGTTCACATACTTTTTCATGCCACTGTATACACTGAGTATACCAACCAAACATTAGGAACACCCTCCTAATATTGACTTGCGCACCCACCACCCTTTTGCCCTCAGAACAACCTCAACTGACATACCCCGTTCAAAGGCACTTACATTTTTTGTCTTGCCCATTCACCCTCTGAATGGCACACATACACAATCCATGTCTCAATTGTCTCAAGGCTTAGAAATCCTTCTTTAACCGGTCTCCTCCCCTTCATCTACACTGATTGGAGTGGATTTAACAAGTGACATCAATAAGGGATCATAGCTTCACCTGGATTCACCTGGTCAGTCTGTCATGGAAAGAGCAGGTGTTTCCTAATGTTTTGTACACTCATTCAAATGAAAAATTACAGATGCGAATGGCGCACTCTGTCACACTTACTTGTAACCAACCAAATATATGTTTAATTACCTAGAATTTCATTTTCATTAGTAGCATTAGTTTAATTGTGTGTAATTAGTATGCATTTGCTTGTAATTATTGGTGGAAAAAGAGTACTATTTTTCTTACATGTATCTGGTGGTTATGTGTTCACTTATACTGTACACACACACCTACCCTTTGTTTCTTTCCACATGGCTCAGACACATCCATGATTAGCCAAGTTGCACTACAAAACATTTATAATGGGGTAATTAGATGTGAACTTGGAGAGGACATTTGTTCACCAAGCATTCAGATGAGATTGGGAAAGAAAGCATTATTGTTCCCCCAAATGTTGGCAAAAGGAATCATGTTCATGATATCATGGCTGAGTTTATGCTCCAGTGTTCCTGTTAGACTCCCCATCCTCTAAAGAAAAGGATTGTTACAGACAGATGGAACGGCCTGATTAACCCAATGTGCCATTTCCTGGCCCCTCTGCATTTTTTCAAAAACTAATTAAAATAACTAAACGAAACAAAAAGAAAACGATAGTCCTGTCTTTAAATATGAATGAATTGAATGGAATGTTTTATTAACTATCTGGAGTGTAGCCTAATGTTCCCTAGTGATTGGAACCACACTGGGCTGGTAGTGTGAAGCAGGTTAATCATTCTTCACTCAGAGCCTTGGTGTTCCAGGTGTTGTTGTTCTATTCACAGGGGCAAATCTCTCAGGCTGCAGTGACTCAGAGCCAAAACACATCATCCTGTAGAAGCCCCGGGCTGAATGCGTTAGCACACTCCCCCGCAGCCCTTTTTGTCAATCTAACAGGATTTATTGACAATCTTGGATTTCACTTCAATAAGGGGAGCTCTGGAGAAGTGGGATTTTGGTTTTTACTGTCTATTATAAATAATGTAAATAATCTCGGTATAGAAACGACTGCTTTATACCAATGTAAACATAATTAAACCTTACTGCTCCACGTACTGCCAGATTCTGGAGGCCTTGATATTTTATGATCTTATTTTCCTTGGGTGTATTTTTTCGATGTTACAGATACAGTAGATTTTCTGCAGGGTTTTTTCCTCACTCTCATTCAGTTTTCTGCAGAGTCTTTCCATACTGTCCGTTCCTACAGGTACAGTACAGGATTTGATGGATAGGGTCTATGCGTACCGATAACGCTGAGGAATGCCTGGGAGGACTTGATGCTTCCTGTTTGGCTGCTGGCTTTACAGTAGTAATGTCCTGTCTGCTCAGGCTTCAGGTCTCTCAGCACCAGATCCTCTTCATATTTGAACACGTTCCTGTCCAATAGGGTCCTATTGTGATACCTGGAGAGAAGAACATACCATTAAAAACCTATACTGAAAATGTAATGTTTGTAAATTGTTTAATATAATGTGTTATCTAGTCATGCTTCCCAAAAACTTTGGTAAGATTTTTTTCTGGCAAATTAACAAAGGAATGCATGATCATACCAGTAGTATTTGTCTGGCATGGGCGCCCCTGCTGCCTTGCAGCATAACATCACGCGCTGTCCCTCATAGCGCACTTTGTCCTCTGGGTGCTTTACAATGTATGGCTTCTCTGCAATGCAATGCAGTAGGAAACAAATCCTTAAAAACCTGGCTCTGGGACTGTTGTGAATGGTACCACCAAAGCATCATGATCGCATAAAACATAATCAGGCCTACAGTTTAAACTCTTCTTGGTCTCCTTACTTATGAAAAATGATTGGTGTGGGATTATGGTTAAATACTGCCCCTGTGACTGTATTTATTTTGATTTAGTTTCTATGTACATGTGCATGTAAAGGACTCAACTACTTTAGACTTTCCTCCAGTGGTCCGTATTGTCGTTTTATACGACCTTCCCCTAGTCTGGCTACAGTAGATGGATGGTTATAATGACAGACTGACTGGCTCAAAGCAGTACTAAGTACATAGAGAACATACTTTATCATTGGGCTATTTGTTGATATTACTAACTTAGAATAACTCACCTGCGTACTTTAGGACCGCCCGTACCCAGGATGACCCGCTGCTGTTACTGGAGGTGGATGCAGTGGCGGGGGCAAACTTCTCCTTCCTGATGTAGAGCTGGGTGGGGGAGTTGGAGCAGACCCCTGGGAGCCTGAAGAGGCCTTTGGCGTCAGTGCGGGTACGGATGATCTTGGGTCGGCTGGCCAGCGCTATCCTGGCCCCCATCACGGGCACATCGGTCATACTGAGTACCTCTCCTTGGAGCATGTGGCCCACACACACACAGCGGCTACAGTCCTCACTGGGACGGCCCTCAGGACACTCACGCTTACACTTGGCTGCAGATACACCCACACAGACATACACAATAACACCCACACACAATACATTCAGCATACTTTTACACATGATTAGAATGATTATTCAGATTTTACAGCCATATTGTGTATGTCTCTTTAGATTTACGACTTACGTGGGCATTGATTTTTCCCACATTTCTGAATTTCAGCTGCTCGTCCAACACACTGCACCATTACAGAGGTTCTCACACAGGTCCTCCTTCTGATCTTGCGACCCTTGCCACAGGTCACTGAGCATGCTCCCCACGTACCCCACTGAGTCCACTTGGCTAGTCAAACAACAGAGACATGGAACATAAACATGAATGATCCATATAATGTAACTGTAGCTTCAAGGAAAGGTGAAAGAAAGGATGCATTGTAAAAATATTATCAGAGTACTTTTGCCAGGCTACTGGTCACCTGATGAAAGTGTGCCGTAACAGAATTTTTACATATCAGGAAGTTTCCTCCTCTTTCTGAGAGATAGCAGAGACAGTGCTGCCACTGATGCCCATCAGAGAGGGAAGTGCACAGTGACAGCCTCCTCCTGATCAAAGCCCCATGATATTTATGAACATCAAAGGTGTGTTGACGATGGTGACAGATAATTGTAAGAAGCCCATGTTAGGAAGAAGTTAGCAAAACTGTGGCATGTGGAGAAGATGGTTTTATGTACATTCTTAGAAAAAAGGTGCTATCTAGAACCTAACAGGGTTCTTCGCCTGTCCCCACAGGAGAACCCTTTGAATAACTATTTTTGGTTCCAGGTAGAATCCTTTTGGTTCCAGGTAGAACCCTTTCCACAGAGGGTTCTACATTGAACCCAAAAGGGTTCTAATTGGAACCAAAAACAGTTCTCCTATGGGGACAGCTGAACCCTTTTTTCTAAGAGTGGTTCAGCATTGGCTCTACTGTGGCCGTAGTCACTGTATTTATTAACAGCAGCATCACTGCAGCTCCATCTAAGATCTGTTGTGATTGTCTTCATGTCAATAATGATCCCAATCAGCTATCAGTCTCTTGGTAGTGAATTAATTATGTAAAATTATAATTACTATGACTGGCTTGATGTTAAATATTGGCATGGTATGTACACTGTAGGTCTTTGTGTAGGTTGTGTTGTGAGGATACCTTCACATGGCAGGGTGGCACACTCCCTCCTCTCTGTCTGGGGCCCCTGGCATGGCGGAACCAGTAGCAAGGGCATGGGCTGGATGCTCATACACTTCCTCTGACGGACCTGAATGCCCACGTCATTACAAGCTGTAGCAGAGCAGGGGCCCCAGGCAGACCAGTCCGTCCAGTAGGCCTGAACTGGACACACAAGACATTGTGGGTGAGTATGGAATCCACATAGAAATAGAATTGGTAGAATGGTCACAGACCTAAAATTCCAGAGAATTACAGATGTAAGATATTAATTTGATCACTCTTTTGGAAATGCAAACTTGTAGTGGTCTCAAGGTTTAAAAAGGCTTCTAAAGTTTGTAATTTCCACTTTAAAATGTCAGACTTGATTTGCCCTAACAAAATATGTCCATTAATTATAATCTACATCATAATTCACCTTTCCTGTTGCTGCAGGATTATTTTATAGCTGTAGCAAACTAGCTCAAATTAAGATACGGCATCTTTAAGTAAGAAACATAGCCTGTAGTTTGCACAAATAAGTCCAGGACTTTCACAGTTGAAAAAAGACAAACAGATCATTAGTGACCAGAGCAGCAGATGGGGCGGCAGGGTAGCCTAGTGGTTAGAGTGTTGAACTTGTAAACTGAAAGGTTCCCAGGTCAAATCCCTGAGCTGACAAGATACAAATCTGTCGTTCTGCCCCTGAACAAGGCAGTTAACCCACTGTTCCTAGGCTGTCATTGAAAATAAGAATTTGTTCTTAACTGACTTGCCTAGTAAAATAAAGGTAAAAAACAATGCATGGCTTAACTGTATACAGTAACTAGGTGTGACACAGATAATTGGCTAATCCCCTAAGCACAGTATAGGTTCAGAATCCTGAACATAAAGCTATTATAGCACATCAACTTTATGGGGCATGGTGGTCTGTGGGTACCTGGTGGGCACTGGAAGCGGACGTAGTAGTTGGAGCAGATGCGTCCGTAGGGCTGCTCCTTGTTGATGCACCAGAAGCCCTTCTCCAGGCTGGAGTGAGTCACCTCCCCAGTCTCTGCTGCTGCCACCCAGTCCGTGGTGCGGGCCTCCATGGCCACAGGCCGGGCACACACCCTCTCCCTGTAGTAGAACTGGATGGCCTCTAACCGCTCATAGTCTCCATTCCCCCCTGGATGGTCAATGTTGAACCAGGACGTCCATTCAGTCACACCTGCCATGCATGCAGATTGGGAGGAGGGAGACAAGGAGATATGGTGTGTAAAGCCTGGGAGTTTTTTTATGGTATCATGGTATCCAATTGGTAGTTACAGTCTCATTGCTACAAATCCCATAGAGACTCAGGAGAGGCAAAGGTCGAGAGCCGTGCATCCTCCAACCAAGCCTCACTGCTTCTTGACACAATGCCCACTTGACACAATGCCCAAGACAGCCACACCAATGTGTCAGAGGAAACACTGTACATGTAAAGCGTGCACTGCACCCGGACCGCCACAGGAGTCGCTAGTGCGCGATGGGTCAAGGACATCCCTGCCGGCCAAACCCTCCCCTTACCCAGACGACGCTGGGCCAATTGTGCGTCACCCCATGGGTCTTCCGGTCGCGGCTGGCGACAGAGCCTGGACTCGAACCCAGAATCTCTAGTGGCACAGCTAGCACTGCGATGCAGTGCCTTAGACCACAGCGCCACTCTGGAGGGTGAAGGTTGCACAGTTTAAGAGAATAGTCTGCTGCTGCCATTGTCTGCTGAGTTGAGACGCCCAGGGGAGCCTGCATTGACCAAACTCTTTCCAAGCCAACTCAGAAGGCAGATGAGGAGGGAAAGAGTCATGTCGTCTAGCTTTTGTCTGCCACATGTTCAACTCTGAGGATTTCCAAAGATGTGAAGAGCCTCACTGCATTGCATTAGCAACATACCATGGATCTCTGAATAATAGATTTCTTCAATGGAACGAGCCCCTTGGGAGGCATTGAGAGAGAAGTGATCTATTGATGGACATTGTCAGGATGTGTGCTCACCGTGCTGTGTGCTATCGTCGGTAGACATTCTCAACAGACAGTGACCCCTCTCTCTAGTCTCTCTGTTAATTTAAAAGCCAGTGGTTTTCAACCCTGTGGTGACATTAGGTATTTAGTTTTAATTTCCTGTATCTGGATAATGTGTGTGTTGGCTTACATATTAATTTAGACTGGATTTAATGAATAGTTGCTTAAATTAAACTACACTCATGTGAATATAAAGTAGAGTCCATGCTATTGTTTGCTCTGATATGATCCTGGTAGGTTAACACCATTGTCTCATTCCACCAGACTGCTCATTCAAAGGAGCGAGACTGAATGTAAGCATAATGGAATGTGAGTGCTGAGTGGGAACTGAACATTGATTACACATTAGTTGATGAATTGGAGAAGGGGGTTGGGGCTCCTAGAGTCTCAACATTGGCCTTAGACTGGAAATGGTCTTGACCCCTAAATTTGATAGGTTGTATGTATAAATGCTACTAGCATGTAATAAAACTGTACAGTAAAATGTTCTGCACTTGCCATGGGTGTGTAAAGCCTGGGAGTTTCAGTACATCCAAGGAAGGAAACCCCTCTGTCTGAGGCAGAAGACACATTGTTGAGTGAGTTTTCCCTCCTCAGGTTGTATAGGTCAACCAGGTGGTATTAGGAGTGAGCTCACTCACCTGTGGTCTGCTGTGGCTTGGTCAGCATGTTGTAGGCCAGCTTCCTGCTCCTGTCTGTCGGACTCCACTTCCTGAGCAGAGAGCTGTTCCTGAAGGGCCCTGGATGGGGAGAACCACACCATAAATACAACCTAACACCAGGATCAGCAGGGCCCAACCTTACCTGCACCGCTGCACCACTACCACACTGTAACACTGTAACATTGACCTCAGGAGCTCTGCTCAATGGATCCACCAAGTTTTACAACGGGGAGAACCATATTTATGGAAGCCGGTTTTCGAGTGCGGAGCTACTTGTCTGAGGAGTGGGTCCTCGGCATGTTCTCATCAATTTGTCTGAGTGTCTGTGAATGTGAGAGGAATGTCTACGTCTCACTCCGCGGGACGTGGTTGAAGGCCAGGGAGAAGTCTTGGGGTGGGACACCAGATCTTGGTGCACTGACGCTGGGGTGTCTGTGTTTCCAGATCCCCCGGCTTTGTCTGGGTGCCACCAGAATACAAAGACAAGCCTGGTTCTCTTTTACTGCCCCCACAAGCTAGCTAGGTGCCAGCAATCAGTCTGGAAGAGCTCCATCCAGATGTGTGTGAGAACACCTGATATCACACACACACAGTCACACACTAGTCAGACTACACCACAGTCCAAGCACGTTCAGTTTCCTGTTTTTTCTCAGCCCTCAGCAAAACACTGTCCAGTCTCATTAAGGGCCTGGGGCCATATGGAAAAGCACTCTCTCTCTCTCCCTCCCTCCCTCATCTATTTTGAAACAAATCAGGAGCCGAAGAATGAGCTGGAGCCTCTATAAAGGGAAAGGGAGATGGACTGAAGGGAGGGAGAAAGAGAGGGAGAGTGATGGAGGGAGGGAAAGTGGGAAGGACAAGCAGAGATGATTCCCCATGGTTTCTCAATGAGCCACGTACCAGAGGTTACATTCCTCCACTCTCTGAAGGAAACCTTGTCTATGTCTAGTGGCGTGATAGTGTGTGTGTACAGTATGTGTGTGTCTGAACCTGTGTGCGTGTGTGTGTCTTCGTGCGAGTGTGCCTTTCCAAGTTTTCTGGCTGCCCTCTTTGAAACAAGTCCTGGCTGTTGGGTCCCTCCACAGCCCAAACGTCCCCCCTTAAATGAACACGTCTCATCAATAAAGCCAGGATGCTGAGGAGGCCCATTGAGACACACACAGCTGAGAGGAATCAGCTCACGTAAGCCATCCGTTAGTAGTGACTTGTCCAGCATATGCTGCCAATATGCCTTACTTTTCCCTCTTTTCCACTTCATCCCCATCTCAGATACGGTTTGGCCTTGATCCATCAGTCCCTCTGTCATCTCTACAACTGCCTTCTCTTCCCTTCTCTGACTTTCCTCTGTATCTTCATCTGATCTTGTCATTATGCTGGAATGGCCCATGCAGCGACGCAGCCAGTTGTCCCCTTTGATATTACACACACTTACATTCACGTCCCACATATGCGTCAGCGTCAGGCATCAAAGGGCTGACAGCAGAGACGTGTGTCCTTTCTTTTGGTTCCCAACCGCCTGCCTGAAGCCATCGCGGCCTGAGAAAGCCATTCCCACCACGGACTGTCTCACGGCCTGCCTGACTGACTGGCTGTCTGTGAGAGCGCTTACCACTTTAGGAGGTCCACCGCTGAGTTTATGGACACAGTCAAAGACTCAAAGCAGGGGCAAGCAGTCCCTCTGCTGTTTATTGCTGACTGTGGGTCTTTTTTTGTTACGCCAACACGATTCTCTTCCAATTTTATGGCTTTGGAGCATTTTTTCCTAGTATGGTCTTCAACCCAGCGAACGGCTTCTCTTACAAGTGGTATTACGTAAGTTCCAGGTCAGTCTTTGCAGTCTGCTTAAACCAGACTGACCACTGCCCTCAGCTTTGTAGGCCTACATACTGCAGCTGTGTGTTTAACAGTAAAGCAAGGGGCATTTCTTTCAACGCAAGGTGGGCTTTTCATATCTGGCTTGATACTGTAGATCATAGACAGGGGTTTTAATATTTGATGTCAGTTTTCCTTCATTGACAAGATGGAATGACTGGCTAAATAGAAACAAATGTCTTTCCACACAACCTCTGCACTGCAGGTGTGCCTATGCGGCAGACTAGCTCAGTTTCTCTCTCTTCAGTTTTCCTAGTCTTTACTAGATGAATTGAGAAGGAAAACATTTCAACGTCAATGAAGGGATGCATGTCGGGCTTGGAAACGTTGTCATATAAAATGAACGTTGATTTGATTACAGTTTAATGGCGTACGGGTTGCAATCACTGCTGTGGCTATGACCTGATGGAGCCATTTGCTTCAGGAAGTGTACGTACCATTGTTAGCTAAGTAGGTGCTATTGTTCTCATTCTACTTCCTGCTTTTGGGAATAAGAAAAATATATATTGTTTGGTGTTTTTGTGGGCAGGGGCGTGGGTATGAAGTAACAATCTACTGGACAGAGAACTGCACTATTACCTACTCCAACAGGGGCACATTGCTTACACTTATCACTTTAAGATGTTTGATATTGAAACCTAAACCATTAAAATATTACAAGAGTCATTTTATGAGGTGCATAATGACATTAAAGCTTTTTATGTCGGAATCCATATTTAATATAATGAACACGCCAGCCTTGCAACTTCAGATATGGCAGTTGTTTAAGTGCACTGGCCTGAGTGACCTCGGCTCCAGTAGTTGACTTTGACTATTTAACGTTCCTTTGAGTGGCTTGTTAACACTTTATATGTGAATTTAAAAAGCCAGTGATTTTATATGTGCTGTTTTATGCTAATGGTACATCAGTGGCTTTACCTCATCCAAAACATGTTGAAATACACTGTTATGTTATAGGAAACACACTTCAACTTTAACCGGATTTCCTCCACTGTTTGAGGTCCTTACTCCTGGTTAACCTTCCCTAATAAATGCTTCTCTCCTACCTCGCCACCACCCTCGTAAAACACCAACCCAGTAACAAGATACTGAAAGAGGTCAAAGTATAGTCCCATGTAATGGAACCAATACATTAGCAACGGCTCCATGTATGGTTCTGTGCCTATTAGCAGACCTTTCTCCCCCTTAATATAGACACACAGGCTAGCTTCTCTTAACATAGACACACAGGCTATCTTCACGTAATAAAGCTGAATACCATGCAATGTTATACTAGTGATGGAGGCGAATTCTCAACTGAGTGTTGGAATTTCCAAGTCAGATACAGTATTGTCTCGAGCTCCCCTCTGTCTGCTGCTGCCCTTGCGCTGCTTTGGCCGTTCTGGTGCCAATGCCTGGTGTGCCTGGCATTGTTGTGCCTACTGGACTCTGGTCCTTATTCTGGGGATCTTGCCACTATAAAGTGGTGCTGCGCTTTAGTTACAGGGTACACAAGGACAAAACCATCTATTAATACCGCAGGCCCTTCTAAAGGCCATTCTCCTTTCCTGTTGCCTTCTCAGCCAGGTGTTTTCCGAGACAGAGCTGCATGCACACTCGGCAGCTGCCAGATGCTAATAAAAAGCTGCAGAAAATGAAAAAACAACTTAAGTTACCCAGAAAAAGGACTTCAGTAGTCAGATTAGACAGATAGCCCAGACATATTTGGGTTGGCAGAGACACAGGCCTTTCAGCAGGTCTGGAGATTGTTTAAAATATTCCAGAGCCTTACAAGAAGAAAATGTAAAAACACTTTTCTGTGTTATGTAACAGCTTGGATGGAGTGGTGGATCGCGGGGCTGAGCACTGGGCTGAATGTTGAGCGTCTCTCCGCACAGTGTTGATGCAACTTTGCCATGCCACAGCCCCACACTTAATTGTAATAACAGGGGTGTGCAGTGAAGTGTTAGAGCACTGGGAACATCCGTCACCTGGCCTTATTAAGATTTAGGCAATAAGGAGATATTTGTTCAAAATCAGAAGCATTTTATTTAGACAAGGGTTTGTGTCAAAGCAATGGACATTAAATGATTGCCCAGAAAGTGTGCGTGTGTGTACGTATGCATGTGAGTTTTTATGCCATGGCCTTTCAGACATGTGGAAGCTGTTTCATTTAGTTGGCCTATTATCTGGCTGAGGTGTGCTGTGGTAGAAGAATCAGATGGTCTCTCTCTGCTTTCTCCCTCCCTCCCTCCCTCCATCAATCTTGGCTTAAGGGCTGGTTGGGGAGCCACTGACTGATTCTTGGTCAAAGGCATCTGTGGCTCATTATACAGTTTCGCCCCTGACATTAACTAATGATGCAAATCCACCACAAGATTTGGGGGGGATTTTAAAAAAGAACACAAGAGGCTTTGTGTTCTAGGCTAGGCTAGAACTAGGCTACCTGGCACATCACTATCCATTCTATCAAACACCTAGTCAGTGTGATAATTGTCCTGAACAGGCAAAATGTCCAGTACTTGCACTGAATTCTAAAATAATCCCAAGGCTATCCATCCATTATAACAGACTTCCTGTATGGTAACTAGTCTACTGCCACTTTCACACACCCCTCAGATTGAGGGGCCCTGATCCCTACAAAGACATCACATAATCACCCCCAGAGAAACATGTGTTACCCCCTAACATCCATCTGCTTCTCATTAACATGACAGCATGTTAGTAAAATGAGAGTGCTGATGACTTGACACAACATGATTAACACTTCCAGTGGTGGGATAACTCTGCAGAGACAGACAGCCCCCCTATGGTGCTACAGTATGATCTCACCATTCACAACTAAAGAACCACTACTGGTCCAACACTGACATCCACTGGGATAGGCTACTTTCTCACAACGCAAAGTTTAGGTTCAGGAAGACAGAGATGTGTGCAAGTATTTCTAATGATTGATTTGATTGGTTTATTTTATTTTAGTGCCATATACCGTTTGGTGTCAAGACACTATTTCTAAAAGTACATGTGCACAAAACTCAAAACAAAATTAAATGTAACAAATTAAAATTCAAAAATAGTAATCGTAACTAATAAAAACATTTGAAAATGTTCAAATGGAAGGGCTAGATCTGTTGCTATTTTCCTTATACACAGAGTTTACAAAACATTGGGAACACCTTCCTGATATTGAGTTTCACCCCCTTTTGCCCTCATAATATCCTCAATTCATCGGGTCAAAGATTCTACAAGGTGCCGAAAGTGTTCCACAGGGATGCTGGCCTATGTTGACTCCAATGCTTCCCACAGTTGTGGCAATTTGGCTGGATGTCCTTTGGGTGGTGGACCATTCTTGATACACACGAGAAACTGTTGAGCGTGAAAAACCCAGCAGCGTTGCAGTTCTTGACACACTCAAACTGGTGCACCTGGCACCTTCTACCATACCCTGTTCAAAGGCACTTAAATCTTTTGTCTTGCCCATTCACCCTCTCTGAATGGCACACATACACAGTCCATGTCTCAATTGTCTCAAGGCTCAATATCCTTGTGGATTTAACAAGTGGGTTTAACAAGTGACATCAATAAGGGATCATAGCTTTCACCTGGATTCCCTTGGTCAGTCCATGTCATGGAAAGAGCAGGTGTTCTTAATGTTTTGAACACTCAGTGTATATCCACCACTTTCTATAACCTTTTTAATTGGGTGCCAGTCAGAGCTTTGGTTAAGCTAAGCAGCAGCACGTAAAGATGTAAGCATATTACTTTTATAATTAGCCACGGGAGGGTAATGGAATGGAAGTAATTTGCATATCTACTGGCTGATAATTGAGGCTGTGTAAGTTTAGTTTGTGCCCTCCTGTCCTCCTTATTTCTCTCTCAGTCAGGCACAGGGGGAATGGTGGCGTGGGTCTACCTTAATCCATTTAGTGCCTTCACTCCAAAACACTGCAAACACACACACAATCTCACAGAGAGAGAGTGCTACACTGACCTTCAATGTGTTAAATGTATTGTAAACCCTCTGAATGGCACAAATACACAATCCATTTCTCAATTGTCTGAAGGCTTCATCTTTAACCAGTCTCCTCCCCTTCATCTACACTGATTGAAGTGGATTTAACAAGTTTCATCAGGACTCACCTCAGCAGTCTGTCATGGAAAGAACAGGTGTTCCTAATGTTTTGTACACTCAGTGTACACTGTTATGCCATAAGAATGAGCTACTACAGACAAGCAGTGGATCATTGACAGCATGTCAGAATGATGAAGCTGTTCAGGCTTCAGGGTTGAATTGGCTATTATGAAGTTCTCATTTGAGTAATGACATTGCTTACCACAGTTACAGTTAAATGGCACGCAAGACAACGGCAATGATACGAAACACAGTGGCAGTGTTATGAAGAACCTATTCTAAAATATCCTGGAAAATTAGTTCTGCTGATGAGTACACAAACAATTGCAATTACTTTTTGTGGGATAGGTGCATAATCAACTTAAACACATAGGTTACACTTCAACAAATATGTAAAAAGGCAGAGTGATGTAATTATTTGCACATCAATAATGAATCTGAACTGACATCACATTTTGAGGAGGTCATTATCTTGACATACCTTGAGCCGCTGACACTGCCACCAGGAAAGAGAGGAGTAGTGACACTTTTGTAACGTCCCACATGGTGTCCCACAATCACAAACTTGGATGCTTTCCTTCTCTCTCTCTGCCTGTATTAACTTATCAAGTCAAGAGGAAATTGTGTTTTTCTTCAAAATGGCAGGCTACAGAGTCTGAGTGCTCTCAGGTGTGAATGATGGTGGTCGGAAACCGGCTCCTGTCCCTAAACCCAGCCATATGAGGATTGACGGGGAACAGGAGTCTTAAAAGAAGGGACACCCAGAGAGCAGTCTAATCCAGCCCCCCTCTGCTCGCCAGTGCTCTCTCACATCTGTGTCTTCCACAACACTCCCCAAAAAATGCAGGAGAGAGCGGGGCGGAATATTACCTCAAATAAAACGGTGTAAGATTTTATCGGTTCTGTCTGCATTGTAATATGTTTTTGGGCTGTTACTGAAAGTTGTATCCACCAGAGTACACTGAGAAAGCGTCACACTAAGATATTAGGATTATGTTTGTATCCAGAACTCGTAAAAACGGATAGCTTTTCTACAGTATGCTAAACCTCAGTGTAGTGTAATTGATGAAACAAGCCTGACAATTGCGTAACAATGGCATTCAAATTGGCCATAACACTTTGGCATGCTAAACATGTTTTTGTCATACCATTCATCAAAGGAACTACACTGAACAAAAATATAAACGCAACATTTTCAAAGATTTTACTGAGTTACAGTTCTTATAAGGAAATCAGTCAATTGAAATAAATTCATTAGGCCCTAATCTATGGATTTCACATCACTGGGAATACAGATATGCATCTGTTGGTCACAAACACCTTTAAAAAAAAGTAGGGGCATGGATCAGAAAACCAGTCACTGTCTGGTGTGACCACCATTTGTCTCATGCAGTGTGACACATCTCCTTTGCATAGAGTTGATCAGGCTGTTGATTGTGGCTTGTGGAATGTTGTCCCACTCCTCTTCAATGGCTGTGCGAAGTTGCTGGATATTGGCTGGAACTGGAACACACTGTTGTACACGTCGATCCAGAGCATCCCAAACATGCCCAACGGGTGACATGTCTGGTGAGTATGCAGGCCATGGATGAACTGGGACATTTTTAGCTTCCAGGAATTGTGTACAGATCCTTGGGGTCATGCATTATCCTGCTGAAACATGAGGGGAAGGCGGTAGATGAATGGCACGACAAGAAGATCATCAAGGACAACAACCACACGAGCCACTGCCTGTTCACCCTGCTACCATCCAGAAGGTGAGGTCAGTACAGGTGCATCAAAGCTGGGACTGAGAGACTGAAAAACAGCTTCTATCTCAAGGGCATCAGACTGTTGACCACTACAGGATTGGTGGGTCCCCCTCGGGACGGTTGAGCTAACGTAGGCTAATGCGATTAGCATGAGGTTGTAAGTAACATGAACAGTTCCCAGGACATAGACATATCTGATAGACAGAAAGCTTAAATTCTTGTTAATCTAACTAATCTAATCTAACTGTCCAATTTACAGTAACTATTACAGTGAAAGAATACAATGCTATTGTCTGAGGAGAGTGCACAGTTATGAACTTGAAAAGTTATTAATAAACCAATTAGGCACATTTGGCCAGTCTTGATAGAACATTTTGAACAGAAATTCAATGGTTCATTGGATCAGTCTAAAACTTTGCACATACACTGCTGCTATCTAGTGGCCAAAATCAAAATTGTGCCTGGGCTGGAATAATACATTATGCCCTTTCTCTTGCATTTCAAAGGTGGTAAAAAATTCATGTTTTTTTCTTTGTATTATCTTTTACCACATCTAATGTGTTATCTTCTCCTATATTAATTTCACATTTCCACAAACTTCAAAGGGTTTCCTTTCAAATGGTATCAAGAATATGCATATCCTTGCTTCAGGTCCTGAGCTACAGGCAGTTAGATTTAGGTATGTCATATTAGGCGAAAATTGAAAAAAAGGGTCCGATCCTTATTAAACAGCCATCACTAACACAAAGAGGCTTCTGCCTACATACAGACTCAAAATTATTGGCCACTTTAAAAAATGGATCACTAGTCACTTTAATAATTCCACTTTAATTATGTTTACATATCTTACATACTCATCTCATATGTACTGTATATATTGTCATCCATATATTTATATGTACATATTCTTATTCCATCCCTTTAGATTTGTGTGTATTAGGTAGTTGTTGTGGAATTGTTAGATTACTTGTTAGATATTACTGCACTGTTGGAACTAGAGTATTTCACAAGTATTTCGCTACACTCACATTAACATCTGTTAACTGTGTGGATGTGACCAATGCAATTTGATTTGATTTGACAATGGGTCTCAGGATCTCATCATGGTCTCTCTGTGAATTCAGATTGCCATCAATAAAATGCAATTGTGTTCGTTGTCTGTAGCTTATGCCTGCCCATACCATAACCCCACTGCCACCATGGGGCGCTCTGTTCACAACGTTGAAATTAGCAAACCGCTATCTGCCCAGTACAGTTGAAACCAGGATTCATTCTCCAGCGTGCCAGCGGCCATCGAAGGTGAGCATTTGTCCACTGATGTCGGTTACGCCACAAAACTGCAGTTAGGTCAAGACCCTGGTGAGGACAACGAGCACACAGATCAGCTTCTTCGGTTGTGCAAACCAACAGTTTCATCAGCTGTCCGGGTGGCTGATCTCATGATCCCGCTGGTGAAGAAGCCAGATGTGGAGCTCCTGGGCTGGTGTTGTTACACGTGGTCTGTGGTTGTGAAGCCGGTTGGAAGTCCTGCCAAATTCTCGAAAACAATGTTGGAGGCAGCTTAGTGAAGAGAAATTAACATTCAAGTCGCTGGCAATTCTCTGGTAACATGCTGGCAACATGCTCCCTCAAAAGAGTGACCTTTTATTGTCCCTAGCACAAGGTTCACCTGTGTAATGAGCATGCTGTTAAATCAGCTTCTTGATATGCCACACCTGTCAGGTCGATGGATTATCTTGGCAAAGGAGAAATTCTCAAGTTGTTCACAAAATTTGAGATAAATAAGCTTTTTGTGGTTATGGAAAATTGCCTGGGATCTATGATTTCAGCTTGTGAAACATGGGACCAAATCTTGACATGTTGCGTTTATATTTTTGTTCAGAATAAAAAGGTTTGCTCTCTCCCTGTCGGAGTCCATGACTATTGCCACGTTCACGGGCTATCTGAGTTATCAGAAATTCCTAGTTCCGACTGAGAAGTTTCAATTACATGTGGGAAACTCTGAGAAAATTCTATTGCCGAGTTGCGACGTTTCACCACTGACCTTTAACCTTTTCAAGTACAACTTTGTCAATATGGAGAATTGAGCTAGTTTGACCATATTGTCCATGCTAGCTAACTCAAGCTAGCTAAAATCTTATTGGTTGAAGAATTGTTCCGACTTCACAAGCACTTGAACACAATCATGTCAGACTTATAACTTCCCGCTTCCCAGTTTCCCTATTTCTGATGAGCACGTGAAGCCAGCATGGTGCTTTCAAGACAACTCGTAACTTTGAAAATTTTAAATTTCTGACTTTGAAAGAAAGATTAGCTCAGAGTTTACCACTTGGAAGTATCAGAATCCACTTTAATAATTATAATTGGATGAAATAATGTATCACTAGCCACTTTAAACAATGCCATTTATATAATGTTTACATATCCTACATTACTCATCTCATATATGTATGTGTGTATATATACTGTACTCCATACCATCTACTGCATCTTGCCTATGCCGGTCAGCCATCGCTCATCCATATATTTATATGTACATACTCGTATTCATTCCTTTACTCTTGTGTGTATAAGGTAGTTGTTGTGAATTTGTTAGATTACTTGTTAGATACTACTGCATGGTCGGAACTAGAAGCACAAGCATTTCGCTACACTCGCATTAACATCTGCTAACCATGTGTATGTGACAAATCAAATTTGATTTGATTTGATTTGATTTAGAATCAACCAATAGGAAGCGCTACGCAGAAAAAGGTACTCGGAGGTTCCGAGTTTCCGAGTTGTCTTGAACGTGGCGCTAGAGTAGCGCTTCACATCGTTTGTGTACTCACAGACAGCATGACAATGCCAGATGGTCAACTTCTGGTTCAATTTTGTAACTGTAACAACTGCTGATTGCACGATGCTTCACTGCCAAAGAGGGAAGTGGCGTCATATGGCATGCAATTCAACAAACACTCACTTCAAAATACACAGAGCCATGCTTGTGAGATAGAATGCACTGACTAGTTGCAAATGCATCATCAGCAATTGTAATGATGTTTAGGAGTTATTCCGTAAAAGTCCCTCAGGCAGGTGGGATAATTCCATGCAGATCTGTGAAAAAATACGCACTAATCTGCCCTCTTACTTAGATGTTCTACCCTTAGTTCTAAATCACTGAAATCCAGAACAGCCTACCAATCAAATCTATTAGAACATGCCTCTTCCAGAGGAGACTGGTGGGATGAGCTATAGAAGGATCGGCTCATTGTAATGGCTGGAATGGAATAAATGGAACGGTATAGAACACCTCAAACATACATATGAAAACCTATAGTTTCTCCCACCGGCCTCCTCTGGACTCCTCAATATGACATTAGTATCGGTTATTATCTGTTCATTCTTTTCCACCCTCTAAAGACTTTGAACTTTAAAGACTGAATACCATTAATTAAACATAAGAAAAAAAGAGGACAGTGCAGGCTTTAGTATAAATACACTATGACTTCGTCATCAACTAACTACCCAGCTTGCCCTACACTTGTTTACCACATTGATTCTACACTGAGTGTACAAAACATTATGAACACCTGCTCTTTCCATGACATAGACTGACCAGGTGAATCCAAGTGAAAGCTATGATCCCTTATTGATGTCACCTGTTGGGGGGGTGCAACTCAATATTAGGAAGGTGTTTTGTACAATCAGCGTATATTTTAATTAAGTTGTAATCAGTAAACCAGAAACAGCTTGTTTTACTGTAGCATCCCAAATATGAAAAAATTTCCTCTCAAATGTAGAATTGATATGAACTAAGCGCACTGCAGACACAAGTTCTGATTCCACTCCATCAATGTAATATTATCCGTCTGATCTCCTGCCTGATCTCTTCTAACAATGTCTGAGGCTGTGTGATCTCTGATGTTATGAAGCATAATGGCAGTTTTATCCACCAACACAGTTTAGATTCTACAAAGTTGTAACTCCTGTGGAAGATTTACTGTCATGATTACCTTTAATATTGTCAGCTTTCATATGTCCTACTTTCTTACATCGAATCACATCGGAATCAAAACAATTGTTAAATTAGATGTTTTATTGTACAAAGAGTTAACTCTGCAACTGCAAATCAATGAATAGGTGTTATTGGACTAAGGAAATGCAGCAGTGTAGACTGAATTATAAACAAAAAAATTACAGCTGCTAGAAAGTAGTTTGACCCAAAATCCAAGCATTCTTCAATAAGAAAAACAGAACTAAAAACATAATAATGCATAAAAAAAAATAGCAGTTAACTCAAAGGTACAAAACACCTCTTCTGCACAACATTCATAATTTTTTGCTGAAGGAGAAAGATAATCTCAGAACTTTGCAAAGAAGAAATCACAAAAATGAGAATGATGCAACTCACATGGCAACTCACTTGGAAACTCACTTGGAAACTCACATGGAAACTCACATGGAAACTCCTCAAACCATTTCCAAAACAGACATACAACTCAGACCTCCCACAGATTCTAAATACCATTTATCTATTGTATTTGAGCAAACAGAGTGAATTCTGGGTAAGGCTAAACCTGCTCTAGTCTACACCCATTGAAGAGATAGCACATGAGCGAGAAAGCACAGTAACAATCTATAAAATACAAAACGTGAATATATTATCCATATTTATCCAAAATGAGGGCTGGTGAGGATGTACAGAAGATTTTACAATTCTATAACACAGTCTATGCCTGGATATTCTGGCAGGTTCAGATCGTATTTCTTCTGGATGTCATAAGGCAGGAAGCGTCCCGCCAAGTAGTGTTTCCCCGTGAAACTGGTGGCGCATCTCTTTGGTGCCATAAGCGAGATCAGGACGTCTGGATTGATCCCATCTGAGGTCACCTGGTCAACATCCCAACCTTTAATAAACAGGGAAATTATGATCACCATTTTAATTGGGGCAACTAACCTGCTGACATCTACTAGCTATGTCACGTGACATAACATCATGGCGAGAGTGAGCATCTCACTTTATCTTCTCCTTTCAACTTTAATCGGCATTTCATATCTTACAGATGAGACACCTGCCAGGTAGCAGCATTCCAGAACAAGTGAAATGGGGAGAGGGTGTGATATAATGGCCAAATATATGTACTACACTTAGCTATATGCTTCGATAGCATTCCATTGACTTCGTTTCAGACATTTGTGCAACACTGGTACACGTTGAATGTGCAGCATAGCTCTCAGCCTTACCTGAGGGTATGTCCACACTTACGATGGGGATCTTGACCTGCTTCAGAGTGACTAGGATGCCAGCGTAGGGCTCCTTCACGTCTGTGTGGTCAGTCTCTGGCCCCAGGATGGCATCAATCACCAGGTTATAGGCATCGTTGATCAACTGCACCTGAACACACAACCATAACACAACCACACCACAACCACAACTCAAACTCTGGTCAGCATCTAGACAAGAGCTTTACATTATTCTCACAGCTCCAGCAAGGTGCACTTTCATAAATCAGTTATGCTAGCAGATGTCAAGTTTAATTCAAGGATTCATTTGTGTCTATAAAATGTATAAGACACAAATTAATACTTGAATTAAACTTGACATCTAACATTTAATGTTTTATAATCCTTTTGTACGTTGCTCACCTCTGTTGGGAGATAGGAGAGGAATGGGATGTCCATCTTCTCACACTGAACTGTGAAATCCTGTTGAATGGTGTGAGGGGTGCGTTTGGGATAGTAGATGGTTGGCTCATACTCCTGTTGATAAGAGAGAGAGACAGAGACAGAGACAGAGACAGAGACAGAGTAAAAGGAAAGGCACTGAAAGTACACTACCAGTCAAAAGTTTTAGAAGACCTACTCATTCAAGGGTTTTTCTTTATTTTTACTATTTTCTACATTGTAGAATAATAGTGAAGACTATGAAACACATTCATAAAACTATGAAATAACACATATGGAATCATGTAGTAACCAAAAAAGTGTTCAACAAATCAAAACATATTGTATATTTGAGATTCTTCAAGTAGCCACCCTTTGCCTTGATGACAGCTTTGCACACTCTTGGCATTCTCTCAACTAGCTTCTCCTACAAATGCTTTTCCAACAGTCTTGAAGGAGTTCCCCAATATGCTGAGCACTTGTTGGCTGATTTTCCTTCACTCTCCGGTCCGACTCATCCCAAACCATCTGAATTTGGTTGAGGTCGGGGGATTGTGGAGGCCAGGTCATCTGATGCAGCACTCCATCACTCTCCTTCTTGGTAAAATATCCCTTACACAGCCTGGAGGTGTGTTGGGTCATTGTCCTGTTGAAAAACAAATGATAGTCCCACTAAGCCCAAACCAGATGGGATGGCGTATCGCTGCAGAACGCTGTAGTAGCCATGCTGGTTAAGTGTGCACAAATACACATGCGAAGATCATCCGTTCCCCCACACCGTGTCTCACAAAGAACCAAAAATCTCCAATTTGGACTCCAGACCAAAGGACAAATTTCCACCAGTCTAATGTCCATTGCTTGTGTTTCTTGGCCTAAGCAAGTCTCTTCTTATTATTGGTGTCATTTAGTAGTGGTTTCTTTGTAGTAATTTGACCATGAAGGGCTGATTCACACAGTCTCCTCTGAACAGTTGATGTTGAGATGTGTCTGTTACTTGAACTCTGTGAAGCATTTATTTGGGCTGCAATTTCTGAGGCTGGTAACTCTAATGAACTTATCCTCTGCAACAGAGGTAACTTTGGGTCTTCCATTCCTGTGGCAGTCCTCATGAGAGCAAGTTTCATCATAGCGCTTTTTTGTGACTGCACTTGAAGAAACTTTCAAAGTTCTTGAAATTGTCCGGATTGACTGACCTTCATGTCTTAACATAATGATGGACTGTTGTTTCTCTTTCCTTATTTCAAATCAAATCTTATTTGTCACGTGCGCCAAATACAACAGGTGTAGACCTTACAGTGAAATGTTTACTTACAAGCCCCTAACCAACAATGAAATAAAAATAAGAATAAGAAATAAAAATAACAAGTGATTAAAGAGCAGAAGTAAAATAACAATTGCGAGACTATATACAGGAACAGAGTAAATGTGCGGGGGCACCGGTTAGTTGAGGTAATATGTACAGTGAGGGAAAAAAGTATTTGATCCCCTGCTGATTTTGTACGTTTGCCCACTGACAAAGAAATGATCAGTCTACAATTTTAATGGTAGGTTTATTTGAAGAGTGGGAGACAGAATAACAACAAAAAAATCCAGAAAAACACATGTGAAAATTTTTATAAATTGATTTGCATTTTAATGAGGGAAATAAGTATTTGACCCCTCTGCAAAACATGACTTAGTACTTGGTGGCAAAACCCTTGTTGGCAATCACAGAGGTCAGACGTTTCTTGTAGTTGGCCACCAGGTTTGCACACATCTCAGGAGGGATTTTGTCCCACTCCTCTTTGCAGATCTTCTCCAAGTCATTAAGGTTTTGAGGCTGACGTTTGGCAACTAAAACCTTCAGCTCCCTCCAAAGATTTTCTATGGGATTAAGGTCTGGAGACTGGCTAGGCCACTCCAGGACCTTAATGTGCTTCTTCTTGAGCCACGCCTTTGTTGCCTTGGCTGTGTGTTTTGGGTCATTGTCATGCTGGAATACCCATCCACGACCCATTTTCAATGCCCTGGCTGAGGGAAGGAGGTTCTCACCCAAGATTTGACGGTACACGGCCCCGTCCTTCATCCCTTTGATGAGGTTAAGTTGTCCTGTCCCCTTAACAGAAAAACACCAACAAAGCATAATGTTTCCACCTCCATGTTTGACGGTGGGGATGGTGTTCTTGGGGTCATAGGCAGCATTCCTCCTCCTCCAAACACGGCGAGTTGAGTTGATGCCAAAGCTCCATTTTGGTCTCATCTGACCACAACACTTTCACCCAGTTGTCCTCTGAATCATTCAGATGTTCATTGGCAAACTTCAGACGGGCATGTATATGTGCTTTCTTGAGCAGGGGGACCTTGCGGGTGCTGCAGGAATTCAGTCCTTCACGGCGTAGTGTGTTACCAATTGTTTTCTTGGTGACCATGGTCCCAGCTGCCTTGAGATCATTGACAAGATCCTCCCGTATAGTTCTGGGCTGATTCCTCACCGTTCTCATGATCATTGCAACTCCACGAGGTGAGATCTTGCATGGAGCCCCAGGCCGAGGGAGATTGACAGTTATTTTGTGTTTCTTCCATTTGCAAATAAACTGTTGTCACCTTCTTACCAAGCTGCTTGGCGATGGTCTTGTAGCCCACTCCAGCCTTGTGTAGGTCTACAATCTTGTCCCTGACATCCTTGGAGTACTCTTTGGTCTTGGCCATGGTGGAGAGTTTGGAATCTGATTGATTGATTGCCTCTGTGGACAGGTGTCTTTTATACAGGTAACAAGCTGAGATTAGGAGCACTTCCTTTAAGAGTGTGCTCCTAATCTCAGCTCGTTACCCGTATTAAAGACACCTGGGAGCCAGAAATCATTCTGATTGAGAGGGGGTCAAATACTTATTTCCCTCATTAAAATGCAAATCAATTTATAACATTTTTCACATGCGTTTTTCTAGATTTTTTTTAATGTTATTCTGTCTCTCACTGTTCAAATAAACCTACCATTAAAATTATAGACTGATCATTTCCGTGTCAGTGGGCAAACGTACAAAATCCGCAGGGGATCAAATACTTTTTTCCCTCACTGTACATGTAGTTATTAAAGTGACTATGCATAGAAGCTGTTTAGAAGCCTCTATTCTTGCCATAATATGGACTTGGTCTTTTACCAAATTTACCAAATAATATCTTCTGTATATCCCCCCTAACTTGTCACAACACAACTGATTGGCTCAAACTCATTAAGATATTTCACAAATTAACTTTTAACAAGGCACACCTGTTCATTTAAATGCATTCCAGGTGACTACCTGATGAAGCTGATTGAGAGAATGCCAAGCGTGTGCAAAGCTGTCATCAAGGCAAAGGGTGGCTGCTTTGAAGAATCTAAAATATTTTTTGATTTGTTTAACACTTTTTTGGTTACTACATGATTCCATATGTGATATTTCATAGTTGTTATGCCTTCACTATTATTCTACAAAGTAGGAAATAGTAAAAATAAAGAAGAACCGTTGAATGAGTAGGTGTTCTAAAACTTTTGACCGGTAGTGTATATTAAAATGAAATATGAATGAAATACTCTGTAACCATATAAATCAATACAGGCCCTCTAAGGTGACAAGGTGACAATTTAAGAGAGAACATACTTTGCTGTCTGTGTGTACATCAGGGCTGGACAGACAGACAGCTAGAGACTGACAGGGCTGCCCTCTGATTAGCACAGCGCTGAACGCCTACTATCCCTCTGGACTCTGGGATTACTAAATTACACCTCCATGATTAATGATAGACGTTTAGGGAGAGTGGAAAGCCAGACACCTGTGGCTTGTGATGTCAAATGATGGCCAGCCGTGATCCCCACCGCTAATGGACCTCAATCACAGTGATAAGTACCTCATACAAGTACCTCATACAAGTACTTGGGAGTATGGCTAGACAGTACACTTTCGTTCTCTCAGCACATATCAAAGCTGCAGGCTAAGGTTAAATCTAGACTTGGTTTCCTCTATCGTAATCGCTCCTCTTTCACCCCAGCTGCCAAACTAACCCTGAATCAGATGACCATCCTACCCATGCTAGATTACAGAGACGTAATTTATAGATTGACAGGTAAGGGTGCTCTCGAGCGGCTAGATGTTCTTTACCATTCGGTCATCAGATTTGCCACCAATGCCACCACTGCACTCTATACTCCTCTGTAAACTGGTCATCTCTGGAAACCCGGCGCAAGACCCACTGGTTGATGCTTATTTATAAAACCCTCTTAGGCTTCACTCCCCCCTATCTGAGATACCTACTGCAGCCCTCATCCTCCACATACAACACCCGTTCTGCCAGTCACATTCTGTTAAAGGTCCCCAAAGCACACACATCCCTGGGTCGCTCCTCTTTTCAGTTTGCTGCAGCTAGCGACGAACAAGCTGCAAAAAACACTCAAACTGGACAGTTTTATCTCCATCTCTTCATTCAAAGACTCAATCATGGACATTCTTACTGACAGTTGTGGCTGCTTGGCATGATGTATTGCGGTCTCTAGCTTCTTGCCTTTGTGCTGTTGTCTGTACCCAATAATGTGTGTACCATGTTTTGTGCTGCTACCAAGTTGTGCTGCTGCAATGTTGTGTTGCTGCCATGCTATGTTGTTGTCTTAGGTCTCTCTTCATGTAGTATTGTGGTGTCTCTTGTCGTGATGTGCGTTTTGTCCTATATTTTTAATTCCCTGTTCCCGCAGGAGGCCTTTTACCTTTTGGTAGGCCGTCATTGCAAATAAGAATTTGTTCTTAACTGACTTGCCTAGTTAAACAAAGGTTAAATATATACAGTTGAAGTCAGATGTTTGCATACACCTTAGCCTTACCAGCAGCATACCACCCTGCATCCCCCTGCTGGCTTGCTTCTGAAGCTAGGCAGGATTGGTCCTGGATGGGAGACCAGATGCTGCTAGAAGTGGTGTTGGAGGGCCAATAGGAGGCACTCTTTCCCCAAAAAAATATCCCAATGCCCCAGGGCAGTGATTGCCCTGTGTAGGGTGCCGTCTTTCGGATGGGATGTTAAATGGGTGTCCTGACTCTCTGAGGTCATTAAAGATCACTTATTGTAAAGAGTAGGGGTGTTAACCCCGGTGTCCTGGCTAAATTCCCAAGCTGTCCCTCATACCGTCACCTAATCATCCCCAGCTTACAATTGTCTCATTCATCCCCCTACCCTGTAACTATTCCCCAGGTTGTTGCTGTAAATGAGAACGTGTTCTCAGTCAACATACCTGGTAAAATAACGGTAAAAAAAAAAGGAAAAAGAAAATACATTTAAACTCAGTTTTTCACAATTCCTGACATTTAATCCTAGTAAAGATTCCCTGTCTTAGGTCAGTTAGGATCACCAATTTATCTTAAGAGTGTGAAATGTCAGAATAATAGTAGAGAGAATGATTTATTTCAGCTTTTATTTATTTAATCACATTCCCAGTGGGTCAGAAGTTAACATACACTCAATTAGTATTTGGTAGCATTGCCTTTAAATAGTTTAACTTGGGTCAAACGTTTTGGGTAGCCTTCCACAAGCTTCCCACAATAAGTTGGGTTAATTTTGGCCCATTCCTCCTGATAGAGCTGGTGTCCCATGATGTTTATACTTGCTTACTATTGTTTGTACAGATGAACGTGGTACCTTCAGGCGTTTGGAAATTGTTCCCAAGGATGAACCAGATTTGTGGAGGTCTACAGTTTTTTTTCTGAGGTCTTGGCTGATTTATTTTTATTTTCCCATTATGTCAAGCAAAGAGGCACTGAGTTTGAAGGTAGGTCTTGAAATACATTCACAGGTACACCTCCAATTGACTTAAATTATGTCAATTAGCCTTTAGAATCTTCTAAAGCAATTACATAACAGTGAATTATAAGTGAAATAATCTGTCTGAAAAATTACTTCTGTCATGCACAAAGTAGATGTCCTAACCGACTTGCCAAATCTATAGTTTGTTAACAAGAAATTTGTGGAGTGGTTGAAAAACGAGTTTCAGTGTGCTGCTGGTCATGCTGGGTATGTAAACCAGGCATTGAGAGGTTCAGGTCCCTCCATCTCTGATTAACTGGCCCTGGTCAGTCAGAGGGAGAAGGGGTCTGTCAGCCCAGACTTCAGTCTACATGATCCAACTTGCTCCTGGGAGATATTAAACCAATCAGGCTTCAACGACAGGGGCCGAAGAACAGGCAACTGACGTCATTTTTCATAACTGCTACTAAAGAACACAGAGAGAGACGACCGTCTAGGGTGGCTGCGACCCCTCAGTGACCGCTTGGTGCCCTGACCTAGAAGAGGTAACAACGTCAACATGAGACAGACATACCTTGGGGACGGAGGCATTGTCAGGACGCTCTCTAGCATCAACAAGCGTCAACTAAGAGGTATGACAACAGGTTACAGACAGGTCACACGCCTTTTCCTGTTGATGTTAAGCGTTCCCACCGTTGAACTTCCTCTCCCTGAAGGATGAGCATTCTGAGTAGGCCTTGAAGGAGCGTCTTTCCTGTGGTCACAGTCCATTGAGATTCACAGTGGTTTGTTTAAACCGTGACACAAAGGCAACATTCAAAGGACATTGTGGAATCTCTGAGAATCATCAGTCGTGATGAACACCTTGACTCTTTCAGACGTCGAGGCCAAGGTGTTTATGTTCAGAAGAAACACAAAAGAACCGCATTATGTTCTGAAAGAACTGTAGAACATCATGTGCATCCTCCCTTGCCTGAACAACAAGCTGGAATAACGGTCACAGACATAATCATATTCAGACAGAATCTGACAAAGATGAGCTTTGACTTGGGGACTGTTTGTCTTTTTCATTTGCAATATTTTGGCTTGTCATTTATTTAGCAGTGGAAAGAACCACGGATGCATGCCAAACATACTGAGACACATACTAGCTCGGTGAACACTGATGGCTAGCCCAGGACCGCCCAGGACTGTATCTTAGGCAATGCCACTCAGACATTGCTCTTCCTAAAATGTATATATTTTTTAATTCCATTCTTTTAGATTTGTGTATATTGTTAGATACTACCGCACGTGAATTGTTAGATACTACCGCACTGTTGAAGCTAGGAACACAACCATTTCGCTTACACCCACAATAACATCTTCTAAATATGTGTATGTGACCAATACCATTTGATTTGTTTTGTATATTTGGATCAAAGTTATGTGGAAGTGCTTTATTCATTCCTGGGATCCTTGTGTAAAATATATGTGTGTTGACCTTAGGCCCAGTCACTGCCCTGAGAGCTTCACAGACAGTCATCTTTCAACTTCAACAGCTGCTGTCAACATGGTTTTAATTAGAGATATCGATGCTCCATACATTTTCCATCTCAGACACATATGGTGAAGTTATATAGATACATTCCGTTCTAAGGCAGGAAAACCAAAACGCACTTATGGTTTCGACCACATAGAATAAAGAAAGTAGACTTGCCGCACTATATCATAACGTGTAAATCCGTATTCAAATTATGTTTTTAGTTAATGTACTGTTATCGTCTGTCATATTGCAATAAATGTCTTCACACCACAGAACAGCATATCCAGTCATCCAAACTAATGTGACTCACCAACATGATATCATGGTATGTTACCACTGCCAACTGTAACCAGACAGTATTTAATGAGGGTAACAATGAAGTGATGTCATCGAAATGTTCAATCCCGTAATGGATCAATTAATCATTAAGGTCTACTTATAGGAGTTGTAATGAAAATCTCCTAAACCTTTTTACTTTATACTGCAATAAACTCACTGAACTATTTCATTCATTACTAACTATAGTCTGATATTGTCCACATGGTCATGTGTGTGAGATGGCTGGTGGGTGCATGGCTGGTGCAGTCTTCTGTGGTATACTTACAAATATGCGCAGGTGGCGGGCACACACCAGGCCAATGGAGCCGTTCTTGTCAGGACCACAGACTACCAACACTGTTGGCTGCTTCTTACCCAGGGAGGTCAGAGGAAAGGCCTGGAGGGAGAGAGAGACAGAGAGTGAGACAAAGACATTACCAGTTAGCCTAGCAGACTCATTGTCCAGGGTACAGGTCATCCAACCCGTGAGGCTGACCCTCCATCACTGTCAAACTCTCTCCTTCGCGTGCCAGGGACGCAATGCCATAGCCAGGGGAAATGGCACCCAGGTCTTTTTTTAAAGACAGAAAGCCCCAAACTCATTAAACCCAGACAGGAATGGAAAAAATACCAGAGCCGGACACCACAGGATGCTCCCTTTAAATAACACACTACTTTCCATCAGGCCTGAGCCATGAGTTTCCCCACTGGGCCACTGGCATCTCCCCCTGTCTGTTATACAGGGGCACAGCACATTATATAGTAAATCCCCTCACACGTCCTTAAGAGAAGCAGCAAAGGTATCCGCCACTATATCCTGCTGGAGTTGGCGTGTTGACTTAAGTGGTCCAATCTTCCTCCTCACTCCTAAATAGGATCAGTAGGGGAGTGAAACATGTAGTGTTGCTAGCTACTAGTGACATCACAGCTAAGGGTGTCTCACCTCACTTTCCAACAGCTTTACCACACCAAATATGTAGCCTAACCCTAGGTATTTCATATACCGGACCACTTTCAATATGGCCGCTAAAACCGGGACTCTAAATGGAGTGGTACATTACAGTGCAACAAATGGAGCCATACTCTAACTGATTAATACAGACATAAAAGCATTAATTACAGTAATGATGCCGGGAGAAGAGAGACAGCAGCCATTATCTGTAACATAAATGTTCTGTCTAGGAGCAGATTCACTCTAAATGAGATGAAAGAAGGATGGTAATGGCGGCATCGAGTCAGTGAGGTGGAAGGATAATGACGGCAGCAGAAGCTACATTCCGAGCGTGGCGAGAGAGAGGAAAGAGATAGATAAGAAAATGTAGCCCAAGTGGCCTAAACAGATGACACGACTTCCTGGTGTCATTAAGGGATGTGATGACACCCTCTCTGACTTGTTCCCCTGTGGTAAATGCTAACACTAATTAGCACAGTAGCCCAATAAGGACCAGCCATCTTTGATAGGAGTGACATTCAATATCCACATACTGTGAATGCAGTGGGAAACCTGAGTGCCTTTTACAGCAGCATCCTAACAGTATCATCTTATATTTTCTATCTTATCTCACCTTGCTTTAGGATTGGGCCATTAGCGCTAACAAAATGATTAAAGACTAAAGAGAAGGTCGTTTCAGTGGATGTCTAAAATTCACATCCAGTGGAACAATCTGGTTTTAGAGGAGTAGGATGCCCTGGTCTGGGTTTAGTAGTCAGGGTGTAGCTCTGCTACTCTACTACCCTGCCTCCTGTCTGGAGGAATGCTGCTGTTATGTCAGCTCATGGTGCCAGGCTCTGCAGTCCTATCCTCATACACGTGCGCACACTCACACACACACACACACACACACACACACACACAAGCGATGGCTGTACTGACTCTAATAAGGTCCCAGAGGCTAAGCCTACTTTTTAGTTTTTTTTACACTTATTTAACCAGGTAAGTCGACTGAGAACATATTCTCATTAACAGTAAGGACCCTGGGAAGAGTTACAGGGGAAAGGAGGGGGGATCACAGCTAAAGACCTGATATGCATAGTAATGAGATACATTATATCAGGGATGACACACACACACCACACATACAGTTGAAGTCAGAAGTTTACATACACCTTAGCCAAATACATTCGTAAACTTCTGACCCACTGGAACTGTGATACAGTGAATTCTAAGTGAAATAATCTGTCTGTAAACAATTGTTGGAAAAATGACTTGTGTCAGGCACAAAGTAGATGTCCTAACCGACTTGCCAAAACTATAGTTTGTTAACAAGAAATTTGTGGAGTGGTTGAAAAACAAGTTTATGTAAACTTCCGACTTCAACTGTACATGCACCCACACCCACGTGTCCCACCACACATTCAGCCTCAAATACAAAAACTAAAAAATACCATGATATTTAGTATTTTCACAATACAATTTTTCATTATTTTAAATATCCATAAATTATTGTAATAAAATAAAAAAAGACATCTAAATACTATTCATATTACAGAGCAGGTGGTAAAGCTTCATATGACACATTTTGCTTTGTAGCATTTACAGATGAAACATTATGGTGCCTGGGTAAGGCCAAAATGGCACAAATATTCCAACTGCAATGAATTATTTCTCAATGATGCCTAAGATACAAATGTCAATAATGTATCAACAATCTTTCCTCCAAAGGACCCTTTTATGGATTACATTTCGTGAAAATCGAAAATATCATGGTCTTTTTTGTTCTACTTTCGTGGGGAATCACCCAAACATAAACATACAGCCACACACTCCTGATGAAAGCTGAGCAGGATAATCACTGTGTTTTTCAACGGACACGTTGACATATTCAACACATCCTGAGTGGACAGAACAGGGACACAGGGACAACAGACTCCAGCATTTACTGCTCCGTGGAACCGGAAAATTCTTTGTATCCCCTGGTGCTGAAAGGCCTTTGCCTGCTATCCCTATCCCTAGGTTGAACGCAGGCGCTGCACTCACGCACGCCAGATCACAGAGGAACACCGCTGAGATGGACCCTTGATGGGCCCATGTGGTTGCTGGCAGGGGGGTTGAGGTCTTTGGACGTGTATGGGGTGGATTACTCTGTGAGGAGTTAATGTTATCTGGCAAATGCAACCACTGCAGTGAAATCACAAAGCCTTACTACTGCACTTTTCCTTAATACCATTGATGTCATGCTTGTGGGTGCAGTAGCCCCAGGCCGAGCCAGGCGCTGTTTGTCTAGCTACGGTATGTGTGCTGCGGCTGCGTCCGCTCTAGCCATGGACCATTAGCTTTTGTTGATAATGATGGTAGGTGGATGTGGTTGAGGTAATCAGACGCTCTGAGGGGAGCTCTCACTCTTTATTGGTCTCTCTCTCTCTTTTTCTCTGATAGGAAAGTGTCTTACGTCTGAAAGCTCAAGGAACATTAATCGCACCACACCGGGTTCCTGTGGAGGATACGACTGCAGGGTTAAACCAACCGACCGTCTGGTCAAAGGAACCGCGTGTGTTCCTGACAGCTGCAGACTCCGTACACTGCTGCTGCTGACCACAGGCCGTCTGACTGGGAGAACTAACTTACAGAACGCTCACCACACATTACACAAAGAGACAAACATACACACACACATGTAGGGGTCTGATGTAAGGGGCATATGGACTTGCCAGACTGGCTCCCAGCAGAGGAGCAGATCAGTCTCTCATCAGGCCCAGTAGTGAACAGAGGAACAGAGGCTCTGATGTGCCTCAGGGTTTTTGGAGCAGAGACACAGTACTGATGAGAGGGACAGTTCTCCCACAACTGTAAGTAAACTTTTTTTTCCAAAAACACAGAGAACAGAACTGTCCCTGTGTGTTCTCTAAATCTCTATTCACAGTTCATATGTCACGAGCTCTTAGAAAGTTGCATGGTTTCGAAATACTATTAGGTGGAACAGCATCAGAGACTGGGAATGGGAGATAGGGATGGATGGATCGATGAAAGGAAGGATGCCACAGCCAGAAGAGGACTGGCCACCCCTCAGAGCCTGGTTTCTCTCTAGGTTTCTTCCTAGGGAGTTTTTCCTAGCCACCGTGCTTCTACGTCTGCATTGCTTGCTGTTTGGGGTTTTAGGCTGGGATTCTGTACATGCACACAGTGACATCTGCTGATGTAAAAAGGGCTTTATAATTACATTTCATTGATTGATGGATAGATAGATTAATGAGTAGCCTGAAAAAGGTGGTTCTTGGCGAGAGGAAGGAAAGAGGAGTGGGGGGATAAGGGTGGTATATAAAGTACCTTGGTGATGGCGATGGCACAGGCATGCCCCCAGATCTCTATCAGCTGCTGCTGGCCAAACCTGTAGTCCCTCAGCAGCTCTGTCTCAATGGCTGCTGTCTCCACTTTACTGTAGGGAAACACAACACAGAGCAATAGTATTAGCATCATCAATCAGATTCAATCAATCACAATTCAATTACATATTGTGTACGGTAGCACCGTTTATGCATCTCTCAGAAAACTAGACCTAAACCTCAAAAACATATGTTGCTGTGTCGCGGGTTAGATTAAATGCTTGGTTGGGGATTGTCTGATGCCTGAGGTATTTCCTTTCAGTGTAATGACACTACCAAGTTGAAGTTTATGAAGTAGGTATTTATATGGCTCTGAAGCAGGTATACAGGTAAGGCTGACAGTTGAAACAGGCCCAGGCCTAAACTGATGTCATAATTCTGCCATGTGGGCTCATTTAACCAGAGAGGGAGCTGCTGTGGAAACAGAGAAAGTACTATTCCATATTACACTAGAGACACTTGGTGGAGAGATGGAGTACTACATCAATATGTTCTCTGAATACGATGGAGAATATTATAATCAAAGCATATAGTATGATAACATACACTGAGTATACCAAACATTAGGAACACTTTCCTAATAATGAGTTGCACCCCCCGAATGCCGATGACGTGGATGTTGATTAAGGCAACCCCCCGCACCTCTTTGATTCTGAGGGGCTCTTTTTAAATGCGGAAGACACATTTCAATTGAATACATTCGGTTGTACAACTGAGTAGATTTCCCCCTTTTCTCAAAGGTGACATTTGTGGTTCCAGCAGGAGTATGTTTGTTTACAGCGTGTGTGTACACAATGTATTTGTCAGCTGATGCTCTGCTCACACACACATGCACACATGCTCGAGCGGTACCGGAGCGCCATGTCTAGGTCCAAGAGGCTTCTAAACAGCTTCTACCCCCAAGCCATAACTCCTGAACATCTAATCTCTTTTACGCCGCTGCTACTCTCTGTTATTATCTATGCATAGTCACTTTAATAACTCTACCTACATGTACATATTACCTCAATTACCTCAACTAACCGGTGCCCTCGTACATTGACTCTGTACCGGTACCCCCCTGTATATAGTCTCGCTATTGTTATTTTACTGCTGCTCCTTAATTATTTGTAACCTTTATTTCTTACTTTTTTTGTTGTTGTATTTTTTTTGAAACTGCATTGTTGGTTAAGGGCTTGTAAGTAAGCATTTCACTGTAAGGTCTACACCTGTTGTATTCGGCGCATGTGACAAATAACATTTGATTTGATTTGATGCACACACAGTTGTAGAATTTTGCATTTTTCAAACACCTGAAACTGTATTTTCCTGCAATCTAGAGCCATAATCATTATGCTTAATTTTATGTAAAAAAAAAAAAATAGGTATATTTTTCTGCATACTGTATCTAAGCATATGTCTTGAGCTGTCCTCCTGACTGGTGGTTCTTTTCCTAAAGAAACGACATATTCTTCTCTGCATCTCTGCTAAACTCTGGGTAATTGACTGAAAGGAATGTGAGTCTTATTCAGTACATTGCTTGTTTTTCTAAAGTCTACCAACCTTGCCAGCAGGCATGCCAGCTAAGATAGACAAGCTAGCTACTCTAACTCGATTGATAGCCTGAAATGGCTTCTTGGTTATCAGGTCATGAGATTGGGAACCTATCTGGCCTAGTTAAAGCGAACTTCATAAAATTGGTTAGTAGAATTACAGAGAAAAAAAACAAAGCATTATTATTATTTTTTTTTAACAGGACAAATCTGAGGGGGTACATGCCCCTGTGCCCCCTACGGGCATGACACCTCTGGACTTAATCATCCTCCACTTGTGACTACAGAGGAAAACGGAGCATACAGCGAAGCTAAAAGGGCCACTGACATCTAAAGCATGTAACAACTTCAGGAAGCTCAACAAGGACTAAGAAGGTTGTCTCTGATGTAAAACCTAATTCAGATATCTTATGATGAAACACTAACCATATTTAGAGTTCTCATGCAGATGAAAATCACATGTTGGAAGCATTTAAAAACAGTACAACTTAATGCCCTGGCATCACAGACAACAACCCCACATTCACATCTCGCTTAAACCAATAAAACAGATGGGGAAAAAACACCATCCATAAAAAATGAATAGCCTGCAGGCATCATAAACATAACCTTCATTTCACTGTGACTAGTTGAATGCTAAAGGTTGCCCCAGCATTGGCTCAGTGTTCTCTTCCCTTTTGGCTCTAGGATCACTGTGTTAAAACATACCGCTTCCAACGGGGATTTTGGCATTTAGCTCAGCCAACGGAGCATCACACCTGTCACCCATGGCTAGCCTGGGGCAGACTTCCTGGCTCGCTGTGACATGATGGTTTCTACAAAGATCACATTAGTTCATTAGGTTGGATGGCTGCTCTCATAATAGGACGATAGTACTTTTACAGTAAGCAATGTAGCCTACAATTCATCCTTGGTCACTGCCTGTAGGCCTACATAAAATGTAAAGCTAACCCTTGTCACCTTGGCTAGATGTTGCCCGTAAGAACAGATTTAGGATCAGCTAACCCTCCACAACCCTAACGGTGGGGGGGAACATAAAACTGATCCTAGAACTGCGTCTGTCTGGAAAACATCATCCCTTTCCACTGTCTTCTAGACCAGGCCAAATGGCACCCATATGGAGCCTGCTGGGTCCACATAATTCAATATAAATTATTGTATCTCTTTGGCTGGGTTAATAATGAGACAGAAGTCCTTGTTCATGTTCCTCCCAAGTCCCCAGTGAATAGATAACACACAGTACCGTAGTCCTTCACTCAAGCACATAAAAGCCCTCAGGGGAAAGGGAGAGATGGATCCAACTTAGGTGCACCAAGGGGGACCATATGTCAGTGAAGGTGCTCTGAAGAGCAGAGGAGGAGTGGAGGGGAGGGGTGCTTGAGTGGCTGGAACAGCAGCAGCAGAGACAGTAACAAGCTGGAGAGGCCCAGTGTTGCACCCCTCCCTCCCCTGGAGTCTCCATTCATCTCCATGTGTGTAGCGGCCACGGCATCCCTATGGTGTGTCATTGCTCCTCGCCACTCAGGCTGTGGCCCAGGGTGCTCAGCTGTGATCACATGCCTGTTAATGAGCCTGTTTACCTCCACAGCCTTGTTGTCCCTGAAGGGTAGCAGACACACACACAAACAGAGGGGGATACATACACACGCATGTGAGCACTGCACGTACACGCACATACCTTTTCAAACACATACTTACTCTCATGAGCAGAGGGCTGCTCGCAAAACACTTCTCCACCACGTCACGCCAAAACAGACAGTAGGGCCTACATAAAAAACATACACGACTAAGGCTGTGCCGACCACATGACTCAACATCACAACACTTTCCAATGACTAATGAGCTCATGATTATGGGAGAGAGTCAACAGAGCTGTCTGACAAAACGAATGAAAAGAACAGAGTGCCTGCAGTAACGCTGTACTAACGCTGTACTAACGCTGTACTAACGCTGTACTAATGTTGTATGCAATGCTGTACTAACGCTGTACTAATGCTGTATGCAACACTGTACTAACGCTGTACTAACGCTGTACTATTGCTGTATGTAACGCTGTACTAATGCTGTACTAACGCTGTACTAATGCTGTATGTAATGCTGTACTAATGCTGTACTAACGCTGTACTAACAGTGCACTCTCAGGAGACTGATTAGTTCTGGGATGATGAAGTGATTAATATAAATTGCAGCCTGTTAATTGCATGGAGTGTCAATCCATCTTAATTTACAGTAACCCCATCTCTCCAGGATCTGTTCATTAAGACAAAGTTACAGTGAAATGTGTGCAGGAGCAGAAAGCTTACACATTTTTTTATAACAAAATAACTGAGTATTGAAACTGTTCCTCTCCTCCTCTCCCATTCCCTCCTCTCGCATGCCCTCCTCTCCTCTTCTCCCATGCCCTCCTCTCGCATGCCCTCCTCTCCCCTCTCCTCCTCTCCCATGCCCTCATCTCCTCCTCTCCCATGCCCTCCTCTCCTCCTCTCCTCCTCTCCCATGCCCTCCTCTCGCATGCCATCCTCTCCTCCTCTCCTCCTCTCCCATGCCCTCATCTCCTCCTCTCCCATGACCTCCTCTCCTTCTCCCATCCAGGATCTACATTAACTAAACAGCTCCTAAAATAATCTGGTAACTCTGTCTTTTCACTCACTTCACAGTAATTACCCAGGCTCCTCTCTGCTGATGCCTAAATAACTGTCTTTTAAACTAGGTGTCCCTCCTGTTTGTCCTCGTCTCTGTCCTCGTCTCTGTGCTTCTTGCTGTCCTCCTGTCTGTCCTCCTCTCTGTCCTCCTTTCTTTCTGTCCTTCTTTCTTTCTGTCCTCCTCTCTGTTCCTCCTCTCTGTTCCTCCTCTCTATTCTATCCTCTGCCCTCTTTTCTGTTCTGATCTGACCAAACACAACACAGAATAGCCACATCACATGAGATAAAAGTTAAAATGGAAGAGTGTGTGGTGGACACAGTATGTGTCTTTTTCCGGTAACCCCCTCTCTCTGTTCTTTCTCCATTTTCTTTCTCCCTCTCTCACACACACTTTCTCTCTCTGTTCTATCTCACTCTCTCTTCTGCTATGATGAAGTCCCAGCCAGTCTCCCTGATGCAGAATAACAAAAGAGGGCCTGACAAGAGCAGAAAGAAAGACACAGATAGAGAAATAGATTCATATAGATATATACAATACCAGTCCAAAGTTTGTGCACACCTACTCATTCAAGGGTTTTTCTTTATTTTTACTATTTTCTACATTGTAGAATAACATCAAAACTATGAAATAACACATACAGTTGACGTCGGAAGTTTACATACACCTTAGCCAAATATATTTAAACTCAGTTTTTCACAATTCCTGACATTTTATCGTAGTAAAAATTCTCTGTCTTAGATCAGTTAGGATCACCACTTTATAAAAAAATGTGAAATGTCAGAATAATATTAGAGAGAATGATTTATTTCAGCTTTTATTTCTTTCTTCACATTCCCAGTGGGTCAGAAGTTTACATACACTCAATTAGTATTTGGTAGCATTGCCTTTAAATTATTTAACTTCGGTCAAACATTTTGGGTAGCCTTTCTCAAGCTTCCCACAATAAGTTGGGTGAATTTTGTCCCATTCCTCCTGACAGAGCTGGTGTAACTGAGTCAGGTTTGTAGGCCTCCTTGCTCGCACACACTTTTTCAGTTCTGCACACAAATGTTCTATAGGATTGAGGTCAGGGCTTTGTGATGGTTACTCCAATACCTTGACTTTGTTGTCCTTAAGCCAATTTGCCACAACTTTGGAAGTATGCTTGGGGTCATTGTCCATTTGGAAGACCCATTTTGCGAACAAGCTTTAACTTCCTGACTGATGTCGTGAGATGTTGCTCAGTATATCCACATAATTTTCCTTCCTCATGATGCCATCTATTTTGTGAAGTGCACAAGGCCCTCCTGCAGCAAAGCACCTCCACAACATGATGCTGCCAACCCCGCGCTTCACGGTTGGAATGGTGTTCTTCGGCTTGCAAGCTTCCCCCTTTGACCTCCAAGCATAACGATGGGCATTATGGCCAAACAGTTATATTTTTGTTTCATCAGACCAGAGGACATTACTCCAAAAAGTACGATCTTTGGCCCCATGTGCAGTTGCGAACCGTAGTCTGGCTTTTTTATGGCGGTTTTGGAGCAGTGGCTTCTTCCTTGCTGAGCGGCCTTTCAGGTTATGTCGATATAGGACTCGTTTTACTGTGGATATAGATGCTTTTGTTTCCTCCAGCATCTTCACAAGGTCCTTTGCTGTTGTTCTGGGATTAATTTTCACTTTTCACACGAAAGTTCGTTCCTCTCTAGGAGACAGAACGCGTCACCTTCCTGAGCAGTACCGCGGCTGCGTGGTCCCATGGTGTTTATACTTGCGAACTATTGTTTGTACAGATGAACGTGGTACCTTCAGGCGTGAACCAGAATTGTGGAGGTCTACAGTGGAGCCACTGAATACATTCAGCAAAGGTCTGAGAAACTTAACCAAGGTAATGCATCTCATTATGAAAGTAAAGAGTGAAAATTCTTACCCTTTATTAACATCACCATTAAGATAATCACATTTAATGTCATTATGAGCTTAAGTGGTGCTAGAGCAAAAACGGTTTGGTCATAAGTTGGGCTCAAGGTTGCCAGGGAAATAGAATATTTGAGTTAAGCAGCACATAGAGACCTTGAGGAGAAGAGCTGTGGAGATGTTTCCCTGCTGAGCACTCAAAGAAATTCCTGGCTTACAAATCATTACTAATGCATGCTTCAGCCTCTTCCTGCTGCACCTACTTCAGATCACCTGCCGTTTGACTATCTATCCCGCTGTGTGCACAGGTGCGTGTGTGTGTCTGTGCACAGGTCTGTGTGTTTTCACATGTGCATGTGTGTGCGTGTGTGTCCGTGCGTGCACAGGTGCGTGTGTGTTTGGGCACAAAGACAAAAGGTCACCTAAGGACACACAAAAAACACAAAGTATCGAAGTACATTCTCCTCATCACTCAAGACAAGTGTGGTTGCAGGAAACCTCCCATCTGAGGGGACAGGGAGAGAGAGGAAAAAGAGGCCAGGCTTGGCTAACAATAGCAGAGAGCAGAGCAGAGAGAGAGAGAACAGAGATTAGTAAAATCATCCATCACTGTCTCAGTCCAGCCTCAGCCTGTGGCTGATTTAGTGGTGCGAGGACTAAAAGCAAGGAAAAATAGAGAGACAGAAAGAGAGAGTGAAAGAGTAAGTGTGTGCATGTGTGAGCATGTACGTGCGTGTGTGTGTTTGTGCATGTGTTTGTGTGTATCTAAAGGGCCAAAAGAGATGAGATCTGTGGAGCATTTGGCTGTTGGCCATCAGCAAAGCTGGAGAAGGAACAGCCGTGGGGACTCGTGGCTCAACCTCAACCATAGCCAAAGCCTCACCCTCACTCACAGCCTCACTCACAGCCTCACCCACACCCTCAGCTGGCACAGAGAAGACTGGGCTTACCTTGCCTCAACCTGGTCACATAATGGTCAGATCCTGCCTGTGTTATACCTTCAATCTCCTCCTGTTGATTCTAATGTTAGAAATGATTCAGTTTGTCACACATCTCACCCATGAACCGTGCACTGGGATATCAGAGTGGTGAAACTATAGTCACAGTGCCACTCACAACAGTGAGTCATAATTCAATTCATTTCAGGGCTGTAATGAATCCTGGGGGTGGATGGACATATTGTATGGACATTTATGGACAATGTATTTATGGTATGGACAATGTATGTGTGTGTGTGTTGGGATGTCCGTGTGAGTGTGTGGGTACAGTCCAGTGTGTGTGTGTATGTGTGAGTGTGGGTAGAGTCCAGTGTGTGTGTGTATGTGTGGGTAGAGTCCAGTGTGTGTGTGTATGTGTGAGTGTGTGGGTAGAGTCCAGTGTGTGCGTGTATGTGTGCGTGTGTGGGTAGAGTCCAGTGTGTGTGTGTATGTGTGAATGTGTGGGTAGAGTCCAGTGTGTGTGTGTATGTGTGAGTGTGTGGGTAGAGTCCAGTGTGTGTGTGTATGTGTGAGTGTGTGGGTAGAGTCCAGTGTGTGTGTGTATGTGTGGGTAGAGTCCAGTGTGTGTGTGAGTGTGTGAGTGTGTGGGTAGAGTCCAGTTTGTGTGTGTATGTGTGAGTGTGTGGGTAGAGTCCAGTGTGTGTGTGTGTGTGTATGTGTGAGTGTGTGGGTAGAGTCCAGTGTGTGAGTGTGTGGGTAGAGTCCAGTGTGTGTGTGTATGTGTGAGTGTGTGGGTAGAGTCCAGTGTGTGTGTGTATGTGTGAGTGTGTGGGTAGAGTCCAGTGTGTGTGTGTATGTGTGGGTGTGTGGGTAGAGTCCAGTGTGTGTGTGTATGTGTGAGTGTGTGGGTAGAGTCCAGTGTGTGTGTGTATGTGTGAGTGTGTGGGTAGAGTCCAGTGTGTGGGTGTGTGGGTAGAGTCCAGTGTGTGTGTGTGTGTGAGTGTGTGGGTAGAGTCCAGTGTGTGGGTGTGTGGGTAGAGTCCAGTGTGTGTGTGTGTGTGAGTGTGTGGGTAGAGTCCAGTGTGTGTGTGTATGTGTGAGTGTGTGGGTAGAGTCCAGTGTGTGTGTGTATGTGTGGGTAGAGTCCAGTGTGTGTGTGAGTGTGTGGGTAGAGTCCAGTGTGTGTGTGTGTATGTGTGAGTGTGTGGGTAGAGTCCAGTGTGTGTGTGTATGTGTGAGAGTGTGGGTAGAGTCCAGTGTGTGTGTGTATGTGTGGGTAGAGTCCAGTGTGTGTGTGTGTGTATGTGTGAGTGTGTGGGTAGAGTCCAGTGTGTGTGTGTATGTGTGGGTAGAGTCCAGTGTGTGTGTGTATGTGTGAGTGTGTGGGTAGAGTCCAGTGTGTGTGTGTATGTGTGAGTGTGTGGGTAGAGTCCAGTGTGTGTGTGTATGTGTGGGTAGAGTCCAGTGTGTGTGTGTATGTGTGAGTGTGTGGGTAGAGTCCAGTGTGTGTGTGTATGTGTGAGTGTGTGGGTAGAGTCCAGTGTGTGTGTGTATGTGTGAGTGTGTGGGTAGAGTCCAGTGTGTGTGTGAGTGTGAGTGTGTGGGTAGAGTCCAGTTTGTGTGTGTATGTGTGAGTGTGTGGGTAGAGTCCAGTGTGTGTGTGTATGTGTGAGTGTGTGGGTAGAGTCCAGTGTGTGTGTGTATGTGTGGGTAGAGTCCAGTGTGTGTGTGTATGTGTGAGTGTGTGGGTAGAGTCCAGTGTGTGTGTGTGTGTGTATGTGTGAGTGTGTGGGTAGAGTCCAGTGTGTGTGAGTGTGTGGGTAGAGTCCAGTGTGTGTGTGTATGTGTGAGTGTGTGGGTAGAGTCCAGTGTGTGTGTGTATGTGTGAGTGTGTGGGTAGAGTCCAGTGTGTGTGTGTATGTGTGGGTAGAGTCCAGTGTGTGTGTGTATGTGTGGGTAGAGTCCAGTGTGTATGTGTATGTGTGAGTGTGTGGGTAGAGTCCAGTGTGTGTGTGTATGTGTGAGAGTGTGGGTAGAGTCCAGTGTGTGTGTGTATGTGTGGGTAGAGTCCAGTGTGTGTGTGTATGTGTGAGTGTGTGGGTAGAGTCCAGTGTGTGTGTGTATGTGTGGGTAGAGTCCAGTGTGTGTGTGTATGTGTGAGTGTGTGGGTAGAGTCCAGTGTGTGTGTGTATGTGTGGGTAGAGTCCAGTGTGTGTGTGTGTGTGAGTGTGTGGGTAGAGTCCAGTGTGTGTGTGTATGTGTGAGTGTGTGGGTAGAGTCCAGTGTGTGTGTGTATGTGTGAGTGTGTGGGTAGAGTCCAGTGTGTGTGTGTATGTGTGGGTAGAGTCCAGTGTGTGTGTGTATGTGTGAGTGTGTGGGTAGAGTCCAGTGTGTGTGTGTATGTGTGGGTAGAGTCCAGTGTGTGTGTGTATGTGTGGGTAGAGTCCAGTGTGTGTGTGTGTGTGAGTGTGTGGGTAGAGTCCAGTGTGTGTGTGTATGTGTGAGTGTGTGGGTAGAGTCCAGTGTGTGTGTGTATGTGTGGGTGTGTGGGTAGAGTCCAGTGTGTGTGTGTATGTGTGGGTAGAGTCCAGTGTGTGTGTGTATGTGTGAGTGTGTGGGTAGAGTCCAGTGTGTGTGTGTATGTGTGAGTGTGTGGGTAGGAGTCCAGTGTGTGTGTGTATGTGTGAGTGTGTGGGTAGGAGTCCAGTGTGTGTGTGTATGTGTGGGTAGAGTCCAGTGTGTGTGTGTATGTGTGAGTGTGTGGGTAGAGTCCAGTGTGTGTGTGTATGTGTGGGTAGAGTCCAGTGTGTGTGTGTATGTGTGAGTGTGTGGGTAGAGTCCAGTGTGTGTGTGTATGTGTGGGTAGAGTCCAGTGTGTGTGTGTGTGTGAGTGTGTGGGTAGAGTCCAGTGTGTGTGTGTATGTGTGAGTGTGTGGGTAGAGTCCAGTGTGTGTGTGTATGTGTGGGTAGAGTCCAGTGTGTGTGTGTATGTGTGAGTGTGTGGGTAGAGTCCAGTGTGTGTGTGTATGTGTGGGTAGAGTCCAGTGTGTGTGTGGGTGTGTGGGTGTGTGGGTAGAGTCCAGTTTTTGTGCATAGAGTCAGTGCAAGAGAGTTAGTGCAAAAAAGGGTCAATGAAGGTAGTCCAGGTAGCCATTTGATTAGCTATTTATCAGTCTTGTTTAGCAGTCTTATGGCCTGGGGGTATGAGCTGTTCATAGTCTTGTTGGTTCCACACTTGGTGCACTGGCACTGCTTTACATGCGGTAGCACAGAGAACAGTCTACGGCTTGGCTGGCTTTAGTCTTTATAGAGGTCCTGGATGGCAGGGAGTAATAATTTTAGCGGGTGCTGCTAGCGGTAACTTCTGGCTACCATTACAAAATCCTATACGGATCAGCAGTAAGACCATTCGTCAGCCACTGGGCACTGGGAATCAAAAGATACATTAAAGACCAAGTTCTGTCACATCCTATTGGGTTTCAGTGACCTTAAAACATGCTGCAGATACCAGTGAAAGGATCACTAACTCAATTTAGAAAGCTATTGGCCTGGATACAGCCCAGACTGATGGCCATTCTCCACTTCTACCCGACTGCCCAACCTGAAACATAACAATGAATCAACTGTCCTGTTTTCATGAAAATACATCCTGGGTCTGGTTACGTGCCTGTATGAGTTTCTCACTTTCTGTCAATCTCGCTGCCAATTCTCTCTTTATTTCTCTGCTGTGGCTGACTCACTTCTTTCTTTCTTTCTTTCTTGTTCTTTCTTATCTCCCTCCTCCGCCCTGCAGATACCCCTCCCTGATGAAGTCACATCTCCCCTACCATCTCACCTGCCCTTCCCATCCTACCCCAGCCACCCATCCCGGCCCCCCCTCCCCAACCCCCTTAGAGACTAAAGGAGCTGGCAGATGCTTGATAAGGAGCTGGCAGATGCTACGGTTATCGATCCTGCATCCCATCCTGCTGAGCAACCGTTTCACCCACCTGCTTCCAGAGATTCCTGCTCCTTCATCCTTTACCCTGTTTCCTGATGGTCCAGCTCAGGGGGTCTGAACTAATAAAACAGAGATAATGAAACAGGATTTTACTGAGCTGATCAACACCCTAGAAGGCTCTGAAAAGCATCCAATTATCTCTGGCCCTGTGAAGTCGCTGGGTTGCGGCTGTGAAAGGTTCAGCAGGCTCTTAGCACGTCATATCTGGCTTAAAGACTAATGCCATTCTGTTGGCATAACTTTTGACAATTGACACCTTTTGGAAACAAAAAATTCTCTACAGAGATGATGGACTCCACCCAAACCGTCTAGGAGCCTGGACCCTCTCTTCATATTTCATGGCTGTGTTAAGATATTGACTCAGAGACATACCAAGCCCTGTTCAAGTAATACAGCCCATCCTCTCAAAGCGTTAGCGTCGTACTGTTGTCTATACTACCAGGGGTGTTGTCAGTTGTAATCTTGTACCCATTCGTTTGAACTCCACTCTTAGATTTGCTATTGTTAGATCAAAAGAGGAGCCCACTGTGGCCTGCTCGCCCAGTGCTTTTAGTTCAAATGGGAATTCCATAAACTTGAATACCCCATCGGAGTTAACTAAACTCAGCAAAAAAAGAAACGTCCTCTCATTGTCAACTGCGTTTATTTTCAGAAAACTTAACATGTGTAAATATTTGTATGAACGTAACAAGATTCAACAACTGAGACATAAACTGAACAAGTTCCACAGACATGTGAATAACAGAAATGGAACAATGTGTCCCTGAACAAAGGGGGGTTCAAAATCAAAAGTAACAGCGGGTATCTGGTGTGGCCACCAGCTGCATTAAGTACTGAGTGCATCTCCTCCTCATGGACTGCACCAGATTTGCCAGTTCTTGCTGTGAGATGTTACCCCACTCTTCCACCAAGACACCTGTAAGTTCCCAGACATTTCTCGGGGGAATGGCCTTAGCCCTCACCCTCCGATCCAACAGGTCCCAGACGTGCTCAATTGGATTGAGATCCGGGCTCTTCGCTGGCCATGGCAGAACACTGACATTCCTGTCTTGCAGGAAATCACGCAGAACGAGCAGTATGGCTGGTGGCATTGTCATGCTGGAGGGTCATGTCAGGATGAGCCTGCAGGAAGGGTACCACATGAGGGAGGAGGATGTCTTCTCTGTAACGCACGGCGTTGAGATTGCCTGCAATGACAACAAGCTCAGTCCGATGATGCTGTGACACACCGCCCAAGACCCTGACGGACCCTCCACCTCCAAATCGATCCCGCTCCAGAGTACAGGCCTGAGTGCAACGCTCATTCCTTCAACAATAAACGTGAATCCCACCATCACCCCTGGTGAGACAAAACAGCGACTTGTCAGTAAAGAGCATTTTTGCCAGTCCTGTCTGTTCCAGCGACGGTGGGTTTGTGCCCATAGGCGACGTTGTTGCCGGTGATGTCTGGTGAGAACCTGCCTTACAACAGGCTTACAAGCCCTCAGTCCATCCTCTCTCAGCCTATTGCGGACAGTCTGAGCACTGATGGAGGGATTGTGCGTACCTGGTGTAACTCGGGCAGTTGTTGTTGCCATCCTGTACCTGTCCCGCAGGTGTGATGTTCGGATGTACCGATCCTGTGCAGGTGTTGTTACATGTGGTCTGCCACTGCGAGGATGATCATCTGTCCGTCCTGTCTCCCTGTCTCTCTTAGGCGTCTCACAGTACGGACATTGCAATTTATTGCCCTGGCCACATATGCAGTCCTCATGCTTCCTTGCAGCATGCCTAAGGCATGTTCACGCAGATGAGCAGGGACCCTGGGCATCTTTCTTTTGGTGTTTTTCAGAGTCAGTAGAAAGGCCTCTTTAGTGTCCTAAGTTATCATAACTGTGACCTTAATTGCCTACCGTCTGTAAGAGTGTTAGTGTCTTAACGACCGTTCCACAGGTGCATGTTCATTAATTGTTTATGGTTCATTGAACAAGCATGAGAAACAGTGTTCAATCCCTTTACAATGAAGAGCTGTGAAGTTATTTGAATTTGTATGAATTATCTTCGAAAGACAGTGTCCTGAAAAGGGGCCGTTTCTTTTATGGCTGAGTTTAGTTTGTTGTCTTCTTTTACTAAATCAGACGTTTTTATCCTGGGTGACTTAAATTATGATTGGGAAATGCCGTTTTTGTATTTAATTTTAATGTGTTTATATAGATACTGAACAGTTACAGTTCATATAAGGAAATCAGTCAATTGAAATAAATTCATTAGGCCCTAATCTATGGATTTCACATCACTGGGAATACAGATATGCATCTGTAAAAAAGAAAGTAGGGGCGTGGATCAGAAACCCAGTTAGTATCTGGTGGGACCACTATTTGCCTCATGCACCGCCACATCTCCTTCGTATAGAGTTGATCAGGCTGTTGATTGTGGCATGTAGAATGTTGTCCCACTCAATGGCTGTGCGAAGTTGCTGGATATTGGCAGAAACTGGAACATGCTGTCGTACACGTCAATCCAGAGCATCCCAAACATGCTCAATGGATGACATGTCTGGTGAGTATGCAGGCCATGGAAGAACTGGGACATTTTCAGCTTTTTTTCAGAACATGTAATTGTCTGGTAACAGCTCTGGTGGACATTCCTGCAGTCAACATTCCAATTATATTCCCCTCAGAACATGAGACATCTGTGACATTGTGTTGTGTGACAAAACTGCACATTTTAGATTGGCCTTTTATTGTCCCCAGCACAAGGTGCACCTGTGTAATGATCATGCTGTTTAATCAGCTTCTTGATATGCCACACCTGTCAGGTGGATAGATTATCTTGGCATGGGATAAATGCTCACTAACAGGGATGTAAACTAATTTGTGCACATCATTTGAGAGAAATACGTTTTTTGTGCATATGGAACATTTCTGGAATCTTTTATTTCAGCTCATGAAACATGGGACCAACACTTGACATGTTTGCATTTATATTTTTGTTCAGTCTAGTTACACTGTAGTCAACTTTCCATCTATTGAGCTGTGCTTTCAGACAGCAACTTAATACACCCCCCTCACATCACCTCACCTCTTTTCTCTCACTGCTCAGGTTGGACAACATAGTGTTTTGACCCTGGAGGTTGCTTCTCAGCAGTAAACAACAAGCAGTTCAATGTTGCTCTCTCCTGATGTGGGATGGGCAGGCAGCACTAGCTGATTGTCCAGTGAATACCATATTTTCGCTTGACCTCTGACATCTCCCCGGTGGCCTCCTACCATCTCAGCTTCTGTCTTATGCCTCTGACCAGTGTTCTCATTCACATACAGATACACAGAGACACCAAGGACGAGATGTTCTCACCTACCTGCCCTATGAAATACTTCAGAGTCAGGGCATCAGTTAAGCCTATGGAGCTACAGTAACAGCGGACCCTCCATTTTGTACATGATTAATCTCTAGAGACTTAGAAAACAGCAGTATAAGGTTAGCAGTGCACTGACAGACCTAATGGTGGTGGGTAACCTAGAGGGAAGATATTTGTCAAGCAAAACCATGGCAATAAGAGTGAAGAGGATTACATGACATGCAATGATGTTGCTAGATTAGGTAAGACTGTCTTCTCTACATTGACAAACAAAAACATTAGTAAGCTAGGCGGTGTTGTTCTGAGTCTGTAAGCCTGAAGGCTTGGTTTGTTGTGATGCCATAAGGCATAGAGCGATCTCTTTTTCCATCCCTCTCCCTCTCTCCCTAGCGCTCTCTTTCTCCCGCTCTACCTTTATCCTTATCACTGCATTTTATTCTCTCTTTTTCCATTCATCACTCTCTCTTTTTCTCCATTTCTCTCCTCTCTCTCTCCAGTTAACCATGTCACTTGTTAGTCTGTAATTATCTGTTGTAACTATGTACTTATGTCTCTACCTTTGACCTTTTTAACTGCCACTATCAAATGTCTGCCAGTGTTGAATGTTATGGTTAAAGTTTTACACCAGACTGGGGCAAGGACACACTGATAATGTATCTGTGACACTGTGTGATTCTGTAGCTGTTGTTGTGACTTCCTACAAACGTTTTTGGCTGGTGTTTACAGAACATTTGGTGCAGTGTGACTAATATAAAAGGGCCTTCTCAGAGAACGCCCGTTAGACATTTTCTCTGTTGCAACTTGTAATTAAAGCAAAATGATTTTGATTGATGTTATCAACAACTCCTCTCCTTTTTGTTGACCTGAAAATGACTGTTACAGATGGCTACGAGGATGGAATACTCAAGGTTTCAGCCTTGTTTCAGGTTTGTTTCCTTGGTATTAAAACGAACCACTGGAATACGGTGAATAAGCCCACTGGGCACAGATTGCAGTTCAACATCTAGTTTTGATTTACGTTTGGTTGAGTTGTCACCTACATTAATTTATCGTGAAATCAACAACAAAAAAGTAATTGGATTTAGGTTAAAAGTTGGGAGAAAAAAATATAAAATTCCCTTACGTTGATGACTTTTTGTAAATCCAATTAGGTTTCCAAATTGAGTCAACGTCATCACATAGATTTTGGAGGTCGAAATCACGTGGAAACAGTGTTGATTCAACCAGTTTTTGCCCAGTAGGAGCCTTGTTGTACTGTAAATAGATGATCTTGATTTTGTTGTAGTCAACTACTTGGTTAAAAGGTGATACTGGTATCAGACACCTCTGGCCTTTCCATAGCGTGGTTAGTGGGTACGGGGTCAACAGAGTGGAAAGACTTGTTCCTCGAGTGCAAGACAAGTCTGCTGTGTGTATAGTTTGTACATTGGAGGCGCAAAACGACATCTTGCAAACTCGAGTGGCATCCGCCTCTGCGGTGATGGCCTGGTGAAAAAGTAACCAATCTGTTTTACTGACCACACAATTGTGAGAGCTCTCCGGGACCATGGATTAGCAACCCCCGGTCGCCTTTCGATACTGCTATAGCAAAATATACAGTGTTACTGTGTGTTTTGTGTGTCGCAGGGTGAAATAAACTTGTTCAGATTGATTCTGGACAAGTCAGGAATAACCTCTGGTGGGTAGAGCTTGTGTTGTGTGTTCCTTGGTTCATGTTGTCCCCATTTGTGCCCTGTGTCACATTTGGTCTGTAACTATGGTTCTATACTCGTGAATTGCCTCTCATTCTCCCCTATTAGATGCGTCTTTTGGAATGGTAGAACAAAGTTAAAATAAGAAAGATAAGGCTAAGAACGACGGTGTAAAGTACTTAAGTAAAAATATTTTAAAGTACTACTTAAGTAGTGTTTTTGGGTATCTGTACTTTACTATGTATATTTTTGACTACTTTTACTTTTACTTCACTACATTCCTAAAGAAAATTATGTACTTTTACTCCATACATTTTCCCTGACACCCAAAAGTACTCATTACATTTTGAATGCTTAGCAAGACAGAACATCCCTGGTCATCCCTACTGCCTCTGATTTGGCAGACTCACTAAACACAAATGCTATGTTTATAAATTATGTTGGAGTGTGTTCCTGGCTATCTGTAAATAAATAAAAAACAAGACAATTGTGCCGTCTGCTTTGCTTAATATAAGGAATTTTAAATTATTCATACTTTTACTTTTGATACTTAAGTATATTTTAGCAACTACATTTACTTTTGATACTTAAGTATTTTTAAAACCAAATACTTTTAGACTTTTAATCAAGTAGTATTTTACTGGGTGACTTTCACTTATACTTGAGTAATTTTCTAGTCAGGTATCTTTACTTTACTAGTATGAGAATTTTGTACTTTTTCCACCACTGGGTAGGAATGCAGCCGTGTGAATGATGGGAAGATTCTCTGACATATCGCAACACTCTTGTTTGTTTTAACGTGTAGCTCTTGAGTTGTCTGACAAATTGTATGACTATGATCAGACCATTCTTAAGTGATCGCCTGCTTTAGGCTAGTGGGCGGAGGCGGTTGTGAAAGCATGTTCTGGTTGTCAAAAGCTGATCAAATGATGTGAACATTGGTATATGGCTGATCTATTTGATCATTTGGGTTCATAACACACGCTACCGTTCAAAAGTTTGAGGTCACTTAAAAATTGTTTTTGAACGAAAGCAAAAAAAAAAAGTAGCATCAAATTGATCAGAAATACAGTGTAGACATTGTTAATGTTGCAAATGACTATTGTAGCTGGAAACGGCAGATTGTTTATGAAATATCAACATAGGCGTACAGAGGCCCATTATCAGCAACAATCACTCCTGTGTTCCAATGGCACGTTCTGTTAGCTAATCCAAGTTTATCATTTTAAAAGGCTCATAGATAATTAGAAAACTCTTTTGCAATTATGTTAGCACAGCTGCAAACTGTTGTTCTGATTAAAGAAGCAGTAAAACTGTCCTTCTTTAGACTAGTTGAGTATCTGGAACATCAGCATTTGTGGGTTCGATTACAGGCTCAAAATGGCTAGAAACAAAGAACTTTATTCTGAAACTTGTCAGTCTATTCTTGTTCTGAGAAATGAAGGCTATTCCATGCGTGAAATTGCCAAGAAACTGAAGATCTCATACAACGCTGTGTACTACTCCCTTCACAGAACAGCGCAAACTGTCTCTAACCAGAAAATAAAAAGAAGTGGGAGGCCCCGGTGCACAACAAAGCAAGAGAGCTAGTACATTAGAGTGTCTAGTTTGAGAAACAGACGCCTCACAAGTCCTCAACTGGCAGCTTCATTAAAAAGTACCCGCAAAACACCAGTCTCAACGTCAACAGTGAAGAGGCGACTTTGAGATGCTGGCCTGTGTGTGTGTTTTTCTTTCAAAAACAAGGACATTTCTAAGTGACCCCAAACTTTTGAACGGTAGTGTATATAAAAAATATAATTAAATAAAGAAGGGAGATTGACAATAAAACATGTGTTATAACCACATACACTAGATAGGTGCAGTGAAAAGTGTTTTTTTACAGGGTCAGCCATAGTAGTACAGCGCAAATTGCTTTAGGGCACATCGACAGATTTTATAGAGTCAAATGTTAGAGTAAGACTAAAATACATAAACTGTTTCAAGTTCAAGTTTAATGTTTTATTAGTCGTATGTACAGGAAACAGATGGTACACAACGTCCAACAAAATGCTTACTTGCAGGTTCCTTCTCGACAATGCAACAACAATAAGAAATAATAAAATATAAGAATCCGAACGAAAAGTAAATGGCTCAGTAGACTAGAATAAATATAGCATCAGTATAATACAGGAAGGCTCAATTTATAGTCCAATATTTACACATGTATCAGGGAAGGAGGGATTGGGGGACAAGTTTTTAAATTGTGCAGTAATAGCAAAAGTATTGTAAATGGTACAGCAGTTGTGATGTGTGTGTAACTATATTTGTGGTGACCAGAAGTCCGCACAAGAATAGTTAACAAACAAACATTTGACCAACTGGGGACATTCTGTTGGTCCCGACAAGGTCAAATGCTATTTCTAGAGGGTTTAGGGTTTAGGGTTAAGGTTAGAATTAGTGTTAAGATTAGGAGCTAGGGTTAGTTTTAGGGTTTGGGTTGGGGTTAGGTTTAGGGTTAGAGTTAAGGTTAGGTTTTCGGGTTAAGGCTAGGGCTAGGGTTATGGTAAGGGTACGGGTTAAGGTTAGGGAAAATAGGATTTTTAATGGGACTGTGTGTGTGTGTGTGTGTGTGTGTGTGTGTGTGTGTGTGTGTGTGTGTGTGTGTGTGTGTGTGTGTGTGTGTGTGTGTGTGTGTGTGTGTGTGTGTGTGTGTGTGTGTGTGTGTGTGTGTGTGTGTGTGTGTGTGTGTGTGTGTGCGCGTGTGAGAGAGAGAGTGTGTGACAGTGCATGTGTGTTAAGGTGCGGAGAGTCAATGCACGTGGTCAGTCCGTCTGATGGCTTGTAGATACCAACAGGCTCAGAGACAGTTTCTATCAGACTTCATGCTCCGAAACCTTATGCCCGACGGTAAGGGAGTGAACAGCTCATGGCTGGGGTGTGTGGTGTCCTTGATGATGCTGCGGGCCTTCCTCAGTCACCGTTTCAAGTAGATGTCCTGGATCAGTGGGAACACGGCCCCAGTGATGTACTGGACTGTCTTCAGCACCCGCTAGAGGACCTTGAGGTAGTGGACGGAGCAATTCCCGTACCAGGCCGTGATGCAACTGGTCAGGACGCTCTCGATGGTGCAGCGGTAGTATTTGGAGAGGACCTTATATGCCTTCCGATAAGGAGAACGTAAAAGGGAGTTGTGGCATCCCTGTGAACAAAAGTTATTTTTAAAATTATTATTAAAACCTTTTTGTTGGGAGCTACACTTGGGGCTCCGGGTTATAGAGTAAATCAAAATAGGAGTATGTGTAATTTGAAATACTTATTGGATAATCCTGGGGTACGGTATATTTTATTTTTATGTGGACAATATAACATATTTTAATTAGAACTACTGATAATGAAATCAACGTAGCCTACAGGACAGAGCATGTTTGGAAACATAGCAAATGAAAGGATTGTAGAAAATACTTTTTGTTTGGTGAAGATGCAGATGACAGCTCAGCACTGCATACTTAAAAGGTAATATGGTCTATTTGCTATAGTCCTGAAGTAGATACATGTATGTGATATCTAATGAAAAGGATTCAACCTTTAAACCGGGGTCAAAGCCAATCGATAATATCAAATGTAGAGCTAAGATACAGCAGGTGTGAAACGGTGTAGATTATTTATTTAACCTAAGATGGGAAAATAAGGAATAGGGGAAACAGCCCGGAAAATAACTGCTTAATAAAAAACAAATCACTTATAAAGACTCTTTGTCTATCAGATGGAAGTTTAGTAAGTAATTACTAACCTCAGAACTTTAGGCCGGAGTGTTGACGATATGTTTCATAATACACATATACAGTTGAAGTCGGAAGTTTACATACGCTTAGGTTGGAGTCATTAAAACTCGTTTTTCAACCACTCCAGAAATGTCTTGTTAACAAACTATAGTTTTGGCAAGTCGGTTAGGACATCTACTTTGTGCATGACACAAGTAATTTTTCCAACAATTGTTTACAGGCAGATTATTTCACTTATAATTCACTGTTCCAGTGGGTCAGAAGTTTACATACACTAAGTTGACAGTGCCTTTAAACAGCTTGGAAAATTCCAGAAAATTATGTCTTGGCTTTAGAAGCTTCTGATAGGCTAATTGACATCATTTGAGTCAATTGGAGGTGTATCTATATACACAGTAAAACAAGTCCTATATCGACATAACCTGAAAGGCTGCTCAGCAAGGAAAAGCCACTGCTCCAAAACCGCCATAAAAAAGCCAGACCACGGTTTGCAACTGCACATGGGGAGAAAGATTGTACTTTTTAGAGAAATGTCCTCTGGTCTGATGAAACAAAAATAGAACTGTTTGGCCATAATTACCATTATTACGTTTAGAGGAAAAAGGGGGAGGCTTGCAAGCCAAAGAACACCATCCCAACCGTGAAGAACGGGGGTGGCAGCATCATGTTGTGGGGGTGCTTTTCTGTAGGAGGGACTGGTGCACTTCACAAAATAGATGGCATCATGAGGATGGAAAATTATGTGGATATATTGAAGCAACATCTCAAGACATCAGTCAGGAAGTTAAAGCTTGGTCGCAAAAGGACCCTAAGCATACTTCTAAAGTTGTGGCAAATTGGCTTAAGGACAACAAAGTCAAGGTATTGGAGTAACCATCACAAAGCCCTGACCTCAATCCTATAGAACATTTGTGTGCAGAACTGAAAAAGTGTGTGCGAGCAAGGAGGCCTACAAACCTGACTCAGCTACACCAGCTCTGTCTGGAGGAATGGGCCAAAATTCACCCAACTTATTGTGAAAGGCTACCCGAAACATTTGACCCAAGTTAAATAATTTAAAGGCAATGCTACCAAATACTAATTGAGTGTATGTAAACTTCTGACCCACTGGGAATGTGATGAAAGCAATACAAGTTTAAATTAATCATTCTCTCTACTATTATTCTGACATTTCACATTCTTACAATGAAGTGGTGATCCTAACTGACCTAAGACAGGGAATGTTTACTAGGATTATTTTATTTTATTTTTTATTTTATTTCACCTTTATTTAACCAGGTAGGCAAGTTGAGAACAAGTTCTCATTTACAACTGCGACCTGGCCAAGATAAAGCAAAGCAGTTCAACACATACAACAACACATAGTTACACATTGGAGTAAACAAACACACAGTCAATAATACAGTAGAAAAGAAAAATCTATATACAATGTGTGCAAATGAGGTAAGATAAGGAACTTAAGGCAATAAATAGGCCATGGTGGCGAAGTAATTACAATATAGCAATTTAACACTGGAATGGTAAATGTGCTGTAGATGGGGTGCAAAGGAGCAAGATAAATAAATGACTACGGTAGGTGATGAGGTAGTTGGTTGGGCTATGTACAGGTGCAGTGATCTGTGAGCTGCTCTGACAGCTGGTGCTTAAAGCTAGTGAGGGAGATAAGTGTCTCCAGTTTCAGTGATTTTTGTAGTTCGTTCCAGTCATTGGCAGCAGAGAACTGGAAGGAAAGGCGGCCAAAAGAGGATATGGCTTTGGGGGTGACTAGTGAGATATGCCTGCTGGAGCGCGTGCTGCGGGTGCTGCTATGGTTACCAGCGAGCTGATAAGGTGGGGCTTTACCAAGCAGGGACTTGTAGATGACCTGGAGCCAGTGGGTCTGGCGACGAGTATGTAGCGAGGGCCAGCCAACTAGAGCATACAGGTCGCAGTGGTGGGTGGTATAAGGGGCTTTGGTGACAAAGCGGATGGCACTGTGATAGACTGCATCCAGTTTGCTGAGTAGAGTTTTGGAAGCTGTTTTGTAGATGACATCGCCGATGTCGAGGATCGGTAGGATAGTCAGTTTTACTAGTGCAAATTTGTCAGCATGAGTGAATGAGACTTTGTTGCGAAATAGAAAGCCGATTCTAGATTTAATTTTGGATTGGAGATGTTTAATGTGAGTCTGGAAGGAGAGTTTACAGTCTAGCCAGACACCTAGGTATTTGTAGTTGTCCACGTATTCTAGGTCAGAGCCGTCCAGGGTATTGATGCTAGTCGGGCGGGCGGGTGCAGGCAGCGAACGGTTGAAAAGCATGCATTTGGTTTTACTAGCGTTTAAGAGCAGTTGGAGGCCACGGAAGGAGTGTTGTATGGCATTGAAGCTCGTTTGGAGGTTAGTTAACACAGTGTCTAAAGAAGGGCCAGAAGTATACAGAATGGTGTCGTCTGCATAGAGGTGGATCAGAGCATCACCGGTAGCAAGAGCGACATCATTGATGTATACAGAGAAGAGAGTCGGCCCAAGAATTGAACCCTGTGGCACCCCCATAGAGACTGCCAGAGGCCGGGACAACAGGCCCTCCAATTTAACACACTGAACTCTGTCTGCAAAGTAGTTGGTGAACCAGGCGAGGCAATCATTAGAGAAACCAGGGCTGTTGAGTCTGCCGATAAGGATGTGGTGATTGACAGAGTCGAAAGCTTTGGCCAGGTCAATGAATACGGCTGCACAGTAATGCCTCTTATCGATGGGGGTTATGATATTGTTTAGGACCTTGAGCGTGGCTGAGGTGCACCCATGACCAGCTTGGAAACCGGATTGCACAGCGGAGAAGGTACGGTGGGATTCGAAGTGGTCAATGATCTGTTGACCTAGGCTTTCGAAGACTTTAGAGAGGCAGGGCAGGATGGTCATCCCCCTCTTCAAAGGGGGTGACACCCTAGACCCAAATTGCTATAGAGACTGCCAGAGGCCCGGACAACAGGCCCTCCGATTTAACACACTGAACTCTGTCTGCAAAGTTGTTGGTATAGACCTATAGCCTATAGCAATTTGGGTCTAGGGTGTCACCCCCTTTGAAGAGGGGGATGACAGCGGCAGCTTTCCAATCTTTTGGAATCTCGGACGACACTAAAGAGAGGTTGAGCAGATTGGTAATATGAGTTGCAACAATGGCGGCAGATAGTTTTAAAAAAGAGAGGGTCCAGATTATCTAGTCCAGCTGATTTGTACGGGTCCAGATTTTGCAGCTCTTTCAGAACATCTGCTATCTGGATTTGGGTGAAGGAGAAGCTGGGGAGCTGTTGGTCGGAGTTGGGGTAGCCAGGAGGAAAGCATGGCCAGCCGTAGAGAAATGCTTGTTGAAATTTTTGATTATCATGGATTTCTCGGTGGTGACCGTGTTACCTAGCCTCAGTGCAGTGGGCAGCTGGGAGGAGTTGCTATTGTTCTCCATGGACTTGACAGTATCCCAAAACTTTTTGAAGTTAGAGCTACAGGATGCAAATTTCTGTTTGAAAAAGCTAGCCTTTGCTTTCCTGACTGATTGCGTGTATTGGTTCCTGACTTCCCTGAACAGTTGCATATCGCGGGGACTATTCGATGCAATAGCAGTCCGCCACAGGATGTTCTTGTGCTGGTCAAGGGCAGTCAGGTCTGTATCTGTTCTTAGTTCTACATCTTTTGAAATGGGCATGCATATTTAAGATGGTGAGGAAGTTGCTTTTAAAGAATGACCAGGCATCCTCGACTGACGGAATGAGGTCAATATCCTGCCAGGATACCCGGGCCAGGTCGATTAGAAAGGCCTGCTCGCAGAAGTGTTTTAGGGAGTGTTTGACAGTGATAAGGGGTGGTCGTTTGACCGCGGGCCCATAGCGGATGCAGGCAATGAGGCAGTGGTCGCTGAGATCCTGATTGAAAACAGCAGAGGTGTATTTGGAGGGCAAGTTGGTCAGGATAATATCTATGAGGGTGCCCATGTTTACAGATTTAGGATTGTACCTGGTGGGTTCCTTGATGATTTGTGTGAGATTGAGGGCATCTAGCTTAGATTGTAGGACTGCCGGGGTGTTAAGCATATCCCAGTTTAGGTCACCTAACAGAACGAACTCTGAAGATAGATGGGGGGCAATCAATTCACATATGGTGTCCGGGGCACAGCTGGGAGCTGAGGGTGGTCTATAGTGAGAGACTTATTTCTGGAGAGATTAATTGTTAGAATTAGAAGTTCGAACTGTTTGGGCATAGACCTGGGAAGTATGACAGAACTTTGCAGGCTAACTCCTCCACCTTTGGCAGTTATATCTTGGTGGAAAATGTTGTAGTTGGGTATGGAGATCTCAGAATCTTTGGTGGCCTTCCTAAGCCAGGATTCAGACACGGCAAGGACATCAGGGTTGGCAGAGTGTGCTAAAGCAGTGAGTAAAACAAACTTAGGGAGGAGGCTTCTGATGTTAACATGCATGAAACCAAGGATTTTTCGAATACAGAAGTCAACAAATGAGAGTGCCTGGGGACACACAGGACCTGGGTTTACCTCCACATCACCCGAGGAACAGAGGAGGAGTAGGATAAGAGTACGGCTAAAGGCTATCAGAACAGGTCATCTAGTGCATTGGGGACAGAGAATAAAAGGAGCAGATTTCTGGGCGTGGTAGAATAGATTCAGGGTATAATGTGCAGACAGGGGTATGGCAGGGTGAGAGTACAGTGGAGGTAAGCCCAGGCACCGAGTGATAAGAGTGGTTGCATCTCTGGAGGTGCTGGTAATACTGGGTAAGGTCACAGCATGTGTGGGAGGTGGGACAAAGGAGGAATTAAATGTCAGGAATTGTGAAAAACTGAGTTTAAATGTATTTGGCTAAGGTGTATGTATACTTCAAAAGCCACCAGCAGAACGACAACAAAGAGAAAGGTGTTGAAACAGGTGAGATGTATACTTGGTCCAAATTGCTTATTCTTCATCAAGAAACTCCCAGATTCAAAAGAAGGTACAGAAACTCTGAGGGTAAATGTCTGCATTTTGATTATTTCAGCAATCACATCTCTGCAGAACAATATCTATGGGCTTGTGGGAGAAGAGAGAGGCTCATTGAGAGCTGCTTCCTCTGTATGAAATGGATTTCTCTCATCACTGGCCTTCTTTACGGCTCTGTTCTGTTCTGCAGTCCAATCGCCCATGAAGGGCAACATGAGAAATTCTTGGGTTTGGTCCAGGAGAGGAGATGGGAATGTCTTGGGCAGTGGACTGAAAACCCATAAAGAAACAAACACTGTTTTTGCTCACTTTGGGATCATCTAATTTACCTCATCTTTCATGAGGTTCACTTTGCCTTGGTTGGGGCATCCTGGAGGCATGCTCCACCAAAGGAGATGGTTGAGACTATGCTGGCACAGATAAATACACAAAACTCGCTTCACGTTCTCAGGAAACCATGCAGTATTTAGTTTTTTTATGTATTACTTCTTACATTATTACCCCGGGAAATATTAAGTTTTATTACATACAACCGGGAGGAACTATTGGATATAAGAGCAACGCCAACATTACGACCAGGAATACGACTTTCCCAAAGAGGATTCTCGGTTTGTTACCCCAGCCAGGACAATAGAATGGATAGCACCCGGCGACTCAAAACGGCGGCGCCGGAGAGAAGAGGGAAGCGGGCGGTCTTTTGGTCAAGCTACGTCGGCCAGGCGCATCGTGCACCTCTCCGAGTATTTTAATCGCCAATGTACAGTCTCTTGACAACAAAGTAGACGAAATCAGATCAAGGGTTGCCTTTCAGAGAGACATCCGAGACTGCAACGTTCTTTGCTTCACGGAAACATGGCTCACTCAGGACACGTTATCTGAGTCGGTACAGCCACCTGGTTTCTCCACGCATCGCGCCGACAGAAACAAACATCTCTCTGGTAAGAAGAAGGGTGGGGTTGTGTGTCTTATGATTAGAGAGACGTGGTGTGATGATAACAACATACAGGAACTCAAGTCCTTTTGTTCACCTGACATAGAATTCATTACAATCAAATGCAGACCGCATTATCTACCAAGAGAATTCTCCTCGATTATAATCACAGCCGTGTACATCCCCCCTCAAGCTGATACATCGACGGCACTGAAAGAAATTCATCGGACTCTATGTAAACTGGAAACCACATATCCTGAGGCTGCATTTATTGTGGCTGGGGATTTTAATAAGGCTAATTTAAGAACAAGGCTCCGAAATTTTACCAGCATATCGAATGTGCCACCCGGGCTGGTAAAATCCTGGACCACTGTTATTCCAACTTCCGTGATGCATACAAGGCTATTCTCCGCCCTCCTTTCGGCAAGTCTGACCATGACTCCATTTTGTTGCTCCCAGCCTACAAACAGAAACTAAAACAGGAAACGCCCGTTCTCAGGTCTGTTCAACGCTGGTCCGACCAATCTGATTCCATGCTTCAAGATTGCTTCGAGCACGTGGACTGGGATATGTTCCGGATAGCATCTGACAACAACATTGATGTATCGCTGATTCGGTGAGCGAGTTTATTAGCAAGTGCATTGGTGATGTTGTACCCATAGCAAATATTAAAACCTTCCCCAACCAGAAACCGTGGATTGATGGCAGCATTCGGGCAAAACTGAAAGCGTGAACCACTGCTTTTAACCAGGGTAAGGCTACCGGAAACATGACTGAATACAAACAGTGCAGCTATTCCCTCCGCAAGGCAATCAAACAAGCTAAGCGTCAATATAGAGACAAAGTAGAGTCACAATTCAACGGCTCAGACACAAGAGGAATGTGGCAGGGTCTACAGTCAATCACGGACTACAAAGAAAACCAGCCCGTCGCGGACCATGACGTCCTGCTCCCAGACAAACTAAACAACTTCTTTGCTCGCTTTGAGGACAATACAGTGCCACCGACACGGCCCGCTACCAAAACCTGCGGGCTCACCTTCACCGCAGCCAATGTGAAAAACATTTAAATGTGTTAACCCTCGCAAGGCTGCCGGCCCAGATGGCATCCCTGGCCGTGTCCTCAGAGCATGCGCAGACCAGCTGGCTGGTGTGTTTACGGACATATTCAATCAGTCCCTATCCCAGTCTGCTGTTCCCACATGCTTCAAGAGGGCCACCATTGTTCCTGTTCCCAAGAAAGCTAAGGTGACTGAGCTAAATGACTATCGCCCGTAGCACTCACTTCCGTCATCATGAAGTGCTTTGAGAGATTAGTCAAGGATCATATCACCTCCATCCTGCCAGAAACCCTGGACCCACTCCAATTTGCTTACCGTCCCAATAGGTCCACAGACGCAGCGAATCGCAATCACACTGCATACTGCCCTAACCCATCTGGACAAGAGGAATACTTATGTAAGAATGCTGTTCATCGACTACAGCTCAGCATTTAACACCATAGTTCCCTCCAAGCTCGTCATTAAGCTCGAGACCCTGGGTCTCGACCCAGCCCTGTGCAACTGGGTCCTGGACTTCCTGGACGGGCCGGTCCCAGGTGGTGAGGGTAGGAAACAACATCTCCACCCCGCTGATCCTCAACACTGGGGCCCCACAAAGGGTGCGTTCTCAGCCCTCTCCTGTACTCCCTGTTTACCCATGACTGCGTGGCCAAGCACGCATCCAACTCAAGCATCAAGTTTGCTGACGACACTACAGTGGTAGGCTTGATTACCAACAACGACGAGACGGCCTACAGAGAGGAGGTGAGGGCCCTCGGAGTGTGGTGTCAGGAAAATAACCTCTCACTCAATGTCAGCAAAACAAAGGAGATGATCGTGGACTTCAGGAAACAGGAGAGGGAGCACCCCCCTATCCACATCGAGGGGACAGTAGTGGAGAAGGTGGAAAGTTTTAAGTTCCTCGGCGTACACATCACGGACAAACTGAATTGGTCCACCCACACAGACAGCGTGGTGAAGAAGGCGCAACAGCACCTCTTCAACCTCAGGAGGCTGATGAAATTCGGCTTGTCACCAAAATCACTCACAAACTTTTACAGATGCACAATCGAGAGCATCCTGTCGGGCTGTATCACCGCCTGGTACGGCAACTGCTCCGCCCACAACCGTAAGGCTCTCCAGAGGGTAGTGAGGACTGCACAACATCACCGGTAAACTACCTGCCCTCCAGGACACCTACACCACCCGATGTCACAGGAAGGCCAAAGATCATCAAGGACAACAACCACCCGAGCCACTGCCTGTTCACCCCGCTATCATCCAGAAGGCAAGGTCAGTACAGGTGCATCAAAGCTGGGACCGAGAGACTAAAAAACAGCTTCTACCTCAAGGCCATCAGACTGTTAAACAGCCATCACTAACATTGAGTGGCTGCTGCCAACATACTGACTTAAATCTCTAGCCACTTTAAACATA